>CM076091.1:18374788-19615036 GCA_038088585.1 Chrysina gloriosa
TCTCGTTTTGCTGTAGTTTTATTATAGCTTTCTCTTTTCTTTTATTTTCTTATTAATCTAAATATACATTTGAGGTATGCGCGTTGCAAATAAGTGCTTATTTTTAAACAATTTAACCAATTTATTGATCTTTCCGAGTAAAAACAACAATTGGAACGGAGGTCGAAACAACGTTTTAAGGACAATATACTTTGTATCTACTCGTGATTATGCCACACATGATATGACTATATTATGAAGTGAATTATAAAAATAGATTCCGGGAGTGGAAATTATCGGTTTTGTCAGTTATTTAAGTTTTCAATGCCGAGAAAGGTGAATATTCCCTCTGATATTTATTGGATAACCTTTTTACTTACATAATCAGCAATCTTCCTTAGACTATGTGCGTTTAACGCCTCCCCTTATAATCTTTGTCCAGATTTTTCTTGATTTACCTCATTCTTTCGATCGTTTATTTGATAGATTAATATTTTCGCAGATATCTATGTTTACAATAACTACGATATAATACCTTGCGTAATTTCATGTTTTGTTTGCATTCTTTACTTCTTCTTCTATTGAGCAGTAGGAAGTTAAGAATACATTACAGTTTAAGAATATCTTTACAGTTGAATTCGTTCGTCTGTAGAAACATTTCTGTAATCTCTTTGATTACTCGTCATTCTCTTAACTTTGCAGGATTTTTCCTTCTTATTTTATCAAAGTTCAACTCGATGAAGAATAAATATTGTGTCCAACTTGCTTTAACTTTTTTTATGGGAATATTTAATTAATATCAATACAAAACTATACAGTTTCTAGAAAGGTATCAAACTGAAGAAATGGATGTTTAATTAACAATAAGTGGTCCGATGGAAACAAATATATTTATCCTGATCTAACATACTCTCCTTAAAAGCAACGTCGAATACACTGCCGTCCACAGATGGTAACGTTGGACTAGGCTTAATTGATGAACTGATCGGTGGTTATTGCTAATAATTCACAGATCGATTTACTTCACTCTATTTCCCCAATATACTTAATCTATAATAAACTAATATACATCCGAACATTTCCGACATTTGTGACTTGCAATTATTGTAATAGTAATTAAAGTTATTAACTTTGGTGAAGGTCAGTAAACTAATATGTTTACCTCAATTTGATTTCTCATACACAGCATTTTTCGTCAAATGAATCACAAAACCGTTATTGTTATGCGAGTGTTGCAAGCATGAGCAGAGGAAGGTAGAACTGGGAGAATAAAACTCATTGGGTAGTTAACCCGAAAACCAATCCATACAATTTAATAGATTAGAAATCAGAGCTAGGTTTAAACAGGTAAATACGCACCGTCGCATCAAGTCCTTTGGGCAAGCACTTCCTTGGAGTCGAGGATAGATAGGTTCAAACGACAGTCATCGGCGATGAATGACGACTGTCTAAGGTTGAACCATATCTAGGTTTCTCCAAACAGTATGACAATAGTTCGGTGTTGATTCTTTTCTACTATCCTATCTGCAACGTCTTCCCGTTGCTGTGTTTCAATAACATAATACATCGGAGAACCTTGAACTTCTTTCAAGAAGCTAGACTCATGGTTTTACCATAATATCCTGAACCTTCAGAACTCGATCTTACTAAAAGTAAGCAGTATATCATCGAAAAAGGTACTACCCAATTTTAATCAAATTTCCCAAACTTCAACGTAACTCCAGCAAAAACTTCAAGTTGCTTGGGACGAATTGTCTTAAGAAGAATTGATTATCTAAGTTCAATACCGCAAATACCCTGGATGGCATACCAACCAATTTCATTAATCAGATCTTAGTTACAATTAAAGGAGAAAGATCTGGATGCAGCAAATAGCAGAGTTGGAAAAAAGAGAAAAGAATTAAGGAGATGGAAGCGGCAGCCTGCGATAGAAAGAAATGGAAACAACAGATGGAAGAATAGAACACATGGAAAGAAAATATTTGCTTTTGTGCATCTATAGATCTCCGCCTTCCACATTTAATGAATTCAACGTTCATTTTTTAAAGCTACTTGATATACTTGTATATGAAATGAATTCTACGTCTATCATTGCAGGAGACTTTAACCTTGACATTCTATATGATATATTTCAAAGAATTTCTTAATATCCTGGAATACAGTGCAAGGATTTTATTTAAAGAATCTACCAGGGTCTATAAAACTACGAAAACATTTCTTAATAGCATCTTTATTATTGATCCAAATAAAGTGACTTTTTAACTATGAAAGCTAAATCAGTGTTTTGTGCTTACTCCTAGCATAACTTCTTGACTGTGTCATTTTCGAACGATTCCCAGACTCGTCAATATTAATAAGTGCATGTTTCTATCGAAGCAATTTATGGCCGAGTTTGTATATTATATACATATCTGGGAAAATTGGAATAAAGTTTGTATCAGCGATAATATTAATGATAAGTTTACTTTACAATTAGTTTAAAATATATTAATTAGATATTTTGATGCACATTTTCCTCTCAAAAATGTTCCTATCCAACATAAACGAAATTTCACGTTTCTGCAGCATAGAAAGAAAGAATAAGAATACTTCTATGTTCGATAATGAGTGTAGGAATGCTTACATTTTCTATAAAGCAAATTATGACAATCACATGTTCCAACATAAAGGAAATTATTATAATAGTTAATTATTAATGTCCTCCAATAAGAGCTATGTGGCGAATATAAGTAAATTAAAAATTAAAAATAATTAGTATTCATATTGGTAAACCTGTTTATAATAACTTACGTTTGACTGATGATGTTCAAAAGCTTGCAAAAGATTTTAATATTGGTTTCACTTCTAATGTTTCTCATTTAAACCGCAATACCCTAAATTCAAATATTAATCCTAATTGAAGCACATTTTACTTTTTTCCTGTAACAGAAATGATCTTCCTACTTTCACTAACCGAGCTCTAGACAATTCTCTTTTGACGTAGACGAAATTCAAGTACGTTTTTTGATGAATTGAAGATTTATACAAAACTACCGACATATATTATCAATCGTTCTTTAACGACTGCTACTTTCCCTAATGATTTACAACGGGCTGTTGTTAAACCTCTATATAAATAAGGCGATCGTAATCGTATGGCAAAATTATAGATCAATAAGCTTGTTTATTGGCTTAATAAATGGTTTGAAGCTTCTAGAAGATGGGGCAAAAAGTTCATTGCCTGGAAGAAAGTTTTTCCCTTGAAATTTCGAGCTCCTCCCGAAGCACGTCGGATATCTCCGAAACGACTACCTGCACTAACAGAAGTCGTTAGAAAGTGTTTATTAAGCACTTCCTAATTCTCAGTCTCATTTATCTACATATACATATATGTATATATATATGTATATACTATTGTGTATGTTACTATATATTCTAGGTTGGCAACCCTAGTTGCATAGACAGAGATATATATATATATGTCCGAGTGCCGATGTTCAGTTTGTAACCGTAACTAAGTGGAAATAATAAATACTCATACGTAAGAACCCACAGAGTTTCTTTATTAACAAATACATAACATTTTGGCGACGAGTTTTGCGTGTAGGTATGTATTAGAAGTAGGACTTTACTTTAAAAAGAAGTGGACGGAAAAAAGAAACATAACCTAAAAAGTTGGCACGTTGTCGAAGATAACTCTAGAATCCAAAAAGTATGGCTCTCATAGGTAGCACTGAACCCTTTAAGGGAAACGCAGAAGATTTTGAATCCTATTTAGAAAGGATTGAGCATTTGTTTAAGGTAAATGCGGTTCGCGAGGATATGAAGGTATCAATGTTCATCACGATGGCAGGATCTAGTGTGTACCAAACCTTAAAGAATCTAGTAGCACCCAAAAAGCCAAATGAGCTAACATATGAGGAGGTAACAAGTATGTTGTCAAAACACTATGCACCACCTGTTTCGGAGATCTACAAAAGATTCATGTTTAATAAATGTGTCCAGAAGAGCGATCAGAGTATTGCAGAATATAGTATAGAATTACGTAAGTTGGCTAGTACATGCAATTTTCAACAATTTTTAGATGAGACTCTGAGAGACAAGTTTGTGTGTGGGATTCGGTCAGAGAATACTCAAAAAAGGCTTTTAGCAGAACCTACGTTAACATTCAACAGTACATATCAGTTAGCGCAAGCGGGAGAAGCTACAGAAAAACAGGTTAGAACATTGGTAGACGGCAGCCGTAGTGATGCAAGTGTTCGTCACATAAAACATTCACAAAGGAGGATGTTTGACGTTATGGGGAAACAGAATCCAAGAAAGAAAAGTAGAGTGGGCAGAGCCAGTGGAAAGAGCACCTGTGGAAAATGTGGGCAAGGGCATTCTAAAGGTAAATGTCCAGCAGAAAAGTGGAAGTGTTTCTCTTGTGGCAAGTACAGTCATGTGAAGAAGCTATGCCGATCAAAGGGAAATGTAGCAGCAGTGGAAGAACAGGTGGAAATAAGTGCACACATTAATGAAGAGCTCCTTAGTATAAATAATGTAAGTAGTAGTGTATCTCCTCACAGGTTAAGCTTAAGAATTTGTAATAGTATAATTAATTTTGAAATAGACACGGGTGCATGTAAAACCCTTATGTCCTTGCAGGGTTTTAAGAAACAATTCAATTTTCAGTTAAAGCCAGTTAGGTATAAAATGCATGTTGTTTCTGGCCAAGATATAAAAGTAGCTGGTGAGTGTCAAGTTGAGGTCCATTGCAGTAATAAAAAGTACTTATTGGATTTAACAGTTATTGATGCTAGGAGGGAGTTTGTACCACTTTTAGGCCGAAATTGGCTTAGTATCTTGTTTCCTGACTGGCAGAATTATTTTGCTGTAAATCAGTTTACGGACTCGACAACTACTATCGCAGAATTCAAAAATCTATATCCAAATGTGTTTGATTCAAATTTATGTAGTCCAATAAAGGAATATGAAGTTAAATTTAATACACAGGAAAATTTTTTACCTGTTGTAAAAAAAAGTATACAGCATGCCCTATGCACTTAAGTCTAAGGTAGAAAGAAAATTGGAACAGATGGTATCTGTTGGTATTTTAAAACGAGTAACACACAGCGAATGGGCTTCACCCATTTTTGTGGTCCCTAAGAAAGATGGAGATGTGCGTATTTGCACAGATTTCCGGTTAACCGTTAATAAGGTTCTGAATGTCGACCAGTATCCGCTTCCCACACCGGAAGATATCTTTGCTAGTTTGGCAAACGGTGCAGTTTTCTCAGTCATGGACTTGTCAGGTGCATACCAGCAATTGAAAGTGCATCCGGAATTCCAAAAAGACTTGACCATCAACACACATGTCGGGTTATTCCAATTTACGAGGCTTACCTACGGGATCTCTGCAGCGTCAGCAATCTTCCAATCCGTGATGGATCAAATACTAAGTGGGATACCAGGGGTTAATTGCCACTTAGACGATATTTTGATTGCGGGAAAGACCTTGGAAGAGGCAAAGCACTTGGTTAGCAGGGTATTGGAACGCTTAAATAAAGCTAACGTGAAAATAAATTTAGATAAATGTGTTTGGCTTAAGGAGAAGGTGGAATACTTAGGGCATCGAATCGACAAGGGGGGTATACATCCGACAGAAGAAAAATTACGTGCAATCAAGGAGGCACCAGAACCGAGTAATATTACGCAGTTAAGAGCGTACCTTGGCTTAATTAATTATTATAGTAAATTTGTTCCCATGCTGAGTGAGCATTTAAAACCATTGTACCAATTATTAGAGAAAAACAAAGAATTTCAGTTTAGTAAACAGTGCCAAGAAGCTTTCCATTTAAGTAAATCGTTATTAGAACAAAATCAAATTTTGACGCACTATGACCCAAAAAAAGATAATCGTAATTTCGTGTGATGTGATGCATCGTCCTATGGGATTGGTGATGTCCTAAGCCATCGCGTGGGTGATATTGAGAAACCAGTCTTGTTCATGTCGGGAACGTTATCTAAGGCTGAGCAAAATTATTCACAACTCGAAAGAGAAGCACTAGCTATCATATTTAGTATAAAAAAATCATAAATATATTTACGGCAGGCCGCTTATATTAATCTCAGATCACCAACCTTTAAAAGTAATATTTAATCCGGATCGAAGTATTTCTGTAATGTCAGCATCGCGTATTATACGCTGGAATGTGATACTGTCAGCCTATAAATACAAAATAGAGTACCGAAAGGGGTCACAATTATTTGAGGCAGACATGTTATCAAGGTTACCGCTGCCAGAATGCCAGATCGCCAAAGTCACAGCAAAAGACCCGATTTTAGTTAAAGTAAAAGACTATACAAAAAGGGAATGGCCCGATAGAACTAAAGGGATATTTCAATAAGAAAAATGAATTGTCCATTGAAGAGGAGTGTCGTATGCTAGGCTGTAAAGTAGTTATTCCTCAAGCATTACGTCCGCAAGTGTTAGACTTACTGCATGAAAGCCACGTCGTAATCGTCCGATCAAAGATATTGGCAAGGTCTACGTGTTGGTGGCCAGCCATGTAACAGGACATTGAAAAAATGATTGGTAGCTGTCGTGTTTGTCAGCTAAATCAGAATAATGCTGAAAACTACTTAATATCATGGCCAAAAACACAAAATGTTTTTCAAAGGGTACACATTGATTTCTTTTACTGGAACAATGTAACATACCTATTAATAGTTGACAGTAAATCAAAATGGATAGATATACAGTGTATGACTAAGGGCACAAACGTCACCCAAACAATTGAAAAATTGAAACCATGTTTTTCGGTAATAGGACTACCAGGTACGATTGTGAGTGATAATGGGCCCCCTTTCAGTTCAGCCGATTTTGTAAAATTCTGCCAAATAAATGGCATAAATATTCTGAAGTCGCCCCCGTATCACCCGCAGTCCAATGGTAGTGCGGAAAGACACGTACAAACTAAAAACCGCGTTACGTAAATTTTTATTACAAAGGTCTACTTTAACCGTAGAACAGCAACTTGTAAACTTTTTGTTTAGCTATGGAAATTCTCCTTGTGCCTCTACAGGGTTAACCCCTAACGAGTATATATTTAAAAAGAAACCAAAAACTAGATTAGATTTGTTAAAACCAAAAATGAATGACAGTGTAGTATTTAAGAAAACCTTTAACCATGTAAGTTCTAAACTATTTGAAGTAGGAGAGGAGGTATTAGTAGGTAATCTAGGACCGTACGTTAAGGAAAAGTGGCAGAAAGGTGTTATACTAAAAGTTATTAGTGCGGTAACATATCTAGTAAAAAGTAACGACAAAGTTGTATACAAGCATGTGAATAGTTTAAGAAAATGGAGGCTAGGAAACGAAAACCCACCAAGACCGCCAACGGAAAGAGTACCCATCACCATCGAGGACCACCCGAGGACCAACCAGTCCAATGGAAATTTTGAAAAGATACCTGCTGGTGAAAAAGATACGATTCGAAACGAAGAAAGCGACAAACCAAATGATACGATTAGTGAAGTACCTAAGCGTCCGGTAACGCCGGGTGCTCCACCGAAGAACACGTCCGAAACAATTGTATGACGTAGCTCGCGCACTCGAAAACCACCACAAAAATTAAATTTGTAGTCTTATTTAAAGTAAGGAGGGGAATATTGTGTATGTTACTATATATTCTAGGTTGGCAACCCTAGTTGCATAAACAGGGAGATATATATATATATATATGCCCGAGTGCCGATGTTCAGTTTGTAACCGTAACTAAGTGTAAATAATAAATACTCATACGTAAGAACCCACAGAGTTTCTTTATTAACAAATACATAACATATACATACATATTTAATTGTATTTAGTTAAGATTTAGATTATTAGCTCTTCGATACTTTATATTTTATATAGTTAAGTCACATGTATGTTTAAGTGCTTCGGAATGAGGTAATGAGGTTTCGAAAACGTTATTAAGAAACACTAGTGTTCAGTCTAACTAACAAGCTACAGTAGTTAAATGCGACGAAAAGATTATCTCTACTTTTGATTATGTTTTCACTTCCAAGAAGCAATTACATATACTTATGCCCGTTTGCACCGTATGTAAAATAAGCATTACTTAACAAAGTCTTTCTTAAAGTTCAGTATGACTTAAAAACGATCTGTGTAGCACCGTAGAAGAGAACGATGTTGCTTACCAAAGTAACACTTGATCTGACAACAATGTTAAAAGTTGGTAACTTCTAGGGAGATTTGAAGCGTATATGTTAACCTACATTCGATATTGCATTGCTATTTAGTGAAGTGATATTTATTCTTTGATAAATAAGTACTTGAACTTATTTATGTTGTTTTAATTAATTCTTATGTTGCAACGCTTTGAAATAATTATCATGTATGTGGTCCGAGGAAAGAAAGCTTGAGTATTCGAGAAAAGAAATAAAAACATTGCATAATCTGTATTCGTTTATTCTTGAAAATAAGTTTGTTTTACAAATAGAACTAATTACCATTAATTTTTATGTTAATGACATTAATATCATTCCACCGAAAAGCCATTCTTTTTATCTAAACGATTGTAAACACAATTTGCCATTGAACGCTACTCGTCGAAACTACATCAGCTGTTTTTAAAACTAGGTTAAGCAATGCTTAAGCCGCCGTTTGCTATGACTTAAATTTAAGCATAACTTAAGGGCGTTAAGTATTACTTAAAATGCGGTGCAAGCGAAATTCACATTTTAAGCATTCTCAACTTTAAGCATTACTTGAATTATACGGTGCAAACGGGCGTTAATGCTTCTTCTTCGTAATGGAAAGTCTCCCTGTTCAACAAAATCCAGTAATTCTAAATTAAGCTATTATACAAAAATGTCTTAAATATAGTGACTGATGTTGCTGTGTGCAATTTTAATGATGGTCTGATAAATATTCTACGAATCATGAAAGCATTGGAGATGGATATTGGCGTCCAATCATACAATTTTTGTGTTGAAGCCGGATACTAAGTGAATCAAGCACGCCGAGCTATCTTTGACAGATGCGCGCTCTATCATACAATCTGCCAGGAAAGAGAATAAGGAAGAATATTTGAACCTTGAAGGGCGGCTTTATGGTCCTGGAATATCAGATTACTGGTAAAAAATTATATAACAGTGGAATTTTTCATTTGTTTATGTTTATAACACATTTCAAAACTTTAAACGCGTTTTTCTCGAAACATTCAAAACGGCACGCGACATAGCTACAACAATTTTTATTCTATTCATTCCAATTTTTGACCATATCTTTAAATAAGAATATCTAATAAAATACATATGGGATTCTGGATAAGTTAATTAGTTACTAACAAATGATCGCCTTTTTGGTTTTATTTGAAATACTCGTCAATCGTACAAAAATCAATATTTTTAAAATCCCGTATGTATTTCACTAGATATAATCATGTATATTAGGTGGATTTTTGTATTATTATTCTGAATTCAAATTTGCGCAAGTTAACTGCGTGCCGCGGAGCGCATCAAGTTCAACATGCCTCGCGAGAATGTCTCCGGCGCAGGCATTTTTAAATATTTATCGATGATAATTCTTTTTCAATACTTAAATATATGCTTAATAACTTCGTCGAATATTATTATCATATTGCCTTTCCTTCCATCCAAAATAAATTGTCAAAGAAGCGCCTTTATTTAGGCTATTACAGTGGTGTTACCTAGTTTTTCTAAATTATTTGAGAAAGCAGTTTATAATCGTTTACATAATTTCTTTAATATGTTACGTGCACAAATTTCACTTAGTTCAGTTCCGTATTTCATTTAACTTGTTAGAAATATAGGCTCAAATTTTACTCCTTTCGGACAATAGTTATTTCCTAATATCGCTTATCGATATTCCCGTTGAACCCATCATATCGCCGCGAAGAGGCAGTTAGGCATTAGATAGCGAGTGGTAAAAGACCGGTGACGAGATCGGAAGAGGTTATGGCTGAGAAAATTTAAGTGTGTGTATCGTTTATCGAATTATCATCAAGAAAGTATTTACCCTCTAGTGGGGAATTCGCCAGCAAATCCTCTAGTGTATTGTTCAAGTACATCTCCCGTTCGCGGAGGAAAAGAAACCCGAGATCGAATCCTCCTACACCCCGTCATGCCTACTAGAACATCATTGTCTTTATACCTCCCCATTAAGGTATTAAACGAAGGAAAACCAATCGTCTAATCCGTCGGACAACATCCGAGGCAGACAAAGGGTAGAACCTTATGCGATGACATCACCCGGAAGCCATGACAGCTAAGCATTCATTCTATATGACTTAAACCTTTTCTCTTTGTTTCAAATATTTCGTATATCGTATCAATAATTTCAACTAAATTCAACGTTAATATTCACTAGCTTGTAAAATCATTATTATCTAGATGGCCGTATTTTCTTATTAAATTCATTGATATTCATATATATATCGAAATTCCCACTAGACCTGTATCGTATTTTGCATAACTCACAGTAACAATTAACATCACGCATTTTGTAGTTTATATTGTGAAAGTTTAGATAAAACGTTTTATGTTGGCTTACGGTTACCGCACTGTTCGCATTATTTAGCTAATTTTATCTCAAATTTGATGTAGTTTTTCAATGTTTTTAATGAATTCTAACTAAAGGCTAAATACACAAGCTCTTGAATAACCGGGTGTAGTTTTTCAAGTAGAATTTTATTGTTTTCGTAACAGAATATAAGCATATAGAATCAACGAGCATTTTCCAGCTGATCTTGATCGCTCCTGACGTCAGACAGTTCTTCGATCGATATAAAGGTACCGATTTTTTGACCATGAAAATATATCTGGTAAGTTCTTATGACCTTTGACCCAAATTTCATGGTTGGCGCCCATACTATCTTTTTCCCTGACAAGACCTGTTGTATTCAACGACCGTTATTTAGAGCTTGAAAAAGAACTGACACGACCTGCCACTGAGCTGAGCACGGCATTGGCTAGCCTGTTGCGACAAGCGTATGTACCGCTTCTTGTTTTGTTCTTGTCGTCTTGTGCACTCTAGCCAATTGTTCTCCTCAGTTATTGCTATCTCGGAGAGATAGTAGTAACGCAGTTTTGAGGGTAACAAATAAATACAATTTAATTGCCAAATTCCAACGTGGATTTTTAAAACATAAAAACGTACTGACGGCTTTATTTGATGTTATAGAAGCATCCTTGATTGCTTTGGAGGATAAACAAGTAGCATGTGGAATTCTTTTAGATCCATCAAAAGCTTTCGATAGCATTAACCGTGATATACTACTTCATAGACTTAAGAAATATGGAATAAGGGGAAGTACTTTGTCGTGGTTTACTTCTCGGACAGAAAGTAGTTGATTGGCATAAATGATCAAATCAGATGAAATATCTTACCAAAAGGTGCTCCATTAGGGAGCATCCTAGGTCATCTTCTGCTTGTTATTTACTTTAATGATGTACACAACTTAAACGATAATTACCCAACTATAAATTATGCTGATGATATTAAATCGTTAGTTACGGCCAATAAGCTGGATATTGTGCAAAGCTGTAGAACTGTTGAATCACAGCTGAACAGCAATGACTTCTGCATTAATCATAATAAAACTAATGTTATATTATTAAAAAAAAACTTAATCTGCACGACCATCCATCAAACTGCTAATTTTAATGATTATACTTATAAGTTAGATAGTAGTGTTCGACTGCTAGGTCTTACGGTAAGCGAGTCTTTGAAGGAGCGAGAAGAAATTAAGTAGCATCTGCTTTGGTCTTCGTCGGCTCCGTGAAATGGTATACTTTCATGTTCTTAGATCCGTTTATTTCGGTTGTTGCTATTAATTACGGTATTACTGCTGGAGGTGGCAGTGTTCATCTGCACTGTGTATTTTTGATGCAGAAAAAATTATACATCATGTTTTAGGCATTTTAGAACTTCAACAGTGTTTTCCATTTATATTTTCCCTTCGAATGTGAATAAATATCTCTGGCATTTTCCTGGATTAGTATATAGAAGTCCGGATATTTACTGCACAATATGCAATAGTCGTTGCTAAGTCGCGATAGGTTTGAATGTACAAAACGTTGTAACAGTAAACGTCATCTATTGAATTTAAGTAACAGTATTTTATACGACCAATTCATATATAATTTTACTTTTATGTTACAACATCTAGTATCTAATGAACACTTTCGTCCATTTTGGGTTAAGCACGTTCCCCATGGAAGTTGCCAACATCTATGCAATTACGATACCATTTGCTACGTGTTTAAGGTACAGTAAAAAATGTATAAAAGACGAGTTGAGAAGCGCAAATCTCCTATGTGTGGATGAAACAACTGATGCTCAGAAACACCGCGTCAGTTATATTGCAGCGCGTCGTTTAGAACGTGGTGATCCACCAGCTTCATTGTTGTTATCCAGGAAAAGGATTTAGAAAACTGATGCGGAAACCGTTTTCAAGATGATGAACGATTCGTTAAGAGAATCTTCTACCACAGCACCCCAAGTCACAATATTTGTTACTGACGATGCCGCAACAATGCCGAAGGTTGGTTTCCGACTCCTCTTCATATAACATGCCTTATACACGCATGTCACCTCGTAACAGAAACCATTCGAAAGGAGTATCCGATGGTGGATAAGTTAATAGCATCTACCAAAAAAGTGTTCATCAAATCTGCCAAACACATCCGTGTATCCAAATAATTGTGCTCGAAATTACCAGCACCACCTCCACCTGTAATAACGTGATGGAAACCTTGACTTCAGGCAGTATCTTAGTATCAGAAATATTTTTCACAAGTGCTAAATGTCATTTTGAAAACTAATTCAAATGATTCTGCAGTAGTTCGCGATAGTCAGCAACTTTTTCCAATTCGGACATTAAACAACAAATAGATGAAACATCCATGAACGATTCTGACACTATAAGAGTCAATATGGCTCAAAAATTTTGTGCAATTTTAACGAAAAATCCCGATTTACAAAAGGTTCGGTCTATAACTGCAAATCAAGAGTACACAGACGAGGAAAAGGAATGTCTGACGTTTGCAAATCTTACTTCACTGGATGTCGAACGATCGTTTTCGAAATATACTACAACGCATTCACAAACATTATCGACGGCTGAATAAATCGACAATGAAAGCGTTGCTGATGTTGGTGGTTACTTATTGCCACAGTGGACATCAAGACGATAGTAAAAGGTAACAGTATTATTTTCCACTAATATTGTATATTACGTACCTACTTCTACGCGGCGCCACTGCCGGTACCACCTTTTAGCAAACTCAAATTCTTACAATTATTGATTGATGTGGTTATCTTTTTATTACTATTATATTTGCATATATGTTTTGTTTCCTTTTGACTTTTGCATTTCAAAATTGTATTTTTTTATGTAGTTTGCAATACAGACTTGCTTTACTTTACTATATAATTTTGTGGATGTTCAGATTTTTTATTGTGCTGTTTTTGCACATAATTAATTAATCATTTTTCTGCTTAATTGTTATTAAATGTATTGTATGTAGATATAGTGATAGAAAAACTATCTATAAGACTTAACTTTTATTGTTAGGATTTAAAATTTCAACTATTTTGTTGCTAATTTTAAACTTGGCTTCTAGTAATAAAATCAGTTAAAAAAATATGCAATGTCTGCGCTTCTGTTCTGCCATTTAATGTATGTATGTTGTACATATTTCGAGGAATGAGTTTTGTTTTGTTTGAAAAGTCAGTTAAATCAGCAGTGAAACTGCAAACTAACGATTTACTCAAACCAAAAAAAAAAACCTGCACTTTCAAAACTGTATGGAGTACTTTAACATCCGCTCCCATCTGCATATTCATTATAAAATGTTTCATCGTAAAAGCGCGATTCACTCTTCTGTAAATACGAAATACGGGGAAAACTTGCAGCATTTCGCCAATTTGGACGCTCTACAAAACTACACGTACGAATAAGGCGTCGCTCTGATAGAACTTCCGGCTTATGATCCGAGTTCGCGAGGGGATACATCCAACGCATAGGTGTTCTACCTACGTGGCACGTAGGTATATGTATTTACTTAGGAGAATCCATGGGCAGAGGGTAGGTCTCGCTCTCACATCTCCCCAAAAAGGGGGATTAGTGAGCGGTCGACGAATTCGTTCGGATCGATATTACAAGCAGGCGTGGGACACCTTGCAGCATCATATACGCCTAACCGCATCAAAACATAACGTTTATGAGCGGCTGCAGGAGCTACGTCAGAACGTATAGGTGTAATTAATTCGTCTAATTGCGTACGTAATTTGGTAGATTGTTTCGGTATCCTTTATAGTTCCATTACTTGGTTCGGGGCTAATAAGAATTAGTTGCTGATTAATGTAATTATGTACGTAAGAATTATTTTACGAGATGAGCACAAGACTGGGCACATAACTCAAAAATTCCAACTACTATCGCCGGATAAATTTCGAAATTTCAATCCATTGCAGGGTGAAATAGCAATCATTTATCATTTTTTAGGGAAACGTTTTTTATTAGCGCACCTTGGGGTTTGGGAAAATTAAACGTGAAGTAAGATCAAGATAAAGTTTAATCTTCACGTTTCCAACTTACTAAAAAATAATCGTATGCAGACTCGGCGACATCGACGTATGTAATGATAATTATAATAGTAATATTTAACGTCCAACAGTTTAAACCAACTTACAAGACAAAGGTAAATAAAATTGCACATGTAAAGAAACATTATAAATAATAGTATACAAAATCAATATAACATTACAACAAGTCATTAAAATTATCAAAACATATTTCACTATAGTGGAGTCTGCACATCCTCGCAAGAGGGGATCCAAACAATAAGTTGGTCCTTGATAGCGGCAACGCAAATGTTACTGGATTGCGTATAGGTAATTATGGCATCTTGAAGTCCAAACCAGGCAGCAAAGGAGGAGAATTTATCTGTCCGAGGACCAGCTTCCAGGTAAAGTGAGCCCCATATATCTCACGACGAAACTTGGTGAGTTTAATCCATGACGATGCAATAATGAATCATGATCAATATTTTGCTGAGGGTAAATTCCATCAATTTTGAAAGAAGGAAACTTCATAAATCGTCGTTGAACCTCGACAGACAACTATAAATGCGAAGAATATGGAGACCACACTGATGATACATACTTAAGTTTGCTAACCACGAATAATATAAAGCTTTTAGTAGTCGAATATTGTGAAATGTGAGGAACGAAACACAAATCTTAAAGTTTAAGGCGCAGCGAGACCGAGATTTATAATATGGGAAGAGTCGAATAGAACACCCAGATCCTTAACCACTTCCATTCTGTTTAAATATTGATTACGGATCCTGTAAGTTGAAAGTATTGGATTTAGTTTCCTTGTGCAGATGTTATAGGAACATTTGCCTACATTTAAATTTAGTTTGAACTTGTAGAATTATTGTCCGGATAATGTGCTCATTGAAAAGAACGCGCTTATGGTTTCTAATGGTTTCATAATGCGAACTTTGAAAAATCCTTTTCAATTTATAATATAATATTTATGGCGAAACTGGCATCATCTCCAACGAAACGACGCTATTGCGTAGATAATGAACTGCAAACACGTGCATATGATGTATACACGATGCAAACAAACGTCATTCGTTCTTCCAAAATGCAAAACAACTAATTAGCGTTTTAAACGTTAACGCCAGCTACGTGCATGTAAATCACATTCATATGGCAGCTGCTAGACAGATCTAAAGTATACTATGCAAGGAAGGAGATCGGAATGGCACAAGCAACGTTACATAATTAATATTAGATTGTCTAGTACATGCTTGCGTATAATACAAATCTAACACCTAGAGTAGCTTTAGATATTCAGGTCCTGGGCGCGAGGCCCCATTCGCTAAACTTAAACAAAGAGCGAGGAACTCGTACTTTTAGTTTAAAGTATGTAAACAGGATCTCAATACCTTCCCCTCCAAAAAGGAATTGAGGATAGCTGTCTAAGGTCCAGCGATTTAGTATACGAGGGGTGTTTATCTTTCGCTAACCTTTTCTAGCAGGCCATTGTTTTCAAGTCTAATATTTTAAATTTCTAAATTCAAAGTGATCCTTTGTATAATACAGCGTTTCTCAATTGGTGGTGGCTAAACCCCAAGGGTCCCCGGCTATTTTACTGCTGTCCACGACCGAAGGTCATATATTTTATATCATGTTTAGACAATATATTCTTTATGTATAAAAATCCTTATCCAATATATTTTTATTTAGTTCTCCAAAAAAGTTGCTCAGCTGCGACATGGAGCCTCATGGCACAAACCTTGATATCCTGGGATCCACGAAAAAGACTTGGGAACCGCTTGTTGCCCCAAAAACTTCGAGATAGCAATAACTGGGGGTACAATTGGCTAGAGTGCACAACACGATAAGAACAAATAATACGCGATACATACGCTTGTCGCAGAAGTCTCGTCAATGCCGTGCTCAGTTCGGTAGGAGGTCGTGTAAGTTCCTTTTCGAGATATAAGAACGGCCGTTGAATTCAGAAAGTCTTGCCAGGACAGAAAAAATAATATGGGCGCCAACCATGAAGTTTGGGTCAAAGATAATATGAGTCTACCAGATATATTCTCATGGTCAAACATATTCGGTACTTTTATTGATTGAAATACTATCTGAAGTCAGGATGACCAAGATCGTCCGGTATGGTGCATGTGTATGAACGTTGATTCTATATGCTTTTACTTTTCACGTAAACAACAAAGTTCTACTTTAAAAATTTCACACCGCTAATCAAAAACTTGTATATTTAGCCTTTATATGGAATTCATTAATAAAATTGAGAAACTACATAATATTTGAGATTAATTAGCAAAAGTAATGCGGACAATGCGATAACGGTAAGTCAGTATAAAACGTTTTATCGTAAACTTTTGACAAGATAAAATACATTAACAGTAAGTCTGCACGAATATTAAGTTTGGCTGTAATTTTCTCAACAGGTGAAAATACGTGGTATGAAATTATGCAAATGCGATAGAAGTCTATTCTTTTGATCTCTATATATGTATATCTATAAATTTAATAAAAATACGGCAACTTAGTGAATGATTACTCTAGAAGTCTATGAATACTAACAGTGATTACTCAGTTGATACTACTAATGCAAAATATTAAATATTCGAAAAAAAGGTCCAAGACAGAATTATAGATAGCTTGGCTGTGGTGTCATGGCGGTCCTCTGGATGATGTCATCACGCCAATTTTTAGGTTTCGTCTGGCTTGTTTGTTGGAAAATATGGTAGAGTGGTTGGACTTGAAGAATTGTCCGTTGAATGAGACTGTAGGGTTCGCTTCAATTCCTTTGGGTGTGTAACGGGTAAGGCGTTCAATTTGGTTCGAAGTGGTTTATTGAGGGCTCGATAACGGTTTTCTTCCTCCCGGATTAATCCCTTGCTTCGGGGTAAAACGATATCTTTTCGATATTTCGAGAAAACGATAACACAAACTACAATTCACTCAGCAACACCTTTCCGATATCGTAACCGTCTTTACGCCTTGGCTACTTATTGCCCAATCCCACTTGTTACTACGCCGGGACGAAGATTGACTTCGCGTCCTCGTGTTTGGACGAATTCAAAAATTCAAGGACATTTACCCAACAACGCTGCGATATGATTGGTGTACCGGAAGTGTCGTTAAGAAACACTAGGAAATAAGAGTTTGTCTAATGGGAATAAAATTTGAACGTGTATTTGTAAAATTAACATGTTAAGCGAAATATTTCCGAAACGGAAGTAATGAAATTTGTGCACGTAACACGCTGGTATAATATATCCTGGAATTAAAGAAAGAGCATTATGAGGCAGCCATTGTTTTACATTTCAAACACGGCTTAAGCCGTAAAGAATGTTTTGAGGAAATCAATCGAGCATTTCGGGACAAGTCGTGTTGTAGCTTACAATAAGGCAGTGATAAAATGATTTTCAACGTTATCGACTTTTCTTGAATGACAGATTTCGAGGTCTTAAGCATAAAATGATCATTATCGTAAAGAAAGAGTATTCAAGCACCTCTAAAGATTTGTTTGAAAACCATTAACACCATTTTACACAAGCAACTGGAACTTCGTAAGCTTTGTCCCCGTTAGATTCCCCACAATTTGACTTCAGTTCAAAGGGAAGACTATGTGAAGTGGTGCAGACTTACACTAGACCGCTCTGATAATGAGTCTTCTCATTTGATGCACAACATCATCACAGATGGTGGAAAAATGTGTACTCCATGATCTTGCAACAATCGGCCATTTGGAGTTTTGAGGATGAGTCAGCTCCAAGAAAGATTGCTCGTGAAGAAGGCCAAAACAAAAGGTGATCGCCATACTTCTTGAAATTTCTGGACGTATTTCCATTGTAGCACTAGAGCATTACCTCTGTTAATGCAGAATAGTTAATGTCTGTATGTTTCGGTCATTTTCTCCAATTTTCCGCGAAGATTTCTCGAGAGATAGAATCATTTTTCACTTTGATAAGGCTCGAGTTCACACTGGGGCTCCAACCATTGAGTATTTGAGTACCCGAAACATTGAAATGATGGGTCACTCGCCGTACAATAGAGATGGAATTTAATGCTTCCTTTTTGTCTCCACATGTATGTAAATGATAAGTTTCGGGGTTTACGTTTCACATTGACCGAAGAACCGGTGAACGTACATAAAAATTAAATAAGCAACCTAACGCGGAAAGGTCGAAAAAAGAAAATGTTTCGAAGATTTCTTGTACGCATGCAGAAATGAATTGACTGTAAGGGGAAAACCTTTCAAAAATTATAAATCCCTGTTCTCTTGTCAATATATTGCGTATTTCTTTAACAATAAACGAGTAGAGAAGACTTACACCACAAGATATCTGTTTGGATCATAATAATCGCAATGGATTTACTATCTAAAGCTTCAGCCAATATATCGATGTACTATATTGATTATAGTGTTCGAACGTCTACATCCTGTGGCTACATCGCAAAAGTTATCATTGAAGTTAGGAAAAATATATCCACCTTCTATCCTTTTAGTTAAGGAATAGTCACGGATAGGATAGAAAATTATTTTCGCGGTGATGGGTACAGGGTATCTTTCATTTACAGCAATTCGCGTTTATAATTTATAACTACATGCATTTCTAGTTTGCATTCTTCAGGAAAGTAATAGCTTCATCCACACCCCCCAACGTACAAATCGAAAATTTTATACTAGAAAATACCATTCACGTCGCGATGACAATAGAAAGAGCTTTGGTTTGTACAAAATACCGACTGTCAACGCAAGCGGAAATACGACTTTCCTTCCATCCGTGTTACTTCGAGTTGGCACATTTACGTAAAAATAAGAAACAGAATTTCGTCAACGTTTCAGAATAAGTAAATCAAAATAGAGTATTTTTGACTGGGGTAAAGACTATATTGTCGTAACACTACGTCGTGAGATTTTCGTTTTCCTTTCCACCGCCTTTCCCGTCCATAAATTTATAGAGGATCGTAACGTCGATTCGTACAGTAAGTTTTTGTTTCTTATCGTAAAAGGGAAAATGAGGTGCCTCCGAGAACGGTGCGAAAGAAATTTATTGTCGAGACGGTGTTGGAATCGCCAGCGCAAGAACCCTCGAAGTATAGCGCTGTACAAAACGTCGTCCGACGTCGTGTAATGAAAAATAAATTAGAACTTTCCGTTGTATATAAAGACTACAACTTAATTGCGCACATAGTGAAGTAGATGTGTGGATTTTTCCTAAAAGTTATTAGTTGCAACAACGTTTGTAGGTTGTTTCTGAAATCGATAAATGTACCGCATGCAAGAGGGAACGGTCTGATATGCTATTGGTTTCTATTTATAATTCAAATGCAAAATACCGCTTTTTCTGGTATTTTCTTATTTATATTCTATACTATCATCATTTCGAAGATATCAAATACTTTTTCTTCAACTCTTGCCTAACTTCACATAAACATAGTTTAAATCAGTAATCTAGGAACGCAATGGAGTTCTTTTCTTGGCCTGCCTAGATAAGACTTCGCTCTTAATGTAAATGACGTCACTCATAAGAGTAAGAAGAGTATCACATTTTACTTTTCTAAACCCTAGTGGAACAAAATAAAAGTTTATTGAAAATTTTGTTTGGTATTTCGAGCGTAGTACGCACGTGAATTGGAAAAAGTGGTCTTAAGAACTTTACTAAACGTGTTACCGGCAGACGAGCTTTCCTAGTAACGAGAGTAACAATTTCAAAATTAATTTGCAACAAATTTGCTACAACCTCTAATACAAGTTACCAAACCATTAGATTGTATTTACGATGGATGTTTCGAATATTATCAGAATTTGACTCAAATTCAATTGCGCTTTATATATTATTATAGTTCACACTATTGTTCAGAGACAAATCCTGACACGTTTACGCAATCATTCCGTGCAATATTGTTAAGTATACTTCAGCTACTTAACTGATACAGACGTATTTCCGTACCGCTGATTTTGCAATCATGGAAGACGCGACTAAGTCACAAAGAATTATCATTCCCTTTTATTTGACAAAGGCGTAAAACGTTGAAAACCGTTCAAGGTCGGCAAGATGTTTTTGGAGAGTCTGCACAATATAAAAGTATAGTCTATCGATGGATCGATCGTTTTAAAGCTGTCAGAACGCCATTACAAGACGTTTGCGTCGTGGTGAATCGAATACTTTGTCAAGGAAAGAAATGTTGCTCATGGAGAACCTACTCAAGGATGATAATTAAGCTTAAGGCAATGAATGCGAATGGTAACACAGAAAGAAAAGTGTACAAAAAATGTGCGAAGAAGCAAAGCGATTTTCTAGACTATAGAAATGACAAGTTGACATGTATAAAGAATTTAGAAATTAACAGGTCAGGCATAGTATCAAGCAGCAATAATTGCAAAGAAAGCTTATCGACCGTAAACGCTATAAACTATAATAGCATTGTTATTGGTCTTGTCCCACCGATCGGGATATTTCCAAAATTTGCATTATAGCTAGGTTGTCATCCTCAGTATGGAAAAACGTAAAAGAAAAAACGTCACCAATGATGTGTTGGTTAAAAGTGCACATTTCATCACCTCGCAATGAACAAACAAGTAGTATTACAGAAGAACTAGTGGGGGTAGACTGATGAAAAACTCAAGTACCGCAAGAGCCATTTCGACGAAGATTCGAAACGAGAAAACAATCACGATTTTAAAAACGAAGATATATTCACTGAAAATGAGGGACTACGACATGCAATAGCAATACAGTACCAGAAATAGCACAATAACACCGAACTCTATGACAGACGGAAACAAGCAGTACGAATTTCTAAGAAAAGAATTTTTCTTTTTATATCCTTCATTGGCTCTCGTGCTATTTCCGATTGTGTGCATATTTTTAAGTGTCATACTAAAGAAACCCCCACTTGAGAGTGCAAATTTGGTATTTTGTCAATAAGAAAATTAGAGACGAGACGTGTTTTCTATTTCGCCTTCACCATTTCCCTGATGGGAATTTAGAAGCATCAGAGTTTATTACTTACGTAATATGTATTCTGCTACTACCACACTTCTTATATAAGAAAAGTACACTAAAGAAATAATGGAAAATCAGAAATCAATTTAGTACTCTTGCATGGCGCATACGTTTAAGATATTTGTCAATTTTACAATGTAAAACTTCTTTTCGAAGATGCAATGCAAATTTCTACCAACAATTACCATTTCTTTGTGAATTCTTGCTGTAACATAGACAGTAGGGGAGACCTGAACACAAGGGATTTTATGTATACCTAATTCTTATCGATTTCAAGCTTTATAAATAAAGGGAACAGTACCATGAAAGAACTTGGGACGCAAAATAAATTCATAAAATCTGTAAAAAATTAACCTGCAACATGATGAAAAATACCAGCAACAAAATCAAGATAGAAGGCCAAATATTTAAGACACTCCAAAGTAAAATGTGGACAAAACATATTGTCCGATATAAAGACTTTACGAAGTCAGTAGCAGATTTTACTTATACCGACAATATTGAAGAGAATTGATTAAAATATGATTACTCTTCTTATGGATAGAAAATGCCACCCAGAGATTAGCATTGAAAAAAGGAGAAATGGTTGTGGTTTGAAATGAACACAACAAATTACCTGCTACAATTGTCATACCGATTCTGAATTTAAATTGTCCTCAGCAGAGGAAAAGAACACTACACTGAGCATAAGAATTGGATAAATAGGTTTTTGTAGCTTCCACAATCGGTGTGACGCGTTAATTTACTTAAGCTGAAAATATTCTCTAAAAATAATTGAAAACAGCTATCGTAATTGTTCGTGAAACGAAAGAAACAACAGACACAGAGTCGTGAAAATTGGCTCATTGTCAGACGACAATATGTGATATACAATACGGGGAATTTATGTCCTTTGTTAAACACACACCAACAAAGATTTAAAGGGACGAGAATATTTGATAAAAGGATTAAATAAACAAACAGACAATCGAGCTACAAATTAGAATTCGAAAATAAGGATTCTGAGGACGATATTTGAAAGGAAGCAGATATGAATATGATCGAACGAGGAAGATATATGATATGGATAAGAAAACATGGAACCGCTCAGAATTGGATGAATGGGACCCACATAAGAACGGACTACAAAAAAGTGTTGCTAAATGTTTTGTTTCGCGGAAGAAGATGATCAAGAAAATAGATGACTATGGATGGTAGAAAAAGATCCAGAACAATTAAGCCCCGCCCTGAAAGGAGAAGACAAGATATAGAACGCTATGACAATATAAACAATCAAGTAGTAAGCCGACAAGATGCGCATAACTCAAACACCATCTCCCATTAGGTGTTTAGTGGACTATTGCCCAAATCATCTAATGTACACTAACTGTAAGCAACACAAGAGCGTAACGCTCATACTTTCTGTGCACCTGCTTCTTCCAGGAAAAGCAGCTATATTTCGTAAACCCCAATCCTTACTGTACTATGCGTTGTAATTTTGAAATTAGCATCTATTGTAAGCTCTGAGTAAGCAAGCCGTGTGTCAAATGAGTATTCCCTGCATTAAGCCTTTAGAAGTAGTTTTGTTGTGCAAACACCCGAAAGGCCTGCGTGGTTCTTTTAAAGCAGCGGCAAAGTATACCCATAGATCAGAGGAATTTCTTAAGAAGTGAGTTGGAAGATATTCTTACAAGTGAATCATCGTTATGGGGATTAGTTTCGTGAAAGGAAGCACCGGCGTACAAATGGTACAAAGAACCGGGAAATACCTAATAAAAGGACACTTTAGGGGTTGCTACAATCTTTCAGTTTTGAACGGCTACACATCCTCACCGGTAACCTAAACGCACAAGGGATGCTTAAAATTTATAGAAAGTACTTTGTACCATTTGCGAAACAATGGTTTGAAACGAGGCTCGAAGCAGACTGACTTTGGGCACAAAATAGACAAAGGTGACAATGACTAGATTACTTGAGGTGGTAATTACGCCTGTTCCACTGTGACCTTTGCTGATCTATTGTGGTCCTCATGCCTTCTTAGAGTACGTCCACCAACGACAAAGTTAGAAAATCTTGTAGTGTGTATTTTATATGCGCATGTCAGACAAAAGTGTCTATATTTGAGTAGCTTCATTAGCGTTATTATTCTGGGATGATCTGCGCATATTGGAATTAAAACATACGATTACTGTTGTGTGTGCAAATACTATTCTTTTAACATAACTAAAACTCTAATATTATTCAATCAATACGAACAAACGTGCACTATTCGTATTTTCAAAATGGCACTGACTAACTTCGACACACCTTCTTCTGTCTATTCTCTGTTTTGCGTGCGCTGTAAAGCTGAGAATCCTCCCATCTAATCCAACCGATCTGAACGTGCTTCAAGTGGTAGGACCGCGGAAAAGAAATATATTGCACGGTTTCTGGAACACACCTTGTATAAATGTATGTCTTCTTTTATGAAAAGGAATTTGCTTCTGTAGTTTTTTCATTATGTGTAATTCGCGGTGCGCTCTTGTATTACTTATTGTTCGTGTGATCACCTAAATGTTAAAAGAGAAATTGTTTAGAATATGATAAAGGCTAAATTAAATCTGCTGCAGGACAGTACTGACTAGCATGCAGCTGGCGTTGGACGGAACAAAATTATATAAATTGAAAGAATATATTTTACTGAATTTTTTGTTCTTTGCATTTACCGCTTAGTAATATTCTTAGATACAGAAATCCATGTGCACACTTCCCCTGTTTTTTATCATTATGCAACTATACCAAATATGTTTTACCAGTTGGATAACGGAAAACCAAAAAATCTCGCAGTGCGGATAGATACAATAAATCTACAAATCAAAAAAATTGACAAAAGCTTTATATTTTATGACCGAAGCATTTTCTTTTGCTCATCAGGAGTTCTATTTATAATTTCTTATATATCATTATTTGTTTCAGACATTATCAACGCTGAAAATCTAACATGCTACCAGTGTAGCCGCAAATCCAACGTCGAATGCGGAGAAGAGGATTTGCTACCGTGTTCTGCAGTTTATGACCGTTGCGTAACTCACATTACGAAAGACCGTAAGCTATTTATATTTTATATTTATTATAACAGAATTAAAACGCGACTTTGCATTTTCTTACAGAAAGTGGAGATTTCACTATAAGGAGGGAATGCGGACTCGCTCCTTGCGGCTTCAACGATGCCATGGTGGACAGAGGTTTGGGCTTCGATAAATGCGATAGATCCAAACACGAATATTTCTGCATCCTTTGCTGCAAGGGCAACGGTTGCAATAAGAGCTCCGCCGGCAAACGTATGCTCTCTAAAATGTTATTAGTTGCAATTGTTATCGTCGTAATTGTGAATATAGTTAAGAATTATCAACCACCATATCTTCCCCAGAACTATTTCACGCACAAATAAACCTATTGATCTTTTTTATTTTTGAAATTCGTTCAAATATGAATTTAGGAAAGACAATCTGAAAGTAACAGAGAAAAGAGGACAAACGAAAAATCAATAATTAGGAATACCTGTATGGTTTTTATAAGTATCTATTAAATTGTTCATAAAGTTAATGTATCATATTATGAAGTCTAAATGTCTTTTATAACTTAAGTCTCACAAATGTACTATCGTGGTCAAAAAAAATGGTTCGAGATTTACTCTACTACTAAAAGAAGTATGAAGAAACAATCTACTCAAAGAAATGTGAAATTTCAACTTCTCAACAGTCATCTTTTTATTACTGTCATTTGGCCTCAATTGGCTCAATGTCATGTCTAAATCCTGAAAATATGGAATAATTAACTTTCAATTTATTGCAAATAGAATCATACACCAGAAAATGCCGACCTGATCTGTTATCCAAATTGTCTTAACTGTAATACCAATCTGCATCAATTATCTGGCAGCACTAAAGGATTTAAAAACGTAATCCATTCTTCAAGCCTGTTACCGTTTCTTCAAGTTTTTATCATTGCCCCATAAGAAAGAAGTTGGAACGTGTCCCCTGTATTTTCCCCTAAGAGAAAATCATATTTTTTGACCACGATAGGAAAATTTGCTATATATAAGAGAAGTTTATTAGTTACTATCCGATTCTGCTCAAATGTGATTAATTTAAAGCATACTAACTTGCATAATTAGTTACAATTAAAAATACATCGTCACTACGGCAGTTTTATTTATAAAAACGAACCGAAAACCATTGCCCTAGACAATAAAGCCCCCGCGTTCCTTTCCTGTTATACTTGTGTTCATATTGCACTAAGAAAACTAGTGCTCTTGAATTGACATTTGAGGTAAGTTTCTTAGGCATCCAGTACAGGTATGGTTCTCCATATCTGAGAATCTTTTCATTTATATATT
Organism: Chrysina gloriosa; assembly: GCA_038088585.1. Lineage (NCBI taxonomy): Eukaryota > Metazoa > Arthropoda > Insecta > Coleoptera > Scarabaeidae > Chrysina > Chrysina gloriosa. Next base: position 18,400,686 of record CM076091.1, read on the forward strand.
TGCTTAATATATTAGCACATCAATAATGTTAGAAATGTGAATGATCGCGTCTAGGACATGACGATTAGTGATCTCGACTGCACTGTGACTCGTGATCCAGCGCTTTTGGTATCAGAGAATAAATACCATCCTGCCTTAATGTTAACCTTGTGTTGAATGTGATGTAGTCGACAATTTTAGTACCAATTTCACACGAGAATACAATTTCCGCAAAGCAAATTATCCTGCAGTTTATGACTCCATCTGCTCGATAGACTGACAACGTTTGAATAACTTCTCAAATTGGTTCAATGAAAGTATATATCGGATTTTTTATGATAATGTCCCGTTGAGGAAAAATTGTAACAGACAATATCCTGTATGGTATACTCCTGATATAATACGAAACGTAAAATCGAAACATAATATAGATTCATTTGCCAAACCTTTTTACATCACTACATGCGTCTCAGGAAACTTGTAAAGCAACAATCTGTTAGAGCATATTCTGGCTGTTTGCTCAGTGTTCAGAAGTCCGTTACTGTAGACCCCAATTACTTTTGGCCATACATTCGCAGCAAAAAACGCCGCAGCAGAATTCCAGATATAATATACTTCGACCCCATTAAATTAGACGAACAACAATCTATTGTGGATTGTTTCTCTAACTACTTTAGGCATATTTACGCTGCGTCCCCTAATTCAATCCTAGATTTACCTGACCAAGGCTATGACTGTGTGAATGTTTGATTTATAAGTCCCGAACATGTTATACCGTCTACATATAAACTAAAAATAAAATGATTGCGAGTGATAATCAATTCCCTTCTTGATTAAAGACTGTAGGTATGCATCGGCTCCTCCTTTGTCCAAACGCTTTAATTTGCCCTTATCTACCACTACTTTTTCAAACATCTGGAAGATTACATACGCTTGGATTCCATAACACAATGGCTTCTTTTATGGCATCATACTTGAGTAATAACGGTTTTCTTCCTCTCCATCTGTTGCTTCATCGGGTATACCCCAGGGTTCCAATATGGGGCCTCTATTATTCAATATATTCATTAATGATTTACCTGCATTCATCACTATGTAAAAATTGATAATTGCTGGCGATCTCAAAATTTGCCGCCTGTTTTCAGCGTTAGTGACTGTAGAGAATTGTAAAGCAATTTGGATAGGATTCATGAATGATGTGTATTGAATAACTTAAAGTTAAACATCTCTAAATACAAGGTTATAACATATATTATTAAGGATCTGGGTTTTGTTTGACAGCGAACTGCATTTTTTACAGCTGATTTTGCTCGGAGGTTTTATAGTAAGAAATTGTGCATCTTTTTCTAATGAACTTTCGTGAGCTTGAACGGGTGCAGCGGAGATTCCTAAAGTTTCTCAACTCCCGATTGGATGGTGTCTATCCGGCAAGGAGTGTTGATCAGAGAATTTTACTGAGTAGTTTTAGTATTCCATCTCTAAACTTCAGAAGGGTTCAGTTCAGCATACAATTTCTTTATAATTTACTCCATAATAAGATTGACACTCCTGAGCTTTTGGGTAGTCTAAATTTGAATGTTCCGCAGTTCGTCACTAGACATACACCAACATTTTATCTACAGTTTTCAAGAACCAACTTGTCTCTGGGATCGGCCTTACATGTCATGTTCAACAATTTCAATAACCTATCAACTTCAGAGATACACTACTCCCTTTAGTGAGATCATTGTCGATATTGAGAACATCTACAATATGTATGCGGTGCTGGACATTGCGTTTGAGTTTTTGAATTCAGATTTAAGTTTAAGTTTAGATTTAATTGTCAGTATGTATAAATGTATAACCATTATTTCTTTGTACTGGTCTAGTGCTTGAGATACTTACTATTTTTCCACTATTATACTGTATTATTTTTGTCTTTGTATGTATGTACGATTTAACTTTCTTTTTAATATTGTCTTGTTAATTGATGTAGAATCATTGAGGCCAAATAAACGGATTATTGTTATAAACTTGTCATCATTAAATTTAAATGCGGATTTACAAAATTAGATTCTGTCAACATCTATATTCTATACGGATATACTTACTTAGATAATCAACATTTACCGTTTAAATGTATAAAATAGTGGCGAAAAAGAAATCTCTCCCTACACCGTTTCAAACGAAGCGACGATGGCTTGGGCAACAGACAAGCAAGCAAAACCGGACAACTTTTGGCGATCAGTAATTTTTTCTGACGAAAGTTGATATTGCCAATATTGTCATCTCCAATGAAGAACATAAAAGAAACTTCGTAAAACTGAATTAACGATGCCCCAAATTTCACTACTACCGCCTTCTTGGCTTTGCGTTCTCCATTGAAGATGACCACTTGGTTGACTCTCCAACTTTATTTATTTATAAAAATACATTTCCAGAAATAAAACGATAAAAGTCACATAAAAACTTTTATTATCCACTACAAAAATTCATACTCGTACATACTTTATATACATCATTCCTGTGAAAAGAGAACAAGATTAAAATATTCATGGAATATTTTACATTTATGCCGTATCGATTAATTTATGTCACATATCCAAAGAACATATATTTTATTTTGAAGGTGTAGTTTGTATTTTCAGGCTCTAAAATGTATCTCATATTAATTTTTGTAAATTAGGTATAAATATCATTTTTTTACAAATTAATATTAAAATAATTTAATTAAGAACACTTTTACATTAAAGTAATATCACTTAGTATTAAATCAATATAATTTAAGTAAAATATGTTGCGTTGCCCTTCTATCTTGCATCTTGCATATCGGTTTAGGAAAATCGTTAATCGTTAAATATGATTTGTGTAAAAGACCACTAAGCAACACAATTAAATTGTTTTCTTTTTCTTTTTAAACTAAACAAAGCGCACCATTTACGAAAAGAAAGAAAAAATTAGCAAAACTGCGCTGAATAAGTAACAACATTTCGAAATTGAAAATGACTAATAAGTAAGTTCACGTGATGTTACGATCATTAAGAATAACAAGAAATTGTGCACGCACACAGTAAAGAAAAAAATCGAAACTAGAATAAAGAAACATTCTGGGAAAATTAAAATGAAAATGTTTATTTTCTAAAATTAAAATAAAAAGTTGATATAATTCACGGTTCTTCTTCGAAAAAATAAAACAAAAAAAATGACTACAATTGTAATAACGGAAACCTCATTAACGGCGATCCGACCTTTTCAATATTTTCATAGTTCATCCTTCAATAGTGTATAACGGTTTTTGGATGGCGCAAGCTTTTTAAACGTACTTTCCGGGGAGTAGTAGGTTTTTTCTCCGTTTCCGTAGATTTAGGATGCTTGTCCGTTTCTTCATCAGGGCCGTAATGAAACTCTCGATGAAGCTTGCCGGAATACAAATCTTGAATAAATTGCTTCACTTTACCCGGAATTTCCATGTCTTTTACGGTGGGGAAGAGATACATATGCCTAAAACTATCTATGGCAATAAGTGGTAGATCCGATTCGCTTTTGCCTAAGTGATGTAACGGATGCGCGAATTTTCGTCCGTCTGCCGTTAGGAAATTGATGTTTTCTAGAAACCAAGAGAGAGAGAGAGATGATTTCTAAAGGACACCGAAACTAACAAAAGATAAGGAAAATTGTCCGACAAAAAAGTTACATTACGATCTCCTGAAGATTACTTACGTTTTTCACTGATTAACTCTTTGGTGACGATATCATTGTACTTCTTGATAATTTCCGTATCGTCTGGATGATGAAATAGTATCAGGAACGGCAATCCTTCCTCCGTTAATTCTTCCGCATTTTCGAACGTAATTTCCCTAACCAATGGGACGCACTTTTCCGAAACCCAAATGTGCAATTCGTCGAAGTTATTGATGTTACCTTCGAACGTTTCGTCTAAATCGTTAGAGCGCTTAAGATCGGGTCTAAATACTACGATAGGCACGTTAGGGGATGCATCTGTTTGGATACTTCGCCAAGACCTACGTAGAACAGGCAATCTTCCTTAAGATTAGTAGCAACTCTCCGGAATACGTTGTACTGGGGTTGTTCTCTGCTATCGAAGTAACCTAAGAATTGATGAAAAAATGATTGGACACAAATAAATTATTTCAAGAATATCGTGTGAAAATCGCAACAATGATGACAGTTATGAAGTATAAGTTATGGTCGGTTGTGGTAAAGGCAATAATTATTACTTGAGTTCTTAGATTACTTTGCATTTTTTTCTTTTTTGTAAGCAGTGTTTGCTATTACCCTGCTACAACCGTAAATTCCGGAAGAAATTGCGGAATCAAATTACAAAATTTTGAGCAATTTAAATTCTAGCAATATTCAAGTGTTCTGGAAAACACAGTCTCACTTTGAGAATCTTCTTTTATATCAACGATCAATAAATTTTTTAATCATTATTTTCCTTGGAGTTTACGCAGCATTCCCATCAAATCTAAACATCTGTTAAAAAGCAACACATAGTTTTATTAACCATATGCTACTTTTTAAGGTTCTATTGCATTGAAATTGTTTCCAAATACGTTAGAATTATATTTGAATACGAAGAAAGTTTTTTCCTCATTTACTGAATGGTTTTGAAGAACATTAAAATGGCAACTAAGCAAATTAAAGAATCATCATTTAAACTACCAAATTATTAGTACTTTATGATACCATGGTATTAATTTATTAATAAATCAGTTAAGTTTGGCAACAAACGTATGTACTCTAAAAATAGTCATACCCAAATTTAAAAAATATTGTTAACAACATACACATTTTATACATATTTTAACTCTCTGATCTACTAATAATAATCTACGATGTGAGTCTTTTTTAGATTTTATTTCAATCTTGAACTAAATTTTAATATTTATTGTTTGCAAAACAATTAACTTACTAATAAAACTATTATTTCTGTCTCTTACCCTTACCGCTTTTTTTTGAAAAACACAAGAAAATTACAGTGGAAAAAGCACAAAATAAATAAAAGAATAATAAAAAGAAAAAGAATAAAACTCAACGAAAAAGCATAGAAATTTATAGGAATACATGCTTAGAAATTCTGTCTTAAATTTGCTGAAAATTCCAATTACTTCAGTGAGAATTAGACATTAGACATGAACTAATTCCAGGAGAGAACACCCACAAAATTATTCTTATTTTGTAAAAAATAATATGATCAGAAATTACGTACTAAATTTTAGGAAAAATTACCGACAAAATTCTTGTTAATTTTGCCAAAAAATTGGAACGAAAAACAATAGAATAAGTTTAGGAACATATGTGCATGAAGATAATTCCTATATATTATGGTTATATTTTGGGTGCTCTCTCCTACATTTAGGACAAATATAAAACAAAAATTCAATGTAACAGAATATAAACCTAAAAATGGTAGAGAGGACCTAAAGGATAAGTATCTAAATAGATCAACCATACTAATAATAATATTAATAATAACGCATGTTTCATTAAGTATGGTGAGCATTACAATGAAAATGCATAAAATGGTTCTAGAAAAAACAAGTGACAAAATTCTTATGACAAAAAATATATCTAATGAGGAAGTGTAAAGTATTTATGCATCTGCGAAGACTCTCATGGCCGGTGTTAGTATTGCTAAAGAAGTATTTAGCATGGACAATGATACGGCCGTATCGAACAGTAATAGAGAGCAAAACCCAAACAAAAAGTTTAGGATAACAAACGACTAATACCCGTCCAAAATCAAGACTGACGACATGCAAATTTGTAAGAGTGTATTAACTGAAAAATCCAGCGATTTGCAATGCAAAAAATTTTACTAATACAATTACTTTGCAACCTGCAATAAATTTGAAACAAAAGATTGTATCGAACATATTCCTGTTCAACGGAGTACATGCCAATCTAATAAGAATTTAAGTGCGGTTGGATATAGGTACTTCTGGATTTGCAATTCCGTAGGTCAAATATGTGAACTTAATTTTTATTCATACGACGAAATTTGAAATGACTCGAAATATTTACAATTGTTAAAAAAGTCACAAAATGTGTGTATAGTCGCAAAATTAATCTTATCGAAACATATTACCGTCATCATTGCGAGATATGTAAATACAATAGTACTTGTGAAATGAGAGTTTTTATTGGACTGATACATCAGGAAATTCCAAACTTTGGTCATTTGACCATTTTCACAGCCTGACAAAATAACTGTATATTATATAAAAATTAAGTTCTTGCTATATTTTCAAGGAACTACATCCCCTGTAAAGTCATGTTAGATAAAAAAATTATTAAAAAGGAGGTATTAGATTTGGTACATTTGACCAGGCAGGCCTTGATGATGGTATACCACGCAACTGGTTCATTAGAAGTTTTTGATGTTCTACTCTTTATTTTTATTGGAAACTTTGTTATTGGCAGCAATACCCTTTTGTCTTCTAAGAGAAAATATTTCCCCAAAAATATAACTTCCACTTATACTAAAAATCGATGTCGATTTTATTATTTGAAATCGGATGCTATAGTTCTTATTACATTTTTGTAATCTACGCCTTAACGTAAGCTAATTCTTATTATACTTCCATGTACCGACATACAACCATTTATATTTAATAATTTAAAATAACTGAAAAGCGATTGTATGTAAGTATACCGAAGAATAATAAGAATCGAGTTATTTTAATGTTAGAATCCAAAAATGTAACATCGCGTGTAACTGTAGGAACAAAGTTAATATAGATTTCCGGTATAAACGGAAGTAATGTTTTCGGCAAAATATTTCCTTTAGGGGAACCAGTCAAGTGGAATACCCTGCACAGGTTATCATACTAAGTATTTGTATTATTTCCATCCTCAATTGGGTTTACATAATTGAAATGAAATAAAATTTTAAAGCCAAAAGTAAATCATTTCGTTCACCCCTTTTTGTCGGATTATATACAATAAATATTTTTATGAAATTGTATTCTCAGTTTGTTGCATTTTTATTTAACAAAACATTAAATCTAAACTGTTCTACAATCTGGTTCTACTATAATTTACAATTCTGTCGAGATTAATTACGCGAGTTAGTTATTCATACAATTTACTCTACGTATGTCAAAATATTTAGAATAGATGCCTTAAAATCCAATTATGGGAGATTTGTTACAACAAGGAAATTAACTTATCAAATCGACAACTACTGCCAGATAAGGAAATAATATTTTTAAAACGTAGATTACAAAATATAGCTGTGATTCAATTGATATTATATTCAATATTCCTCTGAGAGGTACACTTACATATAAGTAAGTATCCTTTTAAATGTTCCGAATATAGAAAATTTTATTTTTATAATTGTGGATCGTAAAATGAATGCGATCACACGTTACCAGTCAGAATAAGTTAAGCTTAATCACTGACCATGCATACACGTCTGGAAAATAAACACAAAACTAAAGAACGGGCACGAAATATGGTTCCAACGGGTTAAAACTTTGAAAATGAACTACGCGATGATTTGGATATGTGCACGAAAATTAACCCACAAAAAACAATAGCAGACGGAGAATGTGAAAAATGACATACAAACCGTCAGGAGTGGAAATTGAAACACTAATTCAAAAAGTGAAAGACAACTATTTTATAATGAAAAAGATAGGGTGGACTTGCTTCCAGACGATGTTAATTTAGACGGAGATATATGCAAACGAGAGATTTTTTTGCATAAATAACGATATAAAGAAAGAAAAGAGGACTTTTTTATATTACACGATACCATACATGAAAATAATTATGATGAATGCTAAAATTGAGACAATATGAAAAGATAGTGAAGAATAGAAGAATACAACGTTGATGAAGATGTAATTATTATTATATACGAGGGATGTTTCCACAGTTGTAGAAATTTGGCTATAATTTTTTTATTTCGCCCATTTCCATCCAATTGCAATGTAATTTCTCAATATAATCTCCACTTAATTGAAACCACTTATATATATCCCAATGTGAAACTTGGTTTTCTAAACCGTCTTTAAAAAACTTCTTCCAAGTATCCGCAATCCACATATTTATAGGAGATTTTAGGTTTCAAGATGTTCTCAAATCGAACACCCCGTTAATGGTTCTTTCACATTTGGGAACAGATCCAATTCACTACGAGCCAAATTTGGCAAATGGGGTGGAAGTGGACGCTATTCGTTTAAAACATCCTTTGTTCTTCGTATGGCGTGAGGTCTTACATTGCCCTGTTGTAATAATGGATGCGTATGCAACTTGCCAGATCAGCAATAGCTCAGATAAAAGATTAGAATACTATTCTGCTATAATTTAGTACGTTTCGGTAGATAATATGTACGTTAGAATGTGGAGAGGAATGCTGTGCCATTATCCAAGATATTATTATTAATCTGGGCAAACCCCTTATCTAGTCAGTACGTTCTATATATATACGTAGGCTGTCGTAACTTGTTTCGTAATTGTGCGCTGTTACCGCTGCGCGCCCAGACTAATAATAATTATTATTATTACGAGGGCGGATCAAATATAAATGAGCCTTTTTAAATTGCGCGTCCGTTAGTGGCGCGAGGAGTCTGCAACGTTTTGGACAATAGAGGGGGTCATGTGGAAGGCAGTAATAACGTTGACGCGCTACGTTCTTCTTGCTCTCAGTAGCAATCACGATGAGTGAGAAAACGGTAAACTCTGCGACTGCACAATGTATTGCTATTAAGTTTCTCACCAACGAAAATGTAAATGCTGCTGAAATTTGACCCCCTTTACTCTCACAGTTGTGGGAACGAACCCTTTCATGGGCTCGGGTGAAGCAGTGGTGGAACAAATTTGAAAAAACGGCGAGAGCGATCCATACCGCAGCAGTAACACAATAAAAATTGGCCGATATGCACTTGGCTGTCTTAGAACATCCACCCTACAGTTCAGACCTGTAACCATGCGACTTCCATGTTTGGGCCACTCAAAGAAGTCCTCGGTGGATATTGCTTCCCAACGAACGAGGAGGTGGAGCGTCACACGTCCGCGAACTTTCTATGACGCGACGGTTAAAACATTACCAGACCATTGGAGGAGGTGTATAGATAAGATGGAGGACTATGCAGAAAACTAAGAAAAATGTAAAATAGAATTTATTCTGAAAAATATTTTTACCTTTTGCAAAAGGCTCGTTTATATTTGATCCACTCTCGTTTCTACCTTAAATAATATAGAATTCCAAAATCTTAGGCTGCAGGAGAGAAACAGTTTCGAAAAAATGATAAATGCTACATCGGCTTAGGCACAGAATTTCTTGGTTATGGTATAAGCATATATGAGATATTCTTGAAATTGGTAAACAGGTAAAATCATAACAGGACGCAATACTTTAGAAAAGACTGAAGGCATTGGTCTCAAAAAATGCCTTAAAATTGTCAAGAAAGGGTTATCTTCCACCAGGCAAAATTTGGCGGATGTTTAGGAGGAATTTAACTGATCTTTTCGATGTTACTTAATTCTAGACGAAAGCTGACCTCACCACTATACCGGGGATATAATTTTGAATTCTCTAGGGTTTTATGTGCAGTGCGATATAAACGGAGCAAATACATAATTAATCTCTGCATTCGTTTAGAACAGCTTCTTTCGGTCTGGAGGCGGCACCGTTTACCTTCTGATTTTTCTCAATCATCCCTACACCGCGCTTGTTCCACTTCAACAAATCGTTTACCTAAGAAAAAGAAATACCCTCGGTGTATACCAGAAACACTGCAAACCAAATAGTAAACTGTGTGAGATGAAACTGTTACGAGTACTTTGAGCCACAAAATAAATTTTTTGAATTTCTCGAAGGAAAATCATTTTTTGACGATACCATATTTAAACTTTTGGAAAGATTGAAGATATATGAAATACTAAATTGAAGCTATTTTGAAGACTTTTATTAAAACAACCATCACAGAATAATTCATGAACATACGATCATAGCTTGTTTTAGATGGGCAGGATATTCATACAAAAGAAAAGAATTCAATAACTGGTTGGAAGACCATATTCCAGAAAATACAGCAGAAGAAAAAAACTAATGGACACCAGATGAATAAAATGGGGCAAAATACCATAAATACCATAAATACCAGACCATATAAATTTAGAGCAATATGCAACAAAAAGTTGTGACAGCTCTACATTCAAAGCTGGTAAGCAGATAAGGGAGTAATAAGTAAGGTAAGATAATCATGTCGTCCCAGCATCTGTAACAGCTGAAGCAACCAACGGCACTCGGTACGCGCCTGTCTGATGTGATGCGTTCGGGTGGCAAAGCAGTTCAAATTCGTACACATTCATTAATGATTGGCTGCGCCAGCTGTTAGGGCTATTATAGGGACGACATGATTATCTTAAGTGAAAAAGAAGAGTCATTAAAATACATCTTAGAATGAGCATGTTAACTAGAACACCACATAGATAAAAATGTGGTTTACAAAGTTTTTATTATTTCTAATTGTCCTAATTCTATAACAAAAACTTGTAATGGCAAAAGAGGTAAGATTTCTCCTACTAATTAAATTACTGAAATCATTTATGATAATCAAATGGAGATAAAATTTATACACAACAGTCAAGTTAATTAAATTCTAGTACCTAATCCAATAAACAGTACGCAAACACTCACCTATAATAATTCTCTTATTCGAATCCAGAGCAGCTAATTCTGCCAGCCCCTTAAACTCCCTTACCGGATCCTCCAACTGATTCCTAATGAAGGTCTCAAATGCATCGACCGACCTCTGCCCCCTGTACTCCCTTTTAGCAGGCTGCCCATTCCTGATCACTTTCAATGTTGGATATTTGGTGATGTGAAACCGCGTTGCGACCGAACTCTCTCTATCACAATCCACTTTCGCCATTACCACCTTTCCTGCTTCAGGGAAAACTTGAGTCACCTTCTCAGCTGCCTCATCAAAGACGGGCATTAACAAATTACTAAACCTACACCAGTCCGCGTAAAAGTTTATAAACACCAATTCGTTTGAAGCTGAAATATGAATCAAATTAATTTTTTTTATGATTTCAGGATTGTAAGGTGAATACCTAAAGTCATATCTAAGTTTTGTTGCGTTAGTTGTACTGCACCACTGTCAGTTGGATTGTAAAAAAGGTGTACTACCTGGATATAAACAAAAAGAAGTTTCAACATCATTAATTACAAGCGAGAATGAGTAATACAGAGCGTAACCGTATATTAATGTCTTTTTAAAGCAGGTAAGGTTATGACATAACAAATTCAAAACATTAAATGATAATGAGGTTTAGACACGAAATACTCTTAGCTTTAAGCACTAATTAAGCGAATAAACGTCGAGGAGTGCATAATCCACGCGTTTCCGTTTTTAAAGTCGTGGCAAAATGTATATATTTAGCGGTAAAATATACTCACGAATATAAATGCTAGAACATTCAATTTGAAACTGCAAATTATTCCTATGTAATCCATCGTATCAAATGGTCACTAAAATACTCAGTATATACCGATATTTATTCTAATAATACTTGTTAAAAGGAAAAATTTGTATGTGTCAAAAATGCACAGCTATTGACATTTGCAATGAATTTTCTAAGAAAATCGAAACTCTAGCACCGCGCCCTCTTTCTCGTTCACGCTAAACGTTATGGTATGTCGGTAAAGTAGGATTATTTAATGTACTTCTGTCGTTGCATTTCAACCCTTAGCTATTAGATGGCAACTTGATCTTTCCTTTGGATTATTAATTGGTGATTCCCCTACCTGTAGTGTTGCTAATTGTACGGCACATGTACAATATATACGGTATAGGGTTCAAGTCCTACTAAGGTGCGACAAACACGTACTACGGCAGAAGCGCCTAGAGGGGATTTAGGTCGATGCGTAGCCAGTTGAGAGTATAGTCATTCGATAGCCGTGGAAATTAACGGTTGTTCTATAATTACGGTTTATCAGTGTGCGTCTTTTAAAACATGGATCGTTGTAAACGAGGTTTACCTTTAGCATCGTGTATACTCTGTATCAACCATACGACTAGAGTTTGTTAAAAAGGTGGATGCAAACTTAGATATTTTGAAGTAGGTAGTAGTAATGCTTAATTGGGAATATAAAACAACCATAATAAAAGAATTATTTTATTAATTTTAAATAAACAAACAACAAAATTACACATTTATATACGTATCACTTATATATAAATATATACTTTATGAAATTGATCACGATATTCATCTTACTTGCAAAAATGGAATGTAATGTTTTAGAGAACGGGTATAGAGTACCGATCTATTTACAGAATATTATCATCATTCTATAGAGAGATAGAATCGTCGAACATTTCCGGAAATCTTCACATCTTATTTGACGCATTTCGTTTAATTAACTTGCGGTTTTTAGAAGTTGTTTCTAGTAAAACTTGATTGCATTTAGGTAGAATAGACACGCGTAAACCTACTAATAATAATTGTAAGATAGAGAATCACATTTTAGGCACTACTCTCATAAAGATCACAATGATATGTTGGTTGCGGCTAGCGCACTCAAATAACGTTTTTTGAACACAAAATTAAATAATTACGGCGCGAAGACGGTTTAGGGTTTCCCATAAAATTTCCTTCATAAAGAAATGTTTTTGGAAATCGTAAACTGATTTTTGATTAATCGTTATGAATTACCTAATTCGATTAAGTTTCCATTTTCAACTATCACCAACGTATTCTCGCATATCGCGCAATAAAAATATAACAATCTCTTTTAATTTTAAGTATATCAACAGCTTTTTCGCACAGCGTAAGAAATATGAGAAGACAAGGTAAAATATATATCGCATGTTATTTTTTTAAATAGTTTTAAATACGCAGAGAGATTAACACGTCAATATTTTTTGAATTATTTGATTATAAAAAATTTATTCGTAATATACGTTACATTAATGTGGTTTCAATCGTTTCAATAACAAAGCGTTAGCTTACGTGATGGATGTTAGCAAAAAGGTTCATTTTGTTATCTCAGAATCACATATGACTAGAAAACATACATACTCCTAAGGCCCGGGCGCACTTACCGGCAACGGACGACTACGGGCCGCTACACTACGGACCCCAATTTATTCTTTGTATGTATATTAATGGAGCTGAGCTCATTTATCGGAAACGGCCCTACTGACGACACTTCATTAGTGCACTTGGAAAGAATAAATTACCGTCCGTAGTGTAGTGGGCCGTAGCCGTCCGCAATCGGTAAGTGCGCGCGAGTCTTCAAACATCCTGTAAAGTTGCGTTTTACGTCTCGTTATTCAGATAAGGGGAAATAGAAATAAATTTATCAGCTAGAATTGACGTTCTGATTGGTCTACCACATTTTTAGATCTAAATTTGTGCATAACTAGATATACAACAGTTTTATACAAATATTTCAAGGCAACATTAAATTTGCGAATCAAACGAGGATAATTATCTGTTTTAAAAGCTACACATTCGATTTATTTTAGCAAAAAGTAATTTCCCTCAACTATGCCTCCGAGACTAATACTACCTCCGAATTGTATTTTCCTAACGCCCTCCTAATACCCTGACTTGTCAGTGAATCACGCTATATTCGTATATCATTTTACTAATCACTCCACAGGCAGTTAAGGCGAGCAAAAATCGGTCATCTTCTCGAGTTTACTTTCGATCGCGAATTCCTTTCCATCGCGCAAACCGATTTAATCTGGAATTCGCGTTTTACAAACCGTTCTAGTTGTTTATGCGTTATAAAATTTTCAATTATATTTATCCGTATTGAAAGGTATTGACCCGAAGAATTGCTTAACGTTTCGACTGAACGCTTCTTCGTCTTGAAACGCAACCCTAGGCGGACGATGTTCGTTTATGACTATTTCCACCTTATCTGTATCCTCGCAGTTAATTTTCGTACAAAAATTATCTACATCATCCGGCGTGCTTCGGCTTTTCAGCAATTTCTGTTTATATTTAGTTAAACCGAATATATCTGGTCTAATCCCTAAGATTTCCAGAACCAAATAGGGATTCTGTAAGACGTATTGGCGAAAAAGATCGTTGAAATCAGTTTGTGTCGAGTTATCGGTAAATTGTGGAACTATAATCAGAGGTGGAGATAAGGGCTCGTCCCAGTAAAACATCTCTGGGGGATGCGACGAACTCCTAGCTAATATGGGATTTGTGGGGTTACTATGGATCCTGTTGATGTTTGGATTCGAGTGAGCGGATATTTGTATAACTCCCGTGGACGAAGGAGCTGCTGTCATCTCTTGGAGGGCTTGAATTGCATTCCTTACCTGTAATCATGTATAAACGCATTAGTGGTAGTTTCCAAAAGGTCAATGAACGACGTAGCTTTTGAATTAAAAATTATCGTCACCATAGTTTGTTCGAAAAAGATTCAAAATACGTGTTTGGACAATGAAATCCTTATCATTAATTTGGGCTTAATATTACTTGTTGTTTAGTGTTGAACATTATATGAGTATTAATTATACTAAGGTATTATATGTAACCCCGGGTTCCTGAACATTGCAATTGTTGCTGAGGAGTTGGTTAAGAAAATCAAATTTTAACCGTAAAGAAAAAACTTCTGGGCGGTGTAGGTAAAGTAGCTTCATATATCCGTTCATTCATACCTGATTCGATATCACTTAAGTCAACTCCTAGATCGTTTCCATTGAAAAAGTGGTTGAGAAGAGTCCAATTTGAACTAAAAAAAAGGGGGCTGTGAAGTGCTGTGACACAGCAACATAGTGTTTGTTTTTCGGGATTATTTCCAACAGAACTCAAATTACCAAAAAATGGTTGGAATAACATTCGGGCTTTAACGCCAGAAGCCACCCAATTGTATTTTTTGGAACACACGTTTTGAATGGGCTTTCTAACTTCAATTCAATTCTAGGGTCAGCGGAAAACGTCTTGAACCCTCCTATCTCAATTAATAGACTGCTGCAATGACCCAGTCTTGGAAATAATGATGAAAATTTACACTCAGTATCCATCAAGCAAGATGAGTGTTTCAAAACTCACTCATTATTCTAATAAAGGATAGATCTTGTGCACACTTCGTGCGCCAGTGGCTTCATAGTAGATATACTTTAAAATGTAGAATATATTTATCAGAAATGAAAGTCCAAACTTGAAATTCAGTGAAAAAGAATGACTTCCGAATTTTATACGTAATTGTATAAGCTGAGTCTCTCAGTCTCGTTAAACTTATTACGTGTAGATATACATATGTTCTAACTTGTATGTCTGTAGGCAATCAAGAAAGGAAAACGATGTTTACCTTTCTTCTTTCAAGATAGGAAAGACGCAGGAGCAAACACCTATGAATAGCTGAAAAGGTGTTTACACGCCTGAATGTTATACGCCATTGTTAGAAATTTAAAAAATAGATAATTGATCTTGAGTACTTATGTAAAAAGTAAACCATTAACAATTCTCTTTCTATTTATACATAAAAATTAACCAATAATAACAAAAGAGAATCATTTAGATTGACAATATGAGTGGAAGAAGTGATAATGTTGCACGAAACTTACTTTATCTCATTGCTTAATATAATAACCAAACAGAAATTCAAATCTAAATAGGACCTGACGAAATCGCTGGTGTAATCAAGCAAGAATTTAACCAAAAACATGAGGATGACAATTTCGTCGTAGAAACACATATTTTAAATCCTTTGAAGAATCAAGTGCGTTAAGAGATTCTTCCATACTTCCACACAGCAACAAAAGGGCGTACAGATAATAATTATCTGTATGATTATAACTTCTCATACTTGAATTACAATCCTTAAAATTTTACTAACAATAAGCTTACCTCTAAACTTAAAGTAGCTACGTCTTGGTGCAAGGTGGATATCTGATTGTCTAATCGTTCTACACTATTTCTTGTATTTTCTACGTCGTTTCTAAGTTCAGTATTAACGTCTTCTAGAGATTCAGCTCTCGTTGTCGTAGTGGGCACTACCACGCTTCTTTGGCGCTCAACGCGCTGACGAAGAAACGCCAAGTTGTTGGTCGCTAAACCGCCTAACCTCGGACGATTTCTTAGGGGTTCGTGACCTTCCTGTAATCTGCTAAGAAAAATGATCTGCATTACAGATTTTATCTTTGGGGTTATCTCTATCCCAAAAGATAAGTATCATAGGTCAAGAAAAATATGTGCCCAGTTTATTAATTATGTTGGTCAAATTTGAATTGTTTCTCTTAATTTTTGTTCCCGCTTTTATTAATTTGGTGTGTACTGAAATTCATATAAAAATATAATAAACTCTGTATATTGCTCAAAACAATCAAGGGAAGTCACACTATTCTTGTAGCAATTAAGTAACCTTGTAAGAAATGTATGTATGTTTGTCCCGTAAGTACGTGATTATAATTTTGAGATTGCTTTTCTATTGGTTGCTTGTACAATGGGTTTTTACTTAAGAGCAAGAAAAGGAAACAAAGTGTAATTTTAGTAGCAACTGCAAATCTACTCAGTTAGACCCAAGAATAAGTACAAAAATCTTAAAATTCAACTCAACATTGTAGGAGAATTTAACGTGTCGTTTAAGAAGAATTGGCTTTAATAAAAAGCATCAAGCAATCTTCATAGGAACGTATAATACCATTACTCACAGACTCTGAAAGCAGTTTTAGGTTCTAAAATATCCAGCGGGGCATACTCGTGATCTTGCTGATCAATTCCAACTTCGATTTCTCACTTCATCAGATTGACTGCTTATAACGTCTGCTGACTATAAACGAAGACTGCCTTTCATAGATATGTTAACCCTCTTGAAGTATTTATTTCATATAGCTGGCCCAACAATTGGATTATTTCATTTTCTTTTGTTTAAACTCTTGACTAGTCATTAAAATCGAAAATATTTCATCCATCTTTTTTGATCAAGTTTCTATATTTCTCTATGATAATGGGGTGAGAAATGCACGAAACAAACGGAATAGTTTTTTAGAGGATTTCACCTCAAGTTTTCCCAGTTAAACGAACCTTGAACAAACCCTTCTGAGTAAGGGCACACTGCTGGAGAAGATTACATTTGAATCCAGTGATTTGTCTCTCAAAGAATTATATAATCCTTAGCTTATTACCTCCTACCCACATCGTTATAATTATTTTTGTTTTTCTTTTTGGAAGAAAGACAGAGGAGGCCATTATTATATTAACTACCAAAAGTTTACAAGGAAACTGTCTGGTGTAAAACACAACCTCACCAATGGGTTTCTCCTAACGCCCTGATATGACAATTTATGGTATATCTCTTTCCGAACGTCCTTTAATAAACACAACTAATCAAAATTTACAGTTGCTAAGAAAAAGTTGGAAGGATGCCGATGAACTAAGCTGATGTAGTCCTTGTTAGCGAATTTTGATGGAGGAATTGAGCATAAAACGAGTTGTTGACTATTGTGTTAATCTTAACTGGGATAACAATCCTCTTAAAACAGAGAAAATGTTACTGCTGAATATTATTCGAGTGAATCAAATATCACGGAATATCAAATGCGAAGAATCAATTGAGAAACTAAAATTACTAAAACAAAACGCAACAATTTCTAACAATGTTGGTTGGAATAAATGGAAAAGAAATTTGTATTACAAAAATTCTATAGAAGATAGGTATCGTTTTTATTTGCCAAGTAACTCATGTCACAAAATCGGTTCCTTAGTTTATGCTAATGTGAAACTTCTCTAATTGCTGAAATTGTGATTTATTACTGATTATGGCGACAAACGCTTTTTGAGGATGGCAGAAAACTCCTTTCCAAGATGAATTGTATCAAAAGTTTGATTCTTATGACTTATTTGTAGGACGGCGTAACTATTAATCAAACCTTCTTGCTAGCCATTGCTCTTGCTACCGACGAATCTTTTAGTCTTCAAAATCTGAAAGATACACTTTAATTCACTTCAAAGATTGTTGACAGTTGAGTATCTGATCCACATGCATATTAACTTGTAGTTTTCTAGGCTAACGCTACGCATTCTTAACTACAATTGGAGAAAGAAACCGACAACGAAATACAGAGATCATAAACAATTGCCAGATATATTGGGAAGTGGACAAAAGAAAAACAAAAACAAGCATGTGATTCAAATGGAAGAGTAAACATAAGGAAAAGAAGGAGTAAATCGTCTCTATTTTGTGGAATTTAATTTCTTTTCTATCCTCATCATTTGAACTTCTTCAAGGGGATGGCAAAACCATTGATGTTTATCATAGAAGCATCAGAATTGTTATATGAATACTGGGCGAAGGATCGAATTAGTGATTGAACAATACATTATTGGGGCCAAATGGAGCCTTGCCCACTGCTATACAGAGTCAAAAGGGCTTCGCAAATATTTACCATCTCTAGGAAGTAAACTGTTTGTCCTCTAAACCAACGATGTGAATTATAAGGGCAGCCTCTTATACATATACCACGATGAACTCCTATAGGTTGTGACGGTGCAAATCCTTTGGGAATCGTATTTAGCTTTGCTCACGGAGACATTTCTGATTGTTTGTATCGATAAGAATTTTGGGATGATAGTAGCAAACTTATTTCGACGATAGACTGAATTAAAAGTTCACTTCTTATAAAATATTAGGAAGATGAGGTCCAGTTATAAAAGCTAGTTCTTTTGGTATTTAGTTGGCTGTTCTCTGTATTACTATTATTTCTATCTAACTCCCCTGAAGCATTTTGAGCAACGCGTTTGTGTTGGAGGATACTCAAATTAAATTGAAATAAGTTATTTTGACAAAACACGTTCAAAAATCGATTTTAGAAGTTCAAATACATCGAGCCAATAGGAGAGATTAATCTTCAGTAAAGTTGTATTAGCGACAGCACACTTGTATAACTTCCAATATTAGTGTACTTGTTGTTAACTTTAAGTAAAGTTTAACTTCAAAGTGCTACTGCCATGAAAGGCAATATAGGCGAAACTACGTGATGAAACGTATTTACGAACGGTTTATAGCTTTTAATCAAGTTAATGGATCAGGTTTAGGATTTGACTAGCAAACATACATACATTGTTTAAGATGCCTAGTGATTATTCAACAATCCTGTAGTTTCGTCTAACATACGGATTAGAACTTCGTATAAACATTTGATTTTGACTTCCGTTTTCTGCTTTACGCTCCGCGCAATATGAAGGCAACCAAATGTGTATTCCGTAATTTAGGTAGGATCTATTTGCAAACGAAATTTCTACTAATAAAAGAATTTGGAGGATATCGGTTTTTTAATCAAAACGGAGATAAAAAATTAGATTCAAATTACATTTTGTGAGAGATTTACTTGCTTCTATTCTGAAATAAAAATTTATCACCCGAATTCGGAACACAGAAAAGATTTCAACTGGTAATGTTACAGCTGGAATTACCTAATATTCAATCTCGCATGTCTGGGACTGTTTGAGAGGGCTGCGTGAACAGGTGATTTGTTTGGCGACAGGGGTGAGGTCTCCCCATCTTCTTGAGCATTCTCATCGTCTTCGCTGATAGAGGGTAATGTCAACGATGGCACTCCATTTATATCGGACTCTTGCTAGAATACAAATAACATTAGAGATGACAATGACTTATACCGTCTGTCGATATTTATTTAATTAATTCAATTCGATTGCCTGTTTGCATAAGTTGTAAGGACGTTTCAGCTCTAGGTCACATCAAAGTACACTTTGATTTATTCCAAGAATTAATATTGAACTGAATATTTGTTGATGCAAAAGATATAGATACGAGAGTATATGTACGAGGGATGTTCTAAACGTTCTAGGAATTTGGCTTTGGTTTAATTACGTAAATCTTTTAGGTCACGCTATTGGTCAAAGACAAGTTTTGGTTGCTTACGCATATTATTTAGTATACTTCAGCTACTTGAATGACATAGACGTATTTCCGCACGGTTGAATTTATAATCCTGAAAGATGCAACTGAATCACAAAGAGCTATTATTTTCTTTTCATTTGAAAACGGTGTGAAACTTTCACAAATCGTTCAATGTGTGCAAAGTATATTTGGAGAGTCGGTAGAATTTAAAGTCTATCGATGAGTCTATCGTTTTAAACCTAGCAGAGCGTCACTAAGAGACGATTCACATCCACGTTTGACAGTGAAGCATGTTTCAGTCCGCTAGGTACCAAACTTGTTGGGAGTGGAACCGATGTTCAGATTGTCTGACGTATGCTGCCAACTGTAGGAGCTTGCAACACGTCACGACAACCAATTCTGGCAACTACTGATGAAGCATAGATACCTTATTTCGCTTCTGACAAGCAGAAGGTAAGGTAATCGGATTTTTGTAATTTTTGATATTTATGGTACGTGTAGTTTGGACCTTGAATAAGAATATTCCGAAGTAGTTCGACTCAACGTTCATAAATTACCAAGATAATCGATTTTGAAGCTTACCCTGCCAGTTAAATCCTCTAGATATGATATATTTCTCGATTGGAAGCTTGGCCAAGTCGGTAGCGTTCTAGTCTGGGGTTCACGAGATTGCTGGTTCGAGTCTCATCGTGCGGCATGCTTTTTTCCCTTCAAAACGCACCATAAGTTTTCTTCATTATTATTCTCATCTCAAAAATTATGAACAAACCAAATATTGTAGTAACTATATGCAGGAACATTCTTCAAGCACTTCATTAAAATCTACAATCGGTTGATAAATAATATTCATTTTCAATTAACAATAAAGTTTCTTCAAGAAGGAAAAAAAAAAAGAACGGAGTCAGGTAGGAAATGAAATTTTCTATTATTTTATATCTAGTATGCAATATTTTATGTAGTGTGGCACGAACCAGAATGGTAGTTATCATAGAAACATGAGAGGCACATTTTTTATTATTACCTTGTTATCCTAAATGAATATTGTTTATCAACCGATTGTGTATTTTAATGAAGTACTTGAAGAATGTTCCTGCATATAGTTATTATAATATTTGGTTTGTTCATAATTTTTGAGAAGAGAAGAAGAATGAACAGAATCTATAGTGCATTTTGAAGGAAAAAATTTCGGCAAACGAGACTCGAACCAATGATCTCGTGAGTACCGGAATAGAACGCTACCGACTAGGTCAAGCCTCCAATTGAAAAATGTATCATATCTAATAAATTTAGCTGGCATGATAAACTTCAAAATCGATTATCTCGGTATTTTATGTACGTTGCGTCGAACTACTCCGAAATATTCTTATTCAAGGTCCAAACTACACGTAACATAAATATCAAAAATTACTAAAATCCGAATATTTTAATCTTCTATTTGACCCATTGCGGTTTTGCACGAAACGAAACGGCCTGAAAAGCTGCATAAGCGTTCGTCATTGCGACAAGACAGTGCAAGAGCCCATACAGCGCGAAGGACGAAGAATCCTTTAAAGGAACTGCACTGGGAATTGTTTGCAATATCTAGCCTATTCGCGAGATCTGACTCCTAGTGGTTACCATCTGTTTCCAAAGTTGAAAGAACCACTGCGAGGTGTTTGATTTGAGCCCTTAAATGGGGTGAAATTTATTTTACTATAAGTAGAGGGAGACCGTTTAAAGAAAGCAGTTTTACGTTGAAATAAGTGTATGTAATTAAATGGAGGTTAGACGGAGATATTGAAAAACTACATTGTGATGTTGATGAAAATTGATGAAATAGAAAAGTTTCTGGGGATTGGGAAACATCCCTCGTATGTACATAATTTACGTTGGTATATATCTTGAATGTAAATGAAGATAATTTACATTAAAATTTCTTAGGTCTAATACATTATTCCTTCCTAGAAGTTTGTTTTCCATCAATCATATAATATTTTTATGACCAAGTTAGTGGAAAACTTTTCGTTTTCTTCTTCAGAAAGATAATCTGCTGTCAAAGGTATTTGCTCTACGTTTAAAAATAATGGAAAGAAGCGCTTCGTTCATGTTCTATATACATTAAAAGATTTCTCCTACATGTATTTCCTTTTAAACTATTCGTTTCAGTACATATTTCATGGTAGAGACTCATCTTAAGGATTTTTTATTATGAAGGACGACACCCATTTATGTAATGGAATAGTTCCGTTTTCCAAGTCCAAAAGGATTTCAGAAATATATATAACTCGAGACATTACTAGACAAAGAGATTAAACTTCAACTTTCCAAAACCCCATTTTCTTAAGTCGTTATAGTTGCAAGATTTACGTAGATGCAAAGGAAAGACAGGGAACAGTAATAATAACATCTAAGAGAAATAAACTCTACCGTTTATCTTATTTACTCGAGTTCTTAATTGTAACGAAGATGTCGGCGATCCTCCCGTACTAAACTCGTAATTTCGACGGAAAATTACATTCGAAAAATTTAATTTTGATATTAGGATACCTCTGATGTTCGTCCAGCTTGTAATGCGTCTCGCGTTTCGTTCCACGGTTTTGCGTCAGCTTCATTTCGCCTCACGACTCATTCTCTATCCAAACCTAAATTGAGTTAGATCTTATGGTGCGTCGCCGCCAGGTATAGCGAGCGAGTGAATTTTAAATTAAGGACGAAATGGAATAACTTGAAACACGAAAGGCAAATGCGGATAGTCCGCGGGGGTCACGGAGATTTTTTTTTCAAGTCGGTGGATGCGTTAGGAATATAATGTAATGCAGTTTCAAGCTGTAACGAGCTTGGTTTTAATTAATCTATTATTAAAGTTTATTGCTCTGTACTTATTTTCAACAGACATTGGAACTTTAATTAATTAATTTATCTTATATGATAGAGATCTACCACTAATAGGTCAATAAAACAAGGCCTTGTTTTATTGACCTATTAGTGGTAGATCTCTATCATATAAGATAAGTATAAAAAGATCACGAAATATATATATATATATATATATATACAATTAATTAATTTAGTGACATGATGCCATTATACAGTTATTTACGATCTGAAAAGATCGAGATTTTATTAAATTCTCATTGTTCGACGTCTTTTTCTCTGTATAAATAGGAAACCAAGGGAAATGTTGAGCTATTGAAACTTCTTAGTGCCTCGCGGTATTTTCTGGTATTTTAAACTTTTATGCCTTACCAATAATTATAATTTCATTTCTTTCCATAAACTAACTTCAGTTATGAATTACAAAATAGATACTAAAACCAAGCAGTACTGCTCGACGTCACTGGTGCGGAATTTTTGGAAGAACCTGAAAAGGTTGCGCTTGAATGCGAGGGTATGAAACAACAATTTTTAGACCAACGAAGAAGACTACTAACAATACGATGATATTCGTGCAGCCATACGAATAGATAAAATAGAAGATATTTCCTTTAAAGGGTGGAGTGAGATAGAGAATGAAGGGACAGATAAAAATATGCTTTAGTGGATCATTTAGCCAATGTCGGGACTTAGAAAGATTGCTTAATACACCGGATATTGATCGTAAGTGAAAGAAGCGAAAATTAGAAACAACTCATTGTCATTCCAACAGTACGGAAGAAGTATCCAAAAACTTTTTGGCGGCTATTATACGACGGCTGGTGTATTTTTGTCATTTTTCGATCCTATTTTAGAAAATATTTTATTTCTAACAAATCTACAAGCCCCTCAATGCGCCAGAAACTTATAACTCACAAAGGACGAAATTCTAGTATTTCTTTGAAATTAATCTGCTAATGGATTATCAGAATCTCCGTTCGAGGAAACATTGTAGATCCACGAGTAGTGATTTAGACATTTATTTGCAATGAAATTGATACTATTTTGAGTAATTATACGTGAACGAAAATATTGGCCCGCTCTAGAATTTTTCAGAAATCGCTATTTAGGGAACAAAAATATAAATAATATTACATTAAATCAATGATTATACATATATACTATGAAATTATATATACTTAATTAAACTACCTTTACTTGTGAGCAGTGCATGCACTCGTTGGGGCATGATATCAATTAAATTATTAACGGTTTCTTCCGGTACATTGTTCCACTTTCCTGGAACAGCCGCCATTAGTTATATTTCACTGCTAGGTTTTAGGATTCCTTTTGCAATGTTTTGCTGAACTATGTGCGTCTAACTGCAGCCACATTTTGCTTCTTGCAAATAAGAGAACATATTCTAAAAGAATCCAGAAATCTTCTTGTAAAAATTGTAAAAAATGGTGGCTATTCAATCGTTCTTCGAAAAAGTAGGCTCCAACAACATAATCACCAATAATTCCCAGGTAGACATTTAAACTCCAGCGATTTTGGTGATGAACAGTCTCAAATATGTGTGAATTGTCTGTATCATAGTAATGAAAACTATGTCTACACACCAATCCATTATAGCGAAAGCTGGATTCATCAGTGAATAAGATGTATTCAGAAAAATCCTATTCTTCATCCAACACGATCCAGAGCCCACAAACAAAATTCCAGTTGATGGTCAAAGTCCATCCCGTATAAATGTTGGTGTATATGTGATGTGATATGGGTGATACTTGTGTTTTTTTATGATCGTGTGTACACTAGATCTACTTATATCGGTTCGTTGGGTGATTTTCCTTGAACTGTTAGTAGGATTTTCAACAATTGAACCTAATACTATAAATTAATTGTCAACGATTGATTTCCTTTTTCTGTTTAGAGTAGGAAGTATTACCTGTCTCTCGAAATTTTGCGAAAAGCCTTTCAAAAGCCCGCTTTTCGAGATGTCGTCGTTCAGGATACTTTTACGCATAAACTCTGGCAGCCAAAAACAGTTTTTATGGCATTCTCCTGTGCTCAAAATCATATCCGCTCGTTCTTAGATAGACGAAACAAAAAGCAACAACACTTCGATTCAATTTTTTTTTTGATAGTAGTTATGTACCATTATCAAAGAATAAAAATACTAAAGTAAAGTAGGATTGTGCTGATATTTATAAGCTATGTCATTATGAGTAGTCCGGGCAAACGGGTAGTAGCGTACAAATACAAAATATTAAGTATCGTCGACTTCCTACTCTACTTAATACGCTGTATGCCAGTAGTTTTGTGTATATTGTAGTATGGTAATACTCCATTAGTAAAATTATCAATAAAAAGATGTAAATTTTATAGAAAGCATTCTTTAAGAAATAGAAAAGCGTTGTAAACATTTACTACACACATACACTTGAAACATTTCAAAATCTAGAATTCCAAATTGCTATAACGACGTGCCGAAAAAATGAAGTTTGTTGATTGATGACGACGGTATGGGATGGTCGACGAAAAACGTCAGATAAAAAGTTATATAAAATACCAGGGTTGAAAAGAAGCAGACCACATCAAAAAAGAAGTTGTTGTTTACAAACGACGAACAGACCCAAGAAAAGAGAAGTACAATAAAAGGAAAGGACCAAAGAAAAGAAGTGAAGAAAGAATTCAAGAGAGAAAGAGAGAGAGAGAGAGAAGTTAAGAATTAGAAAACAAATTACACTTACACACACATTAGGTAATATATTTTGATTATATTGTTCATTATTTTGTTAATATAATACTAAAATTTTATAAATTATTATTTGTAATAATTTTTGCTTTCTATACAATTAACCAAAATTCATACTACAAATTTTGGCGCACAAAACGTGGGACGAACCTAAATTCATTCATTTCATTGGCGAACCTAAAGTTAGTTTTTAAATTGATTTCATTTCATTTCATTGTATTATACACAAATTTAGAATTTAAAAATGTCAAACAAACGTCAAGATGACACAGAGAAGGGTGAAATAGAAAGGGCGTTAGAAAAACTAATGTCTTCGTTAAATAAGTTATCATGCGCTATTAATGGTCAAAATATACAAGCAGAAAGTACAAGTAAATCTAATGAAATAAATGTAAGGTTAGAAGATATCGAGACTACATATGAAAATGAAAATAGAAGTATAAACGAATGTACAAAGAGAAATAGGTTTAAATTAAAAGAATTGGTAACTATTGACGCTTGTTTATCTGAAAATAGGGCATTAAAGGAAGAGAATTCCTTGCAATTAACACATTTGAAAGGTGTCAATGAATCTAACTTTAAGTTATGTCAAAATTTAAACGAATCTACGAGTTTAAATATAGCTTTGTTTGAACAAGTTAATCAACGTAAGGACAGGTTATTGCAAAAAGACGCGTACCAGAAGGAAAGGGAACTTGAAACCGAATCAACAATTCAACATCAAACTAAATTAATTGATTTTCCTCAAATAAAACTCCAAATGGAAGAAGAAAAGAAAAACTATAACAGATAAAATATTTGGGAATTCGGAAAAGGAGAATCACCCACCCTTATCTGTTGTGCTTAACTATAAAGATTTAGAGTACCAATTGAATAAAGAAAGGGAACTTACAAACAGTTTAAGACAAGAGATAGTAAATTTGAAATCGCAATTCTGTTCAGATAATTTGGAAAGAACTAATACCACAGGAAATATCAAGGATCATATGGCACAATCTCCTGAGAAGAACGATTTATTTCGGCAGAGTTTCATTCAAAGAATACATTACAATATACTGCACAAGTTCGATCCCGGGATATGTACCAAACCATTAAGGTGTGCTAATTGCAAAGCTCAGTTTCCGCTAGGCCCATATCCAGTCTCTGCAACGAGTGCCAAATTGTTGTGCATCCTCAATCGTGTTAAGTCGTTAAGTCGTGTTAAGTACTTATCTTGTTTATTTAAAACTGTTCTCTTCTTCAGTACCATTTTATACTTACCAATTGTTAATCTACAATAAGACACTAATTTCTTTTAATGATTATCTTCTAGTTTCATTTACATAAATAAAACCTGGACTTCTTAAATGATAGTAAAAATTTCCTCTTACAAGTAACAAAAAATTTGTTAAGGGGGCGGTAGTATAATTGTAGTATGGTAATACTCCATTAGTAAAATTATCAATAAAAAGATGTAAATTTTATAGAAAGCATTCTTTAAGAAATAGAAAAGCGTTGTAAACATTTACCACACACATACACTTAAAACATTTCAAAATCTAGAATTCCAAATTGCTATAACGACGTGCCGAAAAAATGAAGTTCGTTGATTGATGACGACGGTATGGGATGGTCGACGAAAAAGTCAGATAAAAAGTTATATAAAATACCAGGGTTGAAAAGAAGCAGACCACATCAAAAGAAGTTGTTGTTTACAAACGACGAACAGGCCCAAGAAAAGAGAAGTACAATAAAAGGAAAGGACCAAAGAAAAGAAGTGAAGAAAGAATTCAAGAGAGAAAGAGAGAGAGAGAGAAGTTAAGAATTAGAAAACAAATTACACTTATACACATTAGGTAATATATTTTGATTATATTGTTCATTATTTTGTTAATATAATACTAAAATTTTATAAATTATTATTTGTAATAATTTTTGCTTTCTATACAATTAACTAAAATTCATACTACAATATGTAGGTTGTCGTAACTTAATTCGTAATTACTGCTGTTTGCCCAGATTAATTATGACATTTTAATTGCAGTATCTAGCAGCCGTGTGTTTGCAAAAGATGTTCCGAAGAACGCAAAACGTATTTCTTTCGATGTTAAAATCCTTTTCACTTCAATACGAACTAATGAGTTACAGTTAATCAAAAATAAAATACATAGAGGAAAATGGCGATCATTTAGAAGATTTATTATAACACCTGTCATTTAAAGGCATATGTATTTCATTAGCACCTTTTTCAGTTAGTTGAAATTAAAAAAATGCATTTCCAGATTCAGCAGCTTCGATTTAATTTCAATCTAAGTAAAATTTAACATACCTTCAAATTTCTCCGAAACCACAAGAGATAGGTGTAGGGAAACCTAATACAGTTTGGGTAGAAATGAAAAACGTATCTCCGAGTCTAAAAATACACAAGGTGTTTCATTTGAAATAACAAAGTTGTACATTATCGAAGCAGTGACAAATAAAGTCGATCTATGGAATCACCCTGTACATTATTGTAAAATTACATACCTGGAAATAAGGAGCGTAAGATATATCAAATCATGGCTGAAAACGTGATTTGAAAATTCAATTAGCTTGTCTGTTATGTCCATTTTCAAAACATTTTACTTTTTCGAAAATCCTCAAATACTTGGAAAACGGTAATCGACAGGTACAGGGAACATAGAAGTAACGCCCTGGTCGTAAGAACCAAAGAAGTTTATTGAATAGTTTTACGAATTACGAGCAAAAAAGAAATTACTGTACTCAGCTGAAACCACTTGTAGCCATTATTAATGAATGAAGGCTACCCACGCTGAAACCCGAAAACGAACTTACAACGAAAATAAACTTAGGTTGGGATTGTAAAGTGCCAACAAATTTATATCGGGCTTAAACGATTAATTTAATTACGGTAGGAAACCGTCGTTCGTCGAGGTCGACCCTGCCGATAATTTGACGAAAGGACCTCGGTTTTATGTAATTCACGCAGTTTATAGACGTATGAAACGCTACAGGCAGCTTGTTGTTGGGATGTACTGTATTCGTACTGGGATTTAATATTTCATTAAAAACAGACCTAAGTTCCTCTTGTGGTTTGTTGGCGAAAATGCTTTAACATTCGCTGCAGTGTAAGTACTATACCATGCACTAACATTTCCTGCGGCAGTCGCGATACCTATATTTACGTTGAAATGAATTAATAATTTCAAAATATTCTACTGCTAACCTCAACCGTTTTCAAGAGTATGCATATTAGATATTACGCTAAACCAGAAGCAGTTGCTTGTTTGAGTTGAATTCGCCAGCAATCAGGTAACTAGGGGAGGGTTGGGAATTCGCGAACCGTGGCGTTTACCGGTTGTGTGTATGCCAGCGAGACTTAATCATGGATATTGTTGGCACTCGCATTCCTCGCTATGAGCTTTCTCATTCCCAACGGAACCCCAGTAGGCAGGAATGTTCTCCATTTTATTTTGTCTTAATTTTGAAAAGTATTTTAGGGTTAGAAATGGTATTAAGGACAAATTGTGGCCTATAGCGAACTAGCTAAATACATGTACTTACCATATAACCACACACTATGTTTGATTAACCCTTGCTCCCTATTGCTATCTAGTATACGATATGTTCAAAATTCTGGTGAATTATTCTGATTAAATTTGGAGTTAAATATTAATTCCAGCTAGAAATTTGTGTCACCCCCTTTCGTTGTATTAAAACATATGAGTGGTATTAAGAAAGATTATCATTTGTTTATTTTATTTCCATATTGTATTTATTTATTTATTGCAAATTGTAATATTTAATTAATCCCATGTAAGACTTCTTCTTTCCGCTCACCTTCTCCAGCAGATCATAAAACTTCCCAACAAATTATGTTTGACATGTTGAACTAGTTGTCTATATCTATGCTTAATGACTGCCACAGTTTTTGAATATTTTTTAAAGACATAAGTTAAAAGTGATTCCTTGCATAATAAATCATGGAATTAAACAAAGAACATTGCGGAGCTGCGTTTTTTTTACAATTTCAAACGCGTACCTGTAAAAACTGTTCTGAGGAAATCACCCGAGGGTTTGATGACAAGTTGTATTCTTAACCTACCATAAAGCCGCGGTATATTGATTTTCGACGTGGTCGGGTTACGTCAGATGACGGTTTTCGAGGTCCTAATCCAAAAACCTCATTATCAAAAAAAAAACATTGATCTTATTCGAAACATAATTGAAGAGTATCGACACGTTGCTTTAAGGTGCATTTAAGTAATTCTGAAGATTAGTGTGAAAGCAGTTAGTACCATTTTGTACAATCATTTTAAGGAACGTAAGCTTTGTCACCGTTGGATTACCTCCAATTTGATCGTTAATCAAAGCAACAACCAACAGCAACTTCATTGCATATGAGGAAAAATGGGTATATTGTTACGAACCCAAGAAGGAACAACAATTGGCAGGTGCTAGGTTCTCTTTAGCTTTCAAGTTCTTGAGGAGGGAGTCAAAATGTGCAAAAATAATATTAAGTATATAAGTAATATTTTCTTCTGTTTTCTCCATCTCTCTTCTGTGAATTTCAAGACAATTCTTCCACCTAATCCATATTCTACAAAACTGTCCTCGTATATCTATGATACATTTCTACTTTATATTTTCCTTTATATATGTCTAAAATAAAGCATAGTTCCTAGTTGTACTTACTTAATAAGCTACTGTACGGCTACTTTATATCTACCCAATTAACGTATCTAATTAAGTCGTAATCTAGATTCTGTGAATTAACTTCTCTGATACCTTTATAAAGCCTTTCAAATCAAATATTTAATTCTGTGGTCATAGGTCGCAATTTGTAGAGTTTATCCTTATTGTTGTTAGATATGGTACTACGAGTTTCTGCCCATTTCGGTTGACCCACCTAATTAAATATTGGTTTTCTCGACAACAAAAAACAACAAAAAACAACAAATATTGCACTATTTTTCTTTATTTTATGCATTTTGATTGAGGCTAGTTGTGTTCCAAAATGTGGGCCGAAGAAAGATCATATGAAGAAGGTGATACAGAAACATCCTGTTAGAACAATGCGTGAAATTAAGTATACACTTAGGGAAATATAAGATTTTGCCAAAGCTTGGTCAATAATATGCTTCGTAGAATTTCTCCTAGCGAGAAGTATTAAAATATTTTTTGTTAATTTTATGTTTATTTACTTCTGTCCATTTGTCCTCATCTTGTCCTAGTTATCCGTTTTAATCACTTATTTATTTTGATTTAGGGATGCTAATTAAAGCTAAAAGCATTAAATTTGTTTTTTGAATTTCGAATGTTAAAATAACGGTAAAGGTAGTTTAACCCAGTATATATAATTTCATAGTGTATATGTATAATCATAAAAGCATTAAATTTGTTTTTTGAATTTCATATGTTAAAATAAATATCTTAATACGCAATAGTAGTGTTTATCAGATCTAAGTAATATCAGTTATCTTTCTTAATAATGTTCTTAATTTTATACTATTTCACGTGGGTAGGGTTTGTTTCCTTAGAGAAGAGCACATTACGTCAGCGGCGCAATGAACCAAATTTGGTGTTCGACTATGGAAAGTCAATGAAATGTCACATTTCGCTCATATTTTCATGACGTAATATGCTCTTCTCTAAGGAAACAAACCCTAATTTACATTTGACATCTGTTGTGTATGAATAGAAAGCAAAAATCCATGCAACAACAACAAAATATCAGAAATTTCTCCTCGTTAAAAATTATTATATTGATCTACTATTGTTTCGTTAGGTCTCAACTTGTCTAAACAACTGGTTCCGTTGTTCGATCGCCATTTTGAAGAATTCGTATATCTGTACCCAAACAACTTTACCGTCGTTTTGCCAAATGTTTATTTTATACGCTGGAAAGCACATAGCCAATAAAATGATTAAATAATTATTGCAACTACCCTAGAATATTTCCAAATATTTTATTCAATAATATTCTAACTTTATTTACTCATAACCTTGCAAACATAGTTTCGAAGCATATGATTTAACAAACTGCAAATCTCGCATAAGGATTCAGTTCTAGACCAAGAATTGAATCTTTACACGAGCTTGAAGGGCTTCACTGCGTTATTAATTCGTCTTGTCTAAGCCAAATTGTAGCAAACTATTAACAAAAATAACATACACTGGTATTTCTAAAAGTATGAATACATACGGAGATTTGTAGGTATCAAAATATAAAACATCTTGCACAGTCGATTATTAGAATTATAACTGGAATCCCTTTAAGGTCTCAACGTCATCAAGAAAAAGTAAAGAGAAGATGGTTTACATTGATCTACGGACACTCTAGTTAAGATAAATGTGGTATCCACTAGCTCTAACAACTTTAATCTTCTTAATGGATAAACGAAGAGTGTTTCTCTTAAATCTATCTTTGCAATAAAACTTACCTCTGCCTCGTAACCTTCTCGTACGTTGAAAGTTAGATCGTGCTGAATATCGTTCGCAAACTCTTGCTGATACTCAGGATATAGCCTGAGTACCTCAGTTAGGCCTGGAACGTGAATGCATTTCAGGTCGCAGTAAGTAAGGGCACGCACGTCACTGCTAGATTTGATCACCGTGTCCAGCGCTGATGTAGCAGCTCCGGCTCCACCAGACCCCGGTCCGTTTGTAGAATGTTGAAGGTGTATATTAATGTCGCTACCTACTAAGTCGCCCTTACCTATAACATAAAATTGGAGAATAAAATTAGTGAATCGATAGCGAAAGCAATAAACGAAAGAAACAAGAGAGTAATAAACGAAAAAGAAGAAAGAAAAAGAATAAATGAAAGTTTAAGTCGCCGACGAATTGTTGCTTGGCTCTAACTGAGGATTTTTGTTAGATTAAAACTTTCCAGGTCCGGCTCCTGGCGATCCATATGCTACCCTAGCTATTATAAATAGCGAAAAAGGATAAATGGTTCGGGGTTTCTTTTTATTAGCGGGGCGACTAGGGATAAGGTTAAACTTTTTAACGCAAAATGAAAATTGAAATCAAGAAAATGGGATTTGTTCTGTTTAATATAATAGTTTCAGTAGTTCTACTTCGGAATGTTCTGATGATTATAAGATTCTATCTATTCTGGCTTCATACAATAAGACGTTGTCTAATTATATTCAGCTACATATTCATCAATTTAGCGAAAGAATACAGGAAATCAAGCATAAAAAGTGAACAAATCTAATGCTTGTATGTATTTCTTTCAATACCAAAATCCTAAATATATAATAAATATACAAACATATACTTGTATGTACTTATGTACGTATGTTACTGCATACATACATACATACATGTCTGTGACTTAATACATAATTTTCAAAAACGCTCGAAGGAAAATAATATAGAACAGAAAATTCGTGTAGAGGAAACGAGATTATGAAAGTAAAAAGTTTTTCTTCTTCGCTCAATTTCGGTAAAATGGAATGGCATTAAAATTGCAGCTTTTATATAAAATGAAGGCTCGTAACTTTTCCTATATGAGAAGTATGTAGATATGTATGTACATATTTCGAATATACATAAGAATTCTAGAAGTTCGATATATTAAATTTAAAGTTGCGTATAAGAACATAGAGTTTCGTAAGTGTTATGCATTGTGTATGTGATGCATCTTAATCTTATGTCGAAAATACTAAAGATGTCTTTCAAGCCACTAAATTAATTTTAGTAATAATAATAATGGATGGGGTAATAAAAAATTATAAATAATTTTATTTAAATTTTATGAAAAGTAAGTTCTTCTTCTTTCACTTTAAATTTTTCGTTTGCACGTGATGTACTACGTGTTTGTGTGTGTTTGTGTGTTTGTGTCTATTCATTTTGGACATCAAATGTTTGCAGTATGCTTAGCTGCGACGTTATGACTCGCATACTTTCTAAAAACGCAGCAATATAACTAATCCATTTTAAATTTTTCCACAAATAATAATATTTTACTTGTTACTATATGATGTTGGCTCCATCAATAAATGTAGACAAAGAAAAAGGAAATTATACAGTAAACAAAAATATAAAAAAGTACGAATAGTAAAAGCACAATTCAATAATATACCCAACAATACAATCACATGGTTGGTATAATACAACAGCATAACAGAATCATCCACCCAAACTCTTCCATATAAAATGCATTATACAACAAATATAATTGCGGTCTACGCTTAAACCCACGCATAGACGAGGTGCTCTTAATGTAATTAGGTAATCTATTGTCACAAACAATTGCTTTATAACATGAACCATCCTTATACAAGGCGGTTCTGCGCTTTGGGGTGCCTAGATAATGACGATTGTATTACTATAATATTATACAGTGTGAACGTATCTATAGCTTGGAACAAAATCAATAAAACCCGTAAATAGAGAAAAAGAAAAAAATGATCTAACATGTCATCCTTAATTTTTAAATGTGCAAATTTTTACCACAAACATATTTTGTGACGTCATTATTGTCGCAGATATGCATGGTAGTACATTCTAGACAAAGTTTTGAAAAGTATGAAAACCAAATTTGATTTTCTGGATAGTAAAAAGGCAAGCTCAAAACTCTCGCCTATTCTTTCTTTGTTGTTTTCCTTCTTCGCATATAGTTTGGAATTCGATTGTTCCTGACGCTTTGCCTCAAATTGAATTCTTGGATGACAAAAACAGATTTGAAAATTCAAATCTGAAAAGTATCTACAATAAAAGCACGGAAACCAAGAATTTACAAAGGAAAATTAGAATGGAAAAATTAGACCAGGACAAATTAATATTACAAGAATTGCATCGCAGAAAACACTATCACAGTTGAAATTAATAGCCTCTTACTCCTGCCAAACCCATTCTATCAAAAACTCCAAATATGCATTTCCACTATCAGCTGCTGAAAATCAAAAATACAAATGAAAGAAAGCATAACTTGTGTAGATGACCACTTGAGGATCAAAATGCGATTCTAAAGAATTAATGTGGCAAAGGTAAGAGCTATTTTATTTAATTATATAGTCTATTTTTTAATGTTTTTAATGTACTCATATCTACTTAACGATATTTGCCGTTAGGGATATAAAGGAGGAGGTAAGGCAATCAGACAGACATCTGAAACGTACTTCCTGAATAAAGATACCAATAATATTATGCTCTTATTAGCACGGAGGTTACGATAAGTATCATTTCCACGGAAACGTATGTAAAATTAACGTAAGGTCCAGATAATTATACGTAAACACATACCTAAGTTACCCACAATATTATTTTCAAGTTTATTCTTTGCTTCAGTGGTCGTTCTATTTTATTTCGCGAGAGTAATGCACTCTAAGTGAGCTGTGGTATGCGAAGAGCCAGCGAACTCTATGCGTACATAACTTTAGAGATTTCTTATGCAACTTTGTAAGTAATCCTCCTTTTGAACTTCTTTATAATAAAATATAATTTACTCGAAAGAACTTATCGCTAGCCGAATATTGTTCATAACTGCACAACTCCATTAAAAACTACCAATAATAAACATAAGCCCAGTGATTTATTTTAGACGTTCCATCCTGGAATTTGCAATTACTTATAGTTATAATTCTATCTTAAATTAAGTTAATTACAATATACATATTAATTATTATGACCTATCAAAGTTGTAGGAAACCGGCACCTCCACCAATATCTAATACACGTAAATCTGAGTTTTCGTTTTATCATATTAAAAGATTCTATTTTATTTGCAGATTAATACAAGATTTCCTTCTTTTTTGAAATACCAACGAAGTAACAATAAGCGTGTCGATAAATCAGGGTAAATTTTAAGCAAACCGATATTAGGGAATTTATGTATATACGCTTGCAGTAGTTTCTGCTCTCTTGAAGAACTTCATGTCTTCCTATGCAAAATTCAATTCAGCTGTCTGTCGTCTTTTATAAACCTATTCGAATTCATTGAAGTGTGCACATCTTTGATATACCACCCCTTGCTTTAAGGTATATACAATAGATTCTGTTCAATGCACTGTGCTTCAGGATATAGAAGTGCGGACCGAATGCCTGCAATTGCAAAATTCAATTTTATATATGTTTTGAGTAATATCGTTGTGTTAGCGACTTCAGACATTATAAGAGATTTTTTCATTCAGAAAGTGCATGTTTGAACTGTCCTATGTAAATCAATTATGGAAGTTTTTATTGAGGTAGAATTATCTGTTTTCTTTATTCCAATCAAAGTCTCCCTGAATCTCAAAATTAACGAGTACACGCAAGAGAGTGGATCGATTCATTGCAAAAGACACTCAAACGAACACGTTCTTTTTTAAAACAACTCGGTTCAACGGCCTTCCGTTCATTGCAACCACAGCAGGACTGCCGGTATGCTATATACATAAGTTTGACTTCGAGCTGAGTAGATTTTTGTGTATAACAAGCAACTTGGAGAAAAAAGTAATGGAACTTTTGTTACCGCCGTTGAGACGGAGAAAGGGTAGTATTATTAATGCAAGCTGATTTTATGGGTGATGGGGAAACCAATTAACTTATTTAAGCCTGGAAAGGTTTCGGTCAGACTCATTATTTTTTAATTAGCGACGTCAACATTAAAATTACGTTGAAGAATGGCTTCTTTAGTGTTTTAATGGATTTATTCTAACTCAGGGATTGGCTCTATCAGATGGTTGAGAAAAGTAATTCACTACTTTACGTCTTACTCAGAACTTGATGAGTTGTCATTCTTTATTTATGTATGTTGACTCTAAAGCATCCTTTTTGCATTTTTCTTCATTCAAATGATTTATATCACATCGTAAAGTGACTTGTAGCGCTTTGGATATTTTGTACGTACTTATCATTTCTAGCACCAAGCGAATGTCTATATTGTATGGTAAGTGGGCCTTATACAGTGAAGAATGTGTGTGTGGCGTAGGATTTCGTATATACGAGGACTTACCGCTTAGCCTACTAAGGTAGTACACAATATATAGAAAAACACATTTATGTTTAAAATTGTAAAAAATCACAAGTCGACAAAATGCTCTTTGTACAATTCCATAATATTTTATATAAGGGATCATTTAAAATTTATGTATTTTAAAAACTTTCAAATATATTTGTCGACTATCACAGTCATTAAGCACGTAAACATACTCTTGCTTAAAGTGTCAAAAATAATTTGTTGAAAAGTATTGTGATTTGCTAGAGAAGCTCAGCGGATAGATAATATGCTTGGTATTATCATTAATGACATTCTATTAGCTTTGGCAGATATCTCGATTTGCTTGTGATGTAAAATATACGAGGGCGATTCCTAAAGTAAGTTTCATTTGGATATATTTTCACCATAAGCAGAACATGATGATGAATCTTAGCAGCCTTCATATTCTTTGCACATAGAAATCGGTTAAAGGCACGCAGCTCACAGTCGGCACGACAGCCGTTTTAAACGACCAAAATTGCACGAAAAAATATACGAACAATTCTCTCACTAGCACTGCCAGACTCACTTCGAATCAGACTACTAATACTAGCGCTGCGATCGCGCCGATATATGCACTCCTCTGCTCACTAGGCGAAAACAGAACCAATTTTACGAATCGCCCTCGTACATACATATACTTCCAATAAATTGCGAACATGTTGGATAATTTTTATGGCATCTTGATTTCTTCGATTTGTTTTACTACTCTATTTTTTAAGCTTAACCTTAACATAGAGATAATTCAGAAAAAAATTTATCAACGTATGCAGCTTAAGGACAAATTCATGCATTACGTTAGACTTAAGCCGCTTACAAAATTGACCTGAAGTTTCAAATCTGTGTGGCGTTGAGATAATACACCGAAGACCTATGAAATTGTATTAAAACTTTCTCTGAGGAATCACTACCATCTACTCGCTAGTCGGAATTAGTACGTACTATCTTTGGTGAAATGCGTTTCAAAGTGGTTAATCCGCTTTAACTGAATAAACTTTAACAAACCGCATAATATATAGTGCATTTGGTTTTTGAAGTTTAATTATCAGCTACATTTGTAAATTTATTTAAACATTTTTTAATTCATCCGAAGGCTGATGAACAGTTACCTATGCCAAATGGATACACAATTTTAACATAAATTTATTGAAATAAAATGGTATCGAGTAAGTTTTTTCTGTAACAGATGTTTCGTTGAATTTTAATTTTCATAACGTAGTTTTCTGTTACGAATTCCTCTCATTTTTCCAACCTGTGGACAATTATAAAGTTTTAATTTTGGCCTCATTCTTTCTCATGGCAACTAAGAATTTACTGATATTTTTCAATAGTTTCTCCAGAATACGTCCAAACTACTTCTTGAGTGATTATTTGAGGTGACGCTCTGTTCTTCTATGAATATTATTCTTCGCTAAAGTTGTTCTTAAGCGTCGGTATTAACCGGAAAACTCTACACTGTACACACATAATTAGGTGAAAATTATTATAGCCTATCAAAGATAAATGACTTTAATTTTGTAAATCTACCTTAATTGGATCTGATTCTGTAATTCTGTATATGAAATATGTAAGCTGTTCCAAAGTTTTCAGGAAGTCATCAACAAAACGGGAAAGGTCTCAATGAGTTTCCCAACAGGGAGCTCTTGTTGCTGCCGTTGTAAAGACGACAGTAAATTATCACTTAAAACGTCGTATATTTCACATTCGAATAGGCGATGAAAATAGTTCATCAACTTTATACTTTAGTTTGAAGTGTTCTTTCTATCTACATCATTTGTATATAGCAAACTTGATCATATTTATCTTAACTACTGATCACATTTTGGTTAGCTAATTGTAAATGTAATTGAGAATAATTAAGTTCAAGATTTGATTTTAGTTACTCAACTCTGCTAGTATGTAGCCCGATTCATGTTTACTGATTAATTGGTTTTCATTCTAACTTGAAACTTGTCAAATACTGCGTTTATATGTAATTACCTCATTATTTGAAAAATTATTTGATTACCAAAATTTGCATCGAGTCGAAGTACTCTTCAACTCTATGGGATGCATACAGTGTCATTTGGGAATGTTTGGGAATTCCTTTAGATATTCTAGTCATACAAAATTAATTATGTGGTATGTTTACTAAATGCAATTTAATTTACGAATTAACGCAAATACTCAATAAAATCAGAGCGAATGGATGTTTGAACACCCCAAATTTCCGCTTAATTTCATCCATAATAAAACAGATCGTTCGCCATTAGTTTCTGCTGTCAATTCTAACGTATGTATCTCGTCAATCTCCTCGACATTCTGCACTCTAGATCACGAGCGAATGCGAGCTACTTTCATATTGATGTAGCTCAAGAGGTGTAGGATATTTGTAGGAGAATAGTTAATTTTGCATTTGCAAATTTGGTGTTTTATTTGCTATATCATATATTTCTTTCTCGTTGATACTTTAAGCCAGAATTAGGTTGATGTTTTAGTAATAAAGCCGATGATTTGCAATACTCTTGGACATTGGAATGGAGGTGTAGGTTGTCGATGCGGATAATACTGACATTATTGACACCTCATTTTAGACCGTACAAGTAACATCATTTCCTCTTCTACTCCTCGTTGCTACGTTTTCATCCGCTTAGGATGCAAATGGCGTACAGTCCTTCGCCCTCTTTTCTTTTGTTTGAACACAGTATGTTACATATACAATCATTATTTTCTTCATGTCTTCATGTCTTTATGTCAAAGTTCAAATATTAACAATATGACATTGCAATGCAAGGTGGGTGCAGTTATATACCTTTGAAGCTCAATGGTTTACTAGTTATTATATCCTCGAAGAGTAAATATAATAAATCGAATAGAACTGGCTTTCACTTGGTGATTATTCATGATAATAAAAAGTGAAAAATACATTTCACTATATTTCACAAAAAATTGTAATGTTTGTTTCATCGAAACAGTGGCTTCGTTAGACTATACCATCAAACTTAGCACGTTACTATTTTTTGTTAAATATAGTAAAGTATTTTTACGGGACAAGTTTTATTCTTTATTATTATGGATCTCCACCAAGTAAAAGCCAGTTTTATTCAATGTATTATATCGTTCCCAATTTATATTTGGACCACAACATTCCGTACGGCAAATTCATTGAATCTGTAAAACAATGAACAAAGCCCAAAAAGACACAATGTACTGTCCGGCTGCTTTCTTGGACATATGCCAAATTCTCGACAAAGCTCGACACTCCAATATAAGTTACGACAATTACTTTACAATTACAATTACAATTTACTCTTTCTCCATTACTATTTGATCCTAAAATCCTATCCCGAAAATCGCTATTCCCACGTGCAACATCAAGACCAGTATACGTTACTATTTCGAATAAAATTTGTTAAGTTCCTTAGAGCAGCGTTCTGGGCTCACCACAGCAACTTATGCTGATGTACATTGATTTTGGTCGATACTCTGTAGTTGCATCCCAAAAACCACAGACGAGGCTCAACCAAATACATTTTTGGCCGAAGAAATGACATTTTCAGGTCAACGAAAGGAAGTCAGTTCATATCAGTTTTTCAAACCGAAGAAATCATTGTCCGACACTGTTTCTCAATAGTAATTAATAATCTGGACAAACAGCGGTAATTACGAAATAAGTTACGACAGCCTATACATACAAAGAACTACTCCCATACAGTTAGATAAGGCGATGCTGTCGTAACTTATTTCGTAATTGTGCGCAGTTACCGTTGCGCGTCCAGACTGCCAATCAACTGAAATAGCAAGAAGGTGTAAAATTCTTGGATTTGTATCTTGACCAGCAATTAAACTGGAGAAAGCACATTTTCATGAAGAGAAGACAACTCGGTCTTAAACTCTGTAACCTCTACTATTGGCTTATTAGACACAGATCGCAGCTTTTACTACGCAATGAAGTGCGCGTGTACAAAGTAATTTTAAAAGCTGTATGGAGATAGGGAATACAATTATGGCGAATTGCCTCACCTTACAACATTGAAATTTTAGAAAGGTTCCGAAGTTCTACGTATGATAGCAAACGCCTCATGGTACATTCCAAATACTAGTATTCGTCAAGATTTCAACATATCTAATGTAAACAAAGAAATTTCCAACTTCACTCAAAAATATAAGGTCAGACTACAGCATCACACCAACCTGGATGAAGTAACCAGATAGGTCCAAATTTCAGAAGTGCATATCAAGATACTTACTAAAAAGATTTTTAAAATATCGTGTGATTCAGAGTATTCCCAGCGATAAATAACTGTATTATAATAAAATAATGCGTCATGAAATGAGACCATTAAACGTAAGACGAGATGCTATTTGTGAGAGGTTTCTGAATGGAATTTTGGAGAACAAAATTGACTGCCCATTTATATTGAAGCGTATGAATTTTTCTGTTCCCCGGATTAACTCAAGATATGGAAGCACATTCATAGTTCCATTTACCAGAACAGCTGCGATGAAACGAGTTCCAACTTACATCCTTTCCATAATTGAAAATAAACAACCGGGTAGTACATTCAATGAAACTTGACCTTTTCTTTACTTTTTTTTTCTCTCTCTTTTTTGTACATGGAGACATTATTACACTGTGATTGTTATTATTATCTGTATTATGTATTTTTGTATATCCTGTAATTGGGCTTGGCCTGTTGGATATTAAAGGTATTATTATTATTATTATTATTATTAAATAATTAGGTAATATGACACGGTTACGGATCTTATTTCCTCAAAATATTATTACCACAAAATTTCCTTATTGTAACGAGGTTCTACAAATTGTGGACACACAGCTTGTTGATATAAATTCCTTTTACATTTTGTAGCTGCAGAAACCGAAATGCAAAGTGTTGAAACCTAACACCGTTGAGTTCCTGGTATTTATAGAGGATATGTTGTGAAGTTACCTCCTTTTGGCAGCAGGTGTTGCGAAAAGGTTCTTCTAGTATTCTAATGGTATGGGCATGGTTGCTAACCTCGTGACCTAACAGGCCTACTGCCTTCCCACTTCGGTTCCTTCTTATTCGCAGCAACTGTCGTGTATTATCCTCTGCAAATCCTTTAATGAAGGTGTGACTTGGTGTTCATTGCTACTCATTCAGCAAGTTCTTGATGTAAGTTTCTACGGTTTCAGAAATAATTTCAAATGTATGACCCTGCAAGTTTCCTCTTTGGAATACCATCCTTAGACAGTAGAAGCGAAGCTACAAGTCTTATTCTGACTTCTCGTTGTATCTCCATTTCTAACAGATTGAAGTATTAGACTAACAATGCTCAATAAAATTATTTTTATCCTAAGACAGAGTTCAGATGTTGTTCTTTCCTTCTATAGGAAATCATTTCGTTTATCTGCAGTGTTAATGCTGATTTTCCCAAAAAATTGAAGGAAGGTGTTTGGAACTTTGATTTAAAATAGATACACCAAGCTATCTTTTCTAAACTACTCCAGTGGCATATATTAAATCGAATCTAATACAGCGTTGTATCCACCAAAAGTAATATTTATATTTAGAATTACATCAAAATTTGAAACGATGCGCGTCGGCGTAAAATAGACATAATATATTTATAATAAATTTATTCGCGTGTTTAGAACAGACATATACCCTGTCTAGTTAGGTAACGCTTGTATCCGCTGTTACGATGAACCGGATAATGTACGTAAATTGATCGTATAAACTGACAGCTTTCGCAAAACACAACCGGAGCGTGTCCGATGCAGTGATTGCTTTAGCTTGGCTTAGGAATAGATTTACGTTTATAAATTTCTAAAAGGTATCATTCTCAATTTCTTGCTATCGATTAGGGACTGCATTTGACAGTAAAATTAAATTATATATGTACATATGATAAGGTACAGGTACCTACACCAAAGTAAAATTCCTTGCAGTATCGAAAATTTGAATTGTAAAATAGTAATCAGTAAGACAGGAATTATCACATATTATTGGGTTGGGGAATAAGGTTCCGCCGTTTTATTAATTGTTTGTTTTTACAGCGATTGTTGTGTCGTAGATGCGAGCGTAATGTTTAAAGGGCTTTGTCTGGTCTATAAGCGTGTATTGACATTTTTTTATAACCAACTGCTATTGAAGAAGTACGGTAGTAAGACAAGTCGAGAATTAGCCGAGGAGATGGATTGTGGCAAATTTTGGACCGCCTTCAGTTAATGGAATTTGAATAAAGACTTGGAGCTTGGGTATCATACGAGCTTATCGAAACAAAACAAGGACAATCGTCTGCAAATTCGGGACCAACACCTCGACCGACACCGACCAACACGCATTCGACACTGGAGATGAGAAAGGGTGCCTCTACGTTAACATGAGGCGAAGGAAGGAATAGGTGGCCCCAGGAGACACGTCAAAGCCAAGAGAGAAGCCAAACCTCCATCCCAAGAAGACTATGATTTGTGTATAGTATTGGGAGGGTCTAGTGCACTGGAAAATGCCGGAGAAGAACAAGATGGTCGAAGAAAACCTCTATATAGCTCAGCTTCACCAAGTAAACGATACCATCAACTGAAAACGCCCCATAGACAAGGACAAGTCATCGTGCTCCACGACAACGCGTGATCTCACACCCCAAGGTCGCCCTCCAAGAGCTAGGAGATTCTGCAGCACCCACCACACTCTTCGGACCTTGCGCCAACGAATTATCACCTTTTTCGCTCGCTGTCAAACCAAA
The DNA here is from genome assembly GCA_038088585.1 of Chrysina gloriosa. Classification (NCBI taxonomy): domain Eukaryota; kingdom Metazoa; phylum Arthropoda; class Insecta; order Coleoptera; family Scarabaeidae; genus Chrysina; species Chrysina gloriosa. The sequence continues at coordinate 18,443,766 of CM076091.1, forward strand.
TGAGGAGTGTTATCTTCATCAACGACGAGAACCTACAAAACTGGCCCAACAACTTCTTTGTGTCCAGGGCAGGCGATTTTTGACGAAATGGCAAGAAATTGGTGGAGAAGGGGAGCAAGTCGTGAATAATGAATACATAATTGATTAATTCTTTGTTATAATTGTTGTAAAAGCTTTTTATTAAAGAAAAAATGGCGGGAACTGATTCTCCAACTCAATATTTTTGGGGTGCGTCTAAGAGGTCGAGAGAAGGCCTGTTCAAGGATTTAGGAGATAAATGTGTGAATTAGGAACAGAAAGTTTGCAATTAAAATTGTAGTTGATTAATATTAGTAGTTACCTAAATTCTTAGCCACATCATATACAGTTTAGCACGCACACAATAGGAATGGACGGAGAATAGATATAGTTGAATCCCAACCCTGAGAAAGTTATTCTAAAACAAGGCATTCCATTCTAGTAGCTTTTTGTATTTGTGTTAGGTAAATTTCTATGACTACTTTGTATTTTAAGGCAAACATCAACAATAATTATCATTTGTCAGCCAGTGTTCGAAAATTTTTCTATGAAAATCAACGAAGACAGGTAATGCAATTTTATTCGAACTTGTAATTCATTTCATCCTTTAATTTCATCGAACATTTTTCAAGTTCAGTAGAGTAAGTATTGTCTGGACCCAAATGTTTTAAAAAGAATCAAGTAACAAATTTCCTTCGTAAATAGGACCGAACTTATAGATATAAACGTATTTTTAGAGATAATCATCTGCCTGTTGACATGCTTTTTAATTAAGTATTTTCTGTTACAAAGTATAACAATAAGTTTTCGATGCAAGGGGAACAAGAGATTGGGTTATATCTTGAACTTGACATAAGTGCATTTCTCATAATCATTCTTCTTCGTTTTGTGGCTAACCTGATCTCACTGAATATAATAAGCAACAGCTTATCCTCCACTTAAATTTTAGGTTGAATAGTGTACTTAACAACATGTGCGAGCTCAGCATTAACTACAATTTCTCTGGCTCTCTTTTTAAGCTTTAACGTTTGCAATTTATCTATTCGTACATGTGCGCCGTTGCAATGTGTGAATTGATTTCCTATTCGTGGCAATTGGGTTGGTATTACTCCACTGCACGTTTTGTCATGTTTGCTAATTTTATTTGAATTAACATGGAATAATATAATTCCTCTGTGGGACAAATTTAAATATTTCGGAGTGGCAGAAGCGGAAATCACAGAAGGAATATGCAACGAATACAATAGACAACACAACTAAAAAGCAAAATAACTATCTGAACTAGCTGAGAAATGTAGAATGACTATCTACAGAAACTAGAAAAATAAATAATAAATGACACGAAATACACTAGAAACTGACTTACAAGATATACGGAAAGATATTACAGAACACATTATGTAACAAAGAACTAAATAGCTAGGACAGGTGTGGAAAGTAGGCTCACACGGGGAACACCAGATCAGACCAGGTTTATGAAAAATATACGTGTGACTTCCATGCGTTGCTTATATACTAGTAACATTAGTTGTAAGTTAAGCATAGCAGCGTAGCGCAGTGGATCAACTACACAGCTACCACACTGGAGGTCCCTTGTTCGATACCTATCCGTGCGCTTTTTTTTTTTCAATGTTTTCGTCATGGTACTTTTATTTTATAAGAAGCAAATGTACGTCACGGTATGTATTTTCATTGTAAGTTTGAAATACCTTATTGGTATTCGCAAGTATATTCAAGTATTTCCCCCTTCCCAAAGTACCGTTACGAACCGTTATAGAATTCCGCCCTCTTGAGGGCCCCTTTGGGAGCTGCGCCAGCCACTGGAGCTTTTTCTCAAACAATTTTGCATAGAACGGAATATATTTGTAAACATCGTGCGAAATAAAATTGAAAAAAAAGAGTCAAAGGTAGGAAAATCGAACAAGGGACCTCCAGCGTGGTAGCTGTGTACTTGATCCACTGCGCTACACTTTTTTTCAATCTCAAAAGAGTCTGGTCAAGCTTTTCCCCGCGAACCATTAACTTTTGCCTTTTCACGTTTCCCCTTTTTGTCGCAATTCGTCTGGGCTTTCTGAAACGTAGTGTTGAACACGAGTCTCATCACAGATCACTATACGGTTGAAAAGAGTGTGGCTGATGATTTCGTAACTATGCAGATGCCAAAACGAACATTTATTTGGTGCACTGTGAGAAGAAGTGGGACTCAACGGATTGACACTTTACTGCACACAAGCTCATCAGAGTTCATTTGTCGGAAAGTCTCATAGCCAAATGCAAGCTTACCAACAATTTTTGTGATCGTGTGGCAACGATTGTTCTTGATAAGTTATATTGGCTAAGATTCTTTCTAAAACGACGATCATGACTTTCATTCTCAACCTCTTTTCGTTCTTTGGAGACAGTTTTATACAAATAAAATACATCAGAAAGTTAATTCCCAGAATTGCACAAGTATTTAAGGAATTCTAACCTTCCTTCATCAATAACTTGATTATATGTAGTTTCTTGCGAAGGGGTTCGATGAATATCTTTTATTTGAACTCCTAATGAGTATCAGGTTGGTTAACAAAGAAGACACCTTATAATCCATCGATCAATAACATAGTGTAATTCGTAGCTCGGAATTGTTTTTACCAAATTAACTTATTCAGTTAAGCCCTTCAAGCGAAGTGCAGCTTTAAGTGTTAATGGACATCCTACGCTGATGTCCGAAACTAATGGAATAGTTTGAAACAAATCAAATTAATCAGATAAGCAAAGAAGGCTGAAGATTGGAAAGGTTAAGTCATCGTTACAACAAATAAAATCTGAAAATTAATTTTAGTGTGCACGGCGAGAGACTGTCCAGATGACAAGAAAAAATTGATGATAACTCAAATAGCACATCGTAGAAATAAGATTTCTTTAGAAATTACCGCCTATTTGCTAACCTAAGGGGTGACATACTTGAAATTTCTTTTCTGATTTTGCCAAAAATGTATTTGATTCGAGTAATGGAAAAATAGGGAACTATCGTCCGATAAATTCGCTTTCGGTTTCCTCCAAGATATTTGAATCAATTATCAATACAAAAATTAAGAAATTACTAACACCATTTTCATCTCTTGTCGGATCATCAACATGGGTTTCGTTCCAAGCATTCCACGGATACCGTTCTATATGAATTTTTAAGAAATATTTACAAAAATATTGATAATCAAACTCCGTGCATTAGTATGTGCATGGATCTCTTTCGTACCTTCGATTTCATAAAACACTCGATTTTGATATACAAATTGGACCTGCATGACGTCAGGAATAATATCAGCGATTGGTTTAAATCTTATGTGTGTGATAGAACACAGAGGCTGTTTTATAATAAGTTAAAATCTGAGTCTAAAATTATTAATATTGGTGTTCCGCAAGGTTCGATCCTTGGACCCACTTTTAATTTATGTAAATGATCTAGCTTGCACTATTAGTTCTTTAGCTTCAGTGGCTTTATACGCTGTTGATATAAATATAGTTATTGAGAGTCCTATATTACATAATTTAATTGTCAAAACCAATTATGTTTTCAGCATCATTGATAGATGGGTGAATACAAATCGTCTAATAATTAACATTGATAAGGCTAATTGCGTACTTTTTAGGAATGATCGTAATTATAATATTTCAGAGATTCTCCTAAATGATACTTTAATAAATTTTAATAGCTCTTGCAGGCTGTTAGGTCTAATAATTTATGAGGATTTAAAAGGGTTCTTTCATATTGCTAGTATATGTAAACAGCTATCAAGCAGATGTTTTGCTTTATACAATTTAAAACGTAGTTGCAATTTTAATACTGTAAAACCTTATTTGTATTCAAATTTTTCACTGGGGTAGAGGTACCGCGGCGCAACGTGTATTTTTATTACAGAAAAGAGCACTTAGAATCATGCTGGATATGAATGGCGCAATAACTTTAAAATTTTTAACCTTTTACGACGTGTATATACTGGAAGAACTTTGTTTTGTTTTTAAATATAGGCCTGAGTTTCGTATCGAACCCAGCTCTACTTATTCTACAAGGAACGTTAATTGCCTTCTTCAACCTCTTCATAAAACTGCTTTATTTCAAAAAAAAAAGTTTTCATTACATGGGTTGCAAACTCTTTAACAAATTACCATTGGAAATTAGAAATGAAATCGTTCTCAATAAATTTAAATCTAGTATTAAAAATTTGCTTTTCTCTCTTAATTGTTATTCTCTAGAAGATTATCTAAATATGTAATTATTAACTATTATTTCTAATACTACTACTGTTGTTGTTATTATTATTACTACTATATTGTTGCTATTATTATTATTTTTTTCTTATTAGTTCCCTTAAAAATTTCATTTAAGCTTTCCTTTCTTAAATTAGACTTTTTCTCTGCAACCGAACGATCCTACATTTTTATAATCCATCATGCAAATAATTGAAAGAATCTTCCGAAACATTACCGCTGAAATAGTATCCGCTAACGATGCCTAAGCTCGTTAAGATAAGGAGCGAAGTATTTGTTTACCAGAACGAACAAATTTTAATTAAATTTATTAAAATTCAACGTTCCGCTGCGTAAGTCTCTGATGAGAATTTAGTTTACGTTTGCCGTTACTTTCGCCTGGTTAAAATTAAATTGAAATTGAATTGGATGTAGTGCGGCGCAACGGTGCCTAAATCCTAAGTGGATATGTTTGATAATGAAACTCGCTGGTAGCTTTCAAGAACGTGAGTGCTACGCTGCGGCCGTTTTCAGTTGCCCGTTACATTTTTAAAGAAGCAATATGGCGCCCATTTCTACAGGCCAGTTCCGCAGTTTTTCGCTTATTTCTCGACCTCTTGGAGGTAGAGTGTAACTGGTGTATCGATTAGGTAAAAGTATCGTAAAGTGAATCCAAAGTGTCGTCGGAAGTAGATTTATGTGTGTGCAGTAAAGGATGCTGTAAAAGTTACAGTCAGTTACCACAACATCCTCTCTGAGGCAGTTTGTTTTCCTTTGGATTACGTGTTATCTAATTGTAAGTAAAAATTAAGTACCTATGTGTACAAATACCTATGTACAATAGGGATGCATGTAGTTATAAATTTATAACTTTTTTATTTTGGCGGAGACAAATGCTATTTCCCCAAAGAGTATACTGAGGTAAATATAACGAAGCTGGAGATTGAATAAAATAGTTCCCACGCTTAAATACATCGATTGTAATGACCTGAAACACATATTTTAAAAACGGAGTTCATAAGAAAAATTATTTCATTGGCAGCACAAGCGTGTGCTTAAGCAGCCACAAATCCATCAGAAATGAATCCCATTATAGGAGACTTTCAATTGTGAAAAAATGTGGGAACAGATTAGTAAAACCATACCATAAATTTCTAGTAATAAGCTAAATTTAAACCACACCACCAACTATAATATTTTCAATAATTAACGGTCAAGAATATTTGTATATGTGGAAACGTGTTCGATATCAAGAAGTTAAAAACAAAATTCCTTGAAGAATAATAATGTTGGAAAACGAGTAGGTATAAGTCGTTGAGCTCGTTTTCCTTCGAGTACTAAATTATTAGGGGAACAGACACAGAGTTATGATGGCTTAAAAGAATGGTGCACAGAATAGAAAGTAATTGGACAATCTGAACGAAAGTAAGAATGTGAAGAAGGTTCTAATAGATGTGTGGTCAGGCTATCCAAATTATAGGATTAAAGATCGTTAGTGACTTGGATCTGAACAATACCACAGTCTATAAGAATTTAGTACAATACGGTCTCAGGAAAGATAATGTTTCTAACTTGAAATGGATCAAAAGTTATAGAAACTTGTTGAAGCATGCTTCTTTCCTGCGTATGGTAGATACAAGATGCTATAAAATGGGCAAGACAATGTAGGAGGAACTGGAATAATCATTTATCCAGAATGACCAATGATAGATAGAATAGCAAGGCTAGCTTGTGATGACAAACCGCTAACACACAAGCCAGTTGAGAGACCCCTTAAGAGGTAGAAAGGGTCATCGAACGAGGATATTTAAGTTAGTAAAAACAAGAAGGAGACAGTATTGAGAAGACGAAGGAGTAGTAGGAGAAGAAGATGATAAAGATATCCGAAGACAAGCAAAAGTGTGAAGAAAATTGCGAAGGCGTTTATATAGTCAAATCACCAATATAACTCTCTACTATCGCATTATAGCAGACTACTGCACCGTATATAAGACTTTAACTCACGAATTAACAGCTAAACATGCATAGGTGCAAAAGTTGTTTCCAAATATCTGGTAGAAGAATTAAATGTGGCTGAAGCTAAAAGTATAAAAATATTAATGAATAATATTCACTTTTCTGCGATTGGTGGATTAATATGTAGTGCACAGAGAAGAAGATGATGAGATGAATAATTCAAAGTGATTTAGGAAATAAAGATTCCTAATGGAATTGAAAATGTGGAAAGCGTGCAAATATTAATGGAATCAGACCATCCATTCTTCAGTTCGAAAGTTCATTAGGGAACTCGATTTAAATCCTGTTATTATCCTTAAGATTTTAATACAGACATTGTACATCAAGAAAATGTGCCAAAGGATTCCCAAAAGTTCTGACAACTGAACAGAGTAACGACCCGAAAGAGGAGTTTTTTGTTACCTTAAGGAGGAGTTCAAAGTGGTGGCATGAAAAATGGGTGAAAGTAATGAATCACATGGAGTCTTCTATTATTGGTAGATTAATAGAGGGACAGAGAGGGTCGGTGGACTCATAGATTAATCAAAACAGAAGAAAGTGGTTGTACGGTTTTTGTATGTGTTCTACAAAGAAAAGACAAAACTTGAGAGCACGTTCAAAGGAAACCGAAGATTTGAACGTTTCCGTGATTAGATTCCCAAAAATTCTGAGAACTGTACAGAATACCGACCCAGAGAAAAGTTTTTGTTACTTTAAAGAGGAGTTCAAACTGATAGCATGCAGAATGAATGAAAGTGCTGAATCATACGGATTTTTCTATCGTTAGTAGATAATAGAGGAAGAAAGAGGAACGGTGGACTCACAGATTTATCCGAAGAGAAGACTGTGGTTGGTTTTTGTACGTGCTCTAGAAAAGAAAAAGCAAAACTTGAAAACACGTTCTAAAGAAACCAAAAATTTTAACATTTCTGTGATTAGAACTTCAATCTGTTCTTCTTAGTGTTGATCCTCATTAGTGCATTCGATTCAAGTCACACGAGTGTCCATAAGATATGAATGTAGGAGTTAATTATCAAGAAAAGTATATGCAAAATCTGATAATGACTATATCATAGAGGGGCGTCCTGACATCATGATGAAAGTAAAAAGGATAGGATTTCCGGAAAGAATTATAACGCCTTCATTCTTCCTGCGATTCTTAGTGGCACAAATAAAGGGTACACAAAGAGGGTAAACAATTCAGACGTGGTACAAGAGACATATGCTGTACCACGTCTGAATAAAAGCAAACATGTAAGTCAGGAATCGAATGTATGTCCTCTGTCTATTTTTAGTAACCAGGAATTTTCCCCAAAAGGGAACTGCTTTGGAAAAGGACAACTTTATACAGAGCTTCTCGAAAAGGGAGAACTTCCGTAAGCATAGACATCCCCTAGAGGGAAATATGTTGAGAAAAATTTCTCGAGCTTCTTCTTGTTTAATTAATGGTTTCATTACATCTATCACTAGACACCTTTCACACTAACTCGACAAAAATTTCTCCCGTTATTATTATTATTAACCCAAGTAATTTCAATCTCACATTCCATTTATCGCGAGAGAATTTTCCACTTATTTAGTCAATATCCGGATTACGACGGAACTGTTATAAAAATTCTTGTCTCGTACTCACCTAATATCGCAACGACCATATTGTTTTGTACGACTTCCATTGATCCGTTGCAGATGTAGTAGATGTAACTGAGCGCATCTCCTTTGTGTATGAGATATTCTCCGGGAGCGCAGAAGTTCGTCCGAATGTGCAACGACATAAGCTTCAGACAACCCTGCGATGCGCCCTCGAATATCGGCAGTGACAGGATTTCCCTATGCAGGTGCATCGACACGTCACCTCGCAATTCCTCCGGAAATTCTTTCAGCGTCTGCAATGAAAGGCAGGATGATGACTGTTATTCAATTCAAACGAAATGTTTCCCTGATTTTTATATTTTTCTTTCCCGTCTCGTGCAACGAATGCAATATCGTCAGGAGGTTGTTATAGGAGAAACTATCGATTGCATTTGGTACGTACACATATGAAATATTTCTATTTTTGTTTTTGATCTTCAAGTCTTATCATTCAAAGCACCAAAGAAATAAGGAAAGGGGAAAATTCTATCTTCAGTCGGATTGATTGTTAACGATGTTTTGGTTGAGCATTAGAAATTCGTACAAAATACATGTATGGCCCATTATTCCACTTTTTGTTTATTCAATTAAATCACACTTAACACTCAATTATGTTTAAGCAAATAGCTTGGTGACCAAAGTGTTTGGAGTTTTCCAAAACCAAACCGGATGTAATAAAAACTTTATTTTATTATGCTATTAGCTCTGAACCATGTTTTGTAACTGTATCAGTTCTTTACAGTTGAGTGCATTTAAAAATGTAGAGCCTTAGATTTATATGAAGGCTATAGTGTCGTTTGACCTGGAGAGTAGATTAAAATTTCTGCCAAAATGTATTACTCAATAAATATATCCAATTCCTTATACAATTATTTTAGGTTCTTATGCTAATTCGAATCAATAAAGAATGCAAGCTTTCGTTTCTACAATTGATGGAGAATGCAAGCACCAAATAAGCGAAAATACAGGATAGGGGACTGGTGATCATTTAATCAAAGTTTCCATCAAATAAGCGGAATTAACAGTTAAAAGTAGTTGTTTTCTTGTAGTGGCTGATTTGGTACCATACTAGACTTCGAGGATACACATGCATCTTACGTTTTAAAACTTCAAACTTATTCAGTTTCGAAAAATAAATTACCGGCATTAAGTCACTCAGGAAGCAATAAGTTGTGGGTAAGATCAACCACTTTCGCGTCTAGCTGACGAAACTGAAAGGCGCAAAATCAGGATATTCTAAATAAAAATGTTTCTTATGTTACGTTATTGTGAAGTATTATTTCAAAATTTAGACCGAAGATTACTTCTAACAGGGGACAATCATGGTTTAAAATGAAATTGAACGCAACGTCGACAACCAATCGCCACATTAACTTGACCGACTAGTTTACTTAATCCCCAGCTAAAAGAAGAAACTATTCTTCCAGTTTTTTCTATCTTAAATACATATCTTACCATTAAAAAGGCGTACTTTATAAAAACAAAAACTTCCATTTTTTACCAAAGTTGCGTTTTCCCATTTTCCCATATCCGTTATAAGCGTAGATCAAAATATTCTTCATTTTATCTAAAAGAGCTAAAATTTTGGCGATAAATGGCGATGAAATATTTGCATATGAATTATAGGAATTGATAATTGCTTTGCAAATCTATAAAGTGGAAATTCGTTTGCATAAGTTAACCTTTATGAAACGTAGATGTACATGTTTTACAGTGATAATTGAAGACATAGTTTTTTGTGAGAATATCTTTTCAACAGGTCGTTAAAGTTTTGAAAAATTAACCAAAATTTCGACTTTTATTGAATTTGTTTTAGTTCTTCCTCACAAGCCCCCGGTGAGTATATCGCGTAAACCTTGAGCTTATCAGGCACCATCGGCAGTTACGGGTTTGATCCCGTAATTACTTGTTAAAATGATCGAGGTTATCGAAAACCGTCTCGACCGACAATCCAACCAGTGACCTTCAAAACTTCGCCTTTTAGTCTTTAAGTATTATTGAAGGTGTGAAGCAAATCAAAATTTAGCCTTATTAGAAGCAGAAGAAAGTTTTCTTGGATTACAATTAGTGTCATAATTCTCCAAGCTAACGAATATTTAGAAAGCGCTATATACGTGATGTTTGCATTCTCATACTTGTTAAGATCATCCAACCCTAATCTAACTGCTTTAAGTTGAGGCACAAGGATTTTATGTAGTAGTTTTTCTAAGTAATTTGGTAAATATTTTTTGTATATAGGATACAGAGAAAGAGGAAACAACATAAATAACTAATTGACTAGAACTCCCTAATTTTTGTCTTTGTAAGTATTCAGATGATACATGTTATGGTTTGGGCTTTTCGTTTCTAAAAATCGTAATGTTAGGTTATGAGAGTAGTTTCTATAAGACACGCTTAGTCACAAAAGTCTATACACGCAAACAAAATCGTTAATAGAAGATTGAACACAATGTATAGATTTTGTAAGGTTAAGTATAGTGTCAACACAACAAAAGGATAATTGCATATATCATAGGCTAATGAAAAAACGGGTAAAGAACGGTATTACTTCGCATCTAAGGACAGGATAGATTCACTTACCGAGATTTCTTCTATATCTAACTAATTGCCGAACTAATATTTTTCAGGAGCGTATACAGCAGTACTCTATTCACCATTCTAACAGCAATACGTTCGATATTTTAGTCTATTTTCTTAAAACGAGTGCAAGATAAAAATAGATCCCCATAGAAATCGAATAGTAGGTAACTGAGTTCTAAAATGAAAGAAAATCAGTCTCCAACATTGTTGATATATAAAATAAATAAAAGTACCCTTACCACACCTTTCTGAAAAATCCAGATACGTAATTCGGCAACCAAGTTGCCATTCTCAGTGAAAAATTGGAAAATTCAGTATCACCAGTGAATCCGGCTAATACCCAAGGCGAAAACCACACAAGGAACACTGTACAACACGAAAACACTGCACAATCAACATCACACAATGAACGCTGAAACACACCAAAACAGTGTTGACACTGTGTGTGTTCCAGTGTCAACAGTGTTTAGGTGTGGTAAGGGTAATTTTATTTATTTTATATATTATTTTAGCCACAGTATTCTTATTTTCATTTGTAACATTGCTGATGGTGTTAGTTCAGTAAACTTCACTATTATAAAAATCATTACACTGATTGCCACGCAAATAAGTTAGAATCTAATTAAATCGAAAGAAATGGCGGTAGTTTGTGCGCGAAATGATAAACAAACCCACATTTAACACGAATAAATTAGCGGGAAAAATTTATGATACATTTCAAATCAAGCGTACACTGAAACTCTGAAACGATCCGTCGTTAACGAGAACAAGAATTCCGGCAAAGAAAAATAATTATCAGTGTAACAAACAGAACTAAACCGCTCGAATTTACTAAAAATATTATAGAATCTACGAATGGGACTCAGACTTCTAGAATTATGTTATATGTACTCATGAGTGTAAATTTAATATACTTAGCAAAAATAGAAGAGCGGAATTCGGGCGAAAGTCCGATGAAGCAATGTCGTTAAAAATTCCTATACCTACAGTGAAATATGGCACTTATAAGTGGGTTCTTTTCCATGAAATTCTTGGGCAAAAACCATCTTCTCTAAAACCCTCTCTAAAACCCCGAATCGCTACAGGGTCCATTTTGCTAAGTATGGATGATGATTTGGACCACAATACCACTCCTATATCTTTCAAATAGATCCCAACTTATCTACGTAGCTACCAGTGTTATTCATTTTTTCTTGTACTAGTCTGAACATGTAACAGGGAATTTTGCTAAACCAAGAATTTCAAACATGCTAGAGGTTGATTTCTTTTCACTTCGGAATTTAATTATCCAAATTTAAGAATATCGACTAAAATATTGAACGTATCGTTGTTAGAAGCATGAGCAAACTACTGTTGTGTCAGTTCATGAAAAATATTGGTTCGGGAAATTCTTATTTCTATAATCAGGTAAAAGAGGAGTCTCAATACGTATACTTACGTTGTACCTCGATGTGGAGTAGTAATCTCTACTTTTTAACTCCATTTTCACAAGACTACACTATAATAGACATTTAGTATACTTTTAGCATGCTTGCATTGTTCGAGAAATTATAAAATCTATACATGTTTTATTAATAAATTTATGTACCTAAGTACACTGTTGTTATTAGGTGTATCTGTAGATTAGACTAATATTTTTACTTTTTCTAGTAGTCCCTTCAGGTCATAACAAAGAAACTGTCTCGTTATTACGATTTCAAATGTTTCTTGAAACCGTTTAATTTGCCATTTTTCAAGTAGGTATCAATGAATTGCTTGTTACGAAGACATGTGTAGATAACTCCAGAAAACTCCAAAAGACAATTTGAAGTATATTAACATACTAAACAACATCTTTTGTAGTTATTTGAAAATTTAGGAAGAAAGCCAACGTCTAAATATTATGCTTATGTATGTATTCTATTAATGAGGATTTTGTATTGTCCACGTAGCAAAGTTTCTGGACCAAAAATGGCCACTTACTATTTATCCGTATCTAATTATATCGTTAGATCCTACAAACTTTGTACAAACGAACTTAAAAAACCCATCATTCGTTTTTTTGTGGAGATGGAGATCTTTCCCTTCTTTGTAGCAAACGAAATATATCTTTGTAACCCTAATAGAATCAAGTAGACGAACAACGGTTTGAACCCTCTGGTCAAAGTTCGAACAAAAAACGCTATTCGATTCGGAAATTTGCTCTTAAAGGAAGGTCGAACGAGATAAAATGACAAATGTCCCTTTGTCGTTTGATAAATTACACGTTTAAATAGAACAGAACAGATAAGCCTGTAATTTTTCTTTACATCATGAACTACAATCCGCCTTGTTGGTGTTGAATTCATCGCCAAATACATATCTGCGTATATAAAACAATAGTTCAAACGTCCATCTTCGTATTAAATGCAACTTGTATTTATCTTTTACGTTACAATATTAACTACAAATCCTAAGTTATTTCTAATGAATAACGAAACCAGCTATTGTCGTTCCTTCACCTTAACGACTTCCTTCATAGGATTTATTATTACAGGCAGGAAACCACTTTACGTATGTTTCCAATACGTAGCCGCAGAGCTGCGGCGGAGTTACACGGAGGCAATTAGAAATTGGGCGTAATTAATTCTGCACTGCGTATCGCCTAAAATTTCCGAACGTCTGGCGTTTACAACGGGTGCGAAAAGGACCACATAATAACCCATATGATTAAAACTAACCGAACTGTCACCTTTCAGGCAAGCGTTACTGATAGGTTGTAAATGAATTGCACACGACGGCGACATGCGAGAACTGTATCGCTGGAACAATGCCGCTGAAAATTTGAGTAGATGAACAAGAAAAGCTGTAGCTGCTGCATGAATTGTATTGTTTCAATGTGCACGTATTGCAACTGCGCGTAGAATTTGTATTGTGATTTCGGAATTTGTTCTCTGTTTTTTAAGCAGCGCCAGGGAAACAATGGCGTTAGTCCTGTTCAAATCACATGCACATACAGTATGGACATAAAGGTTGGAACAAAATCAATAAAATCTGTAAGTACTGAAGAAAAACCGATCGGAACGTCAACATTACTTTTTAAATGCGCAAATTTTTACAGAAAATGTATTTTGTAACGCCATTGTTGTAAAAATACTAACCCCGATTTTCGATAGCGCCATTTGGAGAATGTTTTTATGCATATAGAAGGATGATTTCTGAAATGGATTACATAACAAGATTTTTAAACAAACGATGTGTATTCAATTTAACAATCAAAATTTAACTAAAAAGTCAAAAGTTACAAACAGATTTAAAGTTTTTCAAATAAAATGTCCAAACTGCATACCATTCCTCTGTTATTCTAATCTTCAAATCTTAAATATTAGGTCGGTTTAGATACACTGTTAGCAATGTTAAGATAACCCCAAAGGAAGAAATCGAGTGGAGTTTGAACGGGAGATCTAATCTTCATGGCCAGGGTGGTTGAAAGAAAATGCATAGTGTCAAATCAATTACTGAAATCAATCTAGGGTAAAGCGAAAGCACATCAATCGGCTGAAAGAAAATCATAACATTATCGAAGGTTAAAAACGGAGGATCGAGGAGTATAAATTTAATTAATAGGAAAAATACGAAAAACTGTAGTCTATAATGAACTAAAATGAAGTGGTTCTTATCTTTATCACACCAATTTAAATTACGAGAGAGAAAATGTCACCTGTAAACTTAGCCTTTAGTTGTCGATATTTTAGGAGAAACAGGATTTGGGCTGTCACGAGGCATTTGCCTGCTACTTAGGGATTGATTTAGTTTTACAACATTTCTGTGAAACAAAAATCATATCCTATGCGCACCAGTTTCAAGAAAGCTAACTTTCAACCCATCTGCAAGGAAAATAATAATAGTGTCCAGGAAAGCTATGATCTTATATCGATTGACTGCCTCACTCATACAGTTAACTCCCTAAGCTCGAATACGACCTCAAACTTCAGGCCAAAATCGACTAAAAAAGCGAAATCGAAATCTTCTATATGTAGCTTGCTACTCACTCACTCAAAGCACTAAGCCTTCCTTTTCAACATTTCTTTAACATTCATGAAATGAAGTAGAAGTAGCGAAGCACGATGTTATATTAAATTCAATTTTCTTTTTTGCGCCTATTTAGTGACTCCACCAATAGACTAGAGCAAAAGATTCCAATTGTATCTCCTGAATTTTTGCCAATACGTTAGGAGTTTCTGAGGATAACAACATTAAATTCAGAGTCCTATGTCGTAATTTATAAATTCTTATAAACTCAATGTTAGCGTTAACTACCTTTTGCCTTGGTCCGTTGGTGGGATCTTCTTACATGCGTAAATTCTCTTTCAGCTTAATATTTATGGCTAAGATCTATCTTACATTTTTGAAATTTTTTACCTTTTCCTTTCTCGGTCGTATGTATACATACTGGTGTTAGGTGTATTACCAAGAAAATCCTATATTGATTAATCTTACGTTACTACTCCAACTAATAGACTATTAACAAAATTTGAGAAGGCTCCCAAACGCTTAGAGAAACTTAATTAGAAATATGAAGTGGAAGCATGTAAAGCAATCACATCAGTCAATTGATAATTTAATACTAAAACACTACCTTGCAATCACTATCTAGGATCCGAAAGCTTTCAATCATAAGTAAAATTAAAGAAAGATTTACATTTTAGTCTATGACCAAAATGGCAATTTCTTGTATTGTAACCATTAAATTGTCCTTAAGTAGCATATGGTCCATGAAGAGTACTAATCAAGCTGTGGAAGATTGTTTCGGATTTTTGTCAGAATTACTGTGAGACATTGAACCTGGAATTAATTGTTATTGAACAGTCTATAGCTCTCCAAAAATTCATTTTGATTGCAACACCAAGAGCCTCTGATCTTTCTATTGCAAAGCCGATAAAACCAAATAGTTAATTTGAACTGAATGACTTAGCTTACATCAGTTAATAAATCAGTTTCGTGATACTTCGTCTTAACTTTATAAATTAATATGCATAAGCCTATAAATCGTTGGTGTACCTAGTTCACACGTGATTGGTCATTATATCGAACAAATTATTTTGACAGTGCTCGATCTATTGGTCAGCATTATACTGATGGGCGTTTTCTTTTATAAAAGATAGATATAATATTATAATACGATGATGAGTAACTTCTCCTTGGAATATTGTAGTGGTAAGGAGCTTTCTGAACTATTGGCAAAGCAAGTGACGGATTAGTCCTCAAGAAATATGTCACTTTTATTAAGGAATTGATGGTTTGGTGTAGAGCCAAGATTCACTTTTATCCAGGAGCATTGAGATCTCATTACATTTCTCACCCTCATATTTTGGTTGAATCAGTGGAAAAGGATTTGCCTCATATACTACACGGCTTTAGAGTTCCATATTTCTCCGTTCATTTTCATGCTTCTATTCTTTAAATTCCTGGTTGATAAAGTATACTTCAAGGAGTTACAAGTAGTTTGATGCGAATGCACAAAACCACATATTGTCTTTGAATTCCAGCCAAACTCAATCGTCTTATATCTACTATATTCATCCAAAATGTCGCCTATTATATTGCTTAACTAGCTCTGGGTGGTGATGTAAATAGCAAATGACTTTAAATTCTAGTTGATAACCCTCTTTAGTAACTTTCTGACTCTCTAATCATTTTTCGTCGCAATTCCTTTTCATCCACTAGAACGTAAAAACTAACTGGCATACAAGAATCCAGTTTGTTACTTTTGAAAGAACGAAAGATTTACGATGAACGCCATTCAACTTCATTTTTATTTCCTTAGCGCTTAAAGCGCCGGATAGACGTTTCACTGTTAGATTAGCTTTATTCCCATTTTTTCTATACTGTCTATACTATACGAGTAATATCTTCCGGAGGGCTTTCTACTTGTTGCTGATAGCGTTTATAAAGTTCTCGATTGAAGTGTTCTTTACAGCAGATTATTTCTCTAATACGCTATAAATAAATATGTAATATGTAGGTATATAATAATATAACGATATATATATATATATATATATATATATATAAATTTACTAGATATAGAATAGTTATAGAATTCTAAAGCATCAACTAGGAAAATTCAATTTATTGTAATTAACACGTGTTCATAGATGGTATCTGTAAGTACCCCTATTAATTTTATTGTCTTGTAAATGAAAGCATCGTAGGATACTAAATTATTGCTGGAAATAAATGGACTAATTGTAAGTACGAGTAGGTACACTTGGTAAAAGATTACTGTGGTATACATCGTCTCTTTAATTTTCTTTACAATATACTGCCCAGCAAATTTGTATTTACTAATTTATCTTCAATTTCAACACACACGATCTGCTTCCAAAGTGTAATTTAAACATTATTTCTCTGTCTATCCCTGTGGTTTCTATACTTTTATGGCCAATTTATAACACCGCTGTTTACACGTTATCGTATAATAAGAATAAGGGGACTGAGGTCAAAATAATATATAAAAGAAATAAGTAACCCTTACCACACCTTCCGGAAAGAAATCCAATTACGTATTTCGGCAACTTAGTCACTCCGGATGGCAAACTTAGTTGCCGAAATACGTATCTGGATTTATTTCCGAAAGGTGTGGTAAAGGTTATATTATTTGTTTTATATACGCTATCGTATGCAAAAATATACCGATATAGTACAAATAGGTGCACAAATAAGATGCGAATAGCTCTTTTATTTATAGAAAATCTTATACGATACATCTCTACCACTAATAGGTCAATAAAACAAGGCTGGTTTGAACGATAGTCAAACCAGCCTTGTTTTATTGACCTATTTTGGTCGGTAGAGATCTATCATATAAGATAAATATCAAAAGGTCACAATATATATATATATATATATACATTTAACTTATAGAAAACTATTTCTCTTTCTTACAAATGGCAAATTGATTCCTAGATTACTTTTGAGTCAATCATTCTTCCCTAGTGCCAATTTCATATATCTTGTCATCAGCATCCATTTGCAGAATGTTTCTGCAGGCACTTCTACCCCTGTCAACACCAGAAACCGGTATTTTTGCAGTAACTCCAATCCTCCCTTTTAGAAACTTTAATTTAGACATTAGCCACGTCATTTCTTGCCTAGTACCCCAATGCACTTATGACATTTTCCCTCTACTTCTTAATACTGTTGATTTTGTTTGAAATCATAGTCTCCCTCGAAATGTCCTCTACAGCACTATCTGCGTCTTCTCTTTGTCCATCTTCCTCTTAACCACTGTCTATAACTTCCCCAGCTTCTTCGCCACCACTCTGTTTCTCCATTTTTATCTTGTATTAAAGCACTTAAAGAAGATTCCATTAAGGTTTCCAGATCTTCTTCAGACTTCAGGTTTCTAATAACATCAGTAGAGAGTGATGATGTTGTAAGACCCACTTTTGCTGGAACCCCAAACATGGACTCATATGGGCTGCAGTTTATGCCTTCATGATGGGCTCTATTCTTTATGAATTGAGCAAACCTCATATCCTCAGACCAGTGTAGAGTTTGGATTGTTTCCATCCCAGTCGTCAGCATATTTTCAATAGCCTGTTTGCGGGCTCCACAGAGTCTTGCGACTGGCCATATCTCGGCTTTCCATCAACTACCCTCAATTTACTCCACATTTCGCATACTTCTTGAACGATGTGATTGCAGAATTCACGGCCATTATCACTTTGCAGTAAGCTAGAGAACCCAAAATTATGAAAATATCAAGCAGCTTATGTGCAACTTTCTCTACTCTTTAACTTTTCAAAAGCCGCAACTGTACAAACTTCGTAACATGATACTGGTAAACGAGCGGTCGTAATCAGACTGACTCTGCATATCAATTAAATCAAATTGACATCTTTAGAAAGCATGGGACGCACTACAAATCCCATTTTGCCACTTTTGATTTCGTTTCACAGATTTTACATAATACCAAGTACATTTTACCTGTCCTTGGGTTATGTTTTTGTATTTGTTCTGCAGCTGCTTCAAAATTCTTGTTCTGCCTTCATGTCCAATCGCCAAGTGTGTCCCGTGAATTATGTTGAAGATCTGCTCGGTATGCATATACTAACCCGTCGCCGGGTATATTATAATAATTTTTCATTATCACCCAACTTCATATATCGTACCGCTCCAGTCATTGATAATCCTCAGGTTTCTTCCATTGGTTTTAGATTTTGGCACTCGCACTTTCTCAATCAAGTTCTGGTAGTCTTCTTTACTCATCATCCTTCTTATTCTTCAAAGCATTCAATAAACTTTCATTAAAGCGAGCTTCCATTGTGTAAAACGACCTGTATTCATATCAAGATAACACAAGGCATCTACAATCAAGAAAGACTCAACCTCGACTGTCATGAAAGCAACCAATCAGATGCCACGTGCCATTAATGTTAAAACTGGCAAAAAGTAAGTTCAAACTTGCATAAGGGTAGAGGATGCTGGATATAATACATAGGAAACACGTTAATGTGATTAATTCTTTAAAATATAAAATATTTATCACATTAATCAGAAGCGCTTGGTGTTATGTTGGTGGTTATTATACATACATCCCATATTTATCAAACTAACGGTAACATATGTGTATACATTTTGCTGAAGACTACAAAGACTTTTGTGGACGGATGCAATGTATACCTTAGTTGTCGAAAGGTTGTTGAGATGTGATTTATTTCATTTTATTAACGTGTCTATCTCCTAATAGTGTTTAGACAATTAATATATGATTGCTAAATTATAGGACCGCATTGCTCATGTATGTAGTTGTAAGTAGTGATGGGTCGTTATTGAACTATCTGTTATTTTAGAACCGTTCTCGATCCAGAACGGTTGCAACTCGCTGGGCAAACAACGGTTCCTTTCGGACGGTCTCCAGCGTACGCGGTTGAAGAAGAAATTCCATATCATCGACTTCTTTCCTATTAAATATTTCTCCATGATGATTATTTTGCCTGGGAAACTTCCGGATGAATAAATTGTGATTACTTGATGATTGTTCCTATTTCCTAACTATAAAGCTGTTGTTCGATGGATCAGCTACGGATTGTAGCAAACGGATGTGTCCACAATGAAAACGGACTTAAATGTTTTTGTTATATTCCTTTTACACCATGTGTGTAAACTAGCGTCGAATCGTGAGAAAAGAAAACTGTATAGGAACTTCTAACGAAAAACTTAATGTACGTAGGATACAGTTACATCATCAATACACAATCATATAACTCGAGGAATCACCAAGATGTTAGAACTAGTGATGGGAAAGTATAACATCGGGGAAAAACAAACTATATATCAAATCAAGCAAAGGCCGCCAAAGGCGATGTACGCATGACATATTTTATTGATTTTATGATGCGTTATCAAATAGAACTGTCGAGTACGAAACAACGATGACCTGTTATATAGGAACCGTTATTTCAAAATAACGAGAACGGTTAGAACTGTTCTTTTAAAAGAACGGGTTTTCCCATCACTAGTTGTAAGTGTATAAAGCGACGCGTTCGAAGTACTATATAACATGCTTCCCCTAGTTGCACTACCACTATCTAATAATAACAACCTTAATGACATAATATAGTGTAATCAATAAGTTACAAACCGTGATAATTCATATTAGTTAAAAATAGGTGCGGATAGTATTAGATATATCTATAAATAAAATATGTGGATAAAATTGGCTTTGATGTTGATTACTCTCTATACTTGCCATCCATATAGGCAACATTTCCTTTAATCAAAGCGCCATTGTTACATTTACAATAACAACCCCGACTTACTAGTATGGATGTACGTGTACAGTATACATAATATTATTACATGTACCAAAGCATTATTCTTTTACAATTAGACCAATTAGGGAAGTACTATTCATTCGAAATAAAAATCTATATTTGCAACGATACCTATTCTAAATAATTTCGGGTTTTCGCACATTTGAAAGGTACAATTTTTATCTGCAAATATTCCAACTGACAGTGAAAAATTTGTTTCCTTTTATTGTTTCAACATCGGAGTCAAGAGGAAATGTAATTAAAACCAGCAGAGTCTCGAGTTGAAAATAGGAAATTCCAATAAACGCGCCCTGAAAGTGCAGGTACAATTAACTGCCACGGTGGAAAAAGTAATTCTAGGATATCGTAGGATTGGGACTTGTTAAAGTTTTTAAATTATAAATTACGTTGCTAACATCATTACAACTAAGGTATACCGCGTCTTATACAGTCCCCGAATATGTTACATCGACGAGAATATTACGTTAAGGAGGAAGATTAGAAAAAGAAAAAGAAAATTACTTTCTGTAGGATGCTCAAAAGAAACGTTTCCTTTTCAAATATAGCGGCGGGGTTACGTACTGCTATATACTGTTCAGTCAACATGAATATGACCATTAGGTCCCTTCCCAATTTATTGTGAGTTTCAAAATTTGACTCAGTTGCAAAATACTTGTGTGTACTGAAGATTAGGCATTAATATGTAGTAGGTTTAAGTGCTAGGTAAGTATAGCGAGGCTCTATTGGGATCTTGTAGCTAGAATCTGAATATGTGAGGTTACAAACATTTTGTGGCGATGACGTGGATTAAATTAGCGTTGAAGCAACTTCGTTTCACAGAAAGTGGGTTGCGAAAAATATTTACCACAAAAAGGAAATGGGAAAAATGAAAGCTTTTCATAGAGATCACTATATCCAGCAAAATCTAGCTATTACCCACGAAATACGTCGCTAACACTTGATTGTGTCATTAAGGATTCCATAAATTGAACAAATGCACCAATGGTTGTAAAACAGAGAAGAAGAACGCTTCAGTACATTTCAATTAAACATTCAAAATAAATACTAATCTACTAGTCCAATTCATGTGCGCGGAGTGTAGAATGTTATACACTTTCGTGT
Source organism: Chrysina gloriosa (assembly GCA_038088585.1). Taxonomy (NCBI): domain Eukaryota; kingdom Metazoa; phylum Arthropoda; class Insecta; order Coleoptera; family Scarabaeidae; genus Chrysina; species Chrysina gloriosa. The sequence continues at coordinate 18,465,119 of CM076091.1, forward strand.
CCAAATTAATATTAAACTAGCGACCAAGTCTATATAGTATGTACGTACATATGTATAGGCTATTGCTATGTTCGTATATTCGCGTAGATTTTATTCGGGTCGAATAATCGTGTAACATGTATGAAGGCGTGAAAAACTAAATGCGTGAAACGTGACCGATCCAAACGGTAGCTGGGATTAGTTTGTTTGATAAAATATTCAATATCCGGTGTTGGTTTTCGAGACTCACGTAAAAACTATGAACGGCCCGAACGAGAAATATATAGGATAAAATAAACTTAGACGTATACATGAAGTATTCAGCTCATTCGTAGTTCCAACTAAATTTGGAGAAGTCCATATATCTTTGAATGGAAATAAAAAATTTAGAAGTTGATGTTCTCCTTCCTTTGTGTTTTCTCAACCGATGATGATAGTTTAGTTATTGAAAACCATATCGACGTGGGAGGAACTGCCTTATATAAGTTTATTCCAAAGTACAGACATTCCTACTTTATTTAGTTTAATTTTAAAGGTTAGGGTGTGTGAGACAATGAAAATCCAGCATTGAAGTAAAGTAAATGTTTCCCTTTGAAGAAACGTCTGAGATTTACATAAAAAGTCCACTTCTTTACTGCCAGAGAGTACCTTCAAATAATAAATCAGTACGTCTGGGAAATATATATGTATATATAACAGAGCTTAGTGACAAATGGAGGAGCGAAACTAATGAAAATGTTAACCAGAATGTGCCAAAAAATAGAAGCAGGTGATGACACTCCACAAGAATGAATGGTCCCATATAATATCGATCTACAAGAAGGGAGATAAAAAATGCTGCCAAAATTATCGGGGAATTAGTATTATACCAAAGATGCCCCGACTATTTGGAACAATAATTAAAAACAAAATACAAAAATAATATACGAGCAGTTTCAAAAGAACAAAGTGGTTTTCGACCAGGTTGATCATCCCTGGACAATATTCGTGGAGTTAGACAAATTATAGAGAAAAATAAAGCAAAAGATATAGAAACCGATATGACTTTTGTTGATCTTCAGAAGGCATAGCTATGAAAAAATGGAGATAAACGAAAATCAGGCTATAAACTAACTAGAGGAATTACCAAAACAAAAAGCTTAAAATAAGGTTGTACACTATCACCCATGCTATTCAATATATACGTAGAACAACCATTTGTAAGATGGTACCACAAATACGGACGAATGGGACACCCATAAGAGATAGGATTTTATACTCGCAAACATTTGCCAATGACCAAATAGTCTTTGCTCAAAATCCGAGCATTGGGGATTAAATATTAATATTCAGAAAACCGAATATATGTGTGTGGCAGGGCACACAGACAATCTACAGATAGACAAAGAAACGATAAAGGGGTGCACAGAATATAAATATTTAGGGACGATATTATCAACCACAGATAGACCGGGACATAGAGCGCAAAGTAATAAGGGGAAACAGAGTCATTAAAGCCCGATGTAGGATGATTTGGAACAGGCACCTCACTAAAGACACATAAAGGAAGATATTTCACACAAGAATAGGAAGCATATCAACATATGGGGTAGAAATGCGGCCGTTAACAACCAAAATCGGGGACAAAATTAAAACAATAGAATTAGACTATATGAGAAGATGTCTGTTCACTCGCAAAGACGAAATAAGAACAGAACAGATTTGGAGACCACTGCAACTAAAAACATCGATTACCAGCAGATTAGAAAATAAAGCATTAAAATAGTACGGACATATAAATCGAATTTAGCAGGAGAGATGGCCAAAGAAGATCACAAACTAACCACCGAGAGGAAGGAGAAGAAGAGCACGCCCGGCCGTAAAATGGAAAACATCCATAACAAAAATAATGGAAGATGCAGAATTAAACGAGGACGATTGGGCACACAGAGAATATGGGAATCTGACAACGGCTAACTTGTAAAGGAAAGGAAAGCCAAAGACAGAGGGAGAGAGAGTACCTTCACAAGTAAGGTATGCTCTATATTTTTTTCTACAACCAAACGTCAGCATCAAACAATCAATAATTATGACTATTTTTTGCAAAAACCACAGTTATAAGAAAAGTCGAAATTCTACTTTCATATGTTCCTAATATTATATATTATAAAGCGTTACAGCTACCGAAAAGAAGGAAATTCGTAAGGAGGACTTCTGTGTGTACGCCATTTGTATATTGCTCGAGGATGTTTTCATCATCTGCAGTGGTCACTTGTTTGAAGATTTCACTTCGTATCTACAGAAATGTTTACGGTATTACGTACAAAAGAATTACCGCATGCTGTCGTTTGCTAAAAGAAGTTTTGTTTGAGCAATTATTCGCTTGTTTAAGGTTTTGATAATTATTTGTTTCTTTTTTAGGAAGACAGGATTATTTATTTTGTATTGTGCATGGACAGTTTCATATATCTTTGATACTGAAAGTAATTTGATGTTTTAATTAATACTATTGTTGATTGGTGTTGAAGTGGAAAATTTCTTTAGACCTTTCTGAAGAAGGAAAGTTATAAGGAAATGCCGTTATATGTCATTCGTGTGTTCATCTACGGTGTTTTACACTTTGTAATAAAGAAATGTTCTTAGTCCAAGCTTTCCGGCTTCACAAATTATTTTGGCCACGTAGTTTAAAAATAGTTTGAAAATAAGAAACACTACATGTGATGGGTTTCAAGACTATATAAGTCTTAGATCTCATTATTGTTTTCTATTATTTGCTCTCTCGTTTATAATCGAATTACACAACAAAATTGGTAAGTTAAGATATTCAACAAATTTTTCGCAGTAGCCAACTAGTATAGTAAGTTAATTTATTTCTTATTTGATGTTATTCACAAATACATTATAACATCCACAAATCTATTCAGAAGTTGATTTGAATCAGCTCGGCCCAACTCAAAGTCAATAGCTCGAGAAGATGCTGTTAGTATTTCATGCAATGATACGTACGTCATGAATATCGATGCCGTGATTTAAGGACCACATCGTCTGAAAGTAGTCCTGCATCCTCTGTTTCAGCTCCTTCGGTATTTGGTGTAGCGTGAGGAAGTCTTTCAGATCCCTCCATTTGATCTGATAAAGAGATCGTCTCGAATACATCCTTTGGATGATGGCGGTCACGTTGCCGAAGACGACGGCGTGCATCAGCGCTGTAACAAAAGAAGAAAAGATGCGAATATAATTTCGATGGAAGAAAGAGAAAATATGCGGATGGATAAAGTGGTATAATACCGAAATATGAAACGTTGAATTTCGAATATTTCCCTTCCACATCGAATAAAGAAAAAGAGATAATTGCGCTCGGATTGTCATAAAAGGATGAAGGCGCGGTTAACTGAAGTTACGAGATTTACTTCTGATGACTGCTTGTTGTTTGGGAGTTTGGGACTAAATTTTGTGTGAAATCTAAGCGATTATTTCTTCAAGTGATAATTTCCTTCAGAGAATATAGCCATTATTGCTTTTGAGATAATAATTAATTTAAACAGACTACAATTTTTAGGATAATAGAATTCGATTGAAGACAATATAGAAAGCTTTCTATCATGAATAAAACTCCTAGACAATGGTGTCTCAAGTTAGTTACATAACACAGATCCATAAGTCACATGGTGGGGAATTTGAAATGCTTCGTAATAGCATTTTTGAAAAAAATAATTTATGCTCATTCAACAGGGAAAATACTGAGTATGTTTTAGCAGAGATTATATTTTAGGTACCAACTCCTAGTTACAAGGCAAGCTAAATAAAGGCGACTGTACATTTCGACTGTACATAATGAATAATTATAATTGAGAGTGTAACTGTTAAGCAATAAATTTCTTCTGTCTGACAGCATTTTGTCGAATACTAATTTTAAAAAGAGAAAAACACTAATTGTACTGGATGAGGTGGATATTCTCTTCTACAACGTTGGAACATTTATTCATAAATTTTAATGCTTGTAAATTGGAAGTTGGACATTTGCAAATGCTTTCGTATTACGTTCTCATATCTTTCCGAATTGCAGAATGTGCATGATTAAAATTCAAAATGCGGCATATCTCTAATGATTCGGAAGTCGTCTGCATTAAAGACGATTCTAATGGTTTTCGTATGTAAATGGCAGTATTTTGCTAGAACAGAATTGACGGTGAAATGAAATATGAATTTCGTATACTCGTTTCATAATTTCGCATTCCAAAACTTATTTGTATCGGCATGATGAAAGAGAATTTGCACACGTTATCGTATGTAGATTTTCGTATGCTTTTTCGACCACTACTTCAACTACAAATAAGAATAAGGAGACTGTGACTGTGTGTGTGTAAAGTCATATATAAAATAAATAGGATTACCCTTACCACAACCTTTCGGAAAAATTCAGATACGTATTTCCGCAACTAAATTGTCATCTCCAGTGGAATACTGGAGAATTCAGTATCACTAGAGAATCCGTATAATCCCCAAGACGAACAATGTACAATCCTAAAACACTGCACAATGAACACCACACACTGAACGTGCGAAACGCACCAAAACACTGTTGATACTGTCAGTGTCTTTATTGTACGATTATATGAAACTTTGGTTTACATAAATTACAACAAAAATTCATGTGAATCACACAAACCTTGAGGATTTGTTAATTGAAAATGACAACTTAATTGTTGAAATACGTATCTGGATTTTTTTAAACAGTGTGGAATGTTATTTTTCTTTCCTCAATACCTCGATGCGTATTTTCCCTGGTCCGCTATCCGGCCATCATTTGCTGCAAGTTGTGCGGATAAGATCGAGTGCCTATTTAGTATTTCAACCGTAGATTTTTTCTCTAAGAATGTCTTAGTCCAAGCGCTTATTGCATCCAACGGGCAACGCTGAGAATTGCAAGAACAATGCCTGTTGAATGCCATATATGTTTAGAAAGTAATCAAAGTAATTTTCATTGCATTTCATATACTTCTTTATTAATCGGAATCCATCAAACCAATTGCCCCTACTGTTTCTGTCTGGCGACTTCATACATTCATTATTCTAAACCTGCAGGAACTCTTCACTTATAGCAAATCACCTTTCTTCCAGCCGAATCGTCACTTATGAAAAGAAGGCAAAATATCACCAGCAAGATTAGGGCTGCATTAAGAGTGGTCAAAAATTTTGAAATCCACTACAGTTATGGGTACAAATATTTAACCCATTGGTTGGGCAATTATCGCGATGGAAAAACCAACTGTTAAGTCTTTGAACTTGGACGGAAGGTTTTAAGCCCCTCTGCAATTTTCCTCATACTATTTCGGAGTGTTTTCTGTGAGTCGATGACCATGCCGTGTACATGGCAAAAAACGATAGCCACAATTCTCTCCCTGATAAATCGTGATTTTCGGATTGGAATAGGTATCCTCATCTTGAAACGCCCGTTTCTTATTCTGTTACTTGCTTGGAACATCGAAATGATAAATACAGGTTTCCCAGTCTGTAACAATGTTGTTTCTGTACGGAAATGCCACTTTTGTCTATTTCTTTGCAACTTGAAACACGACATCCATCTGCTCCTCTGGCAAGGAGCGTGGCATCCACAAACAAAGAATCGCCCAAGTGGTCGTCTGAGACGATGTGAATCCTAGGTGCAGACAATGCCAAAGATTAATCCAACTGGTGGAATGATGCATGCCGGTCTTTATATACCGCGTTCCGTGCGGCAAAAATATTCCCTTCAGAGACCCCAGAGGATCGTTGACTTGAGCGAGGAGCATCCCCCAGACTACAGTTGCCCATCCTAAACCCTCGAAATCATCTCAGTATGGCCGAGCGATGCAGGTAGCTACGTCCTAGTACTGGAGATATTTCTTGAAAGCACTCATCCATTGTCAGGCTGCATACAAAATTATACCACCACACCGCTTACCGCTGGTCTTTCTTCCATTGCGACATTCAATCGCCCATGTGGGGAGTGTAAACTCGTGGCAATAAAGTGCATGCAATTTGCATCGAAGTAAGAGTAAATTTGATACCATTTTCCAATACTTAATCGGTAATTTGCCTGACAGCTAGGTTTCTTACGCAAAACCATAACGAAACATGTTTGGTACTGCTACTCCCCTTGACTTTAAAAAAGCTAAGTCATAGAGAGTTCAATGAACCTATGTTTTTCTGTTCATTAATTAAATCGAAGCCCCATTATGTATTTCTACAGCGTAGCCTTCTGGCGCCTCCAGAAAAATAGATCATAATCTGAGTTCTAACGTTCTCCAAGAACACATCACTTCAATAATTTATTCCGCTCAACTCGAGCACATAGAGGAACTCCAAGAAAAATTCTCCAGGTATTAATACATGCAATCCTTAGAAATACAAGACCTGGATTTAAATTTAGGTGGTACTATCGTACGTGTAGAACAATAGAATTGATATTTTTGCAATGTTATACACTGGTTAACTTTTCTGTTTGAAGTTGCATCTTTCTAGTAACAAAGCGATTCGTCTTTTAGAAAAAGGAGGACAATCACATAGACAGCTATAATGAATCTGAGAGTTCATTCAAGTTGGCGGTCACTTGCAGCGGTCACTTAGTCTATTTAAAATATTTGGGCTAGCCTTGCAATGAGGTTGACTTTCTCGTTAAAAATTTATACTTCCAGATTCACTTTGTCGGCATTTTCTGGCGGTGAAAACTGATTAGGACCAAGACTATGAAATCTTTTTAGTAAATATTAATGCTTATTGGATAGAAAAATGATCTTACCTCCGATGAGCATGGTACATATGCTAAAGATTTTCTCACTAGTTGTATTGGCACTAACATTTCCGAATCCTACACTCGTAAGACTTGAACAGGTAAAATATAGAGCAGTCACGTAGAGATCGGTGTAGGAGACATTATAAACCTCCACCTTCAATTTCTCTGCGAGGCTATGTATCCAATCTGCAAATAATTACGAAAGAAACTAAATAAAAACAAAGTTTCAAGTTTTAAGTTAGAAAAAGTTGCACACGTCTAAACCTATATATATTCAATCTAGGGTACCTTTAATTTTGCCAGAAAACTTTCCCAAGTTGAACATCAATGCAAGCATAAAATACGGGCGCTTCTTTAATGTAATAAGCCGTTCGCAGTTTACTTATTTGGTTTCCACGCGCTTTCTTCGCGAAGAAGGAGCGAAAAATGATGATTAACGAGAAAATATGAAAAACGTTAACCGGGCTTAGGGAAGACTACGGAAATTTTTTCATTTCATTAACGCTAATTTGATGAAACGTGAAAGAAGGATAATTAAATAACGTAGTAAAATTAAGGATTTATAGGCCGGAGCGAAAATTACATCGACTTTACAACTGACTTTTTTCGGCTCGTTTCCGACTTCGTTTCCTTAACATATTCCAAGCGTAATATTAAGTAATTAATGAACGCTTGAAAATTTCAGAAAGTCAGATGCAAACTGATTGAGATGTATGCGGATATTTTCTAATCTAAATATTATTAAGAAAATATACCTATATTGGAAGTTTAACAAAAATTAGTATGTATTTGTCAATTTTGAAATTGTGCACACGTTAAAATTAGTAAATGGAGAGCAACTTACCTAACTCCCGATTTCGATATCTGTCCTTCTCTTGGTCCGCTATCACATACCAAATGCAGGCCAACCAATGCGCCATCAACGTAAAAGAAAGCATTAATAAAGTGAGTATCATCGCGCTGTATTGGGCGTATCTATCAATTTTTTGAAGCAATCGCGCTAGTCGCAGCAATCTGATCAACTTAATCAAATGAATATTATACTTGGTGATCGAAGACACGGATTTCTGAAACACATCACGCATATCAATAACATTCCTGCATGTCGAAATTAGAATTTACCTCACCACCAAAGAGAGTGTAGAGGTCGAAAGGCAAGGCGGCCAGCAGATCGACTATGAACCAGGTCTTGAGGTAATTGAGCGATATCGATCGCCAGTCGGAGACAACTTCGCCCTTCTTGTTCACGTACGTCGTACGAAAGTTCAGAATTATATCTGCAAAGAAGCGGTAAACAAGTTTGAAACGGATTTAGGGCGGATATTGCAAGAGGGATAGGGTTTCAGTTTTGGGTTATTCGAATTTAATTTATTAGGTCTGTTTTGCGTTCGAGGTGAGTTTACGAGCGCGGCAGAAGTAGTGAAAACCCACAAAAAGAGATGATGAAGACACGTTTGTCGTTTTTGGAGTTTTGCAATTTAAATCAGCAGATTTTTGTTATGTAAACCGAAATGTGAAATAGCGTGTTTGATAATTAATGAAAAATTCGTTATTTAAATTTAGGCTGTAATTTACTGGCGAGTATTTTTCTTTTTTTTTTTTTGAGAATTGTGTCGGGCGAACTGCTAACATGCAATTTATCTCCTGTTTGTTAAGGACATAAAGGGGAAGCTTTAGTACGATTACATAGAATCAAATTATACAGAGCAAACTTTGTTTTGTATAACGAACACATTTGCTTGGGACAATGGAAGTTCAAAAAAAAAAACTAATTGATTTTGTAGGTGTGTCGTGTGTCTGCTTTGAAAATTTGAACCTTCTACTTGAGTAGCGTAGTTATAATTTGGCAACACCTCATTCCTTGCTTTAGTTACGTGCTCACGTACAGGTATAATACGTTATATCGATGGAAATACACAGCTCCACGGACAGATACTTGTCACATTCTCTCTGTTAAATGCATTATATGCATTTTTATCAGTTTCTACCGTTTCAATCGAAAATGCATAACTGCAACTTTGATTACTCTAGAATTATGGCTGCTGCAATAAAACATGTATATGGAAAATCACTTTCAATCTGTTGTTCTTGGTTTCGCACACTCAATACCATTGATAACAAAATGCACAAAATTTAAAGGAAAGGGGAACAATAAATTGGAATCTTTGGCAAATAAATTCGGCATTGAAGCTTTCCAAGTACACAATGCTGTATTGTATGTGTATTATTGATAACAATATTATTGAATCTACTTTAACTTGGGGCGAAGCTATGAAAAAAAAAGAGTTATGTGTGAAGATCAAATCATTGCATACATTAAAAAATTGCACTTCTGTTAGCATCAGAAAAAAGAATGACTATTTCAGATATTACATATGATATGATATTGGAAGCTTATGAAGACGGAGGAATGAACGGATTGTCGATGCTATGATGTAAAGATGGAAATGGCTAAATAGCAGTGACCAAACTGTTTACAAAAGATTGCTAATTGTTTAAAAACAAAGCTGATTGATTAAAATAAACAGAATTTTAATATATCTATGTTACATATTTTAAAAATATTTGATTAAACGTGATTAAACAAAGGTATAAAATAAATGTTTCAAAAAATAATATACATATGTAATATTGAAATTGGTAATACAGTTGAATTATTCTTAATTCTCTTGTCTTCCTTTTTTATATTGTTTTCCTTTATCATTGACTCAATTTACACATGTCCATATAGTTTAGTAACTGCTGCACTTCAGTAACTCACCTTTGAATGAAGCGCCATAATACTGCGGTGTGTTCACGATTAGGAATTGCTCAAAAATCCTGTCTTTTTTAATTATTCCTCCTAACACAAGCAAGTTTTACATGTTTAGGAAAAAGAAATATTTATGGAATATTCGTTCATATATATTTCAAATTTTATCAAAATCTGTTTGCTAATTCAAACGTGATAAACGATAAAGTGCGTCAAAATAACAAATTCCCATAAGACCCAATGTTAAGTGCTTCGAAATGAAATGATTAATATCTTCTCTCAAAGTCAACGAAAGATTATAAAAATTTAACTAAGTCATTTTTGGGAAAGGTTTTTACATTTTTGCAAATTTTCGTAATTTTCCGTTTGTTAATAGATTTACCGAGGGTACTCCCTTAATGGAGCTAACAAGAACCTGCATATATACATATATACACACAGTAGTTAGCCAAGTAGAAGCTGCGTGTCAGAAAGTCCAATTGATTTTGCAGCATTGCATTACAATTTAGGGACCAGAAACATCCCCATCGATGAGCCTAAAGGGGCAATTATATGAAAATCTATGCGCTATTATATATAATAACATGCATACTTCCTAACGGTTGCTTTATGTTACTTGTCTATTTCCGATGCCAACAGTGCTGCAGTTACACATATTATGACGAACAATAGTAATAATAATTTATCAGGTCAAACGCATTATAGAAGACTATAAAATATAACATGTAAACTTGCATAATGCTATAGTTTGTTTCATATTATTGTTGTTGTGTTTTAAATTTGATCTCATCCTGCTAATTCCCTGTTTTCATTTCTAGATTGAATGTTTAAATGCACCTTGGATGCTCTTCGACGCTACCATGAGAAAGCTAAGCGGAAGAAGTAAGAATTGGTTAAAAGATTTTGGGTCAAATGTGCGACGTGGGATGTGCATCAGTGAATGCAGATTTGCGTAGAATAGTGTGTTTATCGTTTGCTGATGGCTAAGGATTGGCGCAGTAGCCTCAGCCTATGAAGGAGTTAATTTAATAGTATCTATATTTACTATATTTTAATATCCGATTTATTATATTAACTCCGACGCCTTCACAGGGCAAAAGGAGAACCGAAAACGAAGAAGAATTTTATTAAACATATGCTTATTTAATACTGGAATTTTCGGCAGGCGGACGGTCCAAAAGACCAGACAGAATAGTCTACCCATCACTATTTGGTATAAGATACAAGTTGCATAAAAATTTCTTGCCCAAATCCGCACAACAAAGATAAATTTGAAAGGTAGATAGTATAAAAATACTTTCCCGAATTTAAGAACTTCTCTTGCGATGCACGATCACGTAATATAAGAACCTCTGGTAAATATTATCAACTTGTCGATCCATTTACCGCAATATTATTTTATACGGCAGATGTATCGGATGAAAATCAGCAACACCATGGGAAATTATGAATGTGCCGAAACTCGATATCGAAATATCGTTAGCGACAAGCGAGATCACCCGAAACTTTTCTCGAAATATCTTTCACGAAAGCCGGAGGAGACTTAGCAAAGTAATTCGTGGCTGTACTTCCATGGGGTAGATATCGAATATTAATATACCACCGCCATACATCGCCCCTAAAAGTTGGCAAACTTACTTTAGGCCAGACGTAATAAAAATGGGTAGCGAACGTTGAAAATTTGATATACATACTTATATATTTTCTACCGTGTTCTTTTTTCGAGTTTTATAAGAAAAGGGCCTACAGATTTTAGCCGTCGATAATTGATTTATCGATAAGCTAGTCATCGGCTTAAGACAAATTCAAAGTAGTTGGCGATAAGTTGTAAATTTAATGCATGTGCTACTACACACATAAAATAAAGTAGCATACATATATTCTTGCACTTACATTGTTGTTACAAACTATATGGAACCCCTACATATTACTAGAAGACATAAAATTAACGCCATGCAATACGAAAGCGATAAATTGGTAAGATACGAGAAACCGAGTTAGAAGCTGCAACAGACAATTTATAGCTTCGTATTTCCACGATGTTTCATACGTAGTTCTATATGTGTATAACACTTTGGAAAACACCTTTTTGATTTTCGTATGAAATATAACGAACACGTTATAGCAAACATGAAATTATTTGCTTCATTAACGTAATATCGATACTAATGTTTAAAAACACATTCATCAAAAATAGCACACAATTTCGGGGTGAAAACATAATCGAAATTGGCAGAAATGTGAATTTAAATTTTCACATATTCACTACGGGGATTAATGAAGCTGCGTCAGAAACATTTACTGCAATGTTTGGATTTAATTTCAGCTCGGTAAACTTTCTGTAATATTTGCCAAATCATCGGTGTGAAATTATTTGCCTTGTAATACTAATATTATTGTAGACCCATTAATCATGCTGCAAGAGTTATCTAATGAAGAAAGAATTTTTTGTGATTTTAACTTACAGGCTTAAATATCAGATTTAGCGATAATATTTTCTTGTCTTGAATGCAAGTAAATTAAATTATTTATTAGGAACTTATTGATCTTTTAAAAAATGGACCTTTCACGTATTTATAGAGAAATTCCAACGAAATTACTTGCAAGAGGTACGTAAACCTAGACTAACAAAGGAAGTTATCGATAGGGCACATTAAAAAAATCTGAAACTTTGGACAAACGTAGACACGTATGTCAATAGTAGAAAATATTTTATGCTGCTACTGAAATAAAAATTGGGCTACCTCATCGGATAGCCCGAAAAATTTTACGAAACTATTACATTGGTGACTTTTCCGTCAATGGTTTCTTTCCCGAAATTTCTTGGCGCAAGCTCTCGAAATGGAGCATCCTCTATAACTTCCTCGCTTTAACCTTCCTATACTCACGTGAAAATTAAAGACGTATACTATACTATATAAGTCGGTCTCGCAGACCGTATGCGTGAGTATAGGAAGGTTAAGGTGAAATTCAGCACCAAGATAAACAGATTTTATATTGTTTCATACTATTGACATAAGTGTTAACGTTTACCTAAAGTATGAGACATTTTGGAATTTGCGCGCTCAATAACTTTCTTTGCATAAAGAAGAATGTTTGGTCCCACTGCTTTGTCTATAAGATAATAACTTGGGTTTTAAAGATTCATAATCTTTGATTATCACCTGGGAAGATGATTCGAAGTCGTGCGTTTCAAGCATACTATATCTGGAAATTTCTAAACAGACGTTGCGAGAATCATCACATTGCCAATGAATTCCCGTGAAATGATTATTTTTAACTTGATAATTTTCTGTACGTATGGCAGTATTGTGTGTTTTCAAAATTAGTATGTAAATATTTCTTCTGTTGTTGCAACGGAATAAGTATATATTGTGGACGTGATGCCAAACCAGATTTTTCAAGTTTACTTGAACATGAACTGTTAGTCCTACCACCAAATTCCAGTTGCATAAGAAAGTAAACCCAAAATATCATTTTAAACTTTCATCTCAAGTTTCTCCTACAGAACATATTAATTGTTTTATATGTCATTCTAACTTTCCAACTTTCATCGATGATAATCCTAAGATACTTAATTTTTTGTAGCGACCTGTAGCGTTATATTCCCCAAAGTGTTATATATTAATCGTTGGCTATCGAACAATTCCTTGTAGGTGTTCAACTGTTGGACAAGTTACAAAACAATACTCATAACCTTCCTTTTTCTAATAATATACATATGTTGCAATACATCGTTAGCTTTTTTTTAAATAATACTATTTGATACGATTACGGTTAATTTTAACGAATTTTTCACTAATCTAGGAAGATTTATACGCGAAGTCCCATACGTAGTTGCTACTTTCTGTTAGTTTCTGTTATTTATATCAATAACTTCAGTCAGCTTTGATGTCTATTTTCGAAGTTTGTAGAATTTTCCTTTGTCTTCCTTTTTGGTAATCACCTTCTAAACTACTTGATCTAATTTTCAATTGTTTCTTCATCTCCCTTCAATCAAGCGCTAAATTTGTTTGCGTTTAAACACACATCTTACTTCTTGATTAACTAGTTTTCCTTGTATAAATCTCTAACTTTTATCGCTGTTACTGACTGTTACTAACTTTAAAACTTTTGTTCAACTGAAAATACAACGAAAGATCTTGTGTGGAACTAATATGCTTCCAGGGCGGGTAACTTACCACGTTGGTAAAATTGATCAAGATCGTAAGAAAACATCCCCAATTATGTGATTGGGTAACCTCCCAATTATTGGGAGTCGGAGAGACCCTCCGTAGTGTATGGTAAAAGTTATCCGAGGTGTCAATATCGATAATATTTATTAGTTGCAATTAATGAAATATCAATTTAGCATACGCTTGGTACTCGATGGAATTTCAACAGGTCTTACAGCTACTTACAATTTAAATGAACGTAATCATACACTAAAATTACTACTAAAATTAAAAATAATATTACTAAGGAACAACCTGAATTCCACCCCCTCCTCCTCCCGTACACTCGCACACAATTCTTGACGGGAAATTAATGTGTAACCCCTGTATACTCGCATACAATGCTTAACGTAAGATAAATTTTGATGCGCTAGGGAATTATTTCGCAAAAGCTTAATCAACACAAAATAAAATATAAATAAACGAAAATAGAACTTAATATATAAAATGGCGTGATCTTCCTGTGATGGACTTGTACGGCTTGGCTTCGCAGCGGCCCAAGATGGCGGGTCTTATTGCCTGCATAGAAACGATGATGGAAAAAAACTGGTTTCCAGCTCCTACGAGAGTTCCACCGGCCTAATTAAATCACCAGCCTCTACTCGATTACACTGGATCTCTACTAGTTTACATTAGCTAAAACGACATTGAAATTCCATAAGAAAGGAAAACACTCACCTCTAATTGAGGAAAAAGCAACATGCACTTTTTGTTCGACCAGGAAAATTTAGGGACAAAAATTCAACGATACTCTGAACCAGCGGCGGCTTGTAATACCGTATATTCGGCGCTGTAGCGAAGATAGCAGTCGTTCGTATATAGTCATATATCGCCGGCATTTACCAACATGCAATTGTCGACGATAGACGAGCATATACGAACTAATGTTATCTTCGCAGCAGCGCCGTATATGCGGTATCACAAGCCGCCGCTGCTCTTAACGGAACTCTAAACAGTCTCGATAAGGGATTTAAAACAAAACGGGAATAACTTAGGCGTGGAAAATCAACTGGTCAACTCGCGGGCTAGAAACGGAATCTTGTTAGAAACGACATCCCGGAAAGAAATCCCAGGTGTGCACCTAACAGAGCGCAATGGTATCATAGAATCCAAATTACGAATGCGGCCCGTTGAAACGAGAGATCATGAATATTAAAACAGAAAACTGTACAATATAGAAAACTATAACAAACATGATGCGTCTAGATCTCAAATGAAGCAGATTTTGTTACACCAATTGGTGGGAGTATGTGTTTATTTTGCCAGAAAGAGCTACAGCACGATGATGGGCGCCAAATAAGGCGACACTAGTCCATAGTTGTTGTTTGCTGTAAAATAAACAATAGGTTTCTTTTCCCTCATGAGGTATGTCTAGATTGTGGCTACTTGCGAGATCTTTTACACAGATATGACGACGTTACTTATAATTCAACAGCCGGTAGTGGGTTAGCACGGGAAATTAATGCTTGTTAAACCTAGACGTCGATTATACTTTTTAAACTACATATGTCGTAGTTTATTTATCTTTCGATTTACAGAACATACAGTTTATAACTTTTTGCAACACATACTTTCTTCCGAAAAATATCAGCAAAGTATGAGTGACAGGTATGTTTCTGTATAACCGTAAGTGATGGTTCCGATATTTTCTTATGTACCCAGCTGTAACTGAAGAACATTCTGCAGCATAATAAACTCCTCTACGGTCCCTGAATTAGAAAATATTAAAACAGCTCTGTTACATTATATCTTACATTCTAATTAATTTGGGAACCGTAAGATTTTCCTAGATTTTCTGAAGCCATTCGACATTTCTTAATTTCTTATTTTTTAAATATTTTGCTGGCTTATTGTGCAAAATAATTACCGTTATTACTTATAATGAGTTCGACGAGAACGTTCCAGAACAATGAAGCTATTGTTCATTGGTATATGAAGTATGAGATACTTCTAACAACTTTCGTCCTTCTCGAAAGTCTGAATCGATTCCAATACACGTCAATATCGGCGACTTACTATATTACTGTGCCAATACTTCAACAGATACGAGTGAAAATTATGTTATTGTATACTGCAAAGACTGAAATTATCGCATAGGGTGGTAATGCCTGGTTTGTCGTTGGAAACATTTCTAGCCTCAAATCATCCTTATCAACGCGAGTTCGTTAAAAAACCAATGCTGGCATTGCGGGCGCAACGTGAGCGTCGCAAAATAATTCCTCTTTTCTTGATTCCATCCGGGTTATCTATCAAGTGAACCTAATATTCCGATGACGGAGAATTGACTTTCACAGGCGGAAGTGATGAGCGACATCTCCCACGCCGCCGCGTCGGAGAGGCAATCATATGAATTTGAAATCGGATGACCCGCACACGAAGGGCTTTACGGAACATTCTGACACGGTTAAGTGCTCCGGTTATAGTTGATAATGGTTACAGAATCAATCGGTGGTCGCCGTACCCTTGGAAGTCATAACTTTGTAGTCGATGTGAGAAGCTCTAGCACTGTGCATATTCCGCGTTAGAATTATGGTTGTATTAAGAGTTTCTAACTTCCGCTAAATTCAATAGCCTCAATTTATATTCTACTTTAGTATCACTTGTAGCGAAGAAGCGAACAGTAGATTTACCCAAAGTGCTTTATTTTTATTTTTCAATCAAATGCTATAGTAGTTACTCCAGTCTTCAGTTGCGATAATCAAAATTACCATTTTGAAAACATCGACTGCTTCTTCCAGCAACCGATTGATTACGCAGCCTATGGATGTCCTTCCGGAACGTTAAAGGATCGTTGGGACATAGGTCTGGACTGTATGAGGATATGATTATAATAACTAAATTTTCCACACCAAAATCTGAATTGTTTTTCGAGCCGTATATTTTTACCCGCCTTGCAATTCAGAATCTAGTTTTAATGGTAAATGCGTCTGACCTTTAAGATCGATAGAAAGGGAAGACTACTAAACCGGCTTAGAGGAAATCGTATTTAAATCAAAGTATCTCGATATTGACTGGTGTTAAAAATAGTCGAAGGCGGGCCTGACGTAGCTCGGTGAAGACGGTCGAGCGGATTTAGTCAGACGTAGATCAGGTGTTTAAAATAGGTACTATATTAATGACGCCACCAGAGTTTAATTCTTTAATTCTTAATTCAAAGTTCTTATCCGTCAATTAGTGCGTGAAACTCTGGGAGATACAATCTCTTAAAACCAATATTGCCACCAGAAGTTAATTGATTGATTGATTGATTAACTGATTTCGATTGATTTATTTTCCAGGAAATAGTGCACAGTATAAAGTACAGTGGGTAGAAAGAAGAAAAAATTAATTAGCTGTAAACTGTACAAAGTGTATCAGTTGTGCCAGAACTAAAAACAATGTGCAGACACATTCTCGCCATTTTATAAATTGAAGAAGAAACAACGAATTGCACACTTAATTGCATGTTTAGAAATTCTTCGACACTGTATATACTTCGCACCAGCAATAAGTTCCATATGGTTTTCTTGGGCGTCTTTTTCTCCATGGTTTTAACATGTCTTGGTACATGGTTGAATAACTTAGGAGCTACGTACAAGAGCGATTCCTAAAGTAAATTCCGTTTCCGCCTAGTGAGCAAAGGGGTGGAGATATCGTCGCGATAACAGCGTTGCGGTGTAGTCTGGTTCAATATGAGTCTGGCAGTGCTAGTAAAAGAATCGTTATTTTTTTGTGCTATTTTGGCCGACTTCTGTGTGCAAAGAATATGAAGGCTATTGAGATTCATGGTGAACTTTGTTCTGTTTAAGGTGAAAATGACATGAGTAACAGTGTGGTTAGAATATGGTAATAATAATAATAATTTTAACCCAGCAGAAAGTTTAAATTCTATTTGTAGGGCTATCTTACAACTACATTAAAAACAAGAAAACGCAACAAACAAAACAAAAGAGAAATGTGTTACATAAAGAACAAAAAATAAAAAAGAAGCATCAGCGTCTGGTGGTGGCAACTATCTCATAAAATAATTGAAATTCATCATACCTACAAAACTAAAACTTAAAGTATACACCTTCTAGCTTGCGTCATAAATTGTTTGTAATTTCCATGAAATACATCAAGTATGTAGTTATACGAATTATAGAGCCTGCACATACGAAATATGGGCGAATTCAACATATGTCTAGTGCTCGCTATGCTATTGATAAAAGTAATCGAACCTCTGGAATTAAACCTAAGTGTGTAAATCTTAAGCTTCGCCAGCAAAAATGGGTCATTTATTTCACTATGCACTAATTTAAATAAAAAACTAAGAGCAAATACTTTTCTATCAAAAGTGAAAGGTTTGAAATTAATAGTGTCCAACAAAAATTGATATGATACATTGTGTTCGGGATAACTTCTAAACTTTAGAAAATGTAAATACTTTAAAAATCGCTTCTGAAGGGACTCCAGTAAATGAATGTATATATAGTATGATGGTGACCATAGTACGCAGCAGTAGTTGGTTTCACCACGCACCAGTGCATTGTAAAAAGATACTGTACTCTCTAAACTTCGAAAATCTTCTTATTATGAAACCCAGGAGTTTACTGCAGTCAGAGTAAATGCTGAGAACATGGTTGTTGAAAGTAAGCTTTGAATCAAAAATTACACCTAAGTCCTTAATAACTGTACATCGTTCCAAAACAGTAGTATTGATTACATATTAACATTCTATCGTGTCCTTTTTTCTTGAATAGCTTATTACCTTACACTTTTGGATATTCAGGGCCAAACCATTATCTTTACACCATACAGTTATCCTATTAATATCATTAATTGTAAAACGTCACAGCCACTTACCGATTCTATTGTTCGAAATATCTTAAGATCGTCCGCATATAGTAGACACTGGGTTGAAAGGACTTTGTATATATCATTAATAAAAAGTATAAATAACAACGGTCCAGTGTTTGATGCCTGTGCCATACCACAGCCAAGAATAAACGTTCCAGACTGGAAACGCTCATGGTGTTGTATGTTTCAAGAGGGACAAACTAATATCCATGATGAAGAACGGAGTAGAAGGCCAGCTATTTTGACGTGCAAACTTTTGGATAATGTCGAAGAGAAAATTCGTGAAAATCGGCGATTCGCAATCACAGAGCTGGGTGCCCTTTTCCTTCGAACTTCACGTATAGGGTAGTGTTCTATCATGGCGTCATTCACAGGTGGCAGAGTTCTATGAAGAGGTTCATCGCTATGATGAATGTCTTAATCATATTGGAAACTATGTAGAAAAATACATAATAGACACCTCTTCATGTATTGGTGTTCTTTTTTAATAACCAAATGGAACTTAATTTACGAATCAACCTCGTAGTTGGCACGGGGGTTTGAGACATACTTATACGGTGGTAAGGAATAGCGAAGTCTGCATTCCCGCGGGTGTCGTAGGTGTGGATATTCTTGTAAGTCATAGATTTGGTGGTCTGGTTGATTGTAGATTGATGTAACAGGAGGGCAAGATAAGTATTTTAGTCCTCTTAAATAATTCTCTATAGTTACACCCCGAGTTTGAGCTTTTGATTGCTCTAGCTGCCTGCTTTTGTCATAGGGAAATCCTCCGTGCTGATACTGAACCACCCCACATGAATATACCACAGTCGATTTTAGTATGGAATCCGCCGAAATAGATCGTACGTGCTGCCTCCTCATTGTCAATTTTCCGCATTCGTCGAATGGCATAAATGCATATCGCCAAATTAGGTAACATGCTGTCGACGTGACTATTTCAAGTTAGGTATCTGTCGAAATGAATCCCCAAAATATGTCGACAGAAATCTTATATAAACGACAACCTCATGTTAGTAAATAAAAACAATAAAATCAACATTTAAAAATGATTTCATATTTATTAGCTCTCGATAACAATTAAAGTTTATAGAAACTAACAATTAGGTTTAGCTAAACGGGCATATTTCGTCTCTTCAGAGATATAAACATAAAATTTGAACTTCCAATTATTTCTTATTTTACGTACGCAATTTTAAATACATACATAAAAACGGTAATCGATATTATTGGTTTAATGCATGAGTAAAGATTGATATAGCATTTGTCAAAGATGAACGTATTTAGTTAAATGTTGAACTGAAACGGTGAAATGCGTAGTACATGTAACTATTACTAGACGATTTACGGTAACGCTAAAAGGTTTACTTGTCTGAATTATAACTTTTTCGGCATCGATTGCAGCTTCTCGTTCGCTGGGCGATCGGTTGCGAGTGGTTCTCTGCTTTCTGACGGGCCAACTTTCCCCTGAAGTAGTGTCGGGTATATGTGTACAGCTAGAAAGTCGTGTTTTTGAAATCCGGAAAAAGTCCCTAGCTTTTTTGATGCGTAGTCCGAAGTTGGAGAGTTTGGTTAAATTTCTTTTAAGAAGCTACTAACTGTATAAGCTAAGCTCTAGCCGAAAGTTACACATTGTCGTTACAACAAAATGCACCAAATTCTCAACAAGCCTACTCATTTTGCTGCTAAAATCTTCGATTAATATCCTTATTCAAATCTAATATCCAAATCTGCCTACTTTTTATCGAAGGGATACAAATTTATGTGTGAATTGATATACTAATGCAATCGCACCAAAAGAACAGCTAACGAAAGTGGCTAGACTAAACAAGAAATAAGATATACTTCTTATACGGCATATTACATGTGTAGCTTAAAGGAAAAACGTACTAAACACTAAAAGAGTAGAGCGATGAAATTGTTCATATTCAAAACTGATAGTTGCAAAAGAACATATAAAGAATTATGCATGAATTTAATATATATTAGATAGAAGATGGCAATATACCGGCGTTTCCTTAAGAAACCTAATATTTTTAGATATCCTCAATTTTAGGGTCATTAAATAACAACTCTGAAGTTAACAACTATATTTTATACCGGAAAGTGGTGGAGAGGATATCTAAACAAGAATAAGTACATAAGTTACGAAACATATATATGCATACATATATATTTAAGAAAACTAATGAAAAGGGAGAGCAGTTAAAGATAATTTTTAAAACGTAACAATGTGAACTCGCATTGTTTTGGTGGAGAAAGATTCGCCGTTCTGGGCGGGCTTTCCGTAGCATGGCGATTACGATTGACCAGCAAACGGTGGTACATCACTCGATATTAACCGAATATTGATCTGGTAAGGTAACTACAGTTACAAAATCCGCCTTCGAGACACACATTGCAATCTTCTTCGATATAATACTCAAATGGATAATTTTTGTTTGACTCTCTTCGTTTTTATTTTCCGGTTTATAGAAATAAACCTATAATTTGCCATTATTTACGGAGCTGTAAACGTGGCTCAAAACTATTCGCGAGTCCTTTTCCCGTTCAGGTAAAATATGCGTAATCCAATGGGAATCTAACTTTATCACACCTATTTGACTATGAAGAATTTTTTGGATTGAGATACTTGCTCTTAGAGCATCTTAGATATATCTTACCACATATTACATGTGGATTCTTCTTGATCAGCTGGTGCACAGCTTCTATGTTTTTCGATGGATTACTGCTGCTTTTCGCGGATCCTCGTTGAGACTGCTGCGTCCATGCTAGAATTTGCAATACCAACACGAAATTGTGGATTAATCTGGTGCTTCCAACCTATCTTTACATGTTGTTGAGATAGTCTTCTTTAAAAGTTGTAACAAATTGCGCAATGCACCAAACGTAAAACATTTTAAAAAGATACGCAAATTTCAATTCCCCCTTCTTATAGCTGAGAAAGGTATAAACTTTAATGTGCGATACTTTTCTAGGACGGACGTAACTTCTTCGTAAGATAGAAATACGCCATAATCCAAATTATTATCGGAGCATTTTAACCGATCTATATTAAAGTTATTTCCCTTCAATTGATGTGCGTTTATTCGATTGCTTTCCTACAGTTACGGCGATCCAATAAAGCGTCAATTTATAGAATTATAACAGCCGACAGTTATAAACGGATATAAAGTCCTTTTATTAATCGTAATTGGAGAGTAGGAAATTCTTTGTTCGAAACGGAAGCGAGCGGATAAGTCTCTCGCCCTATTATCCTTCAACGAACGATAAATTTCTGAGTTTTGCCGTATGGATTTGTGCCAGATTATAGTAATTACGATATTGAATTTGGCTTATCTCTTTTGAAGAATATTAATTTTGTTATTTTTTTTTATTTCGTTTGTAGCCCTTTACGTTCGCTATTGAAATCTTCCTGAATGGATTTGGAAAAAGACTTGATTTGAATTAATCTTTGTACAAGATATACTGCGTATGTTTGCTGCACTATTGGAATATGACACTAGATTGTACTATAGTGTTCGTAGATAAATGAAATTACTCAATATATACGAAATCATCTCTCAGGAATGACAGTTGAAATTAAGTAGTTTATACGAAGATCATTAAATACTTGTTAGTAATGCCGCCGGTGTAAAATGCCAATATTATCATTTGGAATTATCTCTCAAAAGATACTCTATATTATCTTGTTATCGCTAATAAGACTGGAATCCATCAGTCTATCCCGGAATCGATGGATCACTCAAAACTGTGGATTTTACTCGGTGTACATGCAACATAAAAGGACAAGCTGTTTCCACAGGGCGGGAAGGCGTTCTAATTTGGAATTTGCGTGAGGTAATCACGAGACAGTACTGCACTGAGGTATTCTTCCGATTCGATGTGGAAGCGTTGGCTTTGAGAAACGAACTTAGAAACCTTGTGTTACGGTCAATTTGTCACAACGTTCCGGTTTGTTATTTTTGGCCTGTCGCTTCAACTTTTAACTTGTAGATGGCGCCCCGCTTTCGTAGTTTTGATACAACTCGCGCCTTTTGGATGCATATTTTGGGGATTCAGGTCGTTTCCCATGAATAGGTTGTTCCGTTCGCGCTTTAAAATCTCGCTTGTCAAGAACCTGCTCGCGAATTCGACTCTGGGAAGTTTAATACTATCGTGTGAATCTGAGAGTTACGCTTCTCCAATTTTACTGTTCGAACTAATAGTTGCGACTTTACTTTTATTACAATTTTTTAACGTTTGCCACAATCCAGTACCAAGAGTTTTGAAGCCAGTAACAGTTGGAGAATGCGCATGGAAACTTCTCTGCAACTTTATCATCACGAAATAATCAAAATGAACATCGCGTTAGGCGTTCGTGTATATCAAAGCATTCAAGTTCTAAAGAATGAACCGGAATGAGAACAGCATGTATAATACACCCTATTATAGTCTATGAAGGGGTTTAACACAAATTATCAATGTTTTGTTACGGCCATTTGTTACAGTTGTCTGTTTGAATATCTTTATGATCTTTCACTTCAACGTGCCGCATTAGTAATTTCGATTCAATGCTGTGTTAAATGCACCCGTGGTCTTGATTCCGCATTCCGTTTGTAACGTTGCAATCGAGCATATCGATTTCCGTACCTAAGTTTGTTCGACCTCGTTTTGGATCTCGTTGTCGAGGATTATACGAAAAATCGACGTAGGGAATGTACCGTAAGAGTATCCGAGAATTTTCGTCCCTAAGTTTTGCTGGTCGAACAAATCGCCCAGGTTGCTTTTTCAATTAGAGGCAAGTCTTTCTTTTTTTTCTTGTAATTTCAATGCAGTAATATCTCTCTCTCACGTTGTTATAGGGAGTACTGTAAGCTAGTGTTAGGTAGCGTAAACTAGTAGAGAACCAGTGTGATCTAGTAAAGGATGGTATAATTAGTATAGGCTGGTATAACTATCGTAGGAGCTAGAAGGTAGTTTTCCCAACATCCTTTCCTCACGGACGAGAAAACCCGCCATCTTGGGCCACTTCCGTCCGTATACCGAAAACCACCCGTGCAAAGTCGACCCACGAAAACTGTATTACGCTGTCTTTTTTACTTTTATTTACATTTTGTATCGTTGAGTTCTTGGGAAATAATTCCCTAGAAACTCGTAATTTAACCTTCAAGTAGTAATTTGGAGATTTGTTGTTTGAATATACAGGGGTTTGTTTACGTTTGTTAACATTCAATTACCTCATGTATTCTTTTATCAATTTTTAACGGGTTGGGGATTTTCAGTACTGTCACATGAATATATATTTCTTTCAGTAAGGTGACTGCAAGGCCGTTGAAATTCGTCGGCTACCGAACCATGTAAACTAGCTGGATTGATTTTCTTTCTTTTCTTTGGTTATAAACAGCAAGTGACAATAAAGTGCTGTTAACTGCCGATTACTCGCATCAGTTTAATTTTTATTTGTTCTAGGTTAATTTTTAAATAGTAATTACGTTAT
Organism: Chrysina gloriosa; assembly: GCA_038088585.1. NCBI lineage: Eukaryota > Metazoa > Arthropoda > Insecta > Coleoptera > Scarabaeidae > Chrysina > Chrysina gloriosa. The sequence continues at coordinate 18,489,112 of CM076091.1, forward strand.
AATATAGACAGTTCGGATAACTGCGTACCACCTACTACGAGGGGTCTCTCCGACTCCAGTCTTGTAGAAGTGATCCAGTATCACAATTGGAAAGTGGCACCTTAATACTTTTGACAACCTTAACCTATGCCATTTTCACTGGGTTAGCACGGTCTGGATCACCTTTGTTATTATCAACGATGGGGGTATCCGCACTGTATCAGTTCCTTTGTTATTTACAATTTTAGCAAAAGCTTTAAATGCTACTAACAAGAAATTTGGTTTTCCGTATAATCCTCGACGACGAGATCCAAAACGCGACGGAACAAAGTTAGATACGGAAACCGATCTGCTCCATCGCAACGTTATAAACGGAATGCGGAATGAAGACCACGGACGCATTCAACACGGCGCAGCCGTAACATTGAATTAAAATTACTAATGCGGCACGTTGAAGGGAAAGATCATAGAATATAAAAACAGAAAACTGTAACAAATGGCCGTAACAGCTTTAGGTCGACGACTAGAGAACCGATGGTAGTCTGGCTACCTATGCCTCAGCCGCCCATTACTACCGCAGCAAAGGAATTGCAAATACTCGTTCTCCTAGGCTGGCTGAGTGCCTCCGTGGGCCAACAAAGCGTTTTATTTTTTGTAATAACCTATTCCACGGAAGACATCTATGGCGTCTTGTAGAAATAATAAACTCCTGTAATCGATTTCAAGAGACAAACTAACATTTACATATTTCCATAAAAATGTTATGGCTAAGAGGAGGTTTCCTTTAAATTTTACTACCCCGAGAAATTGTTTTCCAATTTTTGCAGGCAATGTGTGAGGTAAGTGATCTACGCGTTGCATAATCGTATTAGAGTGGTTGCGCATCTTTCTCCGGGTTAAATAACATCGGATCAACCTGATAAACTTCTCCATATGGAAATAGTATTTCTTATGTTACTCTGAATTACTTCAATAAACAATTTTAACGTATATTATTGGAGTTTCTCATTACTGGAGCAACAGGCTATTTCACCTAAAAGTAAAATAGGAAATGTCGTGAGTATAAGTGAAAATCCTCTTAAAATTGTTAGGTTAAATAACATTCTCGTATAGAGGCTTAAATATAAACGCAATATTTCCCTTTGAGTTAAAATATCTTCGCAAGATTTGAAGTACTAAGACATTAATCATCTGTAAAGGACGTGGAAATCCACCCCACGGAATCATCTTTTCATCGTCGAGTCACGGTTACTTACCGATAAAAAATAATGCTTCGACGAAGACATCTATGTTTACCGAAGCCCTTTCGTCATTGTTGATGAAACTAGCGTTATATGGGACGACGACCGCGACGTAAAACGTGGCGATTAACATCAACCAATCCCAACAGCTCTTGAACATCCCGTAATGAGACAATATGCAACGGCTCTTCTTTAATGCTGACGTCTTGTATTCGGGAAGAGGTGCCGTGGGCGAGCTGAGGAGGTTCTGCGAACAGAAAAACAAAACGATTTGAAGTGTTGGACAAGGGTGGAAGAGCGAAAGTACATTAATAGAAATCGTTAGTGATTTATATGGTACGATCGTAAATATAGAACCGGTCAAATAACCGGTCAACATACATCCTTGACAATCACTGCATTTTACATTCGTGTAAACCAATCTCCAAAACATTTCCAATCTTCCGGTGTCAAGTTGTTTATTTAATTTTTAAAAGCGTTCATCGTTTGTTCATCCGATGTACAATGTAAACACTGTAATTGATCCTTTATACGTAGAAACAAAAGAAATCGCTAGGTACCAGGTTTGCAATATATGATAAGCGGCGCATTATTTCTATATTTTGGGTATCAAGTTCAGTGAAACTTTGATAACTCAAATGTCGATAAGTCAGAAATGTCGATATCTCGGATTTTTCTCGTTGCCCCTGGAATTTTCTATGTTGAGCAATCTAAATCAACTTGCTAATATTCGAAGGAAACCTTTGATAATTTTGTCACCACCGTACACAAAAAATTGTTAAATTGCAAAGAGTGAAATAACGAAATAATTAGTTCTTTATGAAATAACTAAATCCAAAATTATCTTAATCTTTTATTACCCGCTTCTAAATATAAATTTTTAAGAAGATAATCCCATCTTCAGCCAAACACTCTAATCCTGTCAATTTTAGAACTATTCAGACCTAATGAACTAAGTTCCAAGAATTGAGCTGTCGTTAATCATTTAGTAATGCGATTTTTATTGATGGATAGCTATTAGTCAGACTATCTGGAACTTTCCACCCAAAGATGACGCCCATAGCCTTAAAATCTGATTGAGGTTGACCTTTGCTATAGACACTTTAGCTAAAATGTTGGCATAGTTCTTCACTGACAGTATTAGGATCATGTTGTTAATTCTGATAAGTAAGTATCAAAATCTCTGTTAGCAGACCGAAGCGTTAAAGTTGAAATTGTGCATGTAGTAGACGAGGGTTCAAAAAGGAAAGAGGAAATAGCAGAAAATGGAATTCCACCACGTACGTTGTCAACAATTAAAAATAGAGTTGATGTTTTGAATAACGCAATGGTAGCCGTAAAAGAGCGAGAGAACCTGATCATCCTAAAGTAGATCAGTGCATATTAAAATGATTTAAGAATGCCAGGGACAAGAAACTTCCAGTCAGCAGACAAATGGTGGTATCAGAAACTAAAGAATTCGCCGAGCATCTAGAAATTTCCGATTTTAAAGTAAGCACCAGTTGGCTAGATAACCACAAGGAAAGGCACAGAATCGGTTTTCAAGTCGTTTGTGATAAACGTGGAGGCGTCGATCTGTTCAAAGCTACCGAATGAAAAGAAAAATTACTGACTATGATTGAAAGCATCATCCTAAAGATATTTTCATTGCTGATGAAACGGAATTGTATTGAAACCGTTTGCTTCATCAAATATTAGCATTAATGGGAGAAGATTGCAACAGTGGTCAACTCGGTCGCTATATTAATGGCGGCAATCACGACTAATTCAATATCAGTTGAAAAAACATGGATCACTACGGAGATTTTCTCAAACTGACTTGTGAATCTTGGTGAGATGTGTTAAAGGGAAAGAAGGAAAATTGTAGCTGCATTGTTCATACATCAACTTTTAAGTTAGATAACGTAACAGTCATATCTTTTCCCCCAAATTTAACTTCTGTGATTCAAAGCACAGATCAGTGCGTCAATAAAAGCTGTTAAACATTCATTTGGGAGGTTTGACAGGAGATTACGATAAATACCATATGTTAGCAAATTAAACTTAATCTTTTGATAGCTTCAACATTCTATTTTAACGCAAGTTTCGTCGACGGCAATATTTAATTGTTTTCGAAAAGCGGATTTTGCGAAGGAATCATTAGGAGTATTTTCTGATGTTGATTTCAAAAGGATGCTCCATTAGCTAATGGTTTTGAAGGTTAGGTCAACGTTGATGAAAGCCTTGCGGTGTGAGGGGATTCAACAGATGCTGACATTTTAGCCGATATTACGAGCCGGCAAAACGAATTATCTGCATAAGTGGGTTACAACGGTTTCATGAAAAACACCGAAACGTTATTAATGAAGTATTCAAAACTCTCAATAATATTCAGAAATTTTGTTTGTCAGATATTGTAAAATAGAATCGCTTAGGCAAGATACAATCGTTGAACTTTTGAAAAATTTTAAAAACTAGGTTAATAAATTATCGTTTTTAACAGTTACTTTGTAAATTTTTGTTTGTTTATTACTTATATAAATAGATAGATATATGTTAATAAAATACAGTTATTTATGTTTTTTCACATATTTAAGTCCACCTACATGCACAACTTTGATAACTCGAATGTTTGTTTCTCGGAACCCTCAACTGCGAATTATCGAAGTTCCACTGTACTCAATCGTACGAGCTGCACTTTAGGCCTGATGGTTATCAAAATACAAGATTATTCTCCCTATTGGGTGCTTTGCGCGAGGATTTTGGAGAAATTGAGACAAGCACACTGTAGTGAACCACACAGCTCAGTACGCTCAGTAATTCCTAAGAATGTAGCGGACATCTTTTTGTTTCGGCTTTTTTTTTAAGAATAACCTTTGTACATTCCCGAAGACCCCTTTTGTTGTTTTTTTACAAGGTCTATAGCAGCATACCCGTGTTTTATAACCTGTAATGAGGTGACCCATTATCAAAGTGATCTACTGTAGGGCAGCGTTATTTCACACGACCCTCTTCTTGAACTGGTATCCAACTGTGGGAAATACAACAGAAATAAATCTTCCGTACCTTCAAACGATTGTACACCAATCTCTGGAGTTGCTTGAATCACCAATTATTTCTTAAATACATAATTGCCATTCTCAGCTTAGGGACTCGAAAACTGTCATTAAAGAAAGTTCTACGACCACAAATTCATTGCACCACCGTTCCATGGGAGTTAGGGCAAACGATCCTGTTACTAACCTCTCAACTGATTTCCTGAAGAACTGTCTAAGGCTTAAACCATGTTCGACATTGCAAGAAGTTCCTTGTTCAATCCCATGAATTTTAATGCAGAAGATAGTTTTCAATTAATGTATTTTAAAAATATTCAAGGATATTCGTCGAATGTTGCAGTCATTAAACGTTTAAAACAAACAACTTAAAGTATCAAATAAATTTTGTTCATAATGGCAAGCTAGAGAACAAACACAGAGTTTCTTATGCATTGCTTTTAGGACAGCCAACTAAGGGATGGCACGTAGCTTTTGGTGATGTATAATAAAGTCCAAAAGAAGTTTATGGTTGTCATAGCAAATTGATTGCAAGTTTAGAACACAACTTCATGCAGTGCCAGGTTGGAGTTATGCCATACTACGTGTTGTTAAAAGCATTGATGTTTAATTCAATAGATTTTAATTTCGCATAGAATGCGGCCACGCCCAACATCCGATAATATATTGAAATGCACTACACAAGAGCTATAAGATTATAACAGTAAAGGTGGGGATCGATGGGAGACAGCAAAATAATAATCATGTTAAGCTAGAAGCGAAAGATTTTAAGGAGACATGAGCATCGGCTCCGATAACTTTGAACTCATGTCGCAACTTCTATCATTCTCGGAAAAGAAACTAATCAATTAATACACTGCAGGTCTTTAACGATAAACTGAGTCAACAATAAGAAAGCTGTGGGAGTAGTTTGAGGCAACGCTTGCTCTTTGAAGATAAGCACCACGCTATGGTTCCCTTTGAACTGGTAGTTGAATATATTGTACACTAACTAGGTATAGAAAATCACATGACTATGAAGTGATACGATTTCATTTCTATAGATCCTTATAATGTCGCATAAATTACAACTGGAATTAATATACGCATGCCTGTGCAAGCTAACAGCAAAGAGCTTTGTTACCTACAATTTGGCAATATGTAATTATCCTAACGTTCATGTTACGTTAACTGCTTTGATCCTACAAAGTTATGTAATTTATTACATTATCATTATCATAAGCCACAATGTAAGGTGCTGCCAAATACGTTTATGTAATAGGACATGATGAAATTTTAATTACTCATTGCAATAGCTTCTAGTACTTCGGCAATTATTAAATAATCAAATGTACGTACGTATAACAAATTGATTACTAATTTATGCCGTGTTTTGGAAATTAATTCTAATTGGTGGTAATATTGTTGTACCTGTAAACTTAATAGACTGCCAAACAAGACGAAATTAATGATCAAATGATTAATTAATAGATAGTTTCCTAGAACGGCAATCGGTAGTCGATATGATGAAATACATTGTTTTGAAAATGCATATACGATTTTCCTATAGACTATAGGTAATTAATATAAATCTTGACTAAACATGATTGCATGATTTGTAGTTGCCGGAACTTAATTGCTCAAGTCTTCATAAATTACGCCACAATGAATCTGTAGGTTTCGTATTAAAAAATTGGGACTAAACTACAAGAGCCCTGCGAAGTATTTCCTTCAAACAACAAATAATTAACTCCGTATCCAAACATGCATCAATGCGCTTCAACCATTTTTACTGCGCCCTAGTTCTTGCAGGCATTAATCAAATCTAAAAACATGATCTTCTCTATCTTCCGTTTTATAATTTTCTTGTGAGTTATCTAGCGGTTGAGCGATACAATAAATATAGACTCTAAGACGAATATAAATGCATAAACTACTATTCTTAAAATTGCATGGAATTGTAGTTATATTAAAATCAATCGTCCAGGTCCTTCTAATGGCATTGTGTTTCGGACGCCACTTTGTTCAAATTGCTTTGCCTCCAAGATCTTAATTGAATTAGTAATGTGTCATTAATTACAAAATGGGGGATATTGATGCATCACGCAAACACGATATTGTATTAATCTACGGGTTGTAGATTAATACTACTTGGGATAATTTACATAAGCGGTTCCGTGTCCTTTAATGCAATAATTTGGTCCGCAAAGTGGAATAATTGACATGCTTGCGTTGCAATTTGCGTATGCCTCTATATGGAGGCTCCATTAATACTGTCCTCCTTTACAATATCTCCAAGTGACATCAAAGTCTGACCTACCGATACCGAGGGCTACGAACCGCGTTATTTGACATTCAAGACCGAAGTACACACTGTCTAATGAGGCTACAAATTATATAAACTATGCATAGGGCTGGAGAAGGAAGTGGGTGGATAGCGGCAGGTTAAGCCACTCCATAAACACTATTCTAGACGAAATAGAAGACCAACTGTTAAGATATCGTCTCTTTACAATTTGGGCGCCTCGGTCTAGATCACACTCTTTAAGGGTGTTGGGTACTTTCTTTCAAGATCGGTTAAACTTACATTTTTATTGGTTCCAAAACTATTATAACAATTGTATATCTGATCTTTAAAAGTAGTGTGTGTAACGATAAAATACTAGCTTTTACAATGTTAAGAGCTTCTACAGCTTTAATTTTTGTGCAATCACAAGTGAAGAACCAGTAAGTTTACGGGCTCGAAACTTTGCGTACCGTGTATTCGTTACGATAGCTACGTCTTATCGGTGAGCTTTTGTGTAAATTCCTTGTTTGTTGTTGAATTTAACCTCAATTAAGGAATAGAAAAATGACCATTGACTTACCATCACTTTTGGACTTGAAGAAAGTATCGATAACAAAGGAATTTACAAAAGAGCTCCATGACAAGTCGTAGCTATCGTCACTTCTAATTACACGAAAATTAAAGCTGCAGAAGCTCTTAACATTGTAAAAAACAAGTATCTTATCGTTACACCCACTACTTTTAAAGGTCAGAAATACCATTTTCAAAATAGTTTTGGATCCAATAAAATACATTGAAGTTTAACCGATCTTGAAAAAGTACCCAATACCCTCAAGCATATTTATGTATTGACTTAGCCCGCCGTTATACCGTCTAACCCAGTGCACAGTTTGTGTAGCTTGTCTATGAGGCATACAAGTATCAACTACCTGTGACAAGTAAATGCGTTGCAGCAATTCTTTCAGACTGATAGTTCACGCACAACGGAAATAATACAATTGCCATAATTGCATTGAGGTATTAAAACAATCGAAATTCATAGATCGCATTAGGTATTACGAATAACATCAGTCAGTTACAAGAAGGACCAACAAGTAAAACTACTCTACTGAAGCTACCTACAATGTCTCCAATGCGCTATAACAGTAAACTATTTTACAATTATTGTACATACTGTGGTGTATTATAAGTAAGGTTTGATAGAGGAGTGGATAACCTGTTAAGTAGTCTAAACCAGACTGACGTTATTTCTCCGAATTTTAATGTCACACACGTAAGTGGAGCCGAAGACAGGTTTACACTACTTAATGATATCACGTCATCCACTCTTTTATCAAACCTTAGTTATAATCGATAGTAAATTGTATTGATAACTTGTAGCGACATAATTATTAATTACCCCAAAACATGTGTTTCACTGGTAACAAAAACAGCAGTTCCAACGCGATCTTACCGATGAAACTTGATTACAGTAAACTATACAAAAGGAAATTACAGATATATTTCCAGCTAAATATAAGCTAATAGATGATCTTGTTCAACAAGCTGACTAAGTGGTTAAGGAAAATCGAACGTTCACCATAAGTGAATTATCGATAAAAGTTCCGGAAGATTCAAGATCTTCCCTGCACTCTTTAGTTACTGAACAGTTGCGCTACAGAAAACTTTGTGCTCACTGGATCCCAAAGATGTTGACTGACAACCACAAAACTCGCCGAATGGCTGCAGCTTTGGCGTTTCTTGACCGTTACAATACTGATGGAGAAGATTTCTTGGCAGCCGTTGTGGCAGGTGATGAGATATGGGCTCAATATGACACGTCCAAAACGAAACAACAATCACAAGAATAGATGCATACAAATTCTGCAAAGAAACCCACAAAATTGAAAGAAACCTTCAACAACCGTAAGGTTATGGCAACTGTTTTTGAGACTAGAAAGGTGTGTTACTTGTGCAGTTTATGCAACCAGGGGCGATTACTGCAGATTCATATTGTAAAACTTTGCAACGCTTACGGAGAGATATTCAAAACAAAAGAAGACGGATGCTGACTTCTGGAGTCCTCATACTGCTCGTGTAACCCAACGGCTCCTTGAGCAGTGTCAACGGCACATTTTCGAACACCTACCACGGTAGTCACTCCGCGACCTAGCGCCGAGTGACTACCATCTTTTCCTGAACTAAAGAAGTGGCTTGGGGGACAGCGCTTCCAAACTGACCAGAAACTCAAAGAAACCATCACAACTCACTTCAAATCATTGGCGGCAACGTTTCTTGAAGAGCCTATTGCAAAGCTTGTTCACAGATATGACAGATGCCTCAATCGTCAAGGTGATTATGTAGAGAAGTAATATTTATTATACATTACTTTGGTAATAAAATCAATTTTCTTTATATTCACCCGCCTTTTCCTTTATAGCCTATCGGAAATTGAAAACAGAAACAGCATTCGTGTTATTTACAAATAATGCGCAAATGGTTTTATAGAGATAGTCTGGTCTTGAAAGGAAATAGGTTTTATTATGAAAGAAGGATTTTCATATTATTTAGTAAATATTGTTCGTGGTACTACACACAGACAACAAACCCGAAAGAAACAACCATTTTATAATAATAACCTATAGTTCTTACAGGACAACGGATATCAGGAAACAATTTAAACGTAATACTTTGCATTTTAAACTAGACAAAAATCTAAGTGAAAGTGGAAATGTAAGAAAATAAGACGTAGCACACACGGCGAGTGAACAGCATGGCGTGCAGCGAAGATCACTCGCATTCTGCCTTTGGCTAGAGCGACTCGCTGGGATGGAAACCAATGTATACGAACATGGCCTGGCAGATAACGCTGGTTTTCAGTTTCAAATGTTCTAGAAAATGAAATTCAGTTCTGTAACGTATCCCTTCTCTGTCGATAATAATTCCGACGGATGATCTGCCGACAGAGGGTGCTTCATCAAATGATGCGCCTTTTTGATATATCCACCGCCGATTGTCAGCAGTTCAACGAAGAAGTTGATGGATATTCGATAATACATGTAGAATTTATTCTCACGTTGTCGGATGTTTGCATAACAATTCTGGAATATCTCATCTTCTTCCGCGAAATTTATTGTATCCAGTATCTTTTCTTTCATAAAAATGGGTAGATAGCGTTTTGTCACCCTTTTCACGTAAGCCCTGTCGCGACTCACCCGCTAAGTGTGTTATTGCTGTTGTTTGGATGTGTGAAGGTTGTGATGGAAATTTCAAAGGAGACCGATAGTTGGACTATTGCCAGACATTACATACTTTCATATTTTACATATTGAATAAAGGAAGTTTTGAACATGCCTGCATCTACATTGCCGTCCACACGCTAATGAGAAGAAAATGTACGTTGGTGTTTGATGATAAAGGAGAAGAATTAAAGATGCAAAAGAAGCTATTCAATTCGTCGTGCTTGATTGTATCCCTCGTTTCGATCTCGTGTTGTATCAAAGGAATACGTCGAAAATGCAAAACAACACAATCTTCACGAAAGGTAAAAACTAGACGTGGAAGTATAAACCGCTCTCCAATTGTTAGAAATAACCAGAAAAGTGTGAATTGCTCTCGTGTCTCTTTTATATTTTGAGAAGTGGAAACTTCTTAACGACGAAGTCCGCTGTATTCCTATTTTACTTATTGTGAGTTAATCCTAGAATGATGTACCTTTCGGTGTTGGCTGAGTGGGAGTTGGCCCATTTTGTTTGCTCCAATTTTTTCTGTTCTGTGCCAATCTTGATATATCCTCCCACTTCTTACATAAACGTTCCATATTCTTCTTTGTCTTCTTCTTCGTTGTTTTCCACTATCTCTTGTTTCGGGCACTTTTTTCAGTAGTCTGTCTTTTCCCATTTTTTGTATATGTCCCATCCATCTTAACTGTCCCTGTTGTATTACGTAGTTATTCTCTAAACTCTACATTTCTTATCTTATCTCTTCTTGTGTATCCTTGTATCTTACTCAAAAATCTCATCTCTGTTGCTGTTAGTTTCCTTCTTTGTCTTTCCGTTGTCGTCATGCTTTGGCAGGCAAATGTGAGTGTTGGCTTTAGTATTTTTCCAACAACTTCGACTTTTACCTCTTTCAATATATCTTTCTTCCTGAGAAATTTTGTCTTCATTTCATTGAGGAGCTTTCCTGTTTTTGCGGTTCGCTCATTAATTTCGTCCTCCACAGTTCCTTCCTCATTAATGATCGTTCCCAGGCATGCGAATTTTTCAATTTGTTCAATTTTCTCCTGCAAGGCTGATTCAGTATTTCTCTTTATTTATTTCTATTATCATTGACTTTGTGTTCTTTACATCCACCTTTACCTTAGCTCTTTGCAACTCTTCATTCAAGACATCTATATTGTGTTGTAGTTCTATTTCGTTTTTTCCTACAATCACTAGATCATCAGCGTAGCATAGTTCAGTGATTCCTATACTTTCCATCCTTCAATTTCCAGTATTATACTTTTGAAGCCTATTTTCGCATCTCTTCTATGTTTCATCTAGGACCACGTTAAAGAGTCAAAGAGGAAGATTATATGCTTCTCAAGAAACAATCGATACACTATATACGTCAACCTTACTACTCTAAATATTGAACCATATGCCTATTTTATTCAATATTATCTTATTCAAGAAACAAGACATTTTAATAATTAAAATGAAGTAAACGAACTAGCATAAAAGATGTAATTGTTACGATAAAATAATCATAGGTTGTTATCTCACTTTTCTGAAACGTCAATTATATTGTCATCAAATTTTAACGTTTCGCGCGATTGACCATTGTCCAAGTTGAACCGGTAAAATGAATAAGAATGTTCGATCGGTCGAACAAGCGACGAAGAAAATTAACACCAAAACCGCCCCAGGCCTACACGGTACATACATGCAACGCTTTTTGAACACTGCCGCGCACAAGAACTTGGAATCGGCGTTGCAACAAAAATTAAATTTCTCCTTCAACAAGCAACGAGCGCTAACACCTTCGAAGAAAGGATTAGATATCGACTTTTTCGACGACGATGGTTTCTCCCCGCGTTATGTAAATCCAAAGGAAAAAGTCGTAGAAAAGAAAATCAAAAAGAAGTCACCTGGATCTTCTCCGAGAGTTGTGTCTAAAAGTAAGCCCAAAGAAACGACTAATACATTACCAAAATCAGTAGGAAGACAGACTCATATCATGCATAAGGAAGCAGCCAAAGCCCTTCGGGAATCTCCGCATCCTGTCGCAGGTAATAAAGTGAAGGAGCCCGTCGGGGAAGTACCTAAGAAATCTAAGATGAAAGGGCCTAACACGTTGCTGCATAGAGAGCTAATCGTTGAGTTGCCAACAACTATTGTGCAACCTCTAAAGAAAGCAAAAGAACCGATGACGACAATTAAGGAAACAACGAAGGACATTTCCAGTAAGGCGACACCAAAGAAGGAAACTAGCGCTAAGGGAGATAAAAAGGTTTCTGCTAATCCTAAAAAGGCAACAGCGAAAGCAGGAGCAGTTAAAGCACCAAGAAGAGAACAATAAATTTTTGTGAATCTATGCGGACTTTTATTCTAATAGTTTTGTTGCAAATATCACAAGTTCCTCTTGAATTTATTATATCTAGCACGCGATTAGGGGCGCCCTTCTTGGAACCTGTTTTCTAAATTCATTGGCATTTTTAGTAAGGGGTAAGAACTTATAACCGTGATGGTAGCTACTGTCACCTAAAACGTGTCAAGTAATATTTAATTCTAATGTGACAGTTAACATCCCTATTTCGTTCAATTCAGCAATTTCATATTAAGCCAGTATATATTGGAGCAGGACAAAATCGTATGTAAATGCTTTAATTTCATTTTATTGAAAGTCACTTCAATGAGTGGTACAAACCATAAATGGTAATAATTACATACATTTCCTCTTAACTAAGAATCCCATATCTACTAACATTACCACCGTACAAACGTAGGTAATCGCAGCTATTATAGGAGAAATAAGTTTGTTTCTTACGTCGGTGAAGAAATAAATGGCAGACAGAAATCCGACAAGTAGATTCAAAACTGCACCACAGGCCAGTATACTCAATTCAAATCCGACAAATTTGTAGTCGTAGACGTAGGTCACACACAGCAATGGAATGAAGATTAGGTATAGACCGGCCGAAGAAAAATGTTATCGTGATAGTTTTTGTCGTAGAACTCGATCGTGATCAATGCTGTGATGCATACTATCAAGCTAAGGAACCACTCCACGATTTTGAAAATAAAATTGACGTCTTGCAGAAGTTCCTTTAAATTTTTCATTATTGTTTCACCAAACCATCAGCTTTTCTTTTATTTTAACTGAATTGATAGTATACATCACATAATATGACAGAAGTGGTTTTCAATTTAGCTTGATTAATTGATTTTTTCACTGTTGTGTTATTTGTGAAAACTATTTAATTCTACCGACGGTTAAAGAGTATAGTTGAATTTGGCTTGTTTCAGAAGAAGTTGTCTTTATTCTTCGCGAGGATATAAAAATTGGCAAGGATACTGATAAGTCACCACATGGACATTTTGATCATGTTGAAGCAATATGATGAGTAGCATCCTACAAGAATGTTCGTCAGTAGTTGCAACGATATCGACGGTCAGGTGATTAAATGCTCCAAAGAATTCAAAGATAGTTTTGGAAAATTGGGAAACCGTCAGTGTGCCAGAAGTACTTAAGCTGTCCTATTGACGTAGATAAATTTACAGTATGTTAGTAGAAAGTATCAATGAAGTTAGCGATATGCAACCAATGGAATTGAAACTTTTGTATGAAAGAAATTTAATAGGATCGATTTCTCGCGAAATATGATGTGCACGTTTTCAAGTGTAAGTGAGAGGTACTATGAATGCAAATATTGTGTTCGAATTCCCAATATCCATAAACGTACACAACAAAAAGTAATTTTTTATTCGAACCGCGTTCGTCTGATATCTTTAGGAGGAGGATCATTCAGTGATGGTTGAAAATAAGAACACCAGTGATTGTGAGATCAGTTTTAAGCTATCTGAGAAATTGAATCGCCTACAAAATAAGATATTTGGAAAATCCGAACGGAATGCTCAAACACTTAAAAGGAGTTCCATAAAATGTTACGTCGAATGCAGTGATAGTATTGCTTATCAAGTGTACAGTTGTATCGATGGCAAATTGTTTGAAATCAATGATAAGGTTATGGATAACCCAAGTTTATTTAAGACTAAACCCGATGAAGATTGATATGTTGCTTTGTTGTTATCGGTATTTGGTATCTATAAGGATCTAAAAGATCTCTGTTAACAAGAGAACAATATTTTTGTAGGTCACATAAATAGACTGCGTTCGAGACAAGAAATGCCAAATACTCTGAAAGCTATAAGAATAATTTAGACAATCAAGTTGCATTTTATAACATCCTTAATTCCTTGTTCGCAACAAATTTATATATGCCTTATCACATTCGCCACACTCAATTTTATAAATTCCTGACCGTTGTTCTAAATTTGTTCTGTCTTTCGGATTTAAAGAACATCATACTTCTAATAAATGGAATTATAGCCGAAACCACAGAAACTGGATGACTTAATGCAAATTCACAATATCATTAAAGCACGTGTCCAAATCTTACTAAGAGTTTGTATCATCAGATTAAAAATTACGCGCAGGCTAATTGTACAGCTTTCTAAGAGACCTGTCTAACAAATGTATCTCAATTAGCAGGTCGTTTTGCAGAGGGTTACTTAAGCGTCTTTCTTTTTCTTGCAAAATTTTACGAATATCATATCACTTTGACTAAATCAGTATTTCTTTTCTATTTTTGCATTGTAACTACAGAAAAGCACGTATTCTGTAGATAAGTTGTTGTTTTCCTATAGTTGCAATGCAAGAATATAAAAGAAATACTGATTGAGTCAAAGTCAACTTTTCTTAATAATATTTTGTTGTATTACTGGCCGGAATGGCACTTTATTTCAAGAGAAAACGTTTTATCTCAATTGTCATGACTGTCTTGATTTTTAAAAAGTAAAAATACGCTTGAAATTCTTGAAATTAAATTTTTTGATCGAGTATACCCACAGTGAAATCAGTCCGAGACACTATATGCATATATATGTATATATTATCTGCTTTTTCTTTCTTTTTTCCTTAGAAGCTGTAATTGCAAGTTAGATTAATTACACAGTCCAACATATGTTTTGGTGCCAGGATCTTTTGATCTGATAATTGTACTTTTTTGAGCATTTTTATGACAATAAAACATATAAATCTTACAGCAACAATACATAAGACTTCAATAACTCAGGAGACTCACAAAAGAAATTATAGGAAACGTTAGTTAACACTTTGGACACTTTGGAAGCGTCTTTTGTGGGATATTCTGCAATGAACTTGTACAGTATCTTTGTAATTCCATCAGTAATCTGTCATCACATGTGTATGCCATCTTCTCTGGTAGCGATCCACTATTATTTCTATATCCTCGACGAATTTTTACCTTGCTCTTTGCTGGTGTCACCCAATTTTTCATGAAAGCCGTCCAAGTTTCTATGTAAGTTGTAACCGTTTATGTTCATATTATATCCATGATCTTTGTTATGTTGAGCTTGTTGTTTACTACCTCAACATAGTTATCGGCTTTGTGATTGGAAGAAAGTATTATACCCAGCAGAAATGACGTGCACGCACTTTGGTCTGCATCAAGGATTGAATGAACGATGTAAAATCACTTAGGCGTCATCTTATCAAACAGTTAAAAATTCCAGCTCTAAGTTTTACGGTACTACCAACCATTAATCGTTCTATGTAAGCGATGCAGGTCCATGAGCAGCAACCTTCGGAAACTGTTTCACCAAAACCAGCTTTATATGCAGGAATGTTAGAAATTTGGCGAATTTTGTAACTGAAATATTATGTTAATGACTCAAAATCAATGGTTGAATCAGGCTAGTCGGCATTTTGGAGCGGCAAACTACGTCTGTATGCAAGTGACGCATTTATTAGTTAGTGATGTTGTATCTCAAAATATATAGTTGATAGAAGGGAGCAATTTTTACATTTTGGTATCATCACACTAAGTACAGTCAAAATCAGTTATAATATGCTAGGCACCAAACAAAAAGATTGTTTTTGTTGCGCTATTTTATTATTATTTATTAGTAATATATTTTAGTCATGTAGTCATTTTAACTGATTTCTTGTAACTATTGTAATTAGTATTAAATTGAAGTAACGTTGGATTGTACAGAAATATCTAACAGACAAACATATGACACTTGAGTGATTAGTATTAAATCGTATATGATATGCATCTGCTTTGAAGCTTATAAATTTTCATTTAGCATACTAGCAACAAGTCGTATTCAGGAAAACTTGACAAGATGGAAGTGCCGAAAACGAAATCAAAATATTTTTCAACTGAGAAGTACCAATTAATAATAGCAAGAGACAAGACGTCATCACTTTCTGTATCAGTGAAATATATAGGGACAATGCTGGCAATCAGTTCCAATCACACCCAATTCAAGTTTCCCGAACTTTCCCAAACAAAAACCTACACAGAACCATCTTATATTAAATATGAAGTATAAATTATGTCAGGTCATATCTTCCTTATTTCTTTGAGAAATCTTTCCGGAGTGGGAAATGCGGCGCGATCTATTTTCAAAATTATGTCTTCTACCTGTCTAAAAATAAAACAAAGGAATCTCTAGGGAATATAATTCCGACACACGTTCCTATACGTATAATTAGATGTTGGCTGGTTATAATTTATATACTCATAAATCTGCGGGGTACACAGCCGTTTATTCATAACACTGCCAAAATGGAAGGGAGAAAAACAAATCAGACGGGAATAAACATCGCGAGTTTATCCGAAGTTTATATGTATTTTTAACAGGTTTCAAGTTTATGGAACACGACGATGGCCTCTTGCGCGTTATTTAATGCTAGATTTCGCGCTCAGTAATGTTACTTTACCGTATATTTATAACGCCCTTGCGACGCGGCGAACCCCCTTTTTATCACCTTGACCTTTTGACAGAATTACATTTAGAAATAGTACAGATGCACGCAGATGTACGTAATATGGAAATAAAGTTATCATTATTTCCATGAAATTGTTCTGAAGTTGTATCTTTTAATGTTTTCAAACTTGTGGAAATTGTAGGGATAAGGTGCACAAACAACTGTAATAAGTAGTATGGAAACATGCAATCGGAGTTTGCTCTTAACTTAAAAGTAATTTTTCCAGGATAGACATACCAGCAATTATAGTCAACGAAAACAGTTGGCCCTAAAAAACAGAACATCCGTCACACATACTATAGATACAAATGCATGTCGTTATCCTTCTCCCCAATCCCCCCTCCCCCTCCCCCCACTTCCATAAGTTTTTTGCATTTGTGGATTTTATAATTCTGATCTGCTGGGAGTCTCTCTCATTCATCAGGTGTGTAAAATAAAACGCACAATAATATTGGGTTTAGCTCGAGGTTTCTAAATAAGAGTTATAACATTCATAACGCTATGAACATCATGTCTGGTGAAGAGCTGACACAGTTTCTCAAGTTACAAATGGGCATTGAAATTGATGAACAGTTATTTGCTCCATAGGTTCACATTATTGATTTGAATGAAGCACAGTCAAGAAATCAAGCAATAGCGCCCGATCGTGGCAATGCAAGTAATATTAGTTCAAACTTTCCGTAGCCAAAACAGATGCCAATGGATAATTGAGATTTTTGGGCTAAATTTCCAGTTATCTAAAAGCAATTGACATATATACTTAAGAGCTACGAGTATGGACAAATGGTACGGAAGTCGGGAATCGCAGAAAGTGAATACCCTATTCGCAATTATTCGAGATACTGCCACATTGAAAGTCAACAATTTTGGATTGATGGAGACAGACAGAATTAGTTCGGAAATAGTTTCGAATAAGATGAATGAAAAGCTGTTGGCAGTAGAACGTATAATCTATGAACGCACAAATGATATTGATATATAGAATAGTATTTGCAATTCAGGATCAAGAACTAAAGAAGAAGTTCCTGAAAGAAGATCCGAAGAAAATGACAGACATAGTAAGTTATTAATACGTGTAGAGTAAACGAAGTTACAGAAAACTGGTTTAAACGCGTGAATATAGAAGACAAAGCTGTTCAAAAAATTTCTAGTAAAGTTAATTCTAAGCAAAAGAATTGTAAGTTGTGCAACAGCATACATCTACTTAACAAAGATATATATATATATAGTATTTATGCATAGTCATCTAGAAGAATGTTGGTATAAAACGGTTAAAACGGAGAAAAACAAGACTAAACACCAAAGGGTTAAGGAAATACTCAACGACGAGAACACTGCTGAAGATGATGAGGTTAGTGATGATGTAACTATTTATAAGATTACAAATAATAAGATGACGGGGCAAAAAACTTCGAGTGTACTGACGTCCAAGTTTGGTGATGTTTGGAGAGCAGTTAAATGTGACGCTGATACAGGAGCTGATACATGTGTAATTAGTTACGATTATTCGTGAAAAACATTAAAAGAGGACTCTTGATGGCCTTTATTACATTGGCGAAATATTTCTAATGAGATAGAAACCAGTTCAGTATAAAAGCTTGTGGTTAGGAAATCACAAATTCTATTACGTCAAACTTACTAACAATTTGCCGAACTTAGAAATTAGGAATAAAGTCTACCTACAGTTAAAACCTAAAATCGATAAAAGTTGGTGCCAGGTGAAGGCAGGGGATCAAATTTGGTACAGATCTTATGTAGTTAAAGTGAATGGTACGACTTACAGAAGACACAGAGTCTACATCAAATCAAGTCCAATAGAAGAGCCTTGTGAGAAAACACCATAGCAATCTTTAGAGGCGGAGATGAAGGCAGACAAGAGTTCAGTGTTAGTGCTAGATTCAAAGAGTGAAAGTGTTCCAAATGTGTGTGTACGCCCAAAAAGAAACTTTACACTTGCGAAAAGATATGAGGACTACATTTGTTATTAGTCTAATATGTTTCGTAAATATTGATTTCGACTTTTTAATTCTTTATTTTCACTTTACAGAAAGAAAGATGTTACATGTACTAGCGCTTCATAGATCTATCTACATATGTAGTCAGAAGGTAAGCTACTAAACCGTTCAACTGTGATATAGATAAGCAAACGGCGTTCAATCCATATTGAACGTTTACTATAACATAAGTTTATACAATAAGTCACTATTTGCGAATGATGTAATTTAAAAATAGGAGGCAAACTGTCCTCACTTTTTCCAAGACATCTGCTCTAGTGCAGAAATTAGTTCAAACAAGAGGCGTAGGTTAGTTTTTGAGAATCATATATATTAACTTTTATTTCTCGCAGTTAATATCATAAGCGGATAAAATATTCAACATCTTACAAATACTTTGCGTACCCTGTCAACATAACAAAAAAGGTAATCTGTCGGCAATGGGAATATTATTTGAATAATTAACAATGCGTATATGCGGGTTCAAATAATTACTTAGTGCCATTTTTAGAAATGTCACCTCGCTTCTAGGGGAAAGCAAAACGTTATGAATAAAATACGACATTCAACGGCGCTCTCCAAACGCATGCTAATCATCTTTGTCACCCTCTCGGACGGCAATAAATTTTGAAACATACCGACCTGAACCGGTCATGAATTATTAAATGTTTGCGTTTTGATTTGACGCGAACGGCCACTGACAAGTAAATATGAGTTTCATTAAAGTGTCGGACAAGTTAATTGAATGCGATAAATCGGATTTCGAACGGCATGTCCAGCACGTATGCACGTAACTTTGATTTGATGGAATTCAGTTCATATGTAATGAATTTTCTTCCAAACAAAATCAGGAGCGTAATGTTGGCATTGTTTTAGTAAGTTGCGTACTATTGGTTTGGAAGTGAAACAAAATTGGTAATGAATGTTTACCAAGAAATCAATGGAAGAAATAAATAACTAAATAAGTAGGAGCTCAGAATGTAAATTTACTAACCGTGGCAATAATGCATGTTGATAGCTATGCTTATGGATATTGTTACAGTTTTCTGTATCATTACTTTTAGCCTTTCGCTCCAACTTTCACCCCACTTTCGTAAGTTTGTGATACCGCTTGCGCCGGTTGGATGCGCTCGTGGGAATTCAGCTTCTGACGTTGAGTGGGAACAGATCGATTCCCGTGAATAAGTTATCCGGTTTTCGTTCTTAAGTCTCGTTTTTCGAAGATATACACGGAAATTCGACGCTGGAAAGTGTATAGTATCGATGCTTTGCTTTCCCAAGTGTCTTTGTCCTCAAGTATATCGGCTCAAATATTCCGTGGAAATATGGAGATTCTCGTCCGACCAATAGCTATAGCCACTTGAAATTAATAGATTACCCATTCTAATTGACTTCAACAATCGCTCAAGTAAATTAAGTCGCCTGTGTATTTCCAACCTGAAGAAATAAGTACATTAACCACTCTATCAGCTCTGTTGTTAAACAATTTAATAACTATGCAAACAAATGTGGTATTACTAAAAAGTATTCTTGAAGAACTTCGCGTGGAGATGGCTGTTAAACATTTTGAAATAGAGGTGGCTGATGGTTGAGCAGTTAGTGGTGGAACACTGGTTATGTCTTTCAATTAGTTAATCCTCCTAAGCAAGTCTAGTACCGAGAGCTTCTAACTTCCCTCCGACTTAACATAATCTGGTTAGTTGTAAAATTAACTATGCCAACGCATGCTTCCTTTCCTACGAATTCATTGACAATGGCTTATTTTCCAAAGCAATTCACTTATTCATTACCCACTACTTTCTGATGTTCTGGAACGCAAAGCAAGAATAGTTTGTTGGTAGTTCCAAGTTTATTGAGGACTCCTCCTTGGTTCATGTCACCTTGGACTGAACTCGTTGGTAACCGAGTGTTTAATTTCCAGTTAATTAAATGTAAGGGTTTTAAAATATGATTATCATATCTTCTTAAAGCAGTGTTTTCTCACATACCACGGTGATACGTATACCAGAAAAGTTATAGAATATTCTTCCATAATACCGGAAACTGTACGCTTCGCACAAAACTGGCCTTATTCGATTTGCTTTTTGTTTGTTGAAGAAATAATGATGTTAAAACGCTTCCTTAACATAGGTGCAAGACTTCATATCAAGATCATCACATAAAACGAGTTTAATGACCAACATTTCAAAACGAGCACAGTTAACTTATTACCACCTACAGAAATACGAGAAAATTCGAATAAATTAAACTCAAGACACTTCTATTAATATCAGAAAGAATGGTGGAAGCACCATTAACGCGCCACTTTTGTAAAACTTACACAGCGGTCACTACGATCGTGTGAAGTGCATTGAAGTATATCATAGAAATAAACTCCATTTGTCGACTATTGGTCTCGAAGGTAAGAAAAAATATAACTGGTCTCATTCTACGTGCA
The DNA here is from genome assembly GCA_038088585.1 of Chrysina gloriosa. NCBI lineage: Eukaryota > Metazoa > Arthropoda > Insecta > Coleoptera > Scarabaeidae > Chrysina > Chrysina gloriosa. Next base: position 18,510,102 of record CM076091.1, read on the forward strand.
CCATTAATCCTCTAAGGCTAGAACAATATTCGTATGTACTACCTTACTCAGCAAAAACGACATTTCAACGCAACTTGTTTATTTTCTAAAGATAACCACTTTACCAACTAACTAATATACGCAAATCCACTTACGTTGTTCAGTTTCAGCTTCGTCTTGATTTTATCCTGTTTGTAATGGCCGGAGAGTTGATAGAGGACCGCACGGGATCTTCTCCTGCCGTAGTTGGCTGGCGGAGCTTCGGGGTCCAGATTCCCGTTGGCGTCTGCAAGGAGGCAAGAGTCAGCACCACGGAACCTCGCACCGAGTACGGCAGCTGCACATAAATACGAGTTGAGTCACAGATGTGTTAAGTGATAAAACTAAACGTAAGTACAAGTAATAAGAAAAGCATTTGGATAAGAAATGTGTAGATATATAGCAAAAGTACATAGATAATATAAAGATAGGAAATTTGAAAATTTTAATTTCCTGAATGAAATACAGGTTGTTAAAAGCATATAGATGTCTTATGTAATGACGAGCTTAGCTTGTTCTAATCACTTACAAGGAAACACCGGAACTGAAAAAATCCTGATTTCGGTGAAACCGTACAGACTGAAAGAGTAGCTGACTATAAGAATAACGCAATCTTTTTTAGTCTCAAGGATGATCGAATAAATTAAATAACGGACGACCGCGCGCCCCCTAGCTTCCCTTCTTTAATGTTTTTTTTTCTTATTTATTACAAATAAAGTCGGCTTTACAAGGAAAACAGTGCTGAATAGCAAATTTAAACAGCCGATAATAAAAAACCGATAATAAAGTTTCAGTTGTCATTGATTGATGTGCATAGATAAGTGCCGTTCTAAATATAAAACACTTTGAATTACTAATTATTTCGATAATGTTTGAAAGAAATACGAAATATATTTAGCTAGATATGGATTAAGTACTTAAGTACTTAACGTAGATAGATATCATTAATCAAAAAATACACTCATTGTGTCACGTACACCGGTGTAGGAAATTGGTATACAAGAAGAACGAAAAAACAAAATTACATATTTTCATTAATTTATAGCATATTTTTTGTAAAGTGTAAATTTACTGTTCGACCGCATATTCAATAGAACAATATTAGCTGACATGTTTGTCACAATAATAAATATCCGGAAAACAGTGCAGCGGTATTAAAAGGAAAGTATAATACTAATGAAACATTCAACAATGTAATTATTGATGTTACAATGGTAAATAGTATAATTATACATGTAGTAATTTAACTATGTAATTATTGCAATAATGGTAATCAGTAGTGGTCAAAAGACAGGTATTGCTTGAAGCAAAAACAACGCCCAAGAATATTAAGAGAACACCTTTTGGTACGATATTTGAAAAGAAGACAACTGTTAGCCAGGTTTTGAAATGAGACGTCGAAGAAGAAATATACACATTTACGGGTCTAAACAATTATTGCGCAACTCGATGCCCAAACGTATTCATAGATCTCTTTAATACCAAACATAAAGGGGGCGAAAAGTAAGGGTCCATCTGCTGAAATGGCTTGTAAAATTGTATAACTATTTGTTGTAGAATGCAAAGATTACACAACACTTTCAACGGTTTTTGGCCCTTTATTGCCAAAGTACAGCCGAAGTGCATTTCTAGATTAAATCCATTCTCATCGGAGTTGTATACGCTGCTTCTGGCGATATGGGGTTTGATTTCCCTAACAAAATTGTTACTTGCCAACCGTAGGTCCTCCATATCAGCCTGACACAATATTATGTACTTTCTTAAAATGCCACAAATGTCCTGTTTTAAACGTGTCGTGTCCAATTAGTTTCTAAAGCTCAGCTTCAAAGGTCCATGTCATGAGTTATTTTTCCATCGTCAATGCTATTTCAAAATTTTATACGAACATAGTTTATCCATATGGGTGCCACCACTGCTAATACTTTTTCCCCATCTATATAACTGGGGTAGCGATTTCACTTTTTTAATTTCTTTTGCATACTTTCGACAGAACGTCGTTTGGTTTTACCTCTTTTCCAGTATTGCATAGCTATAATTCAGCAATCCAGGTCAATAACACTGCCTCCTTTTTCAGGAACACAGGCAATATCTTCCACAAATTGCGCTTTATGTGGTTCTTTTAATCGTGCAAACTCCAATATTGTTGCATATTTAAAAGATAACACGTTTCCTTGAGCACTTACAATCATATACTTCAACCCATCATGCAACTCTCGAGACGTCAAAGGAATTACTGCGATGTTAATAACTTGAAACGTTGCTACCAACATGTTTAACACATTAACTATATTAATCGCTGCCATTGTGCAACACTATAAATTTACACTGCGGAAAAAAGAGCTACAGATATATCATTCGGAAGGGCGACCATTCCTACATCGGTATACGTGACACAATGCGTGTATTTTTGTATTTTTGCGTGTATCTATCTACGTCAAGTACTTAGTACTTAATCCATGTCTATTTGAAAATATTTCCTATTTCTTTGGAACGTTATCGAAATAAATAGTAATTCAAAGGATTTTATATTTAGAACGACACTTATTTATGTACATCAATCAATGAAAACTGAAACTTTATTATCGGTCTTTTATGTTTTTCCTATTAGCTGTCCAAGTTTGTTATTCAGCGGCGGTCTCTACTTAAAAATATAGACTTTATTTGTGATAAATAAAAAAAAACATTAAAAAAGGGGGATAGGAGGCGCCCGGTCACCCGTTATTTAATTCTTCGGAAAATAATTTGCGCCATCCTTGAGACTACGTAATATACTTTAAATTATATTCTAAAAAAGGAAGATTTATGTGATAGTTTCTGAGATATTTACAGTCAGTACATTTCAGTCTGTAGAGTTTCATCGAAATCAGAATTTCTCAGTTTCCGGTATTCCCTTGTTGGCGTGAATGTTTTGTGTTTCTTGATCGTCGGGTAGGGTTGGAAACTTGTATTAATTGGGTCCCCATATCACTTAATCTTGATCAGATCGAATTGTATTAGTTAAGCAAAGGTCTGCCACTTCATAATTTTAACACCTGCAGAAGTGACATTTAGAGGAATATCAGATATTTTGTCTTTGTGAACATTCACTAATTCGTCTTTTAGTTTAATCAACGTCTAATTGTTTCAACAAACCATATTTCAAATAACAAGGCTTTCGTTAATTTGCTTTTCTTTCCGCTGAAAATTTTAATACCTCGTAGAACAAGACAATGCCTATGTAGCCAACTTTAACTCCTACCGTTATGAGCTAATTAAGTTAATGAACGCCAGAAAATGCCTTTGTCTAATTACATTCACCGCCGATTATATTAGCGCGGCTAGACGATGTGAATGAAATGTTTCTTAATATTTGCCCCTTACAGAATCCAAAGAGCGTGGGATAGAATTTTCATTTTACAACGTATACGTTCCATCATCATCAAGCCTTTCAGCTCTTTGGGGTATGGCTAACACCTAAAAAAAGCCGTTGAGCTTTAATATATCTTATAATATTTTCTCCCTCAAGTTGATCCTCTATTTCTTTGTTGGTTTTCGGTCTTATTACTTCCTGTTCTGTGACGTGCGGCCTAATATTGCTCTTAAAAATTTTCTTTCTGCTATCTTTAGGTCTTCTTGTTCTTCTTTACTGATTGCTGTGGTCTCCATTGCATACGTGATGACCGGCCTTATTAAAGTCCTGTAAATCTTCATCTTGGTTTTCTTAGTGAGTGTTTTGCTTTTCAGCAGTGACCTATTTTGTCCAAACGCTTGTAGCCCTTTTAAAATTCTCTGTCTCACCCTCTCTTTCCCATTCCTGTCTATTATTACACCTAGCTAGTTGAACGATAAAACTTCCTCAAATTTGTGGTTCTGTGTTCTCAGGTAGCCTCGTGTATTGACCTCAGTTCTTCCTATCTTCATGTATTTTGTTTTAGCTTCATTGATTTCCATACACAGTTTTCGTGCTTCCCTCTCCAGACGTTCCAGGGCTAGTGTCATTCCTGTTCTTGTGCTTCCAATTATTGTGACATCGTCTGCATACGCTATTATTTTCCATCAATTCTTTCCATTTCCAATTTCCAATTCTTTTCCAATATCCTTTTTGTCTAATTTGGCTTTTCTAATGGCACTTTCTAAAACTAAATTGAATATTGTTGGACGTATACGTTTACATCATCAAAATTTTAAAACCTAAAATATTAGTTTTGCATAACATTTCTAATTTGCAGTCAAGTAGTAAATACCGTTATTAGACCTTCTAATACTGTCAGGTTATACATATAAGGGCATACATTAAAAAGCCACTATGAACAGGAGTCGCGTTTAACAGAAAATAGGAATAAAGGACCACTTAATATCCAAGCGTCAGAATTTATAAGCACATAAACGGGAAGAAGAAGCCTTAAGACGACAGCCGTAAATTCCTCTTAAGAACCTGACGATATGAAATATTAATTTCTATTTTCCACCTAATAGGGAATTTATAGCGCAGTCGATAAAACGCGAAGTATTTTTATAACTCGAGGCGGTTTTTGACGTAGTGATAGGCTCGGTTGAAGTAAAAAAGGGAAATAATTCCTTTCTGAATAGTTGGGAAGGTTCTTTTATGACGCTTTATTGCGTATTTTATTTTCGTATCCTATTCAAAGAGAACGACGTAAATTAGAAGTAAGTTATAGCCACGTAATGTGGTAGTTCGCGTATTAAACATTTTTTATGACTCTGGGACAAGGTGCTGTCTACGAAGTAATTACATGTGGTTTAATTGAGCTAATGAAAAGGATATCTTGCTGTTATTTTCCATTGTACATAGGTATGTACAGAGGGTACTAGGAAAGTTGTGCAATACAGCTTTATTGATTAAATTTTTTCAAAATAATTTCCATCACATTCAATACGTTTCTCCATCCTCCGAAATCAATTCTTAAACCAGACCTTCCAAGTTTTACTAGGGAGTAAGGCTCACTCCTTGTCCCAAGCCATTGGAAGCTCCTCATCACTTGAAATCAGGATCGCCATCAGCTTCATTTTCATTTACGGCAGCAGTGCAAAGTCACAGGAAGAAAGTAGGATGATGAAGTTTCAGTCCTGTAGTGGTCAAATATTCGGTGCAGGCTTTCGCGTGGTGAGCTGGAGCGTTGTCATAATGGAGGAACCAGGTGTTCATTCTTGAATTTTATCGAAGGTCCTTCATAGATTCGATGACTTTAGGCAGGCACTGTTTAATGTACTATTTAGCTGTGACTGTCTTCTGTATATCCAAAACAACACGCACCGCAATTCCACTCCATTAAAAAAGCTATAATTTTTTCTTTACTGATCCGGATTGTTTGATATTTACAGGTATATGCTCATCATCAAAGACCCAAACTTTGTTATGAGCATTGATCGGCACATCATAATAATACAGCCAAGTCTCGTTACCTCTCACGATGTTGTTCATATACCGAAATTGTCCTTTATCAAACATTTTCAGCGTCTCCCGGCACCATGTCCACATCGTGCCATCTGCCCTTCAATCAGACTATGCGGCATCCAGAGACAACAAAGTTTCTTTACGTGCAAATAATCGTGAAGAATCGAACGAATTGCTGGTGCATTTAGGCCTAAAATATCTTCAATCTGCTTGTAAGTCACTCGCCAGTCTTCATCAAGCATTTTACTCACAGCAGTAACGTTATCCTCTGTAACTGACGTTCGCGGTCTTTGCACTCTCTAAGTGTCTTCCAGAATGAAATTTCCCCTTCTGAATTTTCTGTACCACATAAATATAGTCGTACGATATGGACAAACATCGCTTTGTGCAAGGCTCATTTCTTCTAAGCACTGGTCTAAGTTTAAATCACGCCGCAAAATTCATTTCGTGGCCACAATGCCATAGCGAGCAATTTACACTATTACTACTAACAAGGAGAAGGTAAGGTAAACGGATTTTTGTAATGTTTGATATTTATGGTACTTGTAGTTTGGACCCTAAATAAGAATATATTGGAGTAGTTCGACGCAACGTTCATAAATTACCGAGATAATCGATGTTGAAGTTTCGGGCACCAGTTAAATCCACTAGATATAATACGGCTCCCAACTGGACTTGTGACCTAGTCGATAGCGTTTTGGTGCGATACTCACGAGATCGCCGGTTCGAGTCTCGTCACCGGACATTTCCTTTTCTTCCGTTCAAAACGCGCCATATGTTTTTTTCATTCTTCTTCTCATATCAAAAGTTATGAACAAACGAAATATATGGACTATATGCAGGAACATTCTTCAAGTACTTCATTAAAATGCACAATCGGTTGATAAATAATATTTATTTTGAATTAACAATAAGGTTTCCTTAAAAAAATATTCAAAATGAATATTGTTAAGAGATAAACTTGTATGTGACTGTTCCCTAATTGTACCATGTAATTGCGTTACGGTAACTAAACGACTTGATTGTATTTTCAATGTAACTTTTCAAATAAAATGTAACTTCACATTTACAGAATGAATTCTGCTATATTTTTCAGGTCTGGACAGTTCACATCCCGTCTAGTGATAAAAATAATTCTCAACAGTATTTACTCAAGTGAACATAATACGCAATTAAAGCACATTTTTAATTTACCATAACTTCTCGTTCCTTAACTAGTTCACACATAATATCCCTTAACTCGGTAGTTCGATGTTTACATACATCTGCCCTGCGAGATTGCCATTAAACCAGCAAGGTTGTTACTCATATACGATGATATTACGTAATCCGATCTGTTTACCGACGTGTCACGAGAAACTAACACATAATCCGACTGATTAGTCGCTAATTAGGGTTATACGCAAATCACTTTTAATCTACTAAATTGTATTACCGTCTGGAGATTATGTGGAGGGCAATAAAATGACATGATAATTCCGAGCAGGCTTTGAATCTGCATTACTCTTATAGCAAAATTAACGATAAATCCTAGCAATCTGAAGTGCCACGTGGAAAGCGAAGTAAGTGTTTATTACGAATTATTTTGATCAATGATCAAACCATACTTACATGCGTTTGAATATATATCTGAAGTTTAGATAATGTTCGACTTTCACTACGTATATATTTGGGTAATGCGTATAGAACATCATACGCACTACCTATGTATGTATGTATGTAGTCGAAGTGTAATACTAAACATTATCTAAACTTACGAAATATATTTAAACGCATGTAAGTACCGTTTGGTCATTAATCAAAATAAACACTTATTCTTTTTAGTTCGCTTAAACTAAGAAAGTAAATAAAAAAGTTGCTAAGAACCTGGGAAAATGTGTATTACGCCTAACTTTACTAATTAATTTGTTAGAATAATCTTCAACAAGTTGGGGAAACTTCGGAGACAACAGATTAAGTTGTTTTTACATCCTAGGTTGAAAATTAGCGGTAGCCAAGAAATCGTTAGAATAAGGTGTTTGAAACCATTAAGTTCAAGTGTATGAGTGGTTTTAAATGATCAATTATTGTCATATATTTTTTCTATCCTTGAATGAAAGCCTAAATACCTGAACAGTAAATTATTAAGAATAAACTTGGGGAAACGGCTACTGTAAGAAGTTTTCATAAATTGTTGTTAAAATAGAAACTCTGGAATTATTGGAATGATATCCAACTCATAATAATTTTTTAATAAACAGAAGTCAACATCAACGTTTCTCTGAAGGCACCAGCAGATTAATTTTTGAGATGTTGGAAAGTAGATGGAATTAATGAGAATAGCATAACTGTACTATATACTGTACTCTTTGTTACTGTAGCCAATCAATGGGCACATTTGCAAATCAAAACAAGTATGTAGAATTTCGCACATAAACAGCCGAGAATTTGAATATGTATGGGCCATAAACCCAACTAATTTTGAGAGTAACACTAAAAGCCAATAATTGTGATGTGATTCCAGAAGAATGTACGAAACTTTAAGTCGGAGGTGGACATTTAGATGTTGGATAACGTGAAGGAAGGTTTGTAATGAGGTGTAGCTCTAGTTGGAAATGCACACAAAATAAGTACGGGACAACCAAAAAATTGGAAAAGCTATTTATTAACGTACAAAGTGACAAAGTCCATTGTTTTTGTTATTTCGTCTCTGTAATCCTCGTCATCATTCAAACACTTTGAGAATTGTTTTTCACTATAAAAAGGGCCTGCTAGCCACATTGTACTTCAGTTGACTGACGACGTATTCAGGTACAAACTCTGTACTGCGGACAGGAATTTTTATATAACCCTCGAGTGCGAGATTGCCGAATAAAATGTTATTTCCAAGTATTTTTTGGTATTATGTTTACGAACTAAAGGGCAGGCATTCATACATTTGCTTTTGTGTTATTATGTTGCAGCTTTCGTTGGCCAACATGCACAGATGATAGCTTAACCTCCCCATCGAGTTGATGAATGTCAGAGTTCAATATAGCTAATTGATCTGCTAATACCTGCAGCTTATCGAGAACTGGTATTATGTGCACGTTATCAATCGGAAAATTTACAGCGCAAGAATTGAACTACAATAAGTACCCCAAAAATTAGATAACTGCGAGACATAAACTATTTTGTATAAATCTTTGTTAGTAAATAATCTTTGAAACTAAAACGAATGAACATGAATAGGAAGCATCCACGGCTAAGATTTCGTATACAATCAAGTGCCGATGCTAACCGATTACCTCTTTTACCATTCTTTATAGAATAGCTTTAAAACATCTGCATACTGTCGATGTATTAGAAATATCTACATCACCTTGTCAGTTTTTTTACCAAAAGCTTCGTAAGAATCTACAATTATGATAGCACTGAAAATTCGAACTTACTAGACAAACGAATAAATCTTTCAAATCCTTGCTCTATCAGGAGCAACATCAAGTGCTGGTCTTTGCAAACAAGTTGGCAATCGGAACAAGAAATAGAAGAAAACTTGAAGAAACAGATCCAAATCTAGAACAGAACAGCTCATAAATGAGAATTACCAAAGTTTGTAATATATATGGAGAGGTCATTCAATATTAGTGGAATGTTAAGGATAACAGCTAATAATAACAATCAATAAGTCTATGTACTTAAAGAATTGAAAATTTTGTGTGCTTTGGAACAAAATTTTGTAGAAAACTAGGATGCCAGACGATATTAATAACTAAAGTTTGTACACTAAGGATCATTGAATAGTATATACTGTGCTTCTTGGAAAGAAAGTGTCCAGAGCTTAGCAATTACAGGATGAATAGAAATTCCATCATAAGCTGGATATTGTGAGGTTCATAAAATGATAATGGTTCAAATGGTTGCATCACATAATGGTGAAACGCTAGAATATCCTAAATGAATATTAAAAAAGAAAGATGGCCGAAAGAACACATAAGGATAAACCAACTTGGAGGAAACCAGAGCAACAAGCTATGGATATTAAGAAATTAGCTTGCTTACTTGTTCAGGCATTCTAATTTCAAATTATTTGCATTGAACTACTTACTCACTCGTTTAGAAATTAATGAAATATTTTGCAGGTGGCACCACTTTGATGAATGGTTTCAACGCCAAAACAATATTTCTACAATATACTCCTCATTGCCAGTTTAACCAACATCATTTCTTTAATTCAGCTAAACTGGTTCGATATGGTCTTTGCGCAACTCATATAACTAGTTGAAGTTCAAGGTTGGGCTCAACTTTCGTTTAAGTCGACGTAGGGTTCGTTCTTTTATCATTATTTTGACTTGGAGATCGGGGGTTATTTCTGGTATTTATTCCAATTACTTTTCGCTTACTTACTTTAGTTTGATTTCGATTATGTTACTACTCAAAGAAAACGTTTGTGTCTTAAAGACAAAATGCATATTATCGAGGAATGTGAAAAGTTTAGTGCAAGTAAAAAGAAGTAAGCTGAAAGATATGACAGTAGAAGAACACAGGTCAAGCTGGGCTAAACTTAAGAAACTTAAAGACATACGTACAAAATACACTATTTCGTAATAAAGAAAGTGAAATAGCTTTAAGAATTTCATAAACTTTAACAAAATGTTAGGCTCAGGCTTCGAAAACAAAAATGAAAAAGTCGAACAATCTTCAATAAAATACTACTTTAGAAGCGATGTAATTACGTTATGTACCATAGTTGGTTAGTGTAATTGTTGATAGTGATTGCAAGGTGAGATAGATTTGAAACAACGGTCAGGTATTTATAAAATTGGTTGCAGCGAGTGCGATAGAGCATATATAAGACAGTCGCGACACGATTTAAATAACATACCGTTATGGTAGTATAGATTCATCGTTCACGACATAAAAATGGAAAATTAAAAATTGCTAGGATATGGACAGCGGGTTTATTCAAAATTCTCCCTTGTTCAGCCTATTATAATTAGGTAATATGAGTCTTTGTACGGTGTGTATTTGTCATTTAAATTGTAAATTTTTCAAAATTTATTTACTTAATGGTACATGGAGAAAAACTTAACACTTAAAACTTATTTAAACCAGAAAGCAACCTTTAACAGGTACTTTGTCTTCCTTTGACATGCTTATAGAAATTACGTCTAGAAATTAGACACGCTCGCCACTTGACATGTTATTTATAAAAGTCATTTACGAAGGAAGGGCACCGTGGGGAAACCATCCCTGAAACATTTTTCCCGCCCCATACATGATTACATTGAGGCTGGGGCAAACTTTTATGTTTAGAAGGTTTACAATATTAAGAAACTTATCTGCCTTTTATACGTTTTTGATCGTGCTTGTTCCGTGCTAGCGAAACACGCGTCACCGAACCTTATTAACCAAGTGTGTTAGTGTAATTGTGACTTTTATTTTGTATTCAATTTTTATATATTATTACTAACTAATAACTATATTGTTTATAAAATTTGATATGGAGATATACTATTTTCATTGTTAAAATAAAAATTTAAGAAATTAAGTTTTTTTCTAATGGTCCTTTGAATAGTAATCACTTCTCTATTGCTGTCACTCTTGTTCCAAAAACTTGTAACCGTTATTGAGAGTTTTGACAGTAAAATAAAAAATTGCCGCACTCATCACTTTATTTGAATTTATCAGATTTCATTTAATTATTATTTTCTTTGTGTTCCAAAATCACACGAGAAATGCGCGAAACACAAAGGAGGGGTTTCTCTGTACCACTAAATAGGTCAATTACAAAGCAGCAAAACTAATTTAACATTTAAGTATATTTCAAGACATCATGAGAACGCAAAAGATAAGTATCTACGTAGGTTAAGAGAAGTTTATGTACTGAATTAACTGGGGCTCTGTATAAAAGCAAAGTTTCTAGGCATCGTTAAGTTATAGAGAAAATGTAGGAAAACATGGAGGCCTATGTCTTGATTTAAATCATGTAAACGATATAAGAGAGAACAATATTAATCAACGGCAACCTTATAAGATGAAAGCAGGAAATTTGAAATACAAATCTTGTCATTCCAATATCATTGTGAAAGTGTGACGCAATGAATAGGCCTATGTTTAAAATTGTTTAACAAAGTAGTAGTATGAATAAAAATCCCTAGAACCATTGTTATTTATTCGATTTCCCCTTCCTTTGGCCATTGTTCCGGAAAACATTGAAGCCGTCTGGATAAGGATGACCAAGCAGACCTCGTTTCCAACAACAATTGTTATAAGTATAAGGTGGGTTTCAGATTAGAGTAGACCCCGAGACTAGTTAATAATTTAATTCTTAACTACTGCCATTTCTTAAAATGAAATCTATTTTTTAAATTTTAAATTGCTACTTTCCTCTTTTAATTTAATGGCAAGGTCGCTCTTTAACTTACAATTATGGGAACCAAATCAACTAGTGATTGCTTATAAGTGGTATCTCCTGCTATTTACAATGCAATTTGAATGAATTAACCTAAGTCTCTGTAAAATGGATTCTGATGTTTATAAATCGCTGTTCTAATGAACTTTTTCTGATATTCTTCAGAAATACCCATTTGCATTTAATTATTGTCAAGTCATAATCGCTTCATTACAAGATGTCTACATCATAAATTAACTTTTCTTTCACAGCTTATGCATATTACAAAAACGACGCATTAGATAAAAGAAGTCTCGTCCTTATAATGAGTAGAGCTTCAATTAATTGCTGTCAAAACGTCTAACATCTCCGATGCGCGGTACTCGGTAACCGACGCAATTTACAAGATAAACATACAATGAATTAAGGGCAACAAACGGCGCCTTTTACCTTCTACATTCCAACGTAATGAGGTTCTTGTTTGGAATTAAAGATTGATTCAATTTATTCCAACCCTTTTGCAACGGGTTGGACCTAAAGTGGGGTAGAGGTGCCGGCGCTCTCGTTATATTTTGCGAACTGAAGGAAAATTCAATTTACTTCCTCCAAACAGACGAATGCATGGAAATTTAGTTTGGGTAATGCTAGAACGGTGTTCGCTTTTCTGAAATAGAAAGCCTCTACAAAGCCTCTTTGTTAAAGAATTCTACATTTGGGGAACATCAAACTAAGGCAAAACGTTATGGAAATCGACGTTGTTGTTCTATTTCTTTTAGAAAAACTCCCGATTAAATCCGCAGTCGCAAAATGCATATTTCCGACTTTTGTCGTCGCATCTGAAGACGCAATATTTTATTCAGTTGCTTTTTCCTGACGGTAATGCACAAACGCATAGCAGATAAAGGAAAATAGGAAAAAATTATGCGAGAAATGTTGTGTACACATCAAATTACGTTTCCCGGAAGCATTTGGAGTGCTTTCGCAAATATAAGAGCTTGATACCACATTTTTATATTACCTCCGCGTAAGTATCTTCAAAATAAACGACATTTTCTCACGAGTGTCGATCTTTTTCTAGATGCTTTTGAGAAACGTACACACGATAGACTCTTACCGCTATCGTACAATTCGCATTCTGACATTTCTGCCATCTTGGTGTGCGTGACATCTTTATGAGATGCAAGGAACAGGACGACTTCTCGCTTCTCGTTTTTAATGGGGACGATATCCAAGAGACACCAAAAGGCGTTCCTGCAAATAACAAAGTTTAGATAAACATTTCAATATTTAAATGAGAGAATAACTTTATCATAAGCTACGGCACTAGAGATTTAATATATGTATTTTTAGGAGTTGTACAGCGCCGATCTTGGGTCTAGATCAGAGGGGTGCCGGCCAAAACAAAGAACAACTAACAATAAGATGGAACGCGATAGAGCCTGAGGCGTGTTAAACACCCCTCACGCTTATCTCATATAATATTCACAATACTCCTCTTTATTCGTTCTCGTTCGTACTCCTGTGATTCCAGACAAAATTCGTGCACATGGTAGTCATGGCTAACCGAATGCACAGTTAAGCTTCTTTCAAGAGCTAAACAAGTACCTATATAAAACAATAAGAAAAACGCAGCTTTATAACCTAGGTCCTTTATGTGTTTTACCACACTCGGAAATTACGGCCATTGCATTCCCTTAATTTAATGATTGCCAAAGGAAATTTTTCCCTTTTATAATGACTACCTAAGATATTATGCTATTACTACTATAAATTACAACCGACATTAATGCACATAAAGTAGCAAGATCTAAAGTGCTTCAAAATCTGCTAAAATTTCAAATAATACACCTAATAAGAGGTAATATCCTTAACAAATTACAACGCACGTTAAAAATGAGCTTATAGACAATGGTTCCGAAATTGAAGTGAAATTTTATGATCTACTAAGAAAATAGTTACGTTCTACACCGCGTCGATTACGGAAGGCCATAATATTTCCGGCGCTTTCTCTATAACGAGCGAGATGATGAGAATTGAAAAGTGGTTGAAATTTTGATGGAGGAGGTTGCTACTACCTGTTTGTATTTGTTAGAGAGACGATTTCTTTGTATTGAATCATATAAGGAGGTACGTATAATATAAATGTAGACGTGAATACCAGTGGAATTAATTGCTCGTCAACAATAGATTGCAGAGGGGAATGCCGCTCATTGGGGCCATACGGTCAGCGAAGATTTTGTAATAATATTAACTTAATTGAGTTTTAATTGGTGCTGACAACTGTGTAGGCAGTTTATGAAATACTGAAACTCTTCATATCAGTTGTGGTTCGTTATTTGTGGAAGGACGATCGCTTTCAATCATTTGTTGCGTTTTTATAAGAAATGTCACCTGGAAACACAAATGTAAGATTTCTGTTGCATTGTTTATTTTAAAATCTTCATGGTTCTTGAATGTATGTTGATTTTTGTGTGACGTTTGATGTACTTAAACTTGATTTAAAGTTTTATTAAGTGGCTCCTTATGGTCACTGTGACGGCATTTATCCGTTAGGCAATGACAGTCACTTTGACCGGTAACTGATATCTATCCGTTCGATAGTGATGCATTGTTGGAAGAACATTTTTGCATCACGAACCAACACAGAATGTTCCAAATTGCAGAACCTCTAGGCCTGCATATCCTCTAAAACTTCACAACGATGTTCTTTTCCAAGATATATCGCCAATTCCCGGACCCAGCACCGCACCCAGCACCACCTATCGAAAACGTTGGAGGAGACATTCCCAAATTTGGCTCCCACACCCACGAACCGAGTTCTTAGAAAAGAGAATGAATGAGGGAAAAGGTAAAGAAAAGATCAAAACAAAAAGAATGAAATCAACAAATTAAAAAACGCAGGGCTCGTAAGAATTTGACCCAAAGTTTCGAGGATTTATCCGACAGAGATGACAATCTTGAAGGTGGTAGAGACAAATGTTTAATATGTGAGGAGTTTGGAAAGAATGGAGGTATGTGGTATAGGTGCACATTATGTGGGTTGTGTCCTTAGTGTTCTGGATAGTATGAACCTAAAAATTATATTTGTCATTATTGTACACTAAAAATATAGACTAGCTGATTGAACTTATTTGTGTATTTTATATTTTCAATTACATATTTCAACTAATGTATCATTAATAGCAGTTACAGGCCACTAATGGTGCTGAAATTAGGAAATATGCTCATAATGATTTCTAACATCTAATGACCGCAATTGCCTGACAGGCGAGGGGAACCTCGTTCCAAACACGGTTTTGACTTCCGTATTTTTTTGCTTTTACATTTAATAATTATTCATGAAATTATGTCTGATAAAAGTAAATGTGCTGTCTTATGATAATCCAGTGTTTCCAGTAGAAAGGCATTCATTCCCATCTTTATATGAACAAATTTCCTTAAGTGACCGGCATTACCCTCGGATCCCCTAATGTTTCCGGAGCACAAGCAGTCTGCCTCCTAAATTAAAAAGTGTGTAGCAGGCTTCTAATTTAGGGAATGAGAAATTTTGGAAGCATATTTTAGAATTTTTAATTTACAAGATGTTAGAAGTCGGTCGTTCCCCAATAAGCAACCCCCAAAAGGCTTATATGATACATGTATATTTTAGAAGATAAAATTTACAACGTAGATCAAATTTCTTTCGTAACTCACTAAATTTGTTGATCTTGTCGTTGCAGAATATAATCCCGATCTTTACAGCTGATTCTTGTCCAGGTGTATTTTAAACAATATCTTTTGTTTGTTTTTGGAATTACAAGCTATTTTTCTCTCTTCAAGTGGTTAATTCTTGCGTTGGTTGGCAACTCTTTATCCTTCTGTTACACAATTTTCTTCATAATCGGATGGTATCACAGCATTACCAAATATTTGCTTTAAATAGCTTGAGGGTCGACTATCACTTACTCGTTAACCTTGCAGTATTCTTTCATTATATTAGTAAGAAATCGCTTATTCCTTATTACTAGAGTTGCTCGCTAGCGCCAAAGAACAGTGGCGGGGTTCGATACATCGTTCAGTATAACTGCGAGTCTCAGTGAGATCTGTTGTGTATACGTGTACGCTGCCGTAAATACTATTTCGCAGTTCCAGGTTTGTTTTAAAAATGTTTCCTATGTTTCGAAAACGACTGCTTTATTTTATGTATAAATTTTTACGCTCCCGCCAATGGCTATTGGCGCAACTTAAGCAGCCTACGTACTTATGCCTTCTTGTCTGCAAGAGTTTCCATAATGTTCTGCCTTCATTACATCGACTTAGTAGTTCTTTAGCATTAAATCCCTACAGTTCTCCCCCATCTTATCGTGCTTCTGTGCAGAAGGGTCTTTTTCCTATTAAATATTAGTTTATTGTCGATTCCAACATGTGGAAAAGCTTTCTTTTGAGAGAGGTAGTTACAACCAAAGTCTCACAATCCACGCTTCGTTTATCTCGTGCTTTTCTCCAGCGAAGATAGCATTCTAATTGTCACCATGCCTTTTTAAAGATGTCTAGATCGCTGTGATAAAAATGGGAATTACTTTTGAATTTTAGTTTATTTTAAGCTATAGACCTCCCTATCACGCTTAATTTGTTTTTGATATTTATTCTGCTTCCACTATATTCTCTAAACGTGATTTGTTTAAGCCCGTTTTTATATTTTTAAGTTCTTTTGAGCAAGTCATGATTTGCATCAGGTTTTCAACCCCTATTGTTCTTTTAGCATATTTTCAATTGCGTTGGAATTCTCCTAATGCTGGAGGTTCAAAGAGGGAACCAATATAAGCTTCCTTCATAATAACTACAGTTTTTATAGTTTATTTATGCACTTTTACATTGAGCACTTATTCTATAAAGTAGGAAAATAAGTTAGCGGTAGCTAACATCACAATTAACAATAATAAAAATAAACCTGAAGACACACAGATAACAAGTGAAAAAACTACGCTAATAACCTAGGATAAATCAACTAAAGTTTAAGACATAAAAAAATATCGATAAAGTGGCAGGTTAACACGCATTTTTTTCATGGTAGTTCCGATTAATCACTTATCCGTAGCAACCTGAAAATAATTACGTTGTGAGGGAAAGAAATCTCCTCTTCCGGAAAGGAAGAAGATAGGTTTTTTTCTGATAGAACAGTATTTTCATGACGGTATTAAGTTATGAAAGTTTCGTCCTAAGAAGATTATCTGATTACTTAAAAGTACGCGGTTCGCAAATACACACTATGACACTTTGTAACTATAACGATATTTTGACGAAAAATTATCGTTGGTTGATAAACCATACGTTGAAACTTTGCAACGCAATAAAAGAAATTACGATTTCTTGGGGCAACTTTGAAGACCTATAATTCTAATACTGAGAGAAGAACTATCTTCCGGCACATCATTGTCTCTTTATTCCTAGAGTCTACAATTAAGCGTTGTCAGTGTATTATCAAGTCACCTGATCACAGAAGAGGTAGAAAGTGGTAAGATGGTTATGTACATTTCGGCAGGTAAATGGGTGGGCAAACGTAAAGTCGTACGTCAGTGAATGCACCCGATAGAGCTTTCTCCGCTTTGCTATACATATACACTGGTTCTGTCTATGGAAGAGGGAAAGCGCTATGCGCTACATTCAGCAACGTGTGGGTTTACGAATGGAAAAAGTCATGTACATAAGTCTTCAATAAACGACCTATCACTGAGGTTCGTTTGTTATGCAACTCTCATGAAAAGTTGTACAATTGCTGTACTACATTGCACACACCAATAATGGTCACGGAGGGAGTCCTGCTTTATCAAGCGTAGACTTCAACCATATCATTCGTTCTTATTACCGCTCTTCAGTACTGTATAGAATTTTGCGATGAACAAAGCGGTTCCCCACAGCTACACATTAAAGGAGTTCATCATATCAAAACATTTCACTATACCAGTGGTTCCATCTGATGAACAGAGATAGGTTTCTATTTCTATGAGTTTACATTATCCATCCATTTACTAGTCCTTAAACATCGTCGTCCCTAACTCGATCACGGCAGAAAATGTTCAGGCATGATTGATGCGCACGACTCGTTTACATGCAACTTCGAAGAGCTAAATCTTCCTTTGACTCCCTGGAGGAGCACAATAACTCGACATTATCTAGTTTTTAGAATTAATGATAGAAGGAATCTATTATTATTAGTGGCCGACCGAACATTCGGTTTCGGTTTCGGTTTCGGCCAGTTTCGGCCAAAATCTAGTTTCGGCCACAGTTTCGGTTTCGGCCAAAACTCAGCCGAAACTTCGGCCGCACCGAAACTCAGTGTTCGTGAATTGTCGTGCTTCGTTCGAGCGAGTTCGTGTCTCGTAATTGTCAGTCAGCAAGTTAATACCTAAATACATAAATATCTCCTTTTCCTACATACCGTAATTGTTGTTTTTTCTTTATTTCATTTAACACAAATGAACTATATAACATGTAAAACATACACTAGATTTCAGCATACAATTGAAATTTTAATAGGTTTAAATAAGTTTCGGTTTTGGTTTCGGTTACGGCCGAAACTGAGACCGAGGCCGAAGGTTCGGTTTCGGCTGCAAATCTTGTTTCGGTCGGACATTAATTATTATTAGTTGTAAAGAAAAACTTTGTTTTGCGCTGCGAAATTTTGTATTTGCAAAGTATTACAATTTTCACTTGCCTTACTGTACCTTCACCTCATACCTTTTACAGTCATAGAAATAAAGCGCTATTGTTATATTTTGAAGTAGCGCTATAGTTGTTTTCATATTGCGTGAGTGTATAAGTGTAAATAAAAGTACTGGAATATTTGAGATACAAGATTCTACACTGAGGTACTTAGGGTATTAAATCTGAGTGAAGATTGCACGGATTTTGCGATCCGTTATTATTATACAAACATTGTGTTTAATTCCTTTCGTTACTTCCACTCGGGCAACGAGTTGGTTTTAGCAAAAACATTTAAAATAAGCACCTAAGCACCCAAACGATTTAGTATTATCTTCTCTTAGTCTTGGACTATTATTGTCAGAATGTATACACCACAATAACTCACAAGCTACATTTCCCGTTTACTTTCCGTATCTTTCGAGCGAAATTACGTACGACAGTACGAAAACAAACTCGTCGTAATTATCGCAAACAAGTATCAAATAAACCAATCACGACATCCATATTACGATGTTCTCCCTACCGTTAATTTACTACTTGATTTCGACATCGTGATAACGTGATATTATCGCTGAAACGTATTTAGGATTTAGAAGCAACAACCGCCTTTCGCCCATCGTACAATAATATGGGTAATTACATTGCGAAATTCTAGCTCATTTTACGCGTTTTGGCGCGTACGTGTAGAAAAATAAACAATTTCAACTTCCTCAATATAACTTTCAGCTGGTACAACTCATTTTCTCGACGAAATCCGTTTCGAATTCAAACGCCAAGCCCGCAGGCGACCTGAAACTTATTTAATACAACTGATATCTACATGATACATCTGTTTCTATCTTTCGCGATGCTGCTTCAAATCGAAACGGAAAATAAAAAGTTTCGCGGTGCGTCCTGTTCGGAGTTTTCGTGAAAAAGTGTAAGTGAGGAACGGGAATATGTAATTAGGATCATAAGGAAAGTCTACTGTAGATGGTACTGGAGGCAGGATGGCATCCATATCGAGTTTAGGTGAAGGTTATACGAATTAAGATGATACAATAAAATGTATTTTGCAACGCTTTTTGTGAACACTAAGAAGCATTTCTGGAGACATAAGATAAGTATTCCGGGTTTGTGTGCGCACTATGAATAAATGAAGCGCTAGAAATGATGTGTTGAGAAGCAAGCATCTCACTCTATTTCGATAAATCTGAATTATAGGTGAAGTAATCGTCGTGGTATACAGCGTGAAGTAAGTGATATAAATAGTAGTTCCTTTGAAAGGAGTAATAGCTGGGCGTGATAAACGATCCTGAAGAGATTGTACATATTTGAGGGAAAGTTGTCAGCTACATCTCCATCATAAAGAGTCGCGGAAAGAAACGGAAAAGACGATTTGTCTCTCAAATTCTCAAAGGAAATGTATAACGTGGAATCATGATATACGTATCAACCCAGGAGGAATATTTTTGTTCCCTTTATTTTTATTAGATATGAAATTCCAATGAGCTTAGCGAAGAATATATCACTCAAAATTTCATCTGTATTACGTGCTACTAAATAACATTTTGTCTTCATTCGCGAAGAGAAGACAAAACAATTTTACATATTTACGTCATTCGAAGTGGTATCAAACCCGATATGTAATTTGCACGTTTCTCAATTATTGTAATCTAATTTACTGAATCCTACAGAATCCTAATAAAAACTTAAGTGGAGACAAATATAAAGAACTTTGAACTGTAGTTTTATCGATCGATTTATCTCGTATCTGTATTAAAGTAACAATCGTATAGCGCGACAAAAAGTACTCATTGTTTTCATTTCATTGTTGACCGTTTTCCTACTTTGCAGTTATACGTATATGAGGTATAAATGCCGCTAGCTATTGTGTTTGCTCCGTTTCTGGCCATTGAAACTCGTTTTAGTGATGAAAGAAGGGAAAATGCAGTATCTAACAGAAGAGGATATTTGCGTCGAGTGCAATCGGCAATAATTGCAGTACGGAGAGACTATTGGAGAGTGAGCCGTAAAAATTGCTATTGCTTTAATGAAACTGATATGGTCGACTATTATGGAAACGTTCGATTTCGAGCAATGGCAAAAGATTACTAATACCTTCTATAATATTGAATTTAGATTCGCTTTGAACTCCATTCTGAATTTTCTAGGGAATATTACCAATATCTTGTTTATTTTAAGTCAACAACTGCATCTAAGCGGGTACTTTTACACGGTACGAAGAATATTTCAAATGCTTTATGAATATGCCTCTAGTTTAATTCCGTAAATGTCAAAGTTATTCTATTGGTTAGAAACAAGTTTTGACAAGTTTGCGCAGCCATGCCGCGTAATATTGTTTAGTAAACTTCGGCCAATTGACTGGTACAGACGTATTTCCATACCGCTGACTTTACGAACATGGAAGATGCCACAAAATCACAACATTTGTTACTTCCCTTGTATTTAAAGAGGGTGTGAAACCTTCACGAATCACTTAAGGTCTGCAAGGTGTGTTTCGAGAGTCAGCGAAATCTAGAAGTACAGTCTATCGATGTGTCGATCGTTTTAAACCTGGCAGAACGTCACTAGAGGACAAGTGACACGCATTGAATGCCCGGGCACATCTATAATTGAAAGAAACATGCCGTGAAGAACCTACTGAAAAATAATAGACGAATAACGATTCGTGAAATTAGTGTCAGTTTAGGAATAGATACACCATATGTTCATTGGATTTTACACGAACGTTTGGGCGGGAACAAGATTGCAGCCCGCTGGGTGCCAAGGATGTTGATACGGCAACAAAAAACCCAACAGTTCCTACACATGACGCCAATTTCAAGAGCGTCTAGTACGTTACGGCCACCAATTTCAGCGACGTATAATACCTACCAATGAAGCATGGGCACCTTACTTCAATCCTCAGACCAAAAATTTAATCCTTACATTTACCGCTTACTCTGTCTTGAGATTATTAAACTTGTTAAAGGTTTTGCACCTATCTTCCAAATTTCTTGAGCTTCTTTGTCTCCCTCGCTGGACAAATCGGCCTTTATCATCCTCGAGAGCTTAGACATACCCCCGACTTTCATATTTTAGGCTAGGGACGCTTTTAAAACATCTTCTTCGACTATCAGTAGGAATAAGTATAATTGTTCCACGATTAGCTAGGATTCAGGATCAACCGAGTCAGAATTTTTCATATACCAGAAAGCCGGAGGTTGGTAGGTTCCCAGAAGAAAGCTGTCTAAAAGAAATATATCCTGAGCGATCGGATCGGACATATCTACTACATTCATAATATTGATGGCGGGAAACCAATAAGATTATAGGAAGCAGCAGTACTGACAGCCTTTCAGAAGAGAAATCTAGGATCTAAGTTTTAGAAATCGTTTCAACAACGTCACAGATGAGATAACACCAGAGATCACGTTATCGAAATAATAGGAATGAGACAGGACTAGGTTAAGAAATGCGAGAAATGGAGGAGCTGATTTGCAGCATTTCCACTATCGAAAGTAGAATGGCCATCAACTTAGCAAGATTTGGGTGTAGTGCAGTAAATAAGATCTATATTGAAGAATTTGAAACGTAAAAACAAATGCTGACGAATTTTAGACGACCGTATACTTGGGATGGTGTTTCAGAACATCAGTTCAGAAATACCTTTTCTCGGGTCAATAAACCAGATTATTCAAGCTGGGAGTGGGATGGCTTCTACCAACGAAAATCATTTAGACCTATATAAATGAAATTGTAAACATTTTTCCCAGACTAATTAATACAGTTATTCCATGAGTTGCTGGCAAAACAGTAAAAATATACTGGATGCTCTGGAGAGAATTATCACTTCATAATAAAATCATAGTCTACAACACAGTTATCAAGTCAGTTTAATCATATGGGATACATTTGTGAGGTAGAGCAAGCAATAGTAACATCGAAATTAACAACAATTCCAGAATAATTATCTTCGTTCCATGCTGGATGCTTCATGGTATGTGCCTGTTTTCGTCTTGCAGAATAATCTTAAAATTCCAAGAGTAAAAGAAGAATTAACAAAACTCGGTGTAATATAAAAGGAAAGAGCAGGAGAATATCCAAGCAGATCCTGTTACAAAGTGGGAACCTGAAGAAAAGCATCTAAAGACGTAGAGGCCAACAGATTTATCAACCAAATTCAGTTTAGATTTCGTGTAGATTAGATTAAAATAATAAATTGTAGCCAAGTAGTTAATTGTTGTGTTTTGTGTCTTATATGTATAAGTATATTGCCACTTAGACGTTTCTTTTAATATGGGGCATGTCTGTTGAAGAAAATCTCTTAAGGAAAGATTTATATAAATGTACTTATTGTTCTGTTAAGTTTTGGGATAAATTAGTACAGAAATGAGGAGATAGTAAAGAAAAATATCCACCGGAATCAAGAATGCAGTTTGCATCATCCTTGTCCTTTTGTCCTATTGGAACAATAATATATTTGAAATATATAAATATATCGTAATTACTGCTTCGTCTATTAATCTTATTCCTCTTGTACCCTTTGGTTTAGCTTTGGTAAAGCTGTAATTCTGCCAGTCACCAAATATACTGACTGATATAGTTCTTTTATATCAAATTAGAATACAAAGCGAATCCACAAATAATATAATCTGCTACTTATTCTCAATTCCTAGTAATTGGTAATTATAGTTGTCATAATGAGGAGTAGCAACATTGCTTAATAATTGCAGTAAAGCCGAAAGAATATCCCAATAAGCTCATCGCTAATTATAATTTTCAGATATTACGGCGATGTTACCAAAATATTACAATAATATACAAATTTGATAGGTAACGTTGTCATAATTATGGGTATCAAACGGAGGAACGGTCAATTTTAAATTATGTTCAATAGATACTATACACCTTCTATAACAGATATATTTCAAGAAAACATACGTTGACAAACTACGATAGAGACTTTTACTTCAAATAGTGTTTCTTTTATTGTTTCTCCAGCATTATTTGCACCGATCAGTTCAAATCAATACGGATTGTATGTTTTCGAGCAGTATAATTAGTTTATTTCAGGACGCTGCGTGGCAATTAGGTCGTGCTTCAGCTCGGTTTGAGTGTGATCCGTTCTTTTAATTTCGTCAGGAGATTCAGGATTTTATTGACTTTGTAACTGCTATCTCTTCGTTCACGAGATAAAATCAAATTACGATTATTTCGGGGATTGCTTTAAAGTGATATTACACTTGAAATCGTGTAAATTTCTCATACTTTTTCTGGCTTTGTGATTGCGTTATACTTTCAATTATATAATGTAATTAATAATTTAAGTTAATAGCCTCATCGAAATTTGTTTTAATACAAGGAAAACGTCCTTTGGCTAATAAATCTTATACATTCGATATTCCTCTACGCAACAAAATTAAATTGAATTGAAATGACTGACATTATGATCTATTCCCTTTAAAGACAAAGACTACGACTTTATCTGCCCGAAGGGAAAGCCCCCGAGCTTAAAAGCGCCTTGCTATTAGTATTTCTCCTTAGGAGAGAGGAATTTCCAACAGCGACGAGGGCACCTAATTTATCTTGCCAAATTTGCTCCCTAACTATTAAACAAACCAACAAAATGTCTCATGACAGTGGCACAGCGCAATTTAGCAGATATAGTCCGTAATTAAATGTGCTAAATTTAACTTAAGAAAATTTCTTTTATAGGAGTTTGACATCATTAGATGGTTTATGCTTGCGCATTTCCCGAAAGGGTGGTATTTAGTTGAGAAAGTAAATAACCCGGAAAGATGATAGATATTATTTTGTGTGATCTTAGTACAGCAGAAGTGGTTACTAACGTCCATGGCGTTAAAAATTTATTGTTCAATATATTTTTCAATTTGTACGAACTGTGCAGACAGGAGAGGAGTTACACATATAATAAAAGCGAAGTATCTATTAAGTCTTGCAATGTTGGTAAATGAAAAATGCTGGTAGATAAAAGACATTGTAAAGGGCGTTCCAGTTTTTAAAAGCACAAAGTCGAAGTCGACATCTCAAATTAAGAATTCGCCAATCGCAATAATTAAAATTATTTCCAACCAAATTAAATTCAGTATTTCTCGGAACTCATACAAAAAGACAACTATCGTCTCCTATTAATTTTATCCGAAAGTCGTCTCGTTTATTAAGCGCGGATTTGAATAGAAGTAAGTTACCATTCTTCTTGTAGAATATAACTTCCAGTTTCAGCTCGTTTTTTCGACTCGAGTGCTTTGTCGATCTGTGTCTTGTGTTCGTCCTTCGTCTCCGGGCCGTGCAGGAACTTGCAGGCGCATCCTTTTGCATGATCTGCGCCCTTGTATATCCCGTGAGTTCGCAAAAGCCATCGGAACAATAGACGATCGGATAGAGAGTAGGAACTTGTGCGTTGCCCAGAACGAAGTTGCTATCTGAAAAAGAAGAAAGGTATTCTATTATATGCAATCATTATACTATTCTTTTGTATGAAATTTTATCTTTGAATTTCAATTTACAGACATCCTTATGATTCACAGAAAACACAACATTTATAGGCTAAGTATAAGTTCTAACATAAGAGGAAACATCAACAGAAGTCAGAATTGTATGAATGTTTCATCTCGGGAAACAAATATAAATTGTTAATGTCTTATATGAACGATTAGAAGGGATTCGCGAAATTTGCAAGGATGGTCAAATTCTTGATTGGATGGAAAAATTGTGTTCCTCGAACTAATAATTATACAAAAAATTGAACGTGTACTTTCTGTCTTTTCATTTTACACCTATAAAATGATAAAAGAAAACCCTTGTTTAAATTCGATGCGGCCACGTATTTGACGTATTATCTGCCGTTTTCTCAAATCAAACCCACAGCGGTAAAATGTAAATGAACCATCTAAAAGACCTAAGTTCCATCCGGATTTAACGTTCAGAAAGCCAAACGTATTTACTTGTCGGAGTGGCTGCGGTTAAAGTGATATTGTATTATTACGTTCAGCGGTAAATCGTGATCCTGGGGCTTGAATACTAAGCAGTAATACCGAATAATCCAGCAGTATTACGTTTGATTGCAGCCCGTACTTCGAGAGATGTAACTTGGCGAAACAATGGACAATAAATCAAAATAAACAAAGTGCAATATTGTATACTGAGGGGACTATTGCAATCCTGATTACACATATTTCTAGATTACGAGCGCATACACAACGCAACGATAAAATAAAATAATGATATCGGTCCTTTTGACAAATAGGGTTTGTTCTAATTAATAGAATGTATATGTAAGTACGTATGTATGTATATAGAATCACCGTTCTATTTTTGAAATTGAAAACGATTTTTTTACCCGTAATTTACACAGGATGTATCTTATAAAGAAATTTCTCTACTTGAACTATGTAGAGAACTGTACATAATGAGAAAACGCAGACCGATACACAGCGGGAAACACATTAAGTACTCTGCACGCCATGTTCTTATGTTGGTGTTAAATGAGTTAATTCACAGTGCTTATTACCGACCCATAGGCTAGCGTAAATGTGAAAAAATTAACAGAGGCTTGCTTCCGACTGTTTGTCGAAAGTTTGTTATAATAATTTCCTGAGGTAGTTCAGAGTCTAGAATTCTCGAAGTAGTAAGGCAGATGTTTTGTGACAGACTAGGTAACCAACTGCTTCCTACACTTCACGTATAATTTTACCAATTTGTGGTGAAATATCCCCGCTGTGTCAGTCTGCGTTTTCCCACTACGTACAAAGACTAAAAACGCCTTTTGGAGTGTCAATGTACGTTCAGCGAAAACGTTAATAGGAAAAGCATTCAACAAATAAATGAGGTTTCTGGTAAATGATTAATATAAACAAAGGAAATCAAGTGGTACTAAAGCTTTGTTCGGAAAAATTCGCTATTGTATTCATTAACCACCATATCTTCCTTTTATTTCAGATTTCGTTGTTTTCTAGCGCAAGTAAATCTTCGGATCTATAGTTATTCCTCTGACTACTTGCCAAGTGAAGATTTACACTGTCAATCTATTTTTCCAAAAATGCACATAAAGGGTTTGCCACAGGACTACTATTTAAACATAGCCAGACAGCCAAATTGCACCTAAAGATTCAAAATCTTCAATTTGTGAGTTGAAATCTTCATGGAAGTTCAAACAGACATACATACATTTTTTTCTCTACCATTACATCTCTACCATAATACAAACATATTTACTTTCGTAGATATCTAGTTCCCTGTTATTTTCTATTCGCACAGCGTGCCTTTTGTCCAAAATATGTCGGGCCACACTTGATTTTTCAAGCCTGTTGAACCGAAAAAGAGCAATGTGCACCCTCTATCATGTTAAGATTGATCGCTTAGTTTGCCCAATGTATTTTATGCCACATTCTTGACAACCGATTCCGTAGATACCTGATTTTTATTTATTTTACCCTTATCTTTGGCATTTCCTAAAAGATTAAAAAAGTGAGTTAGGTTTAGGTTTATAACTGAAAATTCTAACTACAGTTTCCAGCCCAAAATGGCATCTCTGAATTTTCTAGCACATTGGCTCTTAAGTTTTCTCCTCACAACAGAAAGATATCAAAAGAACTTAAATACATAGGAAACATAGGCGAATACAGTGGTTTGGAAGCAAAATTGATTGATAACTTAATTAGGAAACAGAATTTCAAAACCTTCATTAGGGAATCCACGAGCCTAACTTTGGATAAACCAGGCAAGAAGTTCGTTAAATTACCGTTCCATCATTGCACTAAGGCCCTTCCCAAAGTTTTCAACCAATTTAATGTACAGGTCGCATATAAATCAGCTAATGAATTAGGTAATCCTTTACGAAAGGATAAGGGTAAAATATCTACGAAATTAGAATGTGGCATAAAATATATTGGGCAAACTAGACGATCAATCTTAATACCGTACAAGGAGCACATTGCTCATTTTCGGTTCAACAGGCCTGAAACATCAAGTGTGGCCCGACATATTTTCGACAAAAACACGCTATGCTAATGGAAAGTTTGAAATTAATTAAAGCGGTAGAAAATAACAGGGAACTAGGTAGCTAGGAAAGTACATAGATTTATAAAAATAGAAAGAGAATTATGGATGCAGATGGGAAACCTATTCCAAATTCCAAATTATACGAGCTATTGAATTAAATTTAGATTTAGTGTAGGATGATTCAACCGTTTTCATGTACTCCATAGAGTATGTATGCATATACCATATATATATATATATATATATATATATTATATTTTAGAGTAAAATTTAGGTTTCGAATTAGTATAAATACACGCAATAATGAGCCTTCAATGTTAAAAGCGTTTTGGTCTATTTCGCGCGTTCAGCGTGTGATGTTCATTGTGCAATTCTTTAGTATTGTACAGAGTTCGTTGTGTAGAGTTCGTATTGGGTAACTTAGTTGCCGAAATACGTATTTTTGTTTTTTCCTAAAGTGTGGTATACATATATATTATATATCTGATCGTTCGATTAGTTAAAGTATTTGATCTGCGAAAGAACAGATGGCTCAATAGGCAAAGTTTTTCGAATTTCGAGGAAACTGGACTACACTAAATTCCAATCTGTCATTGACCACTAACGTACAGATAACCCATTCGTAGCGGGACAGATCGTTTGGAAATCTCTCATCCCCCGCGTGTGTCCGTATGATGGTATTTAATCAAGCAGTAGGAAGAATGCGAGAACGAGAAGAGGAAAGTTCTTAGTAGAAACATACTTATGGCTTGATACAAGTGAACAAACTTGCAGTTCTTTCTACTGAAGGGTCCAGAGATTTTCTCAAATAAAAAAGAAAAAATTAAGACTGATCCAAGGTACTTTTGTCTAACTATAACTGTGACTGCAGAATATTTGGTGCACGAATATGTATGTAGATTTATTGCACACAAGAACCTCCATATTCTATTCCAATTAATACGAAATTTAATCTAGATTCTATAAAACGCAGACCTGGAGTAACTTAAATTACATCAGAATAAGTACGACAATTAGCGTGATATCCAAAAAATTGCATTCTGGGCCCAGATGCTCAAACAAGAATGATTACATCTATTATTCGATGGAGAAGAGGTATTTAATGAGGAATGCAGGAAAACGTCTGGTTTAGAGAGAAATAAATTAAAATGAGTTTCACTCTTACTACAGATATTTGTACATAAACATTTGCACAATAATGTTGCTAAGGAAAATATTATAGTTTAGTGAATCCTAACCGCGTTTTTATGGTTGACATTTGACTCTAACACAAGCATAGAATAATACCCGTATGTAGTTAAGGTTTTGGAGAAAAAGTGACTAAATTTCTCTTGTCCTTATTATTCCAATTTGACGATGAACTCTTCATCTTACAATTTACAGGCATTCAAATTGAAACGGCAACGTTAAAGAAATATTTCTTAATTTTTCTTGGAACTTTGTTTTTCTCTAAATGCTAAAGCAAAACGAACTGTGCATACCAAAATGGGCAAAATTTCATAATTTAGATGAACATACCGACATGCGAGAACTGTTTCAAAGTTCTAGGTATTTGGCTGCAGTTCAATTGCGTACATCTTTTATGTCATGCCATTGGCCAAAGACAAGTCTTGACACGTTCACGCAGCTCTTCCGCGGAATATTGTTTAGTATGCTTCAGCTATTTGACTGATACAGACGTATTTCCGTACAGTTCTCTTTATTTAAAGATGGTACGAAACCTTCAGAAGAAGTATACCGTCTGCAAGATGTATTTGGCGAGCCTGCAGTCTGTTCTAGAGCTGACAGAACGTTACTACAAGGCGATCCGGGCGGTGACCGGCCAAGCATCTCTGTAAATGAAAGACGCTTGGCTATCGTATAGAACCTTCTGAGAAAAAGCGAATAACAATTCCTGAAATTAGTGACCTTGTCCTTGGTAAGTCTGTTGAGACCCTGACACGGACTTTCTTAACAGACTGTGCTTATTTCAACAAATAAACTGAATAATAGCTTTTGTCATTGAATTTCTTACTAATCATCCAGAACAGAGTTGAGGCTTCTGCTCAAATTTTACTGGAATGATTAAATTTTCATCGCTGTTCAAACGAACTTTTACTGGTTTTAGCATATACTTTATAAATGTTAATTAGTGCGTACTTGAAAATCGTGCGGATTGTCCACTGTTATTTACAAACTGCGCACATATCAACAAATAGATGTAAAAGTAACTTAAAATTTAATTTCCTGCTACGCTTATAGAACTGAACTGAGAAACTTCCATTTGAATTTTGATAAAGCAATGTTAAAACCTGCAGTGTCACTCAAACAGGTTTTGGTATTTTTTTTTATTTCAAATCAGAGGATTTTGGAACGCGTACTGTTTTTGTTCAAAGCAATAACAGCATTCAAAATTAAAGTGCATCAACATGAGGTTTAAATGTACTGAAACGATATGCGAGCAGGAATTATTTTTACGCTTCGAGGGAAAATTGGATTAGTTGGTTATTGTATATTTCTATTCTTAAAATTCTCGGTTCATTTTCAATTCGCTTGTTGTGTATGGAAATTATATAATAATTAATGCAACCGATTCGCAGATTACATGTATGCAGGTATATGAGTGCGTTTGTCGTATGCAACGATATGCAGGATTTATTATTGCGCCAAAAACTTTGTCTTTATTAAATATATTATACACGATAAGCAACTGATTCAATAGAATTTTTGATGTTGTAGTATTCATTTATATTTGAAACTTTGGTGTTGGTACCTATACCCCATTATCTTGTAAGGGAAAGAATTTAATAGCAACATAATAATTACCAACAAAGATTTCTTATATAATAATAGTAAATTAATTAATTCTTTTAATTATACATATATTAATTTTATATACACTTGCATATGCATGCATAGCACAAAACCTGTCTCTTTATTTGAAATAGTAAACGTTTGTTTAAAAAATCAATAAGCGTAGGTGCAAAATTTTATGGAAA
Source organism: Chrysina gloriosa (assembly GCA_038088585.1). NCBI lineage: Eukaryota > Metazoa > Arthropoda > Insecta > Coleoptera > Scarabaeidae > Chrysina > Chrysina gloriosa. The sequence continues at coordinate 18,540,535 of CM076091.1, forward strand.
TAATTATTGCATTTTGAGGAATATTGGGAGTTTTGGATATTTACTCTGCAAAGGGCTCTTTTAGGTTCAAAACCACAAAACGTTGAAGATTTCAGGAAATAAACAATGAAGATACATATATACGCACAGCAGGGTGGTCTATGTTTATCGAATTCGGAAATTCTAATTTCCCACCCCTGAAAATGATTCTAATTGATGAAAAATTAATCCCTGTAAAAACCAAGTAGGCAAAAATTAAGGAAGAACCGCAGGACACCCCCTTCTTAACAATATATAGGAACTATTACTGTTTTATATACTTGATTACATTTCATATTTCCGACGATAAGGCAATGTTTATATGTAACACCTCGTTAGCCATTTTATATTTAAATTAACAACGATCAAAATATAAAATATTTTTATGGCAACCTAACATTGCAATGCAGGGATAATTAAAATAAAATAAAAAGACACTCCCATTTTAGTTTTGGTTGTTCTATTAAAAAAAAAAGACAATACAGCGCTTTTATTCCACACAGTTCTAATATTATGTTAAATCTAAAAATAAAGTAACAAAAGAAAATTACCACATTATTAATCCTTCGTCTATAAACGTTTTTCGACACCCTTCGTCTCTGAACGTGGGACACTCATGTCCGACCGTCTTTTTGCCCACTTACCTTTTTCATAAAATTTTCACTTAGTTCGTGCTAGTGTTAGGAACCTTCAACTTGATATATCAATCGGAATATTGTTAAAAAATTAATTTTTTCATATATTTTTTTAAACAAATGGAGCAACTTCCTGAAATTTTAGTGGTTTACTCAAAAAATCGCAACTTCTAGACAAACTAAGATTTTTAACTTTAGACAACGGCAAATTAAAGGTAAAGAAGAGAGATTTTCGAAAACAAAATATTCCGATTTATTTTCTAAAAATTCAGGGCTTAAATTTTGAAGGTAAAAATGTGAATGAGTCATTATATGAAGTATTATTTTAATATAAAAAATAGCCACTTTATTGCAATTTGCATTTGATTATCGTAAATTGGTGTTGAGCTTTTCACGCAGCAGTATAGTGTTTTTAACTTAGTCTCTGTCACCTGTACAATCGTCGCATCGTTTCTTACTTCCACTCTTGGTACACACCGTCTGTAAAGGTGGGTCATTCGTGGCCTCTCTAAATTTCAACTGTCCACTGCAGCTGCTCAAAACCGACTGGCTCCTTGATACTTGGCAGTCGGTTCCCCTCCTTACACAACTTTTTACAAAAGAAAGTATATTGAGTAAGTAAGTAAGTATTTTGACTTGGTTTCCTTGCTAAAACATGCGAACCATGATTTATAATTCCTTGCAGCTTTTGGAACAAAAACTGTTCTTGGTGTTCATTTTTTCCTATAATTGGATTATATTCACTCGTTCAGCTGCATCATTGCAACCTCAAGTTTTTTGACAATATCCAAACACTGTTTGTAAGAACAATTTTGGCTCCAAGCTGCTGGATCAGTTTCTAGAGAGTCTGTAGCAAGCTTAATTTATCAAAAAGCTTTCTACTGTTATCGCATATACAATCCATAATTTCCGTAGGTTTAATGTCATTAACATCGTTGATCATCAACCGTCACTATGTATGTAGCTTCTCAAACTCGTCGATAAAATGGTCGTTTTTACGTGTCAGAATACGCAGTTTATCCCAAAAAATGGACACTTTTTAAATAGTTAATGCAACACTTTCACGCAAACTAAGCCTCACTTGACGCATGTTGTAAAATAGCACCAGTAATGTTTGCAGGGCAATGTGTTGTCACCAATTTGGGGAGTATAATATCGAAGGTTTGGTAAAAGAATGGATAACGTGTTATCATTCAATAGTGTTCACGTGCAAAGCGGGACATTAAAATTGGGAGAAGTAAGGGTTTACACTACTTAAGGATAAGACGTTATCCACTCTTTTATCAAGCCTTAGTAATATCCAACTAATAAACGAAATTATCCTTTGTACATGCCTTTTAACAGATATCGTTACAAACTTTTTTACGAAAGAATGTACAAGAACAGCCAATGTTACCAGCTTAAAGTACACTTGCAGACTGAAAATAGATTATCTTACATCTGGACATAATACCCAGTAAAGATGCATAAACAAAAAAAAAATATTTCGAGAAATGTAAATATTAATACAAAGGGACTAAAGGGATTTTAATTATGGTGTAAACCATTCTGAGAAAGTAGGTAAACGAGTCTAGCTGTTTGATGATATTTGAATAAATTTTTCTGTGCTTTGGATTAATTACTCTTGATCTAAAATTCTTCAACTGGTTGGGGCGCGGGCTACAGTTATCCAGTTCATTCTAAATGTTGACACAAGTTATTTTTGGCATAATGAAACATTTCTATAAGGTGGGAGACAATTTCAAAGAAAATATTTTACCCCTAAAAGATGGAACACCCTAATACACGGCTACTAATTGCATAAATGTAGTTTGCGGAGTGTACTTCGATTAATCCACACGTTAATGTTCAAGCAAATGAAGATTGGCGCTGTCGTTAAAACACTTATCTAGCAAATAGAGAACGTACAACCTAGTGACATACTTTGACTTCCACTTCATTCTACACTTCTTGCAAGGACAAAAACTTAATCCGTGTTAAGAAGGGAAAGTGCCTTTCCATAGCGCTCTCTGTGCACTCTTAACGTCACACAACTTTCACTTCGGTATTGATCGTGTTCAGCCTAAGATATGTATGTATGCCTAAAATCAATATACGGTCGAAAGGTACAATTCCTGAGACAATTAACCCACAGCTGTAAGCGATAAACACCGGTCCCTATGCATTAGCAATCGTCTAATGCTTCCCTTTGTGCCGAATTTCGTACGTCGATGACGCCGGCACTGGTAGTCTCACGCTTTCATGAGATGCTGCTCTCCCTTCCGTTCGATGCCGAGCGACTTTCGCTTTCTACCCAGAAGAACACGAGAGAATGAACTCTCTTCTAATCGACAACCTGATTAAAACGCCCTTCGGTCTCACAATTAAGACACCGCTAAATACCGAATTTTAATTCAACCCTTCCCCCAAGGGAAGCAATTTCGAGACGAAGGCTCTATTTACAGCCTAAAACGTCATTTGTTTTATGCACAACGACGCGGAGATATCATCGCATAGCTCGGATTCGGAATGGTATTTATTGATTTTAAAAGTTTACACAAGAATTGAGTACAAAGGATTCCGTTCTAATGAGATGTTGTTAATGAAAATGTGTACGAAGTAAGCTAATATACGCATAGATTTAAGCATGGAAGGTATTTCAAAGGGATATTTTCCTGAAAAGCTGGATACGTACAACAAAACTAAGAACATTAAGGACTGCATATATGTATGTACATGTTGTACATACCCCTAATTTCAAGATGCCCAGTAGTTAATTGGATCAAATGTAGTGTACCTAATTTCAGGAATATTTATGTTAATAAAATGGTGCAATAGATTCAAAGAATTAAATCAATTCCCTTTGATGATATTCTTCCATTATTCCAAAATGCAGTTATCTCCTATTATCCAGATTCATTAAAAAGAATTGTATTTAGGATTCTCAGCATTACTCGTACTGATCTGTTTGAAAGCCTTTAATTTAATTATAGCTGTATTACAGCAAACACACACGTTTTCCATTCGTATAGGTTTTTCGTTTATGTGTGTTAGTTACATCACTATTTACGAGTCAGAGAATAAAACTACGGCTTATTATTCAACAAAGTGTAACGTTCCGACAGAATATAGATCGGAAACCTTTCGTTGTGATACTCGTTAAATGCAAATAGCAAAAGCTAATGACGTACCTACGAAATTATATTTTATTTTCTATTTTCAATACATTTTACGTAGGTGATTCTTTAATCCTCAGTACGGTAGGCAAAATATTTGAAATATAATTTAAATCTTAAATGGCTTCACGTATTTCTATTTACTAATTTATATGTTAGTCATAGATTACAAATTAACAGGTTTTTGGCGGCATAATTTCAAGATTCTGACGCCGCCAAAATAGCGAAAACGCTACTAATATTTACGTCAATCAAAAGTCATGTCGTCAGACTGAAATATTTTAGATGGTGATGCATGCTTTACACTTCCAGTCTATCTGTGCTGGGAATCTGTGGAATTATTATTTTGACAAGTTTGTAGCACATCAATAGTGATCGGATGTATTGTAAACTTCCTGCAAAATGTGGAACAACATGGAGGGGAGCAGTAAATACTATTGACATCAAAACGGAAAGAATCAAGATTTTTAAAACAAGGCACCACAATCCTTTGATAAGTTACGGTAAATGAGAAGATTAACTTTTCAGTCACGTTCAACCATTAAAGTAAGTTTCAAAGTTTATTTCATAAATCAAAGTGTGTACCGATATCTTTCTTTAAAGATTTAGACGAAGAAATCTGTGATTGATGTATTTTTATCTTGATCTTGAGGGCGTAGCCTAGAAGAAACCTAAAAGAAAAGATGGAGAACTATCGGGACCCGATCAAATGGTGATGACATCAAGCTTCAAGTGAACTTCCTGCAAGAAGAAGACAAGGGAACAATAAATTGAAGCAACATATTTGAAAGAGATAAAATACAAGATTGCAACAAAAAAGATTGATCCAAAATTTCTGAGATTTTTACTACAACTTATAAAAGCAATCTATTGCATCAGAGAAAACAAATAGGGTCGCTTTCTATGTAACTTTTCCCTTAATTTAACTCAATTTAAAGAATATCAAATACTTTTTTAATATAAAATACCTTAGATCATAGACTGGGGAGCCATACACAAAGACAACAAGAAATTCAATAAAAATATGTGGCTTCAACATTTAGAAATATAAAAATATTTTCTAATGTGCAATAATTTATGAAAATCACATCCACCTCTAAGGACCAACAATTTGGCATTAGAGGTCAGGTAAAAACTTACCTAATCATCCCGGAGTAAAAACGGATCTCAGAAAATAAGAATAAGAAGAAATTGATGTCTCATTTAGTTGCTCCTTCAAGATTCCCTTTATTCCGGAGTTTTAATGGATTTATTGATGTGAGCTTTTAGCTTTTCCGCTTTTCTTCATTAGCTAGAGCTGCATGCATGTTAAGAACAAGATAAAGTAAAAGACCCTTTAATTATATCTTCAAGATCATGCATCCTTACTGCGGAACTTTAATAGATTAGTGATGTAAGCGTTTAGCTTTTCCACGTTTTTCTCATCGGTTGAAGCTTTAGCATTCGTACTCCCAGGTGTTGCCTAGGATTGCAGAAGACAAACAAAGTTTGAAAAACAAAACATTAACTGCGAAATTATTAGAGACAGGTGTGTCAAGTTGAAACACGCAGAAATTACAAAAGGGACTTTAGGTACTTTGGTAATTGCTTGAAATAGGTCACCATCGTTTTTAGCTGTGCGATTTGATCTTCTTTCTAGGAGATACAATAATAAATTAAACTATAATTCTGTGTGGAGTTCACTGTAGAATTTAATAACGAAAAGGAACAAGAAATTTCATAGTACTCATTAAAAGTATTATGCAATTTCATTCCTTGTAGATTGAAATGGGTACACATTTGTGCAGTTTTTCTGGAGCTTACTTCTATATCTGGTTAGGTTTCTTTATTTATCGTCTGCAGTTTAGACATGCTGCTAAAGTCTGCGTTCAACTTCCATGCTTAACATTGTTAGAACCTACCTTCCCTGACGTTCGATGACCTTCAGGAAAGGCAGCAAGCGTTCGGAGGAGGACATTGATCATACTATCATAATTTTCTCGAACTTATTCCATCCGCTCAGCTTTCATCGCCGCCATGTTTTACACTATTGAAGACATCTTCCATTAAAACAGGATCTTCATCAACATGAGTAGCCTTGGTTTAAGAGCAGGTAAGGAAAGTCAAGTTACTCGAGGCAAAATCCACTATAACGTGGGAAGGGAAGTTGTCAGGTCTTCAGGACTAAAGACTGGGCTTATGGAAAGGGCATATCAACCCCTCAGCCTGTTCTAACTACCTTATTCCCTTACTTCGCATACTAAGTGTGAAAGCTTTGGTAAACAATTCAAAGCGTTAACCTCTTCAAACAGTAAACGTCAATTAACTTTTCAGAACTTATGCGACTGCTTTCATATTGTTTCCTTTGCGAAATTTTACTATGGTACGATAAGATAAGTAAAAGAGAAGTTTATGTATCCAATAGCGACTTCAAAACTGAATCCATGCGCACGAAATTTTACCTCCAAAAATTGTATTGTATTATTTAAATTTATTTCAGTGCTGCTCACAAGCTCATCAGTTACGCCTATAATTTTATTTATTAACGTTTAATTACTATAGTTAGATTCATTCCTTCTATTCGAGTAACTATTTGCATTGAATATATGTGTTAATTTTTTTCTTAACAAATATCGGCCATAATTTACGTCTTGGAGGTGTAATTACAATAAAACTTTCAAATATAACAGGTATTAAACAGCAGACTGTCTGATTTGATTATAAACAAATAATCTAGGGGCAACGATTCAACAAGCTAGCTGGAAAGTTAATCAGACTAATATAAATTGTTATTGTAACCGTTCACATGTTATCCAATTCGAATCGATACGTTACGGAGAATACGAAGCCGTTCAGAGTAATGAATTAAAATCTAACTGTTTGAAAATGTATAAAAAGTTCTTGTTTTGAACAAATAAATCGACAGAGAAGCTCTCTGGTGGTTCTACGCATTTACCGCCGCAGACTTTAACTTTCTGCAGGCTATTGACCGGTACCGACTTCTTTGGATTAAATATTTTATAAAGTTGATATTTGCGGGTCGGTCGTTGATTGGAGCTGTATCGGGTCGTTTCCGTATGAAAAGAAAAGAAAAGCGATTATATTGAATGGTCCAATTATAGCTTAAAATCGTCGAATTTTCTGCTTCCTAGTTCGTTCAAATAACGTCGAATTTAGACCAGCAACTTTTCAATTTCAGATGGAATACAGATATTCACATCGGAGTAGAAACAAGCGAGTAAGATATTTTCTGTTTTTATTTTGAAATATCTGTTTATGTCTCCGTAAGTGATCTATATTTAGAGGCGAGAATTATAAATAAATTTCGAATACGAAAGTCACTTAGATCGACGGACGAGTGAAGTATTGATATTCTATCAATTTTATCGGTTCGTTTTTCAATGTCTTCAAATAAAGCTTTTCTTTTCAATTAACCAGCCGGAACTAGATAAATAAAATTAGACTTTATATTTTAGATAAGACCTCAGCGACTACTTTTCTACAAGTATTTTTAGATATGGTGTATTAAATGATTGGATATCGATATCAACCTCTTGTTTCTGTTTGCTCGCTTAATTTTATTTCTGTCACATTTCCGTTCTGCATGATATAATTCTTGTCAAGCGCCGCTGATATTTCTTTATTTGAACTAGAAGTGTTCGGTTTCAGTTGAGCTGAATTGTTCAATAGCAGTCGTATCTAACCAATCGGTTCTAGTAGATCTTTTTAACAGTTTTAAATGGATCGTTGGCTCAGTATCCAGTTTAGTTTCTGTTACTCTCTGTTCCTGTTGTTTGTTCATCCTCTCTTGCGTGCAGAAGTAGATATCCTATTTTGTATTAGAAATCTAGTTGGCTCCATTCAGCCAGATTTACATATACAATAAAATAACTATTTCTTAAGACTACTCAAGACGATTTAGAAATTAGAATGCTGATAATTTTTTCTACGTGTACTTATCATTCTGGATATAAAATATGAAAATATTTCCGAGACCGTCAACGCAACGCATCTTTATTTACTTCTAGTCCTGCAAACCCAAAAAGTTCAGCAATCCAAAGCGAGTTTTTGAACGAATTGTATGGCCGACTAGAATTTGCAAAATAAACATGTAATTTGAATTAAATAAATTTACATACAAAATTTTTTCTTCGTTCAAAAGTAATTCTGGAACGGTTTTCACCCAGGAGGCTACTAAATCGCTTCACTTTTGGCATTTTTACTTTATCACTTTATTCGGTGTTTGTAAATGATGAAAATTTTTAACTGATAGATGCTGAAGCGTATACACTCCCTACCTAATTATTTTTAACTAATCAGAACTCACCTTTATTCGTTTAATTTCCTATTTTTATTCTTAGAAACCGTAAGAAAATAATCTTTGCTCTTCGGTATTGAACATGATATTTCGTTTGAAAGTTTAAAAGCAATTAACAATTTCTTAGAAAAATGTAGTAACACAAATTTCTTCTATTTAAGTAATATTTATTTTATTATATTTAACGAAACATAGGTAATCGTACAATATAAGTTTCCCAGAAAATCGTCTACTATCTTTTTTATAAAAATAATTTTTCAAACGGAGAAATATGTCGGAAATATGTAAAATTAAATTAGTGTTAATCACTTTTATTTGCCCTAATTCGTGTAGATCCTAAAGCGTTCAATTGTACCGTTGATAGTTATCGATATACTAAAAACATCCGGTCTCTGTTTATTACATCGCATTCGCTGGACTCAATAGCATAAATTCGTACAATTATATTTCGTGTTCCCCTCTTCATTTACGCAAACGGAAACGCAATTTTTTAATGAAATCATTGTTTACGATAATGCCACGATGAAACTAATTAGTAACGCTTACAGTTGCTATCGATATATGCCAATTTTCTCAACGCTCTACCAGTTTCGTAGTACCTGTACCTCAATTTAATAACAAGCACCAGTGGTGAAAGAGAACGGTTGCCAACAAACCAATAGTTACCTATTTTTGCGTATGGCGCAAATTCTCTACGGTTGTAAACGAACTCGCGAAATTGCTTGCATTACAAGCAGAAAAATCATGTTCCTCGCATTACTTGACTGTAGGTATTTTCAGATTTCATGCAAAGCCAATAAAATATTCTCCTCACGGAGAAATCATCGTGCTCTGTAGTGGCGTTGCATTCGTTCGCAAAATCGATAAGAATCCTTAAATGCTCCGAACTGGCAAGCGTTACTCGCTTGTGATGCGAGAAGGGATTTGGCCATTCCGGGACCGAATTGTCGCTACAATAAGCACGTTGGGTAATAAACATTCGGAGGAGCTTATTTTGCGATTGGGGATGGAATAACATATAAAATTGAATCCTCACACAAGCATTCCTCCGATAAAATGGTAAGCTTTCCCTATAATCCCCAAATAAGAATTGTAAGAGTAATTGGAGTAATAATACTTTTATTGTTCCGCAGAATGTAATTCCCACTCCAATAGTATCAATTTAGATACTTACAAAGGTGTGGTTTGGCAAATTAGGAAAAGAGACATGTGACCAGTTGTACTTCATAATTGATCTGTAAAACATTTGAACAATAAGTACATAAATCATATGAGCTTTAATATTTACTTATCAAAAACTGCATTGTTCCGAAAATATTACTGCTCTCGTTAAGTTCCGGCGCATTCTTCCGTGGTAATTAGAAATAAATTCTCTATTCTACTGAAATCATTCGTATGAATTGGATAGTTTATATTAATGCAATTTTGGCTTAATGGAGTACATTTGTCGGACGAACCCATACTCTTTGCAATACATCTCCCATCACTAATTGTTCCGATATTCTCGCTTCGCTGAGACTCGATCTGAAATTACTCGAATGGTCTTCGAACAACACGTCATGGGTCAATAAATAACTGGAAATTCCATTCAACTATGTTTTGGATGTAAATATTTTCGATACTTTCGAAGACCAGACGATTTGTATTTGCACTTCTAAAACAACATTTATCGAGCAGATGCAAATGGAAATCGGAAGAGTGACATTGTTTTTGCAAATCTAAGCAGCGTACATTGTTTTTAGATAACGCGCTCGAGTAATCCGCGCATTACTGTGATTCAAACAAACATGTTCGAAATCGTTTGTGGGCGCCGAATAATTTTATTTCGAAAACGGAATTCGAGGCTAATCGAGAATCCATTAGCGCTATTTAAGCGGATGGTGACAAGGTATTTATCGCTTCGTGTGTATTAAAATCAAGTTGAAAATGAAAATTTTTTTAAAGGACGGGGACTATTTAAGCTGATTTATCTTCCAATCTTGTTTGTTGCGAGAACGTAAAAGAACTCAATCATTTCTGTAAGCTGTGTTCAAATATAAAGTAATGATAAATAAAAAGCAGACAGTCTACATAACTCTCATTGAAAGAATTTTAAACAGAGATTCGAGATTTAGGCAGTTTTCCAAGGAAATCGTACACTGTAAGAACAAATTAGTCATGCCAGCTAACGCCACGTATGGAATCGTGCTTTATTAATCGCAGAATTGCAACCGTAGGCTAGTTTCGTCCTTTTGAGGACTCTTCAATACGGTACAGTATTCTTCGATTCACAAATCCTCTCATAGAAATTGAATGGCGTAGTCTTGGGGATCATAATGAATATTTAGTTTACTAGGAAACTAAATGGGGAATAAAAGTCATCTTTTCATATTATAGAGTTTATTCTATTCTATTTTTACAATTTCTCAGTTTTATGGCCATCGAGAGATTTAAGGGCGTTATCTCAGCCAGTATTGAGAAAATCTAGTAGGTGACGAATCTTAAATCGAGGAGGAGATCGATCTCGAGATTAACCATTTCCACGTCCCATCAAATCCCTGTTGCGAGTTCGTTCAACGAGAGTTACGGAGATTTTCTACTCTTTCTTTTATTCATTGGTAATTTGATTCTTTGAAACAATTAGTGTTACATATACTATTGATTTTCGTCGATAAATTGATATTTCAGGATCATAGCTAAACGGAAACGTGTTTATTGTTGACTTAAACATTTCGGACTCTAGGAAGAACGAAAACTTGACAACAATAAAGAATTTACTTTTGATAATACGTACGAAGAAGTAGTGAGAATGGAATAAAGTAGTAAATCACTGTTAGCAGACACAAAAATATCACAAAATACGTATTTACGTATAAACCTAACTAATGCGGGTCGTTTGGTCGAAACGGAGTATTTTATGTGTCTGCCACAAAATTACAAGAAACCATAAAAAGTAACATGTTTTCAATAATAGATGATAGAACTTTGTCTTTTATCTTACCTAACTAACATTTCTTTTCAGTAATGTTTTCCATTTATTACAATGGAGGTAAATAAACGTTTACAAATAGCGAAAGTGTATTACGAATATAATGAGTCTGTGCTTGAAATTTATTGATCTCTTCGGCCTTGTTATGGTCGACATAATCGTCCTTCTGAGAAGCTTGTTCCTCGTGTTATTGTGAAGTTGGAATTGTACTATACTCTACACGATACCAAAACACCTGTAAAATAAAATATATCACGTGGTACCGAGAATATTACTGCTGTTGAGACGAGTGTCCGTGAAGCTCCAAATTAGACAAATTTGCCGCCACTACCAACAATTGAATCTGTCTGTGACAACAACATACCGTATTTTGCGAAAAAATCTTGATTTACTCATTACAAGATCTAATTTATGCAAGACGTGAAGCTAAATAACCATTTATTGTGTCGTATATTCACAGACACATTATAATTTTCATTGATGTAGATAATTTCTGGGTCAATGATTATGTGAGTAAGCAAAGTTGCAGTATATGGAGGGATCAAAATCAGCAGATGATGCACCTTATACAATTGAATCCTGAAAAAATGACTATGTGGTGCGCTTTACAGGCTGGAAGTATCATCGCTCCTTCTTTTTTTCAAAATGAGAGCGAAGCTCAGGCTACGCTGAATGCTGCTTGTTACAGGTCAATGCTGAATGACTACTTGTTTCAAAATTTGCACAATATTAATCTAAATAAAATGTGGTTTCAACAGCATTGTGCTACGTACCAGACAGCCATCAAAGCCATCGATTTATTGAAACGAAAATTTAACTATTCCTTAATATCCGAAGACGGGCTAACCAGTATTTGAACTCGCAGGTCCACACAAATAAACCAGCAACTGAATAACTTGAAGCCAATATCACTCGCTGTATTGACAAAAATAACGGTCGATTTAATACAGAAGGGTGAGCAAAAATTGGTGCCAGGCAATTACGTAACCCGTAGTCGCAGCAGCTACTTAAACGAAATCTATCATTATTAGTAACCCCCATTCTATCAACATATACCAAAAAGAAATTCTATAAATTAATGGTTTTATTTACGTTCATCTATCATCCTTATTGAAAAACCTTCTACATACTCAAAGAGCCTCATAGTTACAATCAGTGTAGACGTAATGGGACAGAAGAAACGGTACAACCCATAACAGTTGAATATAAAATTCTGGTCAAAATAAAATATATCCAGAACTAGCAGACCCAGCACTCGATACCCTTCCTTATGTGAGCTAGAACAAAAATTACTAGTTTTCTGGAAGTATAGCGCATGAACTTATGTAATCGTCCTTCAGGCCAGTAGTTTCGGCGATCCTTGCTTTTTCTCAATACGTATTTTGTTATTTCAATTTTTTCTGTCAAGCGTCCTCACAGCAGAATCCAATACACTGCTTTTGAGTGAAAAAGAGAGAAGTATGCCTTTTTGCCGTTTTTGCCGCTTTCAAAGACGCCAGCGTAACCAGGCGGTGAACTGCGATGACCATCGAAGATCTTGCACATCTTCTCAAAATAGTAATTGTAGTTTATATTACTTAATATGTGCGGGCCCAAAAAACAAACATTCGTTTGTTCTGAAGGAAATGTAGATGTAACCAGGAGTTACTGAGCTTCACTGTTGTTCATGGTTAACCGAACCACTATTCAGGTTGACCCACTACACTGGAGTACCAGCACACCTCTATTATCCCTGCATAAAACCGAGGTTTCGTTAACGAAGGACCAAGATTTAGTTATTGTGTCACATATGTCGTTAGTATACATCAGAAAACAGTAAAGGACCGAATACCGGCCTCTGGAAAACTCCACTCTTGACCTCAGCTGAATCGGATAATGCTCCATTCCACACAACAACCTGATTTTTATTGTTGAGATATGACTTTAGCCTTTCCTCTAATACCATAACGGTAGAGCTTGTGCAGAAGGATTTAGTGGTTCATGTGATCGAAGGCTTTACTAATGTCACAAGTGAACAATGCTTCTTCTTTCCTCCGTATTCCCTGTTTCCTCCGCCAACAAGTCCACCATGCTGTGAATGTGAATTATACACATACATACATATGTGAATTATATATATGAATTATGTGCCTAAAAAACAAAATAATACGGATTCAAATTATATTTTATTTTTCAATATATTCCCTCAGCTCAGAAGCTCAACACATTTGGTCCAAAATTTCTCTAGCTTATCGAAGGGCAGTGATTTTCTTCGAGGTTCCCAAAATAATTATTTACAGCCTCTATCGGTTCTTCACTCGACCAAAATCTCTTTCCACCCAAAAATCTTTTGAGTTTGGGGAACAGGTGGAAGTTTGACAGAGCCAAATCAGGCGAATACGGCGGATGCGCAACGATTTCGAACTTGAATTCTGTGAATGTTTGCTAAAAATTGCACCTGAATGAGCTGGTGCACTGTCATAGTGAAACAACACTTTTTCTTAATCATTCAAGGTCGTTTCCCCTCAACCGCTACATTAAATTTTTAATAATATTGGCCAGTCTTCGCCTTCTTCGGAACCGATTAAACATATGCAATGCACTATCGATTGCATTTTTGTTTCTGGTACGTATTGATGAATCCAGGTCCCATTCATGGTCACGAATCATCTATTGAAATCCATTAGATTCCTCGTAAATGCTTCCAAACACTCGGCTGATGTTCGGGATTGAATGCGTTTTTGCTCGGATTTGAGCAAATGCGGCATCCATCTGGCAGAAAGCTTTTCTAAACCCAATTCATTATGTAACATACGAACCACTCGTTCATAAGAGATGCCCACGGCTTCCTTAATTTCACGCACTTTTGTTCGACGATCTGACAAAACTATGTCATGGATTCCTTCTACAATTTCTGGCGTGGTAACCGTTTTCCGAAAATTCTGAACGTACTTTATCACTTGTATGCGTGCGGCCACGCTTGAATTCAGAATTCCGAAAAACTCACGGTCGAAAATGAAGCTGTTTTCCCTTCCAAATAAAGAACTTTGATGACCGGTCGAACTTTGTGTTCATCCATAATTGACATAAAGACATGAAAAGATACTTGACTTAAATACTACAATACCAGCCTGTTTGACAGATCGAATTAACATTTGCAGTCAATTGATACGAAAGAATTGCCAACACAACGACACAATCTACCCCTGTATACGCGAAGTTCCAATTTTCACCAATTATCTAACTCGTCATTCTACAAGCTATTAATGTGATATTATCTTTAGTAGTTACATGTGGCAAGGGTACAGTTAATATAAGTTTTACACGATCTTTTTATATACGCAATATTTATTATTCCACAGAATTGACACTTAATATAACGCATCAATCGGTTTATTATATTCGAAATTGGTCGTTTAATTTGTGAATTTGAAAGACGATCGGCAATTAATCCAGCAATTAACGCAAGATACTACTGGAATATACCGGAACGTTATTGCTCAGAACAATGGGATATAAAACGGTTATGAGTAATTCATTCGTCGTTTGAAAGATTATAATGCCAGTGCCCACGAAAAAACCTACTTTTATGAGTATAGTTAATTTGCTGTTTCTCAATTTATCATCTATAAATTGGGAGAATAAAACAACAAAATTTCAGCATGATACTAAAACATTAAAAATCTGGAAAACCCTTGGTTGTAACCAAAGTTATACTTATGCTTAAATTGGTGTGCTAAGCATGAGCATCGCGAAAAATAGTAATCCATAGTTTCGTATAAGAAAAATGTTCAGGACCAGAAGCTTGCCGTTGTGAGATGCGTTCCTTCTACAAAACTTACAGTGGCTTATATCACCGAACACCTAGCTAGGTCACAGCGGCGCTAGGGCGTTTAATACTAAGCAGCTCCAGAATCTATAACTTGCAAATTATTTCAATCAACCCTACTACAACATTTGTCGCACCACTACTTTCATTCTAGCCAATACACAGTCATAAGAATATACTCTGATTACTTTTAACGTCAAGATGAAATATCCTCCTTATATATGAAATATTGCGTCTTTCAAATCTACTAGATATATTTTCAGGACAAAATCTATCGGACTAGAAAATTACAAAGGTAAGTACATATTAACGTACGTACGCAACAAAAGCCTTTCGAAAACATACAACACGATTTTAAACAAAACGAATCCTGTGTTAGACTAAAGACAAATATATAAAGAGCTTGCTGTCCACATTTATAACCCGTTCTGCCTCGTTTTATTCCAACTAGGCAAGCGTGAAATATACTTGATTTCCTAGGTAAAAACCACAGAAGTGGTTGCGAAGTTACAGCGTCATGAGTATTTTTCACAAAACAAAATAAACAAAGTTATTTTAGAGATATATACATAGATGCTACCGTCGTTTGTGCAACAACGTTATAACTTCTAAAACGTAAACGTTGGTACGGCAGAATGCCCAAAAAAATATCAGCAAGAAATTAGGACGTGTCACTGAACCTGTTGGCACGTAACCACCAGATTAAAATGTTGCTGTATTAGATCTAACATGAAACGGTGCTTGTTTCTATACAGTTTCTATATTTTCATGTCGGTTTATAAAAAATTCATTTATGCTTACTTCAAGCTATTGAAAATTTTACAAATATATCTGTACGAAGGTATTGCAAGAAGAAATAAATTTGAGCAAAACTATTTCCAGGAATCGACAATAAAACACCTAACACATCGGATATTACTTATGATATATGTAAATTGCATTCAACGTTCTGACGAGTTACTGTAGATGCCAATCGAATTTCGTTGCATATTTGAACGCAATTTTCCCTATGACGACTGTTATTACTGAAAATCCCACACAAAGTAAATAAGAAGACTGAGAAATACATCGTCGATTTCCTGTTATATCTTCCTACTAAATTATAAATGTACATAAATTAGTAGGTGTAACCTGTACGAAGCAACAAAACCAGCGCCTCCGCCAAAATTTAATTTCCAATTTACTTCCTTGTGTGAAATAAACGCCAACACAGGCGTATTCTATATCTATATATAAGACAGAAGGGTGAAAATGTATTAAACTCAAAATATAAATATGAACGAATCGAAATAAAAACTTAATGAATGTAGAAATTTTGTGTTCTTCTTCTTCGCTTTGGGTTTTATGCGTTTATACCCATTGGGAAAGAACAACTAATGCTAGGGCAGAGAACTTAACACAAGCTCTCCATCAACCCGTCCGGAAACTTTGCTACTTTCTGGTGTATAAGCCTTCGTGGGCCTTTATCTTGGACGACCTTACTTTTTCCAAGTTGCTTAGGCGGTGTTCAGGGAATAGGTGCTCTAACAGCATTAATCATACTGCAACAATACTTACTGCCCCTAATACTTATAACCTTTAATAAAGGCTTTGGAGTTCGAGGCTTTAAGGGTAAATGTTCTTTGAGATTATTACCCACAGTCAAGTATAGCGTGTATCAAAGGCCTCGATCATAAAGTCTGAGAAGCCTAGTTAGAAGAAAGGATGTCTAATTATTTATTTATGTATAACTCTTTCTTTACATCGTTGCTCTGGTTGCATTACATTCATGAACATCTACTATTATGGTAACTATTAATAGACTTAAATGTATTATGTAACCTACAATATATAACAAACATATATATAAAAAGGAGAGTATTCGTACTCTTTTCCTCCATGACCTACAATCTTTACTGAAAGTCTAGGAACTCTAGAACTCTAACTAGAGAGAATGTTGGTCTAGAGCGCGCGTTCAGGTCCTCAAGCATATAGACGAAGAGGACGAGCTACAAGAAGGAACAGGTTCCAAGAAACAATGATAATATGGGCAGCGTCCATCGCCAATGATCTACACCTTTCGCTAGCAGTCTAGAAATTTGGGCTTTGAAGAGAAGGTATGTCATCGTGAAGAATGAAATTCGAATGTCAGCCTCGGGCATGAATCCAAGTCCTCCAGCATAAAGCCTGAGACGCTGAAACTGAACAGTTTCCAGGTAATGGTGACAGTAATGCAGGCAGTAACCAGCCCCGCAAAGTTGCAGTCTTTGCTAAAGGGCTGTGTATTCGGGGCTTATGGGAAACGGCGTCCAATGTTAGTAAGCATGATGGTTTAATGTATGTTTTAGTCCTCGAGGAGAATGGCTACTAGGCCTAGGCCAATGAAAAAACAACCTTTAGAAACTGCGAAAACATTGGCGGTGACCCTCCCCGAAGATTTAGAACCTTTGGATTTAAGATTTCTGTGTTGATCATAGGCTAGGATTCTCTTTACAAAAGATCTGTGAGGAGTCTAGGTATGCTTGCTTTGATGCCCCTGCTTTTAAGACAACTCCTGGGGTTTAAGCAGATAGCTAGTAATTAGCTCTCATAGAGCTATACTGAAGGCCATGACGAAAAGTACTAAAGTGTATAACAGATCCTGAGATCACAGTAAAAAGTATCTTATCCTATCGACGCTAAATGTTCTGTGACCTTTCACCTTGGAACATCAAAATCGGTACGAAAAAGTGCCATCGAAATAGTTACCATAACGCAATTCCAACACCCTTTCCTGCTCCAAAATATAGGTATAACAATATCCGCAATTGGAAAGGTCTAAGGGCTTCACTTACTCCACTCGGTTTGGCAACGAACCCCTTTTCCCGACGTACATAAGTGCGGACCGCACCCTAGCTATTACGTAGCATTAAAAATAATTTTGCTTTTAGTACGCCAAAAATTGCTGTTGGTTTTTACGACGTAACCGAACATCGTAAATCGGCTTCTCGGAGGCTCCGAGAGCGCAATCTTATTCCAAGCGTACTGCAAATCATATGTATGTACAACGTATACACATCCAGGACTTCGACGGCTAAGCGGCTGAGAAATAAATACAGGATTTACGACGAGCGCTGAATACTTCCTAACCGGGAGGAGTGCCCTAATTATGAAATGTATATTTGTAATAAAACGGGAGACTACATAGTAAATTGCACATGTCCCGGATGAAATCGTACAATATTGCTGTAAAGTTTAATCGGCATAGTAAATATGCATCTGTGTCGTCTGAATTAGAAATCTAGATTCGTCGCTTTAGTTTTGTTGTGGGTTTATTGATGTTTTAATGGAACTATTATTGATACTTATTTCATTTATTTTCTCCGTTTGTTATGTATATTATTAACAACCGGGAGAGTTTAATTATGGGGATGCTCGATACGGAAGCTGTTGCGGCTAGTTCCCCCTTGTAATTAATTAAACATTAAAAAAGGACATAAAACAAACAAAATGTGAACACTTTATTAGCACCTGCAATTAGTAGCTTGTCCTTAGACTGTATATCTATTTGATTTGATGTGTTATAAGTTAGTACCAAATTTACAGTTAATTAAAGAAAAGCAACTGATTTCGATTTTTGAATCTATAAGGTGGTTAATACAATAACAAACAAAAATGGTGTACAGGACATGCTTAGGACTCGTGGAAGGTGAAAAAATAGTACAAGAAAAAAAAAGAAGTAGCAACGACAAAAGTAATAATTTACAGAATCAACTGCAACACTGCAATTAGCTGAAAAAAGTGTGAGTTATACAGTCAAGCTTGAAGTCCGAGTCCGACGCTTGGAGTCTTGGTCCATAAGCAATGGGACTGAAAATAGGCTGCGTTAAGGACTGAACTGCGGAGTATGCACAGCACCACATACAAGTCACTTAACGAGATACATTAGTGTGGCTGCAACGAATTTGAATTCTATGGCTGACTGATCGAATCAAAAAGGGTCGACTGAATGAGTTGCAAGAACGAAGTCGAATATCGAAGTACGAAATGGCGAACCTCCAGTATTGAATTTCGAGTGAATCTACTGTACCTGAAGTTTGAGTAAATTTCTCGTGAATTTCGCGCATCCGAAGCTCGAATTAATCTAAATTATATCTCCTTTTTCAAGAACAAAATTGTTAATGCAACATCAAAAAAAAAAGAATGCAGCCAATCAGAAAGCAGACGAACGATCAGCCCGAGGGTGGTACCTACGGACTGCAGTCGAACGTTTCTAAAAATACACAAACAAAAAAGAAACTACGACACGAGATGATTTTCAGAAAGGACTGGTTTTATCACATCTCCATGTTGAGGAACAATGTAGGCGGTAAAAATGCAATGTCCAAGGGGTGCATATGTTGACGGTGCTTACGGACTGCAGTCGGCCAAGCTAATCTGAAATAAATGCCAAGCTGACTTATAAAGCGGTCCACTGAAAACAAATAAAATAACAACTCCAAACCTAGAATCAGGTGACGAATACGCTTTATCAAGCATTTCTGTTAGTGGACAATGTACGCTGTAAGAGATGTGGGCCGACATCGTGGCCAACAAAGGATGGTAGAATCGATAAACCTTAATTTAAACCTATATTTAAAGAGAAGACGAATAAGAAAACCAGATGTGAGATGGTCACATTGTGTACAAAGATGGGTAAAGGCATCACTGTAACTGTATACTTATTCATTTATAGCAGAAATGATTGCGTAATTTTATATGTTCATTTACATTATTTGTCTTAGATATTTGTTTAATTTATGTTACAATTAACTTTAAATAACTGTAATAAATTCAAAGACTACAGTTTAGAGGAAGAAGTAATTGAGTTGCAAGTGTTGAAGGAAAAGGTTTGGTATTAATAAATTTATTACTGAAAAATGATTAGTCTGCTCGTGAGCGAACACTGACAAAAGATTCATTGCTAAAGACAGAATTTTAACCGGAAGGAGCGGTAATTGATGGACAACTTCCTGCACGTACTACCATTAAAAAGTTTGTTATGGAACACCAACGATACGGATTGGAGAACAGCTGGCAAACAATATAAATTGATCAATGGCGAAACAATTATCTAAGAAACAATCAAATTCACGAATGATATCCCTCTTATAAATTAAATTATGGACTCTATTTTACCATCTATTAGTTTAATCCAATCTACAATAATTTTAGAATAAATGGAACTACCGTAAAGAGTGTGAAGCAGGTTTCAAGAAATCGTATGCCGCTGCCAAGCTTTTCGTTAGAAATTGGACATTGCACAAGAAATAACAATAAAAAATAGTAGTAGGAATGAAATAAAACCGCATAGTTGTTAAACTGAAATCTGTTTCATTTATATCCTTATATCCTGTTTATGTTCTATATTACAGAAATGTCAATAAAACAGTGTTTTGCCAAAGAACTCTGATTTATTATTATTCTTTTATTTATTTTTATTGTTATGGTTTCATTAGGGAAGTATATCGGTTGAAAAATATACCTTACCTTCTCATTGAAGTTGTAATGGACGCCTGAAATGAAACCAGTAGATACTTACAACAAGAGGAAGCCAGAAAGGCCTTGTATAAGAACAGAGACAGAAATAACGAAAATCTGAATTTAGTCAACGATACCTATCAAAATTCCTAATGAATTAGGTAATACGTACTCGTAGTTTAGCTTATGTGCCTCATTTCAAAATCATAATGACTGAAATGATATATCTTCCAGATGTTTAAAATACAAATTACGGTATTTGAAATATGTTTAAGGAAATCATTTGGCCAACTGTTTCCTGTCACCAACTACAAATATCCTGTTGAAAGGAATTACAGCACGCAGAAATCACGAGCGCCGGTGTCCTATATATAACCAAACCGATTTAATTCTGTCCTTCCTTATTTAAGGCATCCATCTGTTCCGCCTTCCTATTAATAGCGCCGAAGTTCATCGGCATCTGCGGAAAATGCAATGTGCAATTTGCCAAGGGCGTCCTCCAAAGCTGTGCCCCATCAAACCGCCGTCCCCGTTTCGAACAAGTTACTCCGCTCGAGAAAGAACTTATTTTCGTCCGACACTAATTTTTACGACTGTAATTTTAATTTATCCGATTTCTCGACAAGAATACCCGAGTTACGTGCCGGTTTATTTTCGCGGTTGCTCTATTTTTAGCGGCACTTATTGAACCGCAGGCGTTTGTTTCTAATAAATCGGGAGATGTTTGGGCAAAACGCGAGGTCCATCAAGAGAAATGTATTGCGCATTCATCGGTACGTAGTTTACAAGATATTGGAGAAAACATTGCAAAATTGTGCTTGAATGAAAGCTAGAAATCTACGCTAGTAGGACGTAAGGATATTGAATTAAATTATGACAGCATAATTCTTGTGGGTCTCTTATGATGGAAATGCTATTTGCAAAGAACGATCGATGGGGACGTTAATGGATATATGTTACGAATCTATCATTATCAATCATAACGCATGGAAGCGGGATTGTAAATAATTTCAGATAGGCATCGCCCCTCTATAATACAATCTGGAAATTAAATATATGACGCACTTGAAAACAAAATTCTAAATCACGAGGACATAACCATTAAAACATAAATATCCGAACTATCAATTTAAAACAATAATATATGTATGTATCTATGTTTGTTAACAGAAAGAATATAAACGGGCAAAATGAATTTCTTAGAAGGAAGAATTGGAGTAAAGAAAATAGATAAATCAAGAAACACGTATCAGAAACCAACTGAAAGTAGATTCTACTGGTAAAATACTAAAACAAAAGCGAATGCAGACATTTACAGAACACGGGAAAACAAAAAGACGTTGAAAGAGGGAGACTGGACGGAAGGGTAAGCAAGCAACTGGAGTTGAGCTGGGGGTAGAAAAAGTGGAAGAAATTTGTAACTTGTGTTGATCGCAGTCATGCTTTTAATTTTGTGCGGGTGGACATGTTGTTTACATCGCAATGCAGCTATACATAGATCAATTCGTTGTTCTCGTAGGCCATACATCCGTAACAACCTAACATTAGTTTCCTATCATCTATGAATACCGTCTTCCAAGTGTGTTCACTATACCTATCCTGACTGTATAACAAAGACAGTAACAAAGCCACTAATGTGCGTAATGTCGACTGAAATATTGTGCCCATTATTCGTGTTTCGATGGTTTCAGTTGCAAAACGCGCTACTAAAGGAGAGCAGAAGAATGAGGATTATAACAACGAATAGGAAAAAATAAATAATAAAATTACTAAGAAGTCTTCTGCTAAAGCATTTTATGGAAAGAATGGATTTAAGTGGACATCAGAAGGAGAAGTATCTATGAAAAGAATGCCTAAACACATTGTATAGCATGTTCCACATTTATGTGAAGCTGCAATTTAGTAGAAGTCACACAAATTTGGTGTTTCTGTTAATTGACAATTGTATACTGTCAGCAAGTACAAAAGCTGTTTACTATAGAAACGATGACTAAATATGAGGACAATTACAACATCGACACCTATGCATATCACCCCAAGTAAAACTTGTTTTATGCAGCGGCTTTTAAATCAAGTCATGAATATAATATACGAGGGCTATCAAGAGCCTAGTACAGGCGTCAAGTTGGTGTCTGGACGTTCCCTGACTCACTGCGCATCCAGCTGCGGTAGGGTGAGATCCGGTTGATTGTGTTTAGAGAACTGTATATTTTTAAAATGAGTGCCGTAATAGAAAATCCCGTCAATGCTGAAGCGCAATCGGTGATCAGGTTTTTGTTAGCAGAAAACAACAAGCTAATTGACATTCATCGGAAACTCTGTAAACTGTACGGAAACAACATAATGAGTGAAGGTGGAGCGAGACATTTTCTTTAAAAATGGCCGCACTAATCTTCACAAGGGCGAAGCGGCCGACTAAGCATTGCGATTGATAAAATTCGTGAAAGGCGCTGCTCTACAGTTTCGGAGTTCTCGTTTCAGTTTCCTCAAATTTCACAAAGTTTGTGGCATGAAATTATAAAGGAGAAATTAGACTACCACAAATTTTGAGCAGCAAAAATTGTGAACAGCAATCCAATACCAGCGTCGGAGAATGCTGAGTTTAAAGGTTTTGGTTTTTCACAACAATCAAACGCGGGAGCTCTTGGATGGTTTTGATTGAAAAGTGTTCCGCCATCCTTCGTATAATTCAGATCTGGCACCAAACGACTACCACTTATTTCCGCACATGAAACCAGTCCCTTGCGAGACGATGCGAAACTATAGAAAGGCGTGAACGAGTGGTTCAAATCTCAAGCGGCAGAATTCTATGACAATGGTATCAACAAACTGTTATGTTGCTACAAGTGCCTTCATTTGAACAGGTATTAGGTTAAGTTAGACTATCATATGAATATAATAACAAATGTTTGCTGTCACTTTAATTTGTTCTTATTTTAAAACGTTAGTTTCTGGACAGCCCTCGTATATCCTCAATATTCGCTACATATAGTATAGATAGATAGAGAATTATTTAGAGCTTGTATTAAAATTAAGAATTGGGAGGGAAATACATATAAGCTTAATTGATATAGAATGAAAATCTGAAACAAATGAATATGAGGATAAGACGATGATAATTGGAAATACAGACAAGAACCATGCGACTAAAGTGGAGAAGAAAATAATGGATAAGTAGTAATGCTTAAAAGAGATAAATAGTTTCTAACGATCAAAGAAGTTTCAAAACGTAAAAACGAAAGTGATTAAAAAGGGAGTAAAACCAGTATTGACATTCTGTAGTGAGATATGAGCAGAAGGACAAAGATCGGAATTAATTAGTAATTAAATAAATAGAAGGACAAAACCAGAAGAGACAGAGTCAGAAATAATATATTCAGGAGTCAGCTAGAAATACTGCTGGTATATATCACAATACAGCAAAATCAAATAATGCTGTTTAGGACACATTAAAAGGACGGACGGCAGGTTTGCAAGACAGATATACACATAAAACAAAAGAATTGGGCGAAAGGAAGAAAGGACGACCTCGAAAAGCGTAGAAGGAGGCTATCCCAAAATAGAAAAGAATGGAAAGAAATATGGAAACAGACATAATTCAACTACACAACTGCCACACTGGAAGATAGAAGGCGTATACTGTTAAGACAAGATAAGATTAATGACGAGCTTGTTAATGCTTTACTCTGTACATCAAGATCAATAATCTTAGCACTGAACGTAAAACGACAAACGCCGTAACTCCTTGTCGTTATTTGGAAATTTGTTAAAGACTTGCAGAAGGTTTAGGCTTTTGGTGCTAACATTAAAATAAGTAGGTGAAAGGAACGTCAAAGATTTATTTAGATTTTAAGCTACCCATCTATAAGGGATCCTGTTACTACGAGCACCGCGGAATCCCTCGTGGAACCTCATCATCGTTACGAATCTCCAAGATACGAAACCTGCAGTGCCATCACCTAAGGTCTAAAAGGATTTATAACTTTAAGCGCTTAAAATCCCTTGAAAATATTTCAATGGGAACTACATTTATGTTGTGTAGTGTTCGCGATTCGTCTGTCCCCTTAGTGACGTTAGTGAAACCGACGCATTGCCGTTATGTGAGTTTGAGACATGCATCAACGTAACGAAGGTATTGTATTTTGAACGGTCACCTTTTGTTAAGATTCTTGTAAGGACAAGTAATGGTTTATAGTTTATCTAGCCTTCCGTGAAACCCACAATGCTGGGGTTCCTCTCTCAAAGGGAAATAACGTAACAGCTGCATGCTTCCTAATTCGTTTACTTTAGTTCTGTTCTAATTAGTGTATTGTGGTTTCCAAGGACTCAACATTTTGGAATCGGTGACCACTTTCTCGAACCACCTGTATAACTAAGCACGTTGCTATTAATAATAAGTTTCTTTATTAATTGAAAAGGCTTTTATTTAATAAAAAAACATAAAAGATGTAAGGTATCTAGCTCTACATAAGGTGTTCAATTTGGCGACCTTCTTCTTGAATACACATTTCCAATCTTCGTATTAATGATTGACGGCATCTTTTATATAAGTTCGGATTATTACGGAATGTATCAGCAGACTCCACAATTCTGTTCCATAATTGCTCTTCAGTATTTATTTCTACGGCATACACTTCATTTTTCATAAACCCCCAAAATGAAAAATCGAGGGGATTAAGATCGGGACTACGAGCTGACCATGGTATAGCTCCCCCACGACCAATCCATCTATTTCCAAATCTTCTTTGAAGAAATTCCCTTGCTCTTCGAGAATAGTGAGCTGGCGCACCGTCATGCATGTAGTACATTTTGCTTATAATATCCAATGGGACATCTTATAATCAAGTGTTCAGTTCATTTTCCAAAAAATTTGGTAGAGTTCGCCTGTCAATCGTCTGGGCAATCGAACTGGACCAATTAGATAATTATCGATTATACCTGCCCACACATTAATGGAACACTTATATTGGTGATTCCGTATTACGCTATGATGAGGGCTTTCATCGGTCTAATAATGCATATTATGCATGTTCAAAACAGCATCGCGACTAAAACCAGCTTCAGCTTAAAGAACCTTACCTTTAAAAACTTACAAAGTCATACCTGACTGCCGTCTAGGTTATTGGGAAATTCGGAAACAAAAATATGCGATTTTTCAGATTTGAGACTATCATAAGTTTCCAAAATAAAAGAGCAGTAACAAGTATGCAAACAAATAATGCAATGTGTTGATGATCAAACAGTTGAAAAAGCAAAAATTTATTTCAAAATTTAATATTAACAGCGCCATGTATTCGTAAAGCAGTCCAGCATTTTCAGATGCAAGCAAACATTTGGAATTTTGCACTTAAATGAACGCATACCATATAAATCTGAGTAACCAATAACATAATTGTGTAAAACTTTGAATTCTCAAAGTTAGACAAACAATGAACGGCAACATAAATAGTACTTTTAATTAAAATCCAACGGAAGACATGCTGGTATGCCGTTTCCGTTGCACCATTCGCCCTAAATTCTTAATTACTATCAATTACAAGTTAGAACGTCGTTCCGCCATTTACTGAAAGGGAAAAAGAATGGAACGTACGAAAGAGGCAGAAAATCGTCGATAGATGACGTCTTTTCCCGTACGAAAGTCCAAGCTATTGCCCGAACTCATACTTTTATCCGGAACGGGACGACGGTTATTCGTATTGACATATTGACATTTTATTTGAGCTTATCGAATTCCTATTCGGCAAAATAGATTTCGGTTATTTCTGTTAAAAAAATGGAGAAAAGATGGAAGAAACGGAGATTATCTTTTATGGAGCTATAATAAATAAAGATCATCATTGTTATATTATGAACAGGATATTCATATGTGTAAGTTACATTTACAAACTTGTAGCTAACAATAGGTAACTGTAATTGCTTCACTTATTTCTTACTTTGAAAATTGATTTTTACGTTACATTATGCTTTTGCTCACATCAGGTCTAATATATTCAATTCTTTGGAGACAATAGGCTAAGTGCAATTCTTATTTGAAGCCAAATACAATAACTCAATATACAATAAATGTAGATCATATCGTGCATATTAACTTCCCGTAAGGTATTAGGTTAGTACTGCGTTGATAACGAAAAGGAATACCAGGAAATTATTCCCAAGCAGCCAACGTTTAGTATAGGAATTATTCTAAATTGAACAATTCGATCGAATTGAAAAAGAAATATATTTTAAATTTATCCAACAAGATCGACTTCTTTCGACTACCTGTCCATATATAACGAGATTTGTCCTAAAAGACATGGTACTAAAAATAACCACTGTCGAACTGAGCTCTTTCGAGAATATCCTGCCACTCACGCCAAACCAGTGATCTGGCTGATATGGTAAAAGGATTTCCATCGGAATAGTATGGCACAACACCCTTATTGTGAACTAAATGTAATAGACCTTCCATCTTTTGTAATACAAAATATAGAATTCGGACGAGCGACAAAGCTTTTAATAGAATCACAGTAACAGAAGTGCTGGCAATACAAACGTTAACGCTAACGAGCTATTTACAAGGCAGTCAACCTCGACCCCAATTATAAATAAACGTTTCAATCGAGATTATCTTCCACCAACGCGCTTTACAGGCGTCACCTACACGTAGAATTGAACGCCATTATGCACTTTTGATCACATCGCGGTGGCTTTGTTCGCCGTTTGTAAATAAATGTAATTAATTTATGCAGACGAACGCGACGGCCGCCACAGGTGTTCAATTTTCCTGGTTATTTTCGTCGTTCAACTGCCATTAGCAAAGCTGCGGGTCACCTGACCCGATTCATTTTTATAACATGCTGGTAAGCACGAAATGTACGCGTTTCAGTACAGAGAGATGTGTGCGTAAAATTGCGTATGCGAAAAAACGATTTATCATGTTTGCGCTAAAAAGCACAAAATTGAATACATGGTTGAAAGTATGTATATTCGCAACGGAGTCGAGCCATTAATAAAAGGAAATGACATTTCTGCAGACTCGCCGCCAGAAACTGTTTATGCATTTGTAACTCCTTTTTGCCTCTTTTTTTCTTTCTGACACAGATGTCCCAAAAATAGAATTACGCACTTCAGTTCCTCTTTTGATGGCGCATTTTATTTTCTCTTTCCTTTATTGTTGTATATAAACCTAAATTTGGGCCTGTAACAAAGTTTCAGATCATTTCATTGTTAACATTTACATAAATGTCTATAATGTAAGGATAATACATATATTAGCAATGCTTACAAAATCCTCTGTATTACTTATTTATCTAATTTACTTCAAAAGTTTCAGTGGTAATTTTCTACTAAAATCTATAAAATTAAGGAATAAATCAAGCTTATGGCTAAAAATGAACCAGGATTAAGTCTTCATACGAATAATCATAGAATATTAAAGAATTATTTAAAAAAAGGGTAAAATATTGTAAAATGAAGCCGACACGGGCAAAGATTAATTTAAAGGTTACTATAATTTACGCTGAAAAGTTAAAATTGCGTAGGATGTAATTTAGCTTTTGAAAATGTGATATTTGAGTTTAAAGGATAGTATAATGTGAAAATTAAAACGAAAACAAATAAAAAGGAGCTAAAGTTGGATATCAACTCCTTCGCGTACTGAGTGGAACAATACGTTGAAGGAAGAACAGTTTTAAAGATGGAGGGATTATGACAATAGCTATGTAAAACTAAAAGATATTATTGCGTATAAAACACACACCAGGCAGAAATATCAAGTAAAATTTATATATTTAGAAAGATATTATTTCAAATATATTCCCAGATCATATTCAAAACAATTTCATAATAAATAACAATAATAATTTTTCTCGTTTAGTGGGCCTGTAGAGCGGTGATGGTGACAGTCTTAAGAAATTTAAAAATTGAAACTATTTAAATAATTTATATAACAACATAACAACATTAAATTTACCAAAGGAACCGAGGTTGAGAGTATTAAAAATTAAATTTTCTTAATGTCATAATAATGATATCTTCTCCATAAAGATCGAGATGGATTTTACCATCACTTTTCGCATAAAGTTGCAACTTTTCATTATCGTAATAGATGTTTATTTTATCCTTTAAGCAATCAGACAGAATTAGTGAACTTAATTTTATTCTAAATTTAACCGGACAATTCAAATTCCCTTCTCATGTAATTTAAAAATTAATCTTTAAAACCGTCAAACTTGATCATTTATCATCACTTCAGAATAACGACAATAACTATAGATCCTTAACATACAATCACACTGACTTAAAAGTTAATAATATCCTTACGAACTACAACATAACTACTACTGCTAAATCAAATTCCACATTTTTTCTCTATTATGTAATTATAAAGATATTTTACATTTGTTAGATGGATGTGATGTATACTCAACTACAAAACTTCCGAAAGAATCTCAGAACATAAATATCGAAATAACTCGAATATCCATCTGTATTTATTGTTATTTGAATACAACTTAAACTTTGATAACTCCAAATTGTTACACAAATGTCAAAAAGCTTTAAACTCGACCTATAGGAACTTGTGGAAAATAAAAATTTAACAATAATTACACTGTCCTTAAGGCTAGAAGATGTTTTCTTTCAAAATCGCTTAAACTCAAAGAAAAATTTATTGGTTCCAAAACTATTTTGAAAACTCTATATCTGAGCTTTAGAAGTAGTACGTGTAACGATAAAATACTAGTTTTTGAAAATGTTGAGAGCTTCCACAGTTTCAATCTTTTGTCCATAATAAGTGAAGAACCAGTAAGTTTACAGGTTCGAAATTTTGCGTACTGTGTATTCCTTATGATATCTACAACGTATCGAAATGCTATTTTGTGAATCCCCGTTAAATTTATCATAAATTAAAGAATAGAAAAATGACGATGATCTGGCGATCATTTTTGGAGTTAAACAATGTATGGTGTTAGGCTTGTAATGCCATATATTCGAACCTGCTGGTTCTTCACTAACAAAAGATTAAACCTGTACCAACTCTTAAAATTGTAAACAATTGATATTTTATGGTTACACATACATCCTTTAGAGCTCAAATTCCAGCCTTCGAAATAGTTTTCAAAGCAATTAAAAGAAATAAACCTTAAGCGATCTTAAAAATAAGTACCTTATAGCCTCAGGTGTAGGCTTGTGCGGTCGAAATCACAATGTCTAACTTGGTTTCCGGGTTGGAACCGCGTCTGGTTTGGCGTGGGTGCCGACGTTTCGTTCACTATTATAACGGGCATCTTCAGGGCGGCTTGTCGATGTTAATCGTAACCTTATAGCCTTAACAATTAAACGTATATTCAAATAAACCTCCTTTTTAAATACATGAATTGTATTTAATCTTTCCGCCTGTGGTGTTGCGGTCGTTTCAACTCGTTTGTTTTTTAAATATTTAGTAACTTTATACGCTATAGCACCTTTCAATTTTATCTCGTTTCCTCATAAATCTGTTCCTCTCAATCCGCAAATGAGTTAACACTTCGCTCTGGCTCCACCTTACTCCTGTTCATTTTAATTTTCACATTAAACCTTCCTTTAAATTCTACTTTCACTTTTTCAGAAATAAAATCATGCCCCATTTAATTTTAATTTCATCTTTGCAGATGTCACTCTCATTTTACATTTTTTTACCCCTTTTCAGAATAATTTTTTAACATTTCGTGAAAAATAACTTGTCGTCGAAACTACTCGTAGTTCTGAAATAACTTATATAAATGAGCAATAAGGAGGATTTTTTAAATATTCTATATTTAATTGTTATTTCAATCATCGCCAATGTATAAACAATCTAACTTACTGGAATTGATTTTATTCACTATTTTTCTACTTATTTTTCTAAAACAAATGAGCTTCTTTAAGTACAATTCTTGATTTACTTTTAGTCTGAACCGTTGAGAAACCTCATAAGTACTAAATGAGAAAACACGAGTTAATTAGCCAAATTCTCATTTTGTTACCTAACTGCTATGTACATTGAATTTGTGCTTCCGGAACTACAAAGAATTATTCTGTTTTACAAGGAAATATTCACTATTTTAAGTTTTCCTATACGGAAGAGTTAATTAGTCTGAGATGGAGGTGGAATCGACGTAATTATAACAAGTTTTAGGACAATTTTAGGCGTTCGTACATGAGATACGAATCAAATTATCCTCAATCCATGAATGCGATCTATGGCTACACAAGTGTTTATCTATTAAACTACCCTAGCAGCAGTGATAGCACGTGTGAGGATTGCCTACAGATATGTGAGACTGCCTTAGTTCTAGGTTTGACTTCCTCAACATATCAATCGGTAGGAGTAGTTTCTCGCGTGATCACCCAGGTTACCTGTACAATGCTAATTATACAGTATTGCATTAAAGTATGCAATATTAAAACAAGACGAACTCAACTGTTTTCCTAAAAAACGTTGAGGCACTACGGTTTAGTTTTTCAAAATATACATTAATATGTGCGATTCACCTTCCGAATTTCATTTGCTTTTAGGTATGACGCCAACACAAAAAATTGAAATTAGTTTAGTAGTGGAATGCTATAGTGATTTCTCTTCTCTTTATGATCATCATAAATCAAGAGGTTGCATAATAAAAATTCTGAGGAATATCGAGCTGAACATTTAATATTGTTTCTATGGTAGGTACTTATAACTTATAAAACATGATAAATGAAAAATTCTAAACTGAGAAATGAAAATAAAGCGAATAAAATTAACACTATTAAATTGAATGTTCAGAATGTCGCCCACTGACTTCTTGGCTATAGGCTAGTCTACTTGTAAATTCACCTAAGACGTTATTAGTAACAGCTCGTTCAGTTTGCGAATTTCGTCTTGAATATGCTGCTTCAATAACTCTAACTTTTCTGGTTTGTTTCGTAGACTTTTGATTTTAAGTAACCCAAAAGAAAATGTCAAGGGGTGTCAGGGCAGGAGACCGTGCTGGCAATTCTATCGGCTCTCATCTGCCCATCCATTCTTCTGGGAAAACTCACTGACATTGTTATCTGCTCTCAACCTAAAAGGTGATGTCTTTTCTCATTAAGTGCTGTAAAGTTATTAACTATTACGTGCTGTTAACTTTCTAGAAGAATAGTAAGGATCTTCTTCCAATTGTGAAAGAATGTCTAATTTATTGTATGTATGTTATTTCTGTTCCTAAATATTGTTTTTGATTTTTCTGTCGATTGCATAATAGAACGTTTTGGATATTTAGCATTAAACATATCACACACGCTTCCTGGAATTTTGTGAGGTTCCCACAACCAAGATAAATTAAAATTTCTATACGCCATGTTAATTTACTAAAATATTATTAATATTCTACACTAAACTACAATAATTATGTCAAGAGCGTTGAACATTGACAGAATGCTAGTTAAAATGGTTTCGTTAGATTTGAAATAAAAAATAAAGGTACCCTGATTATTCAGTACGCCACACAGATCGTAAGAGAAAAACGAGAAGTACTTCAACAAGCAATTCATGTTCCGTTCATGGTCTGAATTCTTTGTTGTCTTAGATAATACTAACATTTAATCTGATGTTATGTTGTATTTTAATATGATAATTTAGAATCATTTCCTATTAAATACGATAATTATGCATTATTTCATTAAAGGTTTAGCTCCACCTTTCTCAGAATTTTTGTTCTGCAACCGTATGATTTATTTATATGATCATAAAGGGAAGAAAAATCACTATCGGATGCCACTACTAAAAATCTATATTGTCATTTAAACATTTTTGTGATAACGTTACAACTAACAAATGAAAATCGGAAGATGAATCGCAATATTAATGTGTTTTCTTCAAAACTAAAAAGAACGTGTTACAGCGTCTTATAATATTCCATACTTTAATCCTACACTGTACAGGGAAATCTGGAATTCGGCATGAAATCAAAACTCAATAATGGGGATAAGACTGGAGTGAAATGTACTTACTAAAAATTATTTTGGGAATGGTTTGATTTACAAGGAGTAGAGCTTCTTCGAGGTTTATATTTTCAAATGAAATCTATAACACTTTCTTCAAAACACATGTCTGTATTCGGATAAAACCTACGCTACATTCCACTTTCTAGCACAAATACGTCGACATCTTTCCAATTACGACTCAATCCATCCATTTTTCCAACAAAAGACTTGATTACTTCAATAACTTCGCTTTGTGAAGGCTCTCCTCGATTACGCTAGACTGCAATTTAATTGAAAGAAGCAATATCGAAATATGTCTGATTGCGAACGAATGTGGGTTTATGACTTTCCCGCGGAAAACCCCTATCCCAATTTCTCCAATACAGTCTCTTTCCTTTTGCGAGCAGTAACTGAATTCATCACGTGCGTTGCCTTTATATAATAACAGAAAGTCGGCGTCGGACTGGGATAAACTGATAAATCGAAAAAATTCAATTACCGATCGGCCAGATGAATGTTGCGATTCGACGAAATCTCAGTATTTCTGTAATTGAAGGAACGAAAAATAAATCTTTCGGAAAACAAGAGCTCAATTAGGGTTATGTAATATTTTCCTTTCAATCGCTCCTCCGTAAAATTTTGGCTTTGCTTTGGAGCTTGAGGTCAGCAAACTTTTGTAATTCAATTTTGTCCGTAATGCTATTTAAACCTACTATATGTATTAAATTTATCGAATTCTGTTTAACT
Organism: Chrysina gloriosa; assembly: GCA_038088585.1. Lineage (NCBI taxonomy): Eukaryota > Metazoa > Arthropoda > Insecta > Coleoptera > Scarabaeidae > Chrysina > Chrysina gloriosa. Next base: position 18,573,587 of record CM076091.1, read on the forward strand.
TTCGGCTACATCCGATTCATGCATGTACATTCGAAGTTCGTTCCTAATTTGAACCGATGCTGTGTATCCGCCTAATTAAAATTTGCCGAAGTTGTGCACAGATGTGCATGCAATTTAGAAATTGGTACCTAGTATTCAGTGTACAGTTCCTCTTGCAGGTGTGCTTAATTTTCTCGTGCATACAATGAGTACGTTTAGAAATAACCAACTCATTAAATTTTTATATAAATACCGTATGAGTAAGGCATTAGTATAAATTTAGGTCAAAAAACAATCTTTTCTTATACCGGAACGAAAGTATAGTTTCAATTCAAATGGAATGCGTGCACAATAAGGGCAAGTTCTTCCTTGCTATAAAACAACTTCAATTTTCCTTATCGACCGTATAGAAACACAACTACACATTCGTACATCATTTTATCGCACTAGTTGAAAGAGAACGCACGGTAGGGACAGAACTGGAGACTTGAATAATGTAACTTGGGACTGGACGTTGTTGGATCAGCGTTCGGCGCTGGATTCGGGAGTAAGATTTTTGCAATTCGCTGAGGGAAATTCGATTTTGAATGAATGCGTTTGTTACGATACAAATCATGTTGACTATTTCCTAGTATGTTCATTTGAAATTTTTATCACATTTTTCAAATTGGTGATATGTTAAGCTCTAAACATAATTAATTGTAGCTTATCCTTGATTAGTTATGACTAGAGTTGCTCAGTTTAGTATAGTTGTAGTACTATTGGCCGAACTGAACAACTCTAGTTATAATATATACACGTTGTTTCTTTGAATTGTTAAGGGCAAACGGAAAAATGATCTACTATTACTTAATATAAAGGGTTTTTCAATTAAAGTTATAGAATTTTGAATGCGGTTGTCAGGATCATTCTAATTCTGTCGTACCAAACTAACACTTCTCTTCAGCAATGTTTGCAATTTATTACAACGGAACTTAGTCCGCTGGAACGACGTTCGCAAATAGTGAAAATTTATTATAAAAATAATGATTGTGATATTCAGCCTTCTTATATTCGATATAATCGTCCTTTTGAGCAGCTCATTTGTCATGTTACACGCTAAGCGATACCAAAACAAACGTAAGAAGTAAATATCATCTAGTGACAAAAATATTTCTGCTGTTGGCGAGTGTCAGTGATAATCCAAATTTGTCAGTTCCACGGCGTTTTCAACATTTGAACCGGTCTGTGACCTCGATGTGCTGTATTATGCGAAACGACCTTGTTTTACATCTTTCCAGGAACCAGTTGGAGCAAGAATTGAAATCAAATAACCAGTTCTTGCGCCGTAGTTTGCCTGAAATTTTGTTCAGCGATGATAGTGATGAAAATCCACAGGTAATCCAACAGACCTAATTGCATCCTGACACAGTTACTGTGTGATGTGCTTTACATCATGAAGGGAGCATCGGTCTTTATTTTTTTTAAATGAGGCCGGAGCGCGTGCCAATAGTGTTCGTTACAAATCAATGATAAATAACTTCTTTTCTCCCAATTTGCATAATATTGATCAGAACGAGATGTTGTTTCAACGGACAGCCTTCGAAGCCATCGATTTATTGAAGCGAATTGATTTCAATTCTTCAGTTCGAGGATTCAGTAATTTCCCCAAATGTGTCCATCAATTCGCCGCCTCGTTTGTGATTTGACACAAGTTTACACAAATAAACCAGAAAACAATTAGCCGATATTACCCGCTGTGTTTCATTTTTATATTCCTTATTACCAAACGGACAGTAAATTGGATATCAGTTTCGAAAGTCACTTCCTTTGATTTAATTTCAAAACTAATCATCTCATCAACTAATTCAGCATTGCGCATTTTACATTACGAACTATATATGTACACGTTTATCGTTTAGCTGCTAATGCACTTATTCTAATAAATAGTTTAAACCCACATGGCAGAGATGCTACCAAATTAATAAAGTTAGAAGCAATTAGCCGTTGTGAAATACGATACGTTACATAAGATCGAAGAATGACGTAAACAGATACTTGGGATATTTGATACCGGTAAAGCAAATCCTTGCTAACCAGCCTACATACATATATGCACTTTGCTGAATTTATAACTTTCATATTTTTCAGGGTTACGGCGAATATACCTTGGGTTTTAAGTGAAATAAGAGTTTAGTAGATGAATGTTTGAAATAGTTTCGCACGGAAGCTAATTAGCAAAACCCACCGCCAGACATTTAGAGCTTACGTTGCATAAAATTGCTTTTCCGAATAGATCTCGTTACTGCCATGAAAACCTTAAACATATGCATAGTTTACATATGAATGAGAGTTGAAGTGAATTAGTAAAAACGCAACAAAAAAGTTTTTGACAGAAATGGAACCTTGTAACCTTGCAAAATAATCTGTCTAAAAATTACATCCCTCCCAACGTAAATAAATTTTTCCAAGCTGGGGTATCACAAATTTCGTACTGAGTTCTATGTTTCAATTCATCTAATGTCCTTGACGAGTCATGTTATCATATATACCCAACTCCTAAGGTAACCTAACAAGTAAAAAGGAGCAAATCTAGAGATTTCAATCGAATGCAAATATTGCCAAATCTTGAGCTGACACGATTACCGAATAGTATTCCTACAGCTTCAATTGATTGAAACCAGGCTTTGAAAAATTGTGGAAGATTGTTCAATAAAAGTTCTCCAGCCTCTAACCGTAACCGTTGTTCGTTTTTGAAGAAGTATGGTCCAATGATCCGTAAGACAACGATACTCACCATACGATCGCCGTACTGCTGTGTAAAGGTTGTGCCTAAACTTCTTTGGGATTGTTGTCTGTCCAATAAGGGAAATTCTGCTTGTTCACGTAACCTGTGAGATCAAAATTTGCTTCATCTGACATCCACAGCTTATCATTATCCTTATTGTATGTTTGTAATACTTACCGACATTGTTGCATGGTGGGGAAAATTGTACATTAACGCAAAGACAAAAAACAAAGGATCCAGGCAACAGAGTTGAGTACTTAAGAAAAATTGCAGGGGTAAAAAGAATATATAGGATACAGAACGTAGAAACACGAGAAATACTAAATATGAAGTCAGCGGAAACTGCACTATAAAATACAAATACATGGACACACACATATTGGACATCTAGTAAAGATGCTAGAGAACAGGCAAGTGATTAAAATCCGGGAAGAACTACCACTGGCCAGAAGTAGGAAAGGAAGGTTTCTTGAGCGTGGAACAGTGAAGTGGAAGAAATATGAAGAAGAAGAGGGCTAGACTAGAACTCAACAAAATTGAAAGAAGTGGAAGAGGTTAATAACCTCGACACCTTAGGATAACAAGAGAATTAGAATTATGACGATGAAGATATTTACAATAATTTGTCTAATTACGAGCAATTGCAAGTCTAATATTGGAACAGCCGTAACTTTTACGAATATAACTTTAGGAACACACGGACAACTTTGATGTTCTGAGCACTGCGCGCTTGTACTGTTTTCCTTTCTTGCTCCAAATTGCTGCAATCTCTTCAAAAATTTGTATGCATGCTTCATCTCATGTTTCGAAATAACCCGAACCATGACGCCCTAAACTGAAAAAAGCTCCCTCTACGTACCCTCCAAAGTATCATTCCTTTTGCAGCTGCTCCATGATTACTGATTGGTGAGATGTCTGCAGCTTAAGGTCACTATTCCGCAGTTGTATCTGGCCGTTACTACGCATTATATTATAGTTGTCTCTGTATGAATTCATTTGAGACATATTTGTCCCTAGAGACAGTTTCACCCCTTTAGATATCAAGTATTTTGAAGTATTAAAGCTTCTTAGGATAGCCTTCTTCATACGTTTTTCATTTTCTTCCCGTCTTTCATGAACCCATTTTTATCTCACCAAATCACGTTTCTCTTGACGTTACCGACGAGGTTGCTTTCTTTCTGTTTTTCCTCCAATCAAAATCACTTTAAAGTATTGTCCGTATATATTATTTCTAATTTTATTGTAGTTCTTCTAGGAAACCTAAAATATATTGAACTTAACATTTGATGTTGAACACAATGCCAACATCGTGCCTCTCAAATATGATTTGATCAGATGATTTGGATATGGATATGTTATCATAAGACCAAATTCACAAGTTAAATCGCACTTCTATATTTGATTTTGTGAGAAACTTGACGATTACTGCATAAAGTGTAAGGTTATTAAAGCTTGGTAACGATATCATTAGGTAGGTAGAAGTGTTTTAAATAATATTACGTTCTTAAATAGTTCATATTGGTGATGCTACTTCGAACAACATTATAGTATGAGTCCGTGTACGGTGATCTATGTATATCCACAAACTGGAGGACTTCTTATACTCATTTTATAAGGACTAGCTGAGCATCTTGCATATCAAACTTTTATGCTTGCAATGTACGTATAAAGTTGTCGAGACATATTGATTATCGTGTGCTTTGTAGTTTTCAGTGCAAACCCGCATACCATTTCATATTATTTTAATATGTGGTATTTTATCAATATTGTCATTTTGGACGCAAAATTTCTACTTTACATCTTACAAATATTTCCATCCAACCGATCGTAAAGAATTTAAAATGTAGTGTCACTTATAAGTTAGCCTCACAGAAACCCAGAAGTTATTAAAATTTCATCAGGATACAACCACTAGTTTATGTAGAGAAAAATTCGAATTCAGTTTGACATTGTCTAGAACAACGTTTTGATGGTGGCGTTCTACACGTCGCGGGATATGGTCTTCAGTTGTATATGAGGACCGTAAACTATCCCTGCACCACGTTATTTGGTGTTAGTCTATCGAAATGTGGCATTCTGCAACGGAACATCGTCAAATAACACTAACACAGTATTAACCTTAACGCGCCTCTCCAGGCTCTAGTTTTAATACTACCAGAGTCACTGTTTGGTAAGCTGAGTGTCATTTGCCGCTCACCCTTAAGCTGCAAATTTAATGACCTGTGTGCTACTGATCTTATAGCAGTTTTTACATATACAATTATCGTCTTATTTCTTCTGTGTCTTATTACTATTGTAATTTTAAATTTATTAGTTAACCAAAACGAAATATATTAGAAGTAATAAAATAATCTGAATTATTGCAGACGGATGAGCATCACGTAAGTGTGTAACCCACATGTTAACTACATCAGCAAGACAAAAATATTGAACAAACGGCCATAATATTATCAATCATATCGAATGCAAGACATTCCTTTACGATGCAATGTGATTGGCGATTAAGGAAAACATAGGGTCCTTGTTTTGCTCGTTCCAGATTTTCGTAACTTTTCCCATTTGAATATGACAACCACTTTAGTAATTAATACGCTGAGATTTCTCGAACCAATCAAATCTGCACTGAAATCTTATACAGCACTGTATACTAGAAGTAGATGCACTTCTTTACCTGCCCATTTGTCAGAATCGCAGTCAATAAGCATAAATTACCCGAATGAAAAGGATAAACCATTGTGAGAAAACGATAATCCAGGATAAGAACAAAAAGATATAATATTCAAATAATCGATTTGCACGTTACCAAGATTGGCCTCAATCTCCCAATTAATTACCATTAATATCGAAACGAAGTTCGTGTTCAAAAGTTGTAAATAGAATTCCAATTAAATTAAATATTTAAGCTACCATTTCCTAACACTCTAGTAAATGAAGTTCCTGGAAACTCAAACTCGCAGTTATTAAACGCAACCTCTCCATTAAAATCTATTCCGTTCCTTCAAAATTGAGATCACAACTTATTTCCAATTAAGAGCTCCGATAGGCACTTATTTCCTACGACACTATTTCGATAATTCCCGAGTTTATCAAACGTTCGATATTATTTCAGGCGAAGGACTTGTTGCGTCGCTCTTGCGAGATTCCTCGATGAGAATATAACTGAATTTATGGATCTGAAGACGTTATCTTGATGTTTACTTTGGCAAAAACAGTAAAAATTGATGAAGCAAAAAATACGAAATAACAGCATTGACGTCATTTTTAATGCGCATTATCGTTTTTGTTTCCTTTCTCCCTCCATTCTCTCCCCATTTAGCACGACAGTTACTTTTATTTTAATAGGAATGAAATCATAATACTTATAATGTTAGGTACTTATACATATGTTATTAATTATCGACTACTAAATCTACTATTACAAGTCAAACAATTACACTATCTGTCTGGGAACTACGTTGCTTACTTGCTTCAATAGACTAAGTGGTGGTATCCATAATCCATTCTATCAATTTGCTAACTCACTTGATTTAATTTGCAGTCGAAGGGTAAGTTTATAACGACCACAATCGCCTCGGGTCGATTAGAATTCTCTACCAGAAATTATTGGTCTGAGTTTGGATATGGAGGTTTAAATGTACAGTCAGGAAACAAGTTAACATAAATTCATTACCATTTATAAGTATGTATAGTGAAAATATAACTTATTAAAATGGAATAGTATATTTTTTATTTTATTTCGTAATTGCACTTCCACACATTTTCAGCAAATCTAAACTTAATACATGTCTTTTTCATAGTTCCTCAAATTTAGGAATTTTGCAAGTTCAAGTTTGAGATTTAAGTTGTTAAATGTTTCTTTCATATTATGTGTGGACGGTTTGAATACTATTCGGGTAATTATTTTTAAAACTCTGATATCGTCGACTTCTTATGGTATTACCATAAGACTCGTAGTTCCAGTATCACCGTTTTCCATTGATTCTTTACGAAACAGTGTAATTCAGATTAGGCATTTGCTTTTGTTGAGTATGTATTGTTTTGAAGCTACACATCTTGATATTATTATCAGTAGTAACATCCCAGCAGCTTTTTACATTTGTTATTATACATATATAATTAGGTTCTGTTTCGAGATGCAATATTTCATAAATATTTTGCGAACTGAAATTTGCATAACTAGACATATCTCCGACGCAAACGGTACAGGTGTGACTTTTTTATGAAAAACAACTAAACCAATACACTGATTTCACAAAGAATTATATCTCAAATCCAGGCAGTTCTGAGCATATGACAAGGTAAAATATTAACTAAGGCACCCAATACTAAGTGTAAAATGAAAAGTCCATTGTCAAAACTAATTACGGTCAATTGGGATTGAATTTCTACTGGATCCATAACAATCACACACAACATTCGAAACAGGTCAATGTTTCGGCAATAAATTGAATGGTCACGTTGTGGATCCTGTTTCAGATAATTTTACAAAGCAAAGATACTTAGACCTTCTCAGAGGCCAGGTTATTCTAATTTTATTAGTTTTACATACATTTGCAGAAAATCGAAGTACTCCTAATATCGATACATAAGAGCATTTGGTTGGAACACCACAAACCTCCAATTCATTAGACTGGATTTTATTTTACTTTAAAATATAATTGCACAGGGAAAGTGATATTTTTAGAGGAAATGGTAGCATAGATAACTCTTGTAGGCACAATCCTTTCCAGTTAGCACATGTAACCTTTTGGAGGCTATTTTGATGAAACTACCACTATTCATGCTTCGGGGATCAATTCATCTCTTGTACTTACTTTTTCTCGAGAACTTCTATTGCCATTCATCCTCATGGACTACAATTTAATAAAGAAATATTCAAGCAAATGGGTGACCAATCAATATGGTTGTGGCGGCGTATTTATCGTTCACGAAATGTAAGATTTGGATGATCATAGTCCTTAAAGGAAATCTGGCCAGAACTATACAACAAACAATGTGTGTGGAAAACTGGCATCATCGTCATAACAAACATAAAATTCGGCCAGGATAAAAAGTCTGGTTGGAAAAATTGGAGGGCGTTCAGGAAATTGCGATTTATTCTCGAATTTTTAAATCTTCCTATAGAAAGGAGAGATATGCAAGTTATGTATCACTTCTAACCCACGGTCTCTAAACCCCAATTACACAAATAAACTCTAAATGACGCAGTAAGCGGGTTTATAGGGCAATGTCAGAAACGAGAAAAATTTTAACAGGACTTTGATAAAGGAATTCCAAAGTGCAACTCGGTGTACGCACAAGTTTATAAGTTAATGCTGATCAAAATCCAAATGGAACGTTGTGGGATCCCAAAGACAACGACCAGAACTTCATTCGAAAGACAGCAGAAGAAAGCGAAGAGAAAACTAAAGATTTGATGGAGACCTACATATATTCTAAAGTGAGTGATTACAGGCGAAGAAGATCACCTCACGGGTAGAATGTAAAGGTTCTGTAGGTAGACGGACTTTCTCCCAGAATAGAAGAAGTCGCTTAGGCAATTACATACGTAAATGCATTTGTTGGTTGCATTACACCACGCATTTGCAGACGTCATAGCTCTCCAAAATGTAATATCCTTTTTCCCCGATTACATATACGAAATTGCAACTTTCTAAACGAGAAATGCAGGATATATCGGTTATAATTTTGCATTACCGGTTAAATTATTTAAACATCAAACCGTAAGTTGTCATCCTATTCCTTTTGTACTTCTTTGCTCAGTACCTGGGTTATTGTTTGTCGTGAATATGTGTATGCGTTTCTTACTTCAATTACTTTGTTTTGCATTCTTACTCACTCCCCTTACAGTATTGATTATCTTCTCATTATTTATGTTTCGCTCACGCTTAATTTGAACCAATTTCTGATATCTGTTCAATATTTCTTGAAAAGCTATGTCGTTATCGGAGCCTAAGTTAGTTAGTTCTTCTTCATTCCTTTTTATTACCTCGGTTTTCCCGCTTTAATTCTTCGAAGATGTCATCCATTATCAGTATAGGTGGCTTTTGGAATATCGATATTTTGTTGAACTCTCATTTTACGTATGTCGAGTGAGTTTTCATATCGTTCCAAAATGTTTGTTTCACCTTTGTATGTATATACATGCTCTTGATTAGGCCAGTGTATCTTGAAGCTACTTTGCAGTTTTGTTGAGATTTTATTGTAGCCCATATCTGCATTGAATTCCATGATTTATATCTAGTTTACGAAAGCCAAGAGAAAATCTGCTACATGTTTTTGATTCTCTGATGATACGTATTACTTGTATACAACAATAAATTTGCTATAGGCGTTTTGCGTCAATATCCCATAATTTATAATAATCAATGGATCTAGGAACGTATTTTGTGAGCATTGCTATGCAGCTTTCTTTTAAATAAATGCTTCATAGACAACTTCAGGTTGATTGTTAATTCATAGGACCATCACTCGTAGCAGTGTCTGCCCTCAAATTATAAATAGCGAAGCATTTTAGAAGCACCAGACAAGGTCGAAAAAGAACATCTGTAGCATACTCATAATCAACTATGCTGCGATTCTCCGAAACCAGCCTGATCTGAAGACCAATAAGAATTGAAATTGTTGATTGATCCATGTGTTAACAGCACCTACACTAGCCCTGGGGGCTATTATGGGCCCTGAGCTTCTTGAGTCTGAGGCTCGGACTTCTTCTAATTGTCTAGTATAGCTAGTAGAATTTGGGTTTGTAAAGACCCTTGGATCTGACTGAAAATGAAAGAATCCTCTACTGTTGAGAATAGATGCGATTCCTGCCGTTTTTGGGACTAAGAGGGAATATAAAATCATTGTTCCACATAAAGGTCACTAGTTGGACGGTCAACTATCATCTCCACATAATCAAGCTCAGCAACGAGCCTCGGTTAAGATTCTATAAAGTAATTAAACTACTGGCCACCTAACATGCTACTGTAAGGCTTTAGTTAACAGCAGACGCCTGAAACCTATGGATTTAAGACGTGTTCGGTTACAGACGGTCCACTTCTTTATGAGGAAGATAACGCTCTCGGACTGGTCTGCCGATTCGGAGAGGTTAGTATAATGGGCTGTACAGCTTGAGTGCTGCCCTTGAGGGCTTTTGCCTTTATGAAATAAACTAACTAATCCATTTGTTATCTTTATCAAGTGTAACCAACTGGCTAGCCTTTTATCCTTTTATAAACTGGCAAAACCGATTCTGTAGATGTTACTAAATGGAACAGCTGTTTGATAATTCTTATAGTAAGTAGCACTAACGTATGAAACAGCATCATATTTTTCAAATTTCGTAAATTAGTTCCGTTACTGTAAAAATTGAGATGTTTGGGGCTACAGAAATCGGTGTAGGTAAAGACGAGAACTTTTTATTGGAAATTTAATTGCAAGAAATAGGACGATACACCCAAACTAACAATTTTTCTAATTCCAAGAGTTAGGCGTTAATGAACCGAATTATATTGTCTCTTATGTTGTTCAAATAAAATTGTGTAATAATGATTAGTAATAATAATTGTAAGAATTATAAGCAGGTATTTCACAAAGAAGAAAATATGATTACGGATCTAACATATAATATATATAAAATACCAAAAAAGCACATCAAACGCTTCTTTTACAATTTATAGTTGGTTCTAAATTATAGGTTGCTGTTTTTGATGAATATAATGTACCTATATTTCATATATACTTTACATATGTTTACGATAAAATGTTATTTAAATGAAATACATTTCATCGCCAAAAATAATTGGGAAGTAATTGCAATTTTCCATAACTCTTTCATTACGATTTATCAAAATCTGATTATTTATACTCGCTGAAAATTTTAAACGAACACTTCCCCGTATGAAAAGTACTAAACAGCCAGCGAATCCTTTCATTTGTAATATGTTTCGGTTAATACGCCGGGTTGCACATGTAATAAAATTAATCACGGTCGAATATTTTCATTTCCCATTGAACAAGTTATAAAACATACATCATGTATGTACATACACATAGATAGATACGAATATACGTTATCGATTTCCTCCTCATAAACCAAACAACGAAATAACGAAAGCTCGATCGCAATCCAGCTGATAGATAAAAACTGATAATAATAATTTACGTGTAAAATATTTCAGCAAATAATCGTCGGAACTTTACGATGCTTATTGCCGCGGCACTAAAACTACGCTCGTGGAACTGTGGAAATTCATCTTTGTCAGAAAACGCGCTCTGGAAATGCGGTAAAGTTTACCGGCTGCTTGTTTTATTGTATAATATTGTATTAAAGGGGGATGAAAAGAGGCAGTAACATTATTAAGATTGATCACACGATATATAGACATGAACCTTTTTGTTTGTTCACCCTGACGTTGATATACTCGACGCATTCAGATTTGTTGGAAATAAAACGTTTGACTGCATCGATCATGGCTAATTGTGTATAAGAAATGCTCCGAAATTACTACCTTTTGTTTACACAATAAAATTCTCAAAGCGGAATATAAAGGTAAATATTGTTTTCGGCATATACTACTATACGGAACACATTTATAACAAAAAGAATCTTGCGATACGACAATTTTAAGCGCATGTTTTCAAAAAACCTTACTTTGCCTTGCGTAGGACCTAAAACCAAAAATCGACCAGCTGATCAAATGGCCCAGATAATTTGACAAACCTTTTACATTCATGACCTTCGTTACCGAGATATTATGCCACAAACTTTCGAAATGGAGCATCCCGTATAACTTTGAGGGGATGCTCGTTCCCCTTAAAGAAAAATTCAGCACCAAAATAAAATGATTTTCTACTATTGGCATAAGTGTCTACATTTACACAAAGATTCAGAATTGTTTGAATGTGCGCGATAGATAACTTCCCTTCTTAGTAGAACTAACGATGATATGAATGTTGCTACTGAAAAGGAACCCGTGCTATACGATCCATGTAAAAGTGGTAACCATATGACCCTAGTTGTATTCACTTGGTACATTGCCAGCGTCAGGAATAGGCTCCCTTACACCTTAACCTGACGCTTGATGAAATGTGCCCTAGATCGTACGAGGCTTAAAACTTAGAAGGCAACCAAACGAGTGGTGCACCTAATTACGGCCCACCACAAAATTTTGAAATTCGTGATATCCGGGTGTGATTGTAATCTTGGCGTCATAGCACATGCCATACCATATCGGAGCACAGACCATCAATGCACAATATTATAGCTTATTTCTGAATTACAATCTGCGACCAGCTTTGAGAAAATAACAACGATACATTCTGCAGATAATAGTATGAAAGCTTCTTCCAGTTACAGAGATGGTTTTATTTGAAGAACTGAGTATATTCAACAAAAGCAATAAAACTACACTCCATTAATGGGCTGAGATCTAAAAAATAATTATCTGAGTGTTTGACTAACTTGGTGGTATGCGTAACTTCAAATCAAATGTGTAAGTTTTTATCAATTTTAATAATGGGCTGCAGTAGCATCATGGTTAGCAACAATTACATCTGTTAACCTTCCTATACTCACGCATACGGTCTGTGAGACCGACTTATATAGTATAGTATACGTCTTTCATTTTGACGTGAGTATAGGAAGGTTAAATCGCACCATGGCTTTGGCTGGTCGAAGATAGCAAAACCATTAATACCAAGCTGGACAATGGACAGCTGAAGAGGATGCCTTTTGTTGACGACGAAATAACGAATGTTATTCGAAAATTCGGATTTGAAATTACTAGTAAAAAAATCGAATGGGCTTTCTGTACTGGAGATATCGCTGCCTTCCGGGTTGTTAAACAGAAACTCAACTGAATTTGTGTAATAGCGACTTCCGTAATATTGAACAAGTCGAAACGGTAAACTGGATATCTAACCACATCTATAAAGTCGTTAAAAAGCGGTAATCCCAATCAATGACAGTTTTTCAAAGATGTTCCATCTCCCTGTGAGAACGAGATTTGAACCAGATACTCAAGTGAAGAAGGAGAGATATAAGAGAAAATCATCAAACAGGTGTGTCAATAAAAACAGTTATAAAAGAATTCGGAAATGATTTCCAGTATTCAATAAAAAGGAAATTATAGAATGTACTACCATTCATGGTGGTGTCATTAATTGCTATTTTCCTTTTCAAATTCTTTCAAACACGCGTATTTGTCTTTATTTAAACTATGTAAATCGTTGATGGGAATCAGTGCGAATGGACAGTAGTAGTAAAAGTATGTAAGTATGTAAAAACAAGAACAAGAGAATTATACGAATGAGTACCTCATTGTAATAAAAACCAGCTGAAACTACACGACTGCAAGTGCTAATATCGCAGAACAACAAATATTTCCATCTGGCATCGCTTACAGGAATTACACCTGCATTGCAGTACTTTACAACGAATTTTAAAAAACATTTGCACATTTATATTTATAAAATTTAGCTGGTTCAATAACTACAGCCTACTGATCCTAGACGGCGTAAAAACTTTGCCAATCGGATGTTAAAACAACTACAAGTTGATCATGCGTTCCATAACAAAATCATCTTTAGTGATGGAGGTCAGTTTTACTTCAACGACTTCGTTAACAAACAGAATTTTCGAGTCTGTGAAGCAAAAAATTCACATTCCTTGCAAGAACTCCCGAGATATTCCAAAAGTGCTAGTTTGGTGTGCCATGTGAACAAGAAGGATCAGCGAACCATACTCTTTGGTGATGGTGATAAATGGCGATCACTACCATGGCAATGGACGTCACTTGAATATGGTTTTAACAGGATGATGCCATCTGCCACACCGTTTGATCAGTCTCGCAACGTGCTCCATTTGTTGTCGTCCAAATAATTTCTTTTCTCCAATAATTTCCTGCAATATTTATATCTCCGTCGCTTTTAATAATAATTTGGTCCTTGTTGTTTTGAGATATCTCACTGTTATTTATTGCTATCTACATTATTATTGTGTAAACTACTTCTTCTTCTTAATCCTTTCACCCTCTCTACCTTTGGATGAAAGGGGTTTGGAGTCACCGATCCATGTACATACGTATACCGTGCCAATTACTATTTTATTGATATCAGAATGTTTAGTTCTAACTTGGCACATCATTCGTATTTACAAGGAAACATCTCAAACCCCGAAATTAAAGAATAATTAAAACTTTGTGGTAGTTCTCCCTCAAGGATGTTTGAAATGTTTGAAACCGTTTTTCTTAGCTTAGAGATTAAAGCTACCCCTCGAACTTTGTATCAATTTTGGGTTTTCAGAAAATAACTCAGTAAACTTTGAAGAGTAACTTTATCCGTTAAAAGCGAGATTGAAGGCTTTGAAGATAACTGGATTACGGTTAATTGGCCACAGTTTCATTTTTAAATTTCCTGGTTGTGGATGTTCCCTTGTTAGTGATGGTTTGATATAAATGATGTATAAGCAGTCAAAAAGTAGGGTAGTGTACAATCATTCAAAAAATTCTTACATTGTAAAAGTCATTTCATATTATTTTTGGCACCGGTTTAATGTAACACGAAATTATGTGAATATTTCACATCAAAGTTTTTATTAATAACAGAGAGCGAGCGGTGCTGCTTTTAATAACGGGATGAAAAGCTGCCGACAACGTAAACCAATATGGATAGCAATTTGTTTTCAATATTTTATCTGTTCCTTGATCCATATCGAACGCTAACAAAAGATATCCATTAAACGTAAAATTGCGGAACAATCGACTCTTTTCAAAAGTCTATTTTTATCGTTTTGCGTTTGACGTTATCGTATTGACTCCTACCTAGAAATAGATCGAAATTTACTTGTTTTCAATACCCTGCCTACTCGTTGACCCTTAGAATTGTCCAGGATCTGTCGTAGAATAAGCTGCTTTATACCAAACCTACATATCAAAAAAAAAAGCCAAGCGGATATTGTGTGTGCGTCCCTATAGCTTCAGGTTTATATTAGGATATAAAAATAGATTTCCTTTTCTCTCTGGAGTGGCTTAATACGCTTTTGTATCACGAAAGTAAACACAGAAGTTACTTTGATTTATATCAAAATGTTTCTGTTCTACTAGGTGCTAAATTCACTAATTTATTGAAATCAATCCTTTAAATAAATTACTTGCGTAGTTAAATTTAATGTTAGTACTAGGAATACGGTGTTTAAAAATGTACAGAACGAAAGCCATAATGAAAGTGCTGATTGAAACAGGTCTTTCGACAAACTGTTAAAATTTGATATTTAAGCAGAATGGAAATATCCGATTGAAATAAATTTAATATCGGGCGGAGTCAGATTATTAAAGTTGATAATTGACCAAGAGGAAATTCTGACTTTGGCATTGTTAAATATTTGAAGTTAGCTGTCTTAAACGCGTTTCAATTAATCCATGATAGGCCACTGTGAATCTGCTGAAGATAGGATTCGAGATAGTATCTCGCTTGAAGCATCGTGTCGAGACACCCTGAAGACAAAACAGCAATTTCGCATTTAGTCTCGAAATTCAAAATAACGGTTTGAAAATCAGCAAATTATATGAAGTCAGTACTCGGGCTTTTTTTGGTAGGTGATAACGAACCTGACGTTGGTTTCGCGTCTTCCCAAATGGCACTCTGGAAATGCTATTCGAAAATCGACCAAAATCCGACTTTCGCTCAGTAACTGGTGTGTAGATTAAGTGTTGGGAGCTTAGGAATTTGTGCATAAAATAAAACAGGACACACTTGCATATATAAACATAGCCACATACACATTCATACAATCCCACGAAAAATACATACACCCACACACAGGCATACAAATGCACAAAGAAGATCAGATTTTCGTCACGTTCACACTCGTTGATCCTAGGTAATGCTAGAAGTAGAACCGGAAACGTTTACTCTTTTTTACGGAAAACATTTTATGTGTTGAGAGATGCAAAACTAACATCGTGTTTGGTGTGATTGTGGGGAGCGAAAAACGAGCCCCCTCTTGGACTGTGTTCCTATGATTGTCCCAGCACTAGCTTTTTAATTAGTTTTCGAAGGAAATTCGAAGGACCAATAAAGCACACGAGAAAATTAAGACTGTGTTATGCTCGAATCTATCTTAACAGTTACACGTAAAACCGCCACAAATACTTTTGGTATGTTTTTACAAGGGAATATAAATGTTTGTATGTATTGGAAATTTTTTGTGTACGAAAGCCGACTGACTTGACATTTATTCACAGTAAAATTCATGTATTCATGTATTCATAGTAAAATTGATCATGACCATATCCCTTTGTGATCTACGCAAAGGAGTGACGACAACATTATGCGCCGAACAGGCAAGCGAAAATATCCTAATCCTTCTTGCGAAAATTTCCAACTGACGAATTATATGTACTGATGCAAAGATAACCAAATATATTAGGACATTTGGTATTACAATCTTATTTCTTACCCACTAAGTAAGGCAATAAAGACATGACAAGGGGTTCGCAAGGAAGCTGACGAGTTTTCGGCTTGAACGCATAAGCTATTGATAAGACAGGATGTAAAGCGTCAGGTGCTACTTTGAAAACGAGAATCTTTTCGTTTGCTGTTAGAGTATCAATGCTTAGGTAGAGAACAC
Organism: Chrysina gloriosa; assembly: GCA_038088585.1. Taxonomy (NCBI): domain Eukaryota; kingdom Metazoa; phylum Arthropoda; class Insecta; order Coleoptera; family Scarabaeidae; genus Chrysina; species Chrysina gloriosa. Next base: position 18,589,948 of record CM076091.1, read on the forward strand.
ACAGAAAAAATTATGATAAACAATAAAGAGTTCATAATGAACAAAACATATATACATATATATATATACATATAAAGGCTCCATCTAGGTCATTCAGGCCTATCGCCTAGAGTGTGGTTTTGTTTCTTCCTTCCACGTCTGTCAATTTTTCCACCTTCTCTTTCCAGTTTTCTCTGATATCTTCCATAACTGCTTCCCTCCACTTTTTACTTTGCCTTCCTCTCCACGCTATTCCTTTGACTACTCTGGTGTCATCCAATCTCTCCAAATGTCCCAACCATTGTAGTCTTCTGGACCTTACAATTTCATCTATCGTAGATTAGTTAAAGAGGTCGTATATTCCTTCGTTAGATCTGCTTTCCCAAGAATTCTCCGCAGGACCCCTTTCTCCCATATCCGTGTTTTTACTTGATCTCTTTCTGTCATCGTTCATTGTTCACTCCCATATAGTAGGGTAGGCCGTATCACCGTCTTATAGATTGTTATTTTTATCCTCTCTGAAAGCTCTTTAGATCGGATCATTTTCCGTAACCCTGCTGCACATCTATTACTCTTTTTGCTCCTTCTTCGCATTTATTAGTTATTCATTTGTCTAAATATACATAGTTGACTGTCTCTTTATTATAGTTTTGAATTTCCAAGGTTTTATTCTGTTTATCATAATTCTTATTTTTTAATTGCATATATTCCGTTTTCACTTGTTGATTTACAGTTTCGATGCCTCCTCTATGAGTTGTGTTGTTACTCTAATAAGTTCTTTTTGGCTATATGCTATCATGACCAGATCATCTGCATATGTCAGACATTGATGGTTCTTTGTGTGTAATGTCCTTTTTGCTATTTCTTATCGTTGCCTCTAGTACCAGGTTAAATAGCAGTGTGGATAATGGGTCTCCTTATCTCAGCCCCTTTTTGAATTCAAACTCACTGGTTTCGTGACTCTCTATTCTGACCGTGTTTATATTTTGTTCTAAGGTCATGTATACTAATTTAATTAGCTTTCTATGTATGCCCAACCTTTCCAATACTTTAAAAATTTCCGTTCTGCATATTGAATCATACACCGCCTTTAAATCAATAAGCACCATATGTCTTGCCATATCGTACTCCTACCTTTGGTTTAAAATCTGTTTTAGCAGAAAAATCTGATCTACCGTAGATCTGCTTTTTCTAAATCCACACTGATATTCTCCTATTGCACTCTCTGCGAATTTTTCTGACCTTTTTTAAGTACTGTGGCAATTATTGTTATGTTACGTCTAAGAGCGCGATTCCCCGTTAGCTGCTACATTCCGAAATGTCTCCCTTTTTGTGTAGTGGTATAGCGACACATAGCGACGGTGAATATCCCAAAATAACCGTTCCTATTTCCAAATTTTATAATCCGCCACATCGACGGGCCAAGTGAGGTACCAATTTTTCGATGAATTCGAATAGTTACAATACTAATACCCCAAGTTGGCCCTATAAGATTACTTCGGCTATTTTGTAAAATGCGTTATCGGCTACGTAAGAGATCCCCACAGCCATATCATTTGAAAAACTTTCTCAATTTTTGATCTGCCGTATTGATCCGCCATGATGGAAAATCTAAGCGAGGTGCCGCAGAATATCCTTGACTGTCGACTTTCATGTAATTTGCAAAACTTTGCCAGGTTTCAAACGGCCACATCAGATTTTGGATCTTGAGTACATATTCGATATTTTATATTTGTTTTCAGTATGTCTCGGCGCGATGATCCAAATAAGTTACTATCCCGAACTGTCTTTAGCAGTTTCACCATGTCCTACGATGGGTTAAATAGAATCTGTCAAAATCCAATGTTTATTACTTCAATTGCTTCTAATAGATTGTCAACCTTTCTACAAACAGTAATAACCTATGTTATAATGGAGCAAAGTAAACATTTTAAATTTTTAGTTCATCGCATTAAAAACATTATTTATTTTTGTTAGAAACACTCTCAGGCATGTTTAAGTAAGGTAGACAATATCTAGTAAACAATTTTGTGATACGATCAACGAACGTGTTCTATTATGATAATATATTGTCAAAACACTACACACATTTACTTTTGCGCGGGAGCCGATTCATTTCGATAACATTTTCCGGGCTTACGAAGTATATTGCCAGCTGGATAGTATTCACGTCGAAGAATATCAGGTGGTTGTGCTCCTAATACTTATAAATTCGTATGTATGGAAGTACTTCACTCCTTCTTGGAAAAACCCACTACTTTACTAGCTAATGTTGTTAACGTCATGGTTGTTTTATTTACTAAGATAGGATTTCATAAACTGAAAGACTCTTCGATAACTTATAATATTGTACAGGATTAATTTAATTTCCAAACGCATTACCTCCGAAACTTTAGCGGAGAATCATTAATTATCATTAGAGTTTTAATTACCATTTTCTCGTTGGTATATACAATAGCAGTGTTAAATGAAGAGATAGAGGGGTATTAACTTAATTTAGAGTTCTCAACGTGGATTTAAAAAAGATACAGCTACTTTGGGATCACTTTAATAGTATTCTCCACAATAATAGAGAATTATTCGAATTTTCTCCTGGAGAAGTTCGGCACTTTTTAATTTCGAATAAGCAGTCCGCTAGGAATTCTTTTGATCTCTTTTGAATGATAAAGTTGTTTATTTCTTCCTTTTTATTCGAGTGTTTGGTTTCTACTCTACATTTTGTATGACAGTGGTTCAGAAATTCTTTCACAAGTTCATGGGCTTGCACAAAAACGGGTCACGAGTTACAGCAAACGCTCGATAAGCTGAACTAATTCAGACCAAGGCTGTTTCACATTATCGAGGTGTTTACATTAACGAAGGTGATGAAAATGAAAATACAAAAAATATTCGAACAATATTTTGTAAACAATAAGGATAAGAATAAATCAAAATAGCGTTCTATAATCAGGTATTAAAGAACCAAGATCAGCCAACAAAGTTAAAATTAAGACTACTTTCGCAAAATCAAAACTACATATGCGTGTATACGTAACTAAGCATCTGTGTTTGCTATAGTAATGACTTATCCCGGGAATGCAGGCAATTAAGTTTAAATATGTATATAAGCTACATAATTCGGGAAACTCCCCTACATAATTGGGAAACTCGGGGATTGATCAAACTGGGTTTTTCATAGAGAACTTGTAACGCTCGAAGTTACATCGCCTTCGTAGATCTGTTTACGTTATCGAGTTATCGTACTTACAATGACTTTACGTTATCGAGCATTTCGTATAATCCTATAGTACGAAATTTGTGCTCACATTAGCGCAATGTTTCCAGTATCGGATATTTAATTTATCGAGCGTCTGCTATATTTGCCTTATTAAAAGAATATACCTATTATTTACCGAAGTGACAGATTTGTAGGCTAAAATAAAAATTAACGAAATAAGACACTAAAACATAAGTAATGACAACCGTCAAAAATAATATCCTCACCTACCTATTAACTAAATGGTGGAACTTCACAAACTCAGCTTTACAAGCAATCGCAAATTAAACAATAACAGTAAAATTAATGAAATCCATACAATGAAAGCTATTGTAAAATAGAAATGTCATCAAATAAGCTGTTGGTATTTCTCCTCATTGCCACTACAGGCGAAAGTCCGGGCACATTAATCCTCGCAATTGGTACTGTAAAAGTAGCCACAGATCTCGATGCAGTGCACAGTACATTGAGGGCAATCTTGGATAATAGATCTGGGCAGTAAATAGTATTAACTAAAAGCTTAGCTAGAGAGCTTGCACTATGTTGCTTGCGGCTGGACATCAAGAGATCGATTCATGAAGTGATCCCTAGCCTCAGAAAGATCAGCCCCAAATGCAGCATATCGGCAATTGATTCTGAATGATAAATATAATATTTGAGTGTGCTAACAACAAAAGCAAACATTTAATTAAGTTCACAACGATAAACTCTTTTGTACATCTTAAAATAAAGCCCAACGCCTTAGAGGCAGAACTGCAGATTTCATTGATGTGCGAAACAAAAGTCAAACCGGAATCAAACAAGACTCCACGGTCCCTAACAGAATTAACGTTTGACAGAGGTACATCAGATATGGTGCAAATGTTAATAATCGGAGATTCTCTCCTCGTATAAGTAATTTGGGCAGCATTTGGCGATGTTTAAGTTGAGCTGGTTAATTGCACGCCACCTCTCAATCAAATCTAAAATATATTGCAGCAAAGCAACGTCATCGCGATCGGATATTCTGGAGTTAACTTTAAGATCATCCGCATACGCAAATGAAGGGCTAATAAACTGAACATACGGAAAACTTGTTGGAGAAATAAATTGTACAGCCAGATAATGATGCACGCTACCAACTTGTCGGTTTTAATAGGATTTATGCTTTAAAATCCTGACATGCAACTCTGATCGGTAAAGAAGCACAATACACCGTCTACATAATTGCATCGCGACCGAACGGCCATTATCGTTTCGTTTAAATTATCCCGTTACCTGATTGAAGCGACCGCTTTGATAATAATAACGACGACGGCGACGCACTGCAGGTATCAGTTCGATCAAGGTCGGCCTTCGCTAAGGGGAGATTATTTTTAACGCACGACGGAGGAGAATATGCAAACACGTCCGCGTTTCAGTTTTCAGGCGTCGTCAACGGCGACGACGTTATACTATCCACCTGTTGCTCCGTCTCGCTCCCACGCGCCGTTCTCCTTTCCAAGCATCGACGCCGCACCGAGACGCCTCTGCCCTACCGGACGAGTGCGACAGCTCCCGACATAAACGACAACAGCTAGGAAATATCACGCTTGTTGACGTACCAGCCATATGGCGCGGCCGCAACGTTTAGATTTGACCGGAGATATTTCGTGTCCCCCTCGTTTCAGAAGGAGACGACGCCTATAGATTTACACGGGCGTTTGTGTCGCTTATAAACTGCGTGGAAAATTACGCCAGCGATTTTTAATGGGGCGAAAGCGGTTATAACGGTATGGAACTTTAAAACAGATTAATTTCATAAATAAATGTTACACATACATTGTTTGAGTCACAAAAATTCTCGTTAATATAAATATGTACAATCAACATACCACACGCATAAAGTTGTGGTGAGTTCAGATAACGGAACTGTATTCTAATCTCCTGTGGAAAAGGTATGGTATTTGAAAACATGTGCATAACCTCAGATCTGCCAAAGGAGTTGTTATAGGTGCAAATGATGGCCAGATTAAGATGCTGGGATACATTTGGTATAAGAACGTATATCAGGACGGAAGCCTTACTTACATTGTATGTTGTCCCAAAAGATGTACAGCTGCGACATACAGCTAGACTATCGTAATCGACTCCCCACGAAGGATAAACATTATCAATTCTATAAGAGCTGAGATATCTCCCTTACAGGCATTCTACTATAATTTGCGTAGTAGGGGTATAAAATTATAGAAGGATATCCAAATTTACTTCGACAAATGTCTAAAACAGAACCTTCAAACTTATCGTGTTAGTAAATGATCCACAAGAATGAATGAGGGAGCCTATAAATCTAAATCCGAAATTTTTAATTTCACCAATGTCATAAGGTAGCGATAATTGCAAGACAAGACAAGAGCACGCCAAGATCACAACTTCGAAATGTCAAGGAATTTTATTGATCAAGATCAACAGTAGATAAAAAGATAATAAGCACGTATGTAAGAAACAGCAATATTTATATTGGAGCGATTTCTGCCAGATTCTTATAAAACAAATTTATTATATATTATTCATTTATACTGCTTATCCTTCAATAAAGATCAAAATTCGCTGGCGTATAAAACAACTTTGATGTTATATGGTATATTTAGCAAATTTTTAGATACAATTTATATTTGTATATGATATACAACATACCCCAGTCTGAATTCTATAGTCATTATATGTAGTCTGGATAAATTGGGGGTAACAGTGTACAATTCCTGAATAAGTTACGACAGCATCGACGACTTCCCGCTCTAATCAGTACATTGTACAGCAGTAGTTCTGTGTATATGTGGGGTGTCCTAAATTATTTCGTAATTACCGCTGTTTACCCACACTAATCATATGCAGCATCAGCATCCATTGTTCGTTGTGATTGATCTAGGACAATTTTGTGATGCGATATAGCATTGTCCAAACAGTAGTATCTTTCTCCCTTTCTTTTTCCATTTTTTCCAAATTTCCGTAACCATGACGTTATAATATCTGTCGCCATCTGTCCATTCCAGCAACGTACATTTTTGCTTTTTCCAATAAATAATTAATCGATTTTCCTTGTCGCCGTTCATATTTGTACAAAATGAAATTGACAACCTTTAATTTGTTCTGTTTCTACTCGCACAATTATCTGATTTCTTGGGTATTACTAAATATAGAGTCCGCTTTCATCGGCGTGGTATACATCTCCAGATGCATAGTCCTTTACTATTATAACTGGTAGCTGCGTTTTCTAGACTTCAACCGTATTTAAACCAACATCAGCTGATTTGCCACAAGGTGACTTAAACACAATGTCACGTCTTTGACGAAACTTTTACACTTCGTATAACTAAAATAATTCCTTTGTCATTTTAAATACGCGATTGAATTATTTTTTTCCTACTACTTTAGTCAACATCTGTGTGTTATATTCATTTCAAGGGAAGTTATTTTAAGATTCACTTTTGCAATTTCGTTGCTTTCTGGTAGTACGTTTGAAAGTATTTCTCCCTGATATTACTGTGACCTTAGCCTTATCCACCCTTATCCACCATTCGTTCCGTCAAGAGTTAGAAATGGTATGAATCTTTTGTAGACGTGACCATCCACACTTTCTAATTCATTGGTTCGTTAGTTAACCCGTCGCGCGTTTAAAAATGAATCGTGCCAATTTTACTTCAGTCACTCGGTGACACTCACACACTTAGTGTCACCCACTAAGTACACACTCACTTACATACACAACTACAACCGGAGGCCCCGTCTCCGCCATTGTGCTGCCCAGCAAAATCTACAACAGACATTACATACAAGATCCAAAGGCCTACCTTCGAGCTCAGGCACCACGCTGTAAGTCACCCGTATAGTTCTAATGTATCTTTATCTTTCCTACTATTACTCCACACTACGCATTCACACACAAAACGGACTGCCGCATTTGACGCACATTTGCTTTGATCATTTGACGAACTAATTAATATTATTAGTATGCGTTGTTAAACGACAGTGTTTGTTTTATTTGTCAATCAAATAAAAATACATGTTTAATTTTGGTTTATTTTAACCCTTTTGCATAGCACTCCTTCACGTTCACCTTTTACAAAATCACTTATTAATGTTATTATGTTATTGCGTGAGGGAAGTGCCTAGCTAGTCGGTTGAGCAATCAATTATTATTATTTCTTATCACAATCAACCCCCCTGTAATTAATCACACCCCTCTAGTTCTTAACAAAACTTTTCCAACCATCCGTTTGAAGCGTTAAACTCGGTCAGATCTAAAATTATAGCTGCTTCCAATGCCTCTTTTAGTAGTGGTTATGAAAGGTTTTCATTTCTGACTTAACAAAATCACCTGTGCACTTCTCGATCTAGTTCCTCAACTTTTTAAATCTATCTTTTCTGTTCTAGATTAATATTTTCTTCAAAACATTTCTTAAAGTCGACCTTGTGTTTAATTATATCGTTGACTAGTGTTTTTCGGATGCCATATTTTTCAGCTAACTTCCTTGCACTTGTACTGAACTTTTGTATTTCCTCAATAATATGGATTTTGTCTGTAAGACACAAACGCTTCCTTATGGGTGACATGATAACAGTAACACAATTGCAAGCGAACTAAAGTATGTACCCAAAAAGAACCGTAATGCCAAGATAGAATTAACAGGCAGTATAGTTATAATGAGTAATACCATAAGGTTTGCAAAGCAATGTATGATAGGTAATAAGAGCTAAGAGGTTTTCACAAAATATTTTGATTTATGTGGCCGTGACCGGTTAATAGAGGGACCCTCATTAGGAGGATCAGTAACACAGGATTTTTAATATATTTTTATGTACATTCTAATAATAGCCGCTTCTAGAGGTAACCGCTCTTAAAAGGTAACCAAAAATGGAGGTTCTATTGTACCTCGATTTTTGCATTAATCCAGCGCATCATGATTAAACTGATTTGGAATTGAAGAATTAAGTCAATAATAAATTTTAAAGTGTCCCAAGCTGTCGAGAAATGTGAAACAAAACACTATTACCAAACATTTATAATAATTAGGAAACAATAAAGTACAACATAAATAGTAGTGAATTCTTTTTACATTCCATATTTTAGTTCGATGTGCCACCTATCTATCGATGTCAAGCGATATATTTTGAGGCCGCTACCAACAAACTTGTTTCGCTGGTTACACGTGTTGGCTAGTGATTAGGATATGGGGAAAAATAAGTAGGTTTGTGGAGGAAGAAGCAAAGGTAAGGACATAATTTCTTCCAAATAATAGCAGTTGGGAGAACTAAGGCCCGTGTTAGCAAGGTTGCACCTCTAAAGCAGATCTGCCTCCTACCCGGTTCGTAAGGAGTATCTACCCGCTACAAGCCCTGCTTTACTGCCAGCTTCTTTCTGATTTACAGTAAGGTACTATCAGTGTAAATCAAAAACAAGCTGACAGTGAAGCAGCTCCAGGTGTATACTCCTATGGTTTTAAATCACAGAAGGGGAAAAGAGAATGCCAAGTAATGTAACATACACTATATCGACCAAAAGAGAGATTCTGCATTAACAATTATATGTCTTATTAATTCCTTTACAATATACAAAAACTTTGATCCTGACAAAATGACAATGAAATATTTTTGATTGGTTATGACTTATAACTGAAAATATCTTCGGATACTACAATTACAGGAGACAAATGTCAGAACATACATTCCACAAGAAGACAAGCTTAGTGTACTACCAACGAGAGACAGATACGTATAAATTTACTTCTTTTGGAATCATATCACACTAGCCAAGGTGCACAGTGGTGCAGATAATATATCATCACTTCGTTTGGAAAGTATGTTTGGTTTGTGAAACAATTATATGAGAATATCCAAAAGTAAATTTCTGAAAACTATTCAAGAAGTGTCAGCTTTGTTCACTTTTATTTTTTTTATACATATCTGAATAATTTTCTTGGAGAATGGATCGGTAAATTTGTGTATACTGCTATGATCTCGAAAAACAGCATTAAGCGACAGTTGGAGCTTTTACATTTACTTGGCTCAAGCAAAAGTTATGCGTTATACAAGCCCAAACAAGCGAATGTTCGCTACATATTTTAGAATTACTGGCAAGGTTTCCCCTATAGCACTAGATACTAGATGATCGCCAATTTTTAATGGTAAATACTTCACTACAGTTTGTTTGCTTCTAGTTCTACAAAATGTTCGTGAAACGGCCTAAAGAGATGAGATCATCAGGCATTTTGATAACGCTTAAAATCACACTACTGTTTGAAGGATTGAGTACTTCAATGTTCAAAACATTGAAATAATGGGTCATTTGCCATAGAGTCCAGAGCTGGAACCTACTGATTTCCTTTTGTTTTCAGCGTGTAGAGGATAAGTTGCGATGTATACGTTTTACACCGGCCGCAGAAGCGGTGGACGCTTTTAAAAACGACATAGACAACCTAACAGGAGAAGATTGAGATAAAAATGTTTTAGAATATCGTGAATTCAACGGAAAGCAAACAAACGTCGCATGTATGGTTATATGCCATAGTATGTATATACATATGCCTATGATAATGTAGATTCTTGACCGATGAGAAATGTGCAAGAAAAATTCTAAATTCTAAAATTCTATATACATGTAAGTGGACTCATTTCAGGTCATAATACAAAAACTCCCACGACCCACTTAGTTGTCTATCTTTTATTCCTACTCTAATCGAAAAACAAATTGCTCTGAAACTTCTGAAGCTTCCTCGTCTCGACGAGATGTGGGTGTTATTTTTCTCTGGTGCATTTTGTGGATTTCGCACGTGCTGATGGAAAATAAACAAACAGTTTCGGCGCCGGCGAAAGTTTACGCAAATATTGCGTGAAATCGTTGTTTGTACTTTCGTGTGCGGGTTTTAAACTCGCGCACCCTATCCGCTTTGTATATCAAAGAATGTGTAAACGCAAAGCTTTTTCATTGTCCATTCCGAAAGAAATCAATTCGGATCAATCCAGATCAAATTAGTTGGTACTTCAAATATAATGTGAACCTTTGCAATGAAATTAGATAATCCGATACTGCACCGCGTTATTAGCGAATTATCGCCTTGTTTGAAATACGAATGCGATTGAAGAAGCAACGCCAGGTTTTAGTTCTCAAATGTAATGTACCAGAGCGACCAGTAAAATATAAAAACAATAATAAAAGTTCCATTTGGTGATTGAAAACACACCAACATATAAAGAGGTTTTTATTATATACAACTTACAGCTACGACTTTCAGCTATTTTTCTGCATAGTTGGCATTAAGATTGGGACACTTGTCTTAGCAATTAACCAGTTTTTAAATGCCCCCTTCGTAGAACTCTGTCACCTGTGAATTAAGCCATGCTCTAACACTGTCCTGCAATTCTTCACCGCTGTACGTGAAATATGGGGAAAAAGGCACTCAGATATGTCACAGAATAGACAGAAACGACGAAGTTCAAAAATCTTCTGGTAAATTCTGTATGCACATGGCCGGGAACCATGTTTCAAATATGACGACAGTGTCTATATTTGGCTAGCTTCATTAATGTAATTATTCTGGGATGGTGTGTGCATATTAAAATGAGAATATACGATTATTGTTGTGTTTCACTGATTTAACTTTTTAATAAATACTATTTTTAACATACCCAAATCTATATCTAATATTTTTTAACTAATACGAAGAAATGCGCATTTTTCGTATTTTCCAAGTGGCGTTGGCTAATTTCTGAGCTATTTCGAGGACATTCGAATGGACCACATGAACATGAAAGCTGCCGACACAGCTTGTCGCTTGTGTTTATTCTGTGGTTTTGTGGTTGTGAATTAGATCAGATATCCAAGAATTTTCTCTACGACTTATTCAAAAGTTTGTCCGTTACAACAGTTGGTCTTTCACTCCGTCCTTTATTATGAACATTAGTTCGTCTTTTTCGAAACATACGGCACCATCTTCTAACTACACTGCCACTCATAACATTTACACCATAAACAGATCAAAATTAACAATGAATCTCAACAGCTCTTATGTCTTCTCCACGCAGAAGTCGGATAACAGCACGCAGTTTTCAGTCGACGGAATTTTCTATTGCAGCAGGCATTTGAAACGAACAAAATAGCACGAAAGCTCTGCTCATTAGTCAGAAACAGAACTTACTTTACGAATCCCTCTCGTAATAAAAAAGGTATAGTATAATAGTTTCTTTGAGAATGTTGAACAAGGATACATTTTTGCCCCGATTAGTAGCTCAAATGGCTTTCGTATTGTTTGTTAACGATTACAGGTGCAATTAGAGTGTTCTTCAATTTTAGGTAAGTCTGTAAATAGATTCACTACAAAGTTGAAAACATCCGAAAGGAAAGGTTTAAATCAAAAGTATTCGTCATAAAGAAGCGCGAAAGTCGAGTTAAACGTATCAAAACGGGGTTTGATGATAGATTTTTATTATGTGTTAAAAGCCAATTAACTAAACAAAATATTAAATTATATCATTAAACACGTATTTTTAAACCATACAGTCGGAAATTATAAATACTCCTCGTCTTCGAAATGAGCGTGAGCGATTCTAATAACGGAGCTGAACAAAATATTTCGTCTGTTTATACAGTAACATCGTTATCGTCACCTATAAACACCGCTACAAAGTTTATAAATCTTACTTTTTTTCTGTTCTTTACCACAAACAATAAAGTTCAAACTCTCAAACTGTGTCGATAGAATCAGGCGAAAATCGGCCGGACCCAACACAATGTTTATGTTTAATATTAAATGCGTTTGTTTTAGTCGGCCTTCGGTTCTCCGAATAGGGGAAGAAAGTAATTATCATTTCGATTGTTAAATTCAACTGCCTTCATGATATGGTGTTGGTTTCGAGGTTGAAAGGAAATGTACATAGGAGTTCTAATATTTTCTCTGGGTTATATTGTACGTACGTACATATTTGACTTTGAAACTTGGTTCCAGTGTACACATTATAGAACTTTGCATTAAAATCGTTTCGATATTTACATACATATGTACATACATACTTAGACCATATCGCTGCAGAAGTGCCTGGTAATATTACAAATTTATTACTATAAAGACCACCATTAAAGATAACATTAACTCTACCAGTTTTGCTTTTTATATATAGAAGCATACAGACGTACGTCGCCGTTATCTAGAATATATTTCTCTTGTTAAAATTACACGTTACAAATACAATTATTATTATAGTAGATTTATAGTGCGAGTAACATTTGCGGTCGCTCAAAATTTTATCACCAATCTTTCTATAGCAATTTGTTCGAGGTTCTAACTTGATCATTAAACAGAATATTTCCTTTGCTCCCAAAATATAAATATATTCAATAATTTTTAAGTAGTCTAATCTCCTTCATTTTTTACAGATTAATTATGCAGAGGTACACAGCCGAACAACGTGTAAAAAATATTCAGTTTACTCCAACTATAAGCCCTCTATAATTCTCGTCCAGAAAGCTACTGCTCGGAAACAATTTACTTGGTCAACCTGCTTAACTTGCTTTGCTGGTTATACGAGGGTCGTTCAGAAAGTAAGTTTAATGGTCTAATAAAGGTGTGAAACAGTAGTGAAAACACAATAACAAGGCCATTTTTTAAATTTTCAGGCAATTCTCTAATTCTTCACATAGTCGCCACATCTTTTGATACATTTCGTATAACGAGTTACAAGTTTTTAATGCCTAAGTCGAAATACGCCTAGAAGTTCGAATACATTCACCTCTAAGTTTTTGGCCAACTTGTCCAAGGTATATCGTGCATCTTCCTTTATCAGCTATTTCACAAGCGTTCCCCCTTCGCGCCCATTTAGAAACGCTGTTCGCCAACGCGTTACCATCTGCAATCCGATGCATTTATCGGCGTAAACAGAACATAATTCTCGATAAATTTCTGTGGCAGTAAAGTTATTGGCCGTATTACACATCGCGGTTCACATTTGGACGCAAGTTTTACCGAAATCTCCATGATAAAATATTATAAAACACGCAACAATCGACAGATCGGACTCTGCGACGCACAACACAGGAATATTTTATAATATGTAAAATGTGTTGAATTGTCATTTGTCCTATTTATTTTATGTATGTACATTTCTTTTTGTATGTATTTTATATTATCTTTGACGTCTTTTACGCTAGTTGCAATATGTAAGGAATAAATATTATTATTATTATTATTATTATTATTATTATTACTAAACTGATTAGAAGAGATGAAAGAACACCTCCCTGAAATTTTATAGTTCTACTTTCTCACCAAGAGCGGCGCTAGCATCGTTAAACTTACTTTCTGAACGACCTTCGTATCAATATAGATATGTTTATTACTGTCACAGAACTGGAAAGCCGCCTCCATTTATATACACCACGAGATTCTGACTGAACGAGACAAAATATTCAGCATGTAGTGGGAATCCTAAATGTTCTTAGCCCTATATTCCATCGCAAATATTCCTTAACGTGTATGAGGCCCAGTAAACTACTTTTGATTTAGGACTATGTTGAAATGATCTTCGTGTAGATGATTGTTATTGGAGGTTTTATTTTGACACGAACTAACTGTGTTAATTATTTGGGCCATCATGATGTATCCTATGAAAAATATAAAATCTTAAGATTCGATTCTAAGGGTACCAGAAAGTAGAGAGAATTGAAGATAAAACACAATTACGTGAAATTTTGAAATTTTAACTGAAACATTTCCGAATATATGTATTAGCTGTTGTCCCCGACTTCGTCCATGTCGAAGGATATTTTTGGCTCTATATCCTTCCGGGTATTTCAAGAGATTTAAAAAGTAAGTTAAAATATTTTCAGTTCCAAAATTCTAGTGCTATTATTTTCAGTTGCTATCTTTCCAGGACCTCTCTGTAGACAATATTCTTGGTTTTCCTTCGGGAGACGGCGACAGTTTCTCCCTGACTGAGGCTTGTGAAAATCTGGGCTTCAATTACGTGCTTGTATAGATTTTTTCATTAGCTATTTATGGAAATGTTTTCTTACTTCCGCTATAATTTCAGTAATATCACGGATATACAAAATTTAATTTTTTTAGCAAAGTAGTGGACTTTAAGAATGTCGAAAATTGGCATTTATTGCAATCGAAAGTGTATAGAGTGCGAGAATTGGTCAAAAAACGACACGATCTTGTCGATGAAACGCTTAAATTTCAACTCACTCTAACTTTATTTTTGGTGTATTTTTTCAAACAAAATCCAAATTCCAAAATTTGATAGCAATAGGCCTTGTGATTTAGAAATTAAAATTCACGTTCGATCAGCGTGAGGCATTACTACGATGAGTTTAATCGCATTGTAGTGAACCCGCGTAAACTCTCCCCCTGTATTTTCCGCCTTTAGGAATTATTTTTGTAAAATTTATAAGAATATAGCAGATATTCGCAAAGTACCTATTTTAGTGGTCACTTGAAACTGAATTCAACTGCTACTGAATACGTTTAATGAAACTGCGTAGTTATCGTAGCAAAACTTAGATAACGATTCTAACAAACTGAACAAGCATACAGGCTTTCCAGTTGAAAGAAATGAATTTAGTTCAGAATCATCTTCAAATAGATATTTTACAGCTAAAAGTTCAACGCTAAAGGTTGCGTACCTATTTTATTGATATATATTTATAATTCTTTTTAAATTTATTTCAAATTTTTTATTGCTAGTGGGAATTAGCTGATAGGTTATGTGAATAGGAATAAGGCTCCTACGCGGTGTTTTTCGTTTTCACGAAATCTCTTCAATACTGCATCGGATTACATCGCAATCACCTCCTTTCAGAGACAGAAGCCAAAGCAACAACAGCGGTAAGCGGAATCCCGGAGCAACATCGAGCAAATAGAGGCACAACGTAAATATTAAATAAGCGGCCTTAACTCGTAATACAAAACAAGAATAGGACAATTGTATGATAAGCAGGACGCAAACTAAGTTTGCATTAGATATCACGGACTATACTTTCCGGGTTTTATAGACTAATTGCATTTGTGGTTGGCACAAATCCGTCTCGGTCTCTAAGTTATAGGTTAGTTAGATTAGGATCGAGACTGAAAGTGAAATACTTGGTTATGTATAGGAGCAAATCTTATGGAATATAAGGCCCTAAGTGTAGTACCTTCAGTGTAGTACACTGTGTTGTAGGATAGAATATTTAATATCTTAAGAAAAGAAGTGAATCTGTCTACATTCCGAGAATGGAAATTTATGTAGCAAAAAGCAGTGATATTATTCCAAAGTCCCAGTCAACAACACACACCCTGCACTGATAATCACTAATCCTATGTGTCCATAGAAGTAATTGTATTTCCACGCGGAAATGGTATTTTAATACGATTTCCGCTCCACTACTCCTCACCATCTGCAACCATTAGATATGTGAGCGTTTATAGCTAAACTGCGTGCTGCTTTTAGTAATGTTATGGCAACGAATCCAGGAAGAACTAGTTCTATTTCTAACATTCCATACTTGGTCGATAAAGTACATACACAGGCTTTCTCTACCCAAAACATCATTTAAAACACCAGTTAGGTTGCTAATAAATAAACTAGTTTTGGCAGACGATCACTTTGCCAGTTCGTGTGTTACACAGAGACCTGAGCCCCAAACAATTCCTACGATCAGCTTGATAGAAAATCAAGATAACACCTCTGAAACCCCTTCTGAAAATACTGTTAGGTTTTATTTCATATTTCGAACACATTGTAGAAATTACGAATAGATTTAAGAATTTCTGTGTAAATCTGTTTAACTAACAATAAGTTGTAAAACATGGGTGTTGGCTTGCATTCACACTTCATGAAACATTTGGTCAAAATATTTCCTCCGTTTATTGCGCGTCCCGATTTATTAGGGTACGAGCCGAATCATAAATGCCGGACTTAAGAAACACGAAAAGGGAAATCATCTCTCTGTTTGTAAATGTAAAATTCTAAGAACGGTAAA
Organism: Chrysina gloriosa; assembly: GCA_038088585.1. Lineage (NCBI taxonomy): Eukaryota > Metazoa > Arthropoda > Insecta > Coleoptera > Scarabaeidae > Chrysina > Chrysina gloriosa. Next base: position 18,606,156 of record CM076091.1, read on the forward strand.
ATAGTGAAAGTTTAAGGACTCCAACAATGATTCGTTGAAAGTGAAATTCTAACGCCCCTATTTTGAGTAGTGTTGACCAATAACCGCTTAACAAATAAGTTACCAGAAAAGTAAAATAACAATTACAATTCATTCATTCAAAGGCATTGAATCAAGACAGTCAAGCAATAACAGTCAAGCAATAACATTCAATCAGTAACATACAATCAATAACAGTTAAACAAATCATTAAGTGTGCGGTAGCATTTATATATCAGTTAGTACCAAAGGGCTGTAATTATAAATCACGTTCACAAGTTGTACTCGTTTGTAACATAGTGTATATAGTCAATAAAGAATAAGTGTGCCGCGAACCTATTGTTTTAAATGTACACACTCAGTGTACTGGTCCTTCGAAGTCAAAGAAAACAAGACGTGCCACCAATAAATCATTTTGGAACCGTCTAGGAGCACAAGCCGTACCAAATACCACACTTGATAAGTAACAATAATCAGAAACCACTATTTTTCAAATTAATGAATTGTTCCCCTAAAAGTGTAAGCACATTGCCAAAAGGTCCACCAAATGTAGAAGATTGTTGATTTGAAAGTTTTTCTACTCTAAAAAGCTGGACAGATCTTCTATACAGAGAAATGACATGGCATCGAAATTGCCCTTGCCACTTTATTTTAGAGGAAAATGAATATAATGTATGACGATAACTTATTTAGTAAAGTTCCCTTAAAAGAAGTTTATGCGCTGTTGAATTTATGGGCAAACGATCAAAAAAGCACATTTTAAAACGAAATTCGATCTGTCTTACAATTTTTGACAGAAATCTAACTTTAATGAATTTTATCTCTTACTTTACTGACGCCCTGCATATCCTGTGCATTTTCTAACACCCATGTCCCCATTGTTTAAGGGCAATTAATAACATCTGTGGTCTATACGTGGAACGCATTTTTAATTTCAATGCAATCTAGATATTTATGCTAATTGCTAATTAATAAATTTATTCGTAGTTAGAGTAATATAGCTACACAACTAGATAACTTTTAAAAGTTCTATTTGTATAACCTATTTCCCTCATTGTAGTTTAACAAATGGACAAATAGAAAAATAGAAAAAGAAGGACAGTATGAAATTGGTTCCTATAGTTTTCCTTGTGTGGCATCAATGTTAAAGCAAAAATTGTGGACAAAAGTCATAAACTTCTAGTTTTCACGACTCTTATCCATCACTATGCTTTTAGACTTGCTTGAATTGCAATTCTCATACATATCAAAATTCGCTACTAAACATTACTGGACAAATCACAATATGTATATGACACATAAACTTCAGCTTTGCCGTAGGCAACTCACATTTATTTCTTAATTGTAGATAAAATCCTATTTAGAAAATAATTCTGAGCAATTAGGCCGCAATAATAATAAACGCAACGTCAGGAATGAATTTTTCCCCACATAACAGAACTACTGCTGGCATCGGACGATAACTTAAATTCATATCAGAACGGGATTATTTTCGTGCCCCAGTAATTCGCAAAACGGTATATTTTCACTGAATCAGCCCCAAACGATAACGCGATCGCGGCGTTTATTGTGGACGAAGGAAAGTCCATTTCCTTTTTAGGCGCTTCCTTAAAGGAAAAAGAAACGCAACACGTATTCACGCTAAATTTATTTGACATTCGCGTCTCACCCCAGTTGTTGATAATGTAAGCTGCCCAGGCGGAAAATTGCGCGGAACGGCGGAAAAACCTAAATATTTACTCTCTCGTCTTGAGATGAAAAGTACACTGTTTCCTTTCTTGGAATTCTTAAGTAATTTTCACTTGTTCTCGCACATTTTCTTTATACATTAGCTTGACCAGTAACCCTCTGATGCTCTTGTTGCAAATTAAATTACAAAATTGCTAAAACCAGACCTTCAGTTCTATTTTTTATTACAACTGCATACAAACGTTTGTAAACACTTCCGACTAAAGGTGATTTAAAGATTAATACAAAATTATAATACAACCGTTCCATCAAATTATATATCTACCTAGTATATAAACCAAAGTATTTGTTTGTAATTTTTTCCTATACAAACAGGGATCAGAAATTAACAAGTTATACCCATACCGTGTTTCTAAACTTTCCATTCGCCAAGCAACAATGCTGTGCGGTATTCAATGAGTGCGAAGCTACACTGTCAGTACGGCGCATCAAATTGCGTTCTGTAGTTGGATGTTTGCGGACCAACAATGGTAATCGTTCTGAAATTCATCGCATAAATAGTTGAAGTGTATGGTATAAATGCCCAACGATCGCGAAATGGTGCCAAATGTTCGAAAAAGAAAACAAAATTGATTGGCAATCCAGCATCATGGACGTCCTCGAAATTCGAACATGACCAAAAACGCAGAATGCGTGAAGGAGCTGATTCTCACTGACCGCCGCGTAAAAATTAGAGAGATTGTGCGTGAAGCATTTGTTATGGTAAAGTCTTTGCGATTGTTCACCGTCAGCTTGGTTACAGCAAGATGTGTGCACCTTGAATGCCTCGTCTTTTGATCGACAACCATAAAAGTCAACGTTTCGGATATTATTCCAGAGGTGATCCACAGTCTTTGGAGAAAATCTTTGCGGGAGATGGGAGCTGTGTGTTTCATTACACTCCCGGACAGATAAAATGAATGAAGACAAAAGGATTCGTCACAGTCAAAGAAAATGAAAGAAAACTACACAAATTCAAAAGATTATGCTGATGGGCTTTCTACATTTCAAGGAAGTTCATCAATGCTGCATCATACTAAAAATTACGTAAATCCATTAAAGATCGAAGACCTGAAAGATCGAGTGATAGTGTAATTCCTCTTCGCGAGAACGCTACTCCTCATTCATCCAGGATTTACCGCAAGTACGAAGCTATCCGATTTACAGCCATGATACAGCTGCCTACCTTTTTGGTCCTCTCAAGTGACACCTGGGAAGGAAGCGTTTCGCTAATGATGATGAAGTAAAGGAAGCATCCCTTAAGTGATTAAAGGAAGTTGGTCAAAATTTCTATGAAAGTGGAATAGGAAAAACAAGTCTCACGGTGTGAAAAGTGTTTAGTAAAGGAAGCAATCCTTAAATGATTAAAGGAAATTGGACAAAATTTCTAAGAAAGTGGAATAGGAAATACAAGCCTGACAATGTGAAACTTAGGGAATTTGTTGGAAAATAGATAAATGTATGTTCTTTTCTGTTCAAGAAAAATATTTGTCTTATAAATATACGCTTGCTTCATAGGCGGTCAACTTATTTTCTGATCCTTCCTCATAGATGTGTTTCAACTTAACTGGGATGTATGACGTATAGCATAACGTATGAAATTAACATTTGAAAGTAACTTACGTGTGCCATCAAATCGCGTTGCTATAGTATCCAGAAATGTGTTCTGGGGCGCCAATAGCCCCTTTCTGGCTGGCATGAGGTCTTGCAGGGAATCCCAGAATGAGCCAGGCTGAAAATAACATATCTTTAGAATCTGCTGGATGTTTATTCACTTACATTATCAAGACGCTAAATCATTTGGTTAAAAGAAACTTTCTTCCTATAATAAGGAACAGAATACACAGAGATTAAATCAAAAAGTGAATAAATTCTGGTGGAATCTTCAAGGTACATTATATTTATGCAGTTAAGTGTTGGTAGAAATTAATGGGGATTGCAGCTAAAGGATGAAAAAAAGAATAATAAAAACTCCGTTTTGGTAACTCTGAGAGAGCCTTTTATTTCTTTTTCATTCTTTGGCTGCAATCCCGACTAATTTCTACCAACACTTAAGTGCCTAACGTGTACAGCTAGTACTTCTGTTCAATATTATGTTTTTGTTCCTAAATATCATCACTTTCTTTTCACAATTCCTACAAATTTAGAGTAAAACTTTCAAGTCCAGAGAAAATCCGAGACAATCAAATCAAATGATCGTAGGTGTTAATTGTTAAAGTTAACCTCATCATAATTGCAAACAAATTACATTCCAATAGACAGTACAACAAGAAAAAATATATTTCGTGATTCATTTTTAATGGAATAAAGTACTGTCGCATAACGTCGAAGGTATAGTAAGAGCGCGAATATAATAATAAATAATGAGGGCTACATAACCAGATAAAGAATGCAATATAAATGAATTTGCGGCCGACTCCGAAGTGGAAAATGCAATTTAATTTTCTTCCAAAGCGTCAACCGAGGAGCAATTACCTTTATTTATTACTTCTGTCAAGTCACTAGGGAGCATTCTTCTCCAAAACTGCAATCTAGACAACAATAACAACTCTATTGTTTGTTTCTTCCATCAACCAAAGCTACAATAATTGATCCCCTGCCTTTATTTAAACGCAGCACGTACACAGTTACCTACGTAAATGGCTACGTAGTTTTAAAACAATTTTACGTACAGATTACACAGATATAATTTGCAACTGCATACATTAGAGTACTACACAAATAAAGGTTTCAAAAAGTAATGCGTTAACTTTATTTCGCATATGAAACTAGATTAATTAATTATTATTATAATACAATTCCAAAGTCACCTTGCTATGATCATCAACCGAGATGTGCTCGTTAGAACTGATAAAGGTCGCCACTATTTGCCACCGCACATTTATGTTTTTATAAAAGTAACGTTTTCTGTTAGAGTTGATTCATCTCAGTAAACCTTGCTTTTTTACAAGGTCATCTAGTTACGAGTACGTCCTATCTGTAACACTTTCTTCAGCCACAGCTTCACCATCAATAGACTTACGCCGAAACAACGGTTGCACATTGTGCAAATGTGTTTCGAAAATTACGCATCCGCAGAGACGTTGTTCAGTGTGCACCGAAGAAGTTGTTGTTGCTGTGAAGTATATTATTGAAAAAACCCGAATGAGTCGATTCGCCGTAGTACACAGTAATTGGAGCTATGTCCATCGAATTTTTGGAAGATTTTGCGGAAAAATCTTGGTTTACGAGCTTACAATATCCAGCTCCTGCAAGAATGGGAGGCCGCTTGACCATCGTGTGCGTTCGGTGAATGGGCCGAAAACGAGATTGCTCTTGATCCTCATTATCACGACAAAATCTTGTTCAGCGATGAGGCTCATTGTTGGATGAACGACTACGTCAATTATGTAACATTTGCAACTAAAATTATTTGCAGTGCTTGAATTTTAGCTTGTTCTATGTGACATCCCCTATTTTTTACTAAGGCGTCGTATAATCGACGCATTTTGGTAACTGATTTTGTCAACATTTCTTGAGTTATTTGGCCATATGTAATCTGCAGTTAATTTAACAAGTAATTTGTGGAGGTAGGTACAAATGTTCGAGTTCCTTTCACAATAATTGACTTTTGGGACAGTTAGCTATAAGGTAGGACAAGGAGTGAACTTTTATATTAGGCACCTCTTCCCCTTGATTCCAACTTTCTTAAATTGCCTAGGGATTAAGTAACACAACTTTGAGAACAGTTTCTCTCTCCAGTTGCATAAAAAGAGAGACAGGTGGGATGATTCTACAGAAAGCTACGTTAGATCATAACTAAAATAGTACACAGATATGTCAAAACCACTGAAGGAACAGGAGCAGAAATATATTAACTACTAACCCAATAATCCGAGCCAGTGGGAAATGATCTTAGCGTACTCCAAGCGGAAATCTACACTATATGAATATGTACCGCTGGAAGAAACCACAGGAACCAGGAGATTGTCATTTGTACTGATAGCCAAGCAACCATTCATACCTCGAATTCACGGGCCACCAATTTAAGGCTGTTCTGGAAAGGACAATTAAATGTTCCGGATAAAAGGACCAAAGTATCCTTGTAAAAGGTTACGTCGGATGCCGCTGATAGAGAGCCAGAAGTCATCATCACCATTCGTAGGGCACTTGTTTATTAAGTGTGCATTTCCTTGGAGAGATGCCAAAATGAGAAGAGAAACGGTGTTGGCAAAAATGTCGGGCGAGCCTCCCGGGGATGAGTGGTCTAAATGTCTCCCCACGGATTATGGCTGAAATAAATCCAGAACCGTTATCGGCCAATCAAATAAGAACCCTAGTAGATGGACAACTACACATAAATGAATAGCAATAGTTGCAAGGTTGGCAAAGAGACAGCTGAAACCACTTACACACTTGGGAATATCGGCAGGTTGAGGATATGAATCTACCATTATGTATTCAAGCTTGAGGATGAACTAACTTCATCATGGCGATTGTAGGGAGGTACAGTACATACTGTACCAAAGACGATGTGCATTAGTCACTCGTTCACAGATCAATACCAATGCTATTACTACGACAGCATTTTGAGCTGATATTGTTGTGGTGAATTTTGTATAAAGAATACCACCTCAATTATTTTCCTTATTGCATTGGTCACAGTCGCAGGAATTAAACTTAATTCTCTGTCAGTTTCATTGTACCTTTCCGCCAAGAGAAAGTTAGTGAGAAATAACGAGAAATATAAAGGGGAAATAAATGAAAAGTATATAGCAAAATTGTAGTACCAATACTCATTTATAAAGCGAGAAGCTGAATATTAAATAAAAAATTTAAAAACCAGCTAAACGCGCTGGAGAAAAGATTTTAACGGAAATAGCAAATAGTACAAGAAACGGTACAATTAAACGCGATCGCAATAAATCAACTGGGACGAAACCAAATAACAAAAACTGTAGAAGAAAACTAGCTATAGTGGTTTAGGGGTATAGTGGATGCACATACAAGACAGTAAGTTAATCATGAAAATTTTGTGAGTGGAATAACCAGACAGAAAGGGAAGAGGAAGACGCGCGTAAATTAGAAGTCTGTTACGAAAAAGAAGCATATTAAATGGAAAAACCACAACAACTAATGAAAGAAAAGAAGAAATGGAAGGAAGTATGCAAAGCCAGAATTAACTCAACTCATTAAGAACTCGATAGTAGCAACCCCCAACAATTGAGTAAGTTATTTTCGATTATTTCAATTTTGTTGGATATGTTATGCGTACAAGTCCAGCATTATTGGTAACATGTATGTACAATTGTACATATATATTGCATGAATACATAAATTCCGCCTTCTAGTAACAAGATAACAATACGCGACTATTATCACTTATGAACTTTATACGGTGGATGCAATCTTAAATATAATTCCTGCAACACTTTTGAGAACATCAAAGATACGCCTCGGAATAACAACTGCACCCACCGATATTAAATTTCCCGCAACGATTGTGGAACTTATAGAATATCACCATCATCTTACGTCAGACCGTTTCCCATATGTATTTTACTCATTCTCTTACGAAAGTTTCCACCAGAGGGTTTCTCCGTTTCAACGTAAAATTAGATTACTTGCACAGTTTGCTAGAATTTCCTTTTTGTACGTATTACGAACCAGGAACCCCACACCACCGCTTATGTAAACGCAAGAATACCTTTGCTTGGGCGTTTTTATCCGTACATTTTCATCTGAGACGAGATAAAAGGAGCGTTATTCTCTGCGCCCCGTTTGAAGCGTAAAGCCTTAAAGCCGGAACTATTAAGTAAATCTACGACTGTATGCGTAGTGTCTTCAAGTTCATTTTTTGTAACTCACATTTTCAAAGGATGTACTTAATACTAAATAACATATTCATAGGATAAGCTTTGTACATTTACGTACGGGGCCATTATAAAGGACTAGGTGACTCGGGAAACTTCGTTTTGCCCAGCATTTTTTCTCGACCTTTCTTTTTTCCTAAACCTTCGCGTAGCAATTACGACCAAACCCGCTGAAGGAAGTATCCAATTTAGTCCAGTCGTTTTTAAGTTTTAAGCATCCGAACAAACCACGATCCATTTTTATATATAAAGGATATCAAGTTGAAAAAATCGTCCAGGTTTCTAGAAAAAGAAATCCTAATCTATGAAGAATTGAACGCGAGAAGCATCATTGTTGACTTCATAAAGATAGGATGGAAACACTAAATCGCAGGAGTGTAGGATGGATTTATAACATAGTATATGCATACAAAAGTTGGTTAATTGTCGATTAAAGATCGATAAGAATACAATGAACATTCAAAATCGCAAGCGTGGAGGACTTGATGGTCTTGTCCAGAAGAAAGGCGAAGATGTTCCAAAGAATTGAGAAACCGCTCTTTCTTTCATAAGTTCTATGGTGTACTTTATGTATAAAAAAGTAAGTTAATGTTCGGTTGAAGATTGACAACGATATAATGGCTACATCAATTCGTAGGATCCAGAAGAAAATTGCAAAATGTTCATGTTTTGTGATTTTAGAATTTCATTTTCTATGTGCTACGTGATAAGAACATAGTATGAAAACTGGGACATAAGAAATGTTTCACATGAAGTTTAAATCTTTCGTTACAGATAGGTCGGTGTAAGTACGAGGTTGACAATTAAATAGGGGAACTGGTCCGAAAAATATGCTTCAATTCAATTCTATACTTATTACAAGTAGCTGGTAGTGCCTTGAAACTACTCCCTTTCACTATCAATACACCACTGTATATGTGTTTTCCATTGTCCAAGATGTACTAGAATTTTTACGTTGGGCCCTTCTACAGACTACAAATATGTTTCCTTTAATGCACTTTTTACTTTTGGAAACAGGTAGAAAGCGCGTGGAGTAGGATCTGGCGAATATGGTGAATAGAACTGCTTCATAAAGCGCCAATTGCGCGCAGAAGCCCGTTGCCTTGGTGCAGAATCCATGATTTGTTCTTCTACAGATCTGATCTTGTCTTCCCCGTTCTTTCTCTGAGCTTGGTCAAGACCTCCATGTAGTACTTCTGATTTACGTGGTCACGGCGATCCGACACAACAACGTCTTACTCAATCAAGGGTTAAAAAGACCAATACGGCGGAATAAGGTCACTTTCAATACAAAGTCATTCAAAGTCATCCCAACCAGCTTAAATTTCAGGCTGCTTAGCAAGAATGGTTCAAATGGGTCGTCTTCCTTTTGCAATTCTAGATAATTAATTATTATTAATTAAAAGTATCTAGGTATTGTATTCAACGATAACAATGTAAAGTTAAACACATCTTCGACCATTGGGCTTGATTGGGGCATTATGATATATATTGAAGTTGCACATTTAGGTCATTTCATTTTCTGCAAAACTTTTTGCATGGTAAAACTGTCAAAATGTCATATCCCATTTAAATACACGTGTGACCTTCTGACCACGCAATATAGGGACAATGAATTGCAACGCCGTCGTGCGCAGTTCTCACAGAACGATTGGCTGGACTAATGTCCAACCTCGGGAATATTTTCCTCGCGTGATTGGTTTCAGCCATACGTGTTGGAGAAAGTATAACGCAAATGCTTTTTTGTTATTGATCAAGTCATTTCTTTTCTGATCAACAACTAAAATACCAACTATCAGACAACAGCATTAGTTCCATGTATCATTGACACTAGCACACCTAAAACCTCAAGTATAGTCATCTACCAGTAAAAAGCAAACTGTCTAATTACCAAATCACTAATTGAAATAGTTGAGATATATACATAACATGTTAAAATGAAAAAGGCATCGACTTTAAAATATTGAAAAAGGCAACTTCGATGCGTACGTAGAAAACACTTACATTTTTCCGATCTAAATAACCTGGCCGACGAGAGAAAGTAAAAAAGAATTGTATTATCTCCAATAAACGAGACCTAACATAAACTTTTATGTTTCTTTTGTTTTATCCTTCGCTGTCACTCCTGGAAAAGGAAAAGTGTAAACTAGAGCAAACGAATGTAAAAGAAGCTTCTGGGTTCTTTTTGTTATTGATACTAGAAAGGAGAGGGTCGCTTGAGTGAAACCTTCCACCAATCAGAAACGAATGAGAATTCTTAATACGCCGTAGAACATCTTTCGAAGGAAATGGAAAAAGACGTAGCTAAATTTTTAAACTTCTCATTATGTTGTCTCGTGTTAATGATTAAATTTATTGGTATAGTCTAAATTATGAAAGTAAACCGTAGGTGCAAAGTTGGTGATCTCGCAAAAGAAAACATCGTAACAATTGCTGTGATTAATTATTTGATTTGCCCTTGTATTCTAAAGTTGATTGGACATGAATGTCCGCCATTTCTGTGGCCATAAAGTCGTTACAAGAATGTTCGATTTTATCATCGCGCAAGCAAATTAAAAAGTTTAACGTAAAATCTTTTATTATGATCGAACTTCAAATGGTATGTGGTAATCAACGAAGTTCATAGCACGCATAACAAACAATGAGTTTATGTATCAAACTCATTTAAACTTTTTACTACCATTCACTCTTAGAATAGATCATTAGAAGACAGAATTTATAAATCACCAATCGTGAAGCGTATAAAACTATCCTTCTTCTGAAACAATCGCTAAACTTTCGGACAGTAATTCACCTATAAACTCTATTTCAAGGTATTTTATTATTTATCAAATCTAGCACGTTTACTATCGGCATTCATAGACATCCAAATTTTAATGAAAGAGCTTTTATGCGTTCCTAGTTTTTAACTACAATTAAGGGAAATGCTTTTAGCGATTACAGCCTAACTCGCTACGTTTTTCCCCTTTCTCTTTCTCTCCCTGAAATACATAAATTTTATTGACAACTAAGAATGTAATTAAGAAACACACGCGAATAATTTCCAAATTCCGCTGTAGATTTTCTTGAAAACCACGAAAATGTTCCCTCGTGTGCCACGCTCCGTAGTTACTTAGCGCAATTTAAATATTTGAAATACCTACCGAGCATTCCTTTTATCACCAATAGCGTTCAAACCGAAATTTTCGAAAGGGATCCAGAATAAATTACGATGATATTCGATTCGAATGAGAACGTGAGGAAATGCTCAAAGGTCACTAGAACTAGAGAAGGATGTTATTATAAATTGCATGGCCTGAAAATCAAGTTTATTTAAGCGTTTTAAAATAAAATATGAAAGGATTATTTCGAAAAATGGCTATCGAAGTTATCAACAAACACATTTGTGATTGTATATAAATGATCGTCATTGGTAGAACAACGATTGTAGTACCGGTAAATTTAAAATTGAAGCCAATTGTATCTCACGTTTTTTAACTCAAGGGCTAGTTAGAGATAAAAGAGTTTGCCTCACATACGTAATGTAAAAACCACACCAGTCACCATTTGCTATTGGGATAAAACTAACAATGGTTATACTAACTCTCGAGTATAAATTAATGGAACTAACTAGAGCCTGCGTTTACATGAAAAGAACACTGTAGCTTAGGAAAACATCAGCTACATATTAGTAAGTACCACTCGTGGTCCCATACAAACTTTGCACAACCTGTTATGAAACGAACACATCTCCACACCGAAAGGTAGGAAAGAAATCACCGATAACGTACGTACACAAATTCTTAACTTTTAGTAGTAAAGATGTGCTTTTCAACAATAGAACTTTTGCAGACACTCTGCGGTAACAATCAAATATCTAGCCAAAAAGAAGTCTGATTCTTGGATTAAAAATCAAATTGAGAAAGGTTTAATCGATCTTAATTTGTGCGAGTGGTATAGCACGTTAAAAACATATGAAATGGAGAATTACAATGAGCCGTTATAAGAACGCGATACATTTCAGTAAATTTGTTATTTGTAAAGCTGTCGTGTTATCAATCGGCATAAAAAAATTGTTTTTAAGAATACGAATATCAGTATAGATAGCGAGACTACATAGAAATCAAAAAGATGAACTTAGATGTCAAAATATCTTTGACACATTTCTCAAAGCTATTTGCATTTATAGCTAGAAGATAATCGAAGAAGTGTGGAATTAAGATTTATTTAGGAGATATTCATCAAACCACAAACCGATACTGACAAAAACATTGGACACATTGAACATGCCCCCATAGAGGAAATAATCACAAGTTAACGAATTTGACAATTTAGATGTTTTTCTTAACAAATTCCTAAATCTAAAGAACTGGACTAGGTCTTCATTCATTCCTTCATTCTTTTAAGTTGGTCACCAAATAGGCCAGGAACATGAGCACTATACTCTTTGTACCGTTCCCAAATGACCTTACCATTGCCGTTCAAGCAACTCCGTGTCCTGCACAAAGACCACCATATTGCTCAAGAAACTCTGAGTATTATCGTAGGCTCCAGTGAATCTTGACCAAAATGCTTTCGTCTGAGTCCCTTCAGTTCCTCACAGACCCAGACAATATGCATGCTAGTTTGCTCTTATAATTCACATCATCTACACCACGGTTCGCTTGCAAGTCCCATATTGCATAGATACCTTCTCAAGGAGCTATAATTTACTTCTAATTATGTTAGCAAGGAATTTTGCATCCAGCTTACCTAGCAACGTATTAACGATCAGTCAATCTCCATTTCTTTTAATATTCTGTTTCGAACAGATTTCCCATCTTGCGGGATTCTTTGATATCCCGCATACAGGTTCGGGTCCTAGGAACTTTCGTTTAGATTCTTCCTTAACTAGTTCATCGGAAATTAAGTTACCTCTAATATCCTCATGTCATGGCAGCCAGACCAACGACAAAATGTTGTCTCGTTCTAGTCCATTGAGAACTTCTTTGCAATATTTTACCAGTTTTGATCTGCTATTAGTTTTCATAACGGCTTTAACAGTGGCCTGACTATCGTATTGTTTATTATTGCTTTTTGTACAGCCTCCCCTTTGACTTTCTCAGCGCAGAGTGTTTCGGCCAATAACCCAGCCTGAAAAGGCATCCACTGTTCTTCGAAGTTCAGTCATATCCTCTTTCTAAGTCACAGTCCGGGAATATCAGCTCCTGTGCCTCGTTTGAATTGCAATCTGTCGGTAAACCAAACGCTCGCACTCAAATTTCTCAAGTAATTCCTTGACCAGTTCCTGATCGGTATTAAAGTGTTTAATTTATGTGTTATATTATAGGTCTTATTCATTGAAAAACTTTTTGCAGTTACAGAATTTGAATTATTCCTCAGTATCCAATAGTGGGGAACTGAAACCAAAACTATTGAGAGAATGTAAGGTCTACTTCGCAATTCAAAACCGCATTTGTCCCTATTTTATTTACACAATACATCAAGGCTACGTACAAGAGCCGAAAGAGTATTTACTAGGGAGGTGATTCTAGCATAACAATATTGCTGAAATTGCTAAATTGATTGAAACTTGTGTGAACTAGATAGGATTAAATCTCATTTGCGACGGTTTTCTTTCCTTGATGACGTTTTCGTCTAATTAATCGAAATACTAATTATATAGGAATGCGAAATTTGAGATTTAGTTTATTATAGAAATAACAGGGGGCGAATCCCAGAGATTTCTTGATGCTGAAAACGGATAAACCCGTAGAAACTTTCCAACACGTTAGATTTTGAAATAGCTTTTAATTAAGGTTGTTCAATACTTTGACAAGGTAAATCCGCTGCGTGTCACTAGTAGTTCAATTTTACATTTAATATTTAGAGTACCGCCTACCCTTTTTGTATTAGTGCAATAAAAGTCGAAAAGATCCGTTGTTTACTTACAACCGAACGTTCAGGATGACTATTGACTAATTTTCTGTAAATAATCAGTCAATTCGCAATTGTTCTAAAAGAGGACTTTTAAAAAGAATGAACTTTATTTGATGGTTTTTATCTACTTTGATTTTACTAGCAACAGGTAATAACGCATAGTCCCGCCACAAATGGTTGGTATGTTGTCGATTTCGGTTAATTTCGCAATCGTCGAAACTCGGAGCTCCCGGAGCTTTATTAAAAATTCGGCAGATTGAATGTGAAAGTTTCCTTAAGCTTATATTTGTAAATATACATTAACATAATGGGGGCAGTTACAAAATAAATTGAGAATTGAAATTGCAATTATTACTTTAGGCAAAACTTTCCCGAACAGATACAATACTCTTTCATGATACTAATCGCGAACACTTACGTTTCTTGCCAATTAAAGGCATACGAAGTGATCCTTATTGATTGAATAACTAATCCGCAGGAGAAATTAGCCAGAGGGTGGTGCCAAATTACTTTCGGTATTACTGTCACCCTAATGTAAAACAATTTTATTTTTTTATTGCGTACATATTAGACATTTATAACGCCTAGGGCATGCCGATCGTAGAAATAATTAAAAGTATTACAAAATTACGTCAAAACCGGCGCTTTTTAAATCTTCCTTAGAAAAGTTCGTACGCTGTAGTTCTCGAATACATCTTTCAATTTTTATATATAAAAAAATTATTTCGTTTACTCGTTTGTCTATAGGCTTGACCACAAAGACGTCCAATTTCGTGTTATTATTGACTTTTCCTAAAAAACTAAATCAGATAGCAACATATAAATAAGGATAAACCCTTTGTTTAGCACCATGAAACATGTCGCAATGTATAAAAACCAAAAATATATTTATTTATTTATTATTACAACTGCTATTTACATAATCCAATTATAAACAATTTTGTAACTTACTTAGGTTCTAGTATTTATCATATGCGTATTTATAAACTAATTGTCTAAAATTATTTATAGTATTACTATTCTTAACAAAATTCGGTAACTCAGTATATAATCTAATGCCACCAATAAAAACACTTTTTGTCGTGCGTTCTGCATTGTAAGTCTTTATATAATAATTATGTCGGTTTCTTGTATTATAGTTGTGGAGCTCATCCGTATACGTTAGCCTTTCCCTTAAATAATAAATGGATGCTTTACCTAATTTAATTTTAAGTATAAAAATCAATGTCCTACATATTACAGTCTGCTCCACATTCATAATATTTAACGTATTTAACATTAATTTAATTGGTATATACTTATTACATTTTAGGATCACTCGCATAGCTACGTTTTGCACCTTCTGGAACTGTACAAGTTCAGTTTGGTTTAAACCTAGCAGCACAAATGAGCACAAATATACATGAGGAATAATCAGAGATTTATACAATCTAAGCCTTGCGTAAACGGATAACTATTTCCTTATTCTATACCGAAAACTCTATCTTTTTTATTCATTTTGTTTGTTATATATTTAACATGTTCCTTAAACTCAAGATGTTCATCTATAACTACTCCCAAATATTTTATCTTGTCTACTTGCTCTATTTCTGTCCCATTTATTTTTATTTTACAATCACTTGTGCTCCCTAGCTTATATCAACTTCCAATACACATAAACTTTGTTTTTATTGAGTTAATACATAGACTATTTCTACAGAGCCATTCAAACAATTTTTCTAATTCTTCATTTAATATTTTCACCATATCCACAACGTTATTACCACTGATGTATGTCATTGTATTATCAGCAAATATTCTTATGTCATACTTATTTATAATAGGCACTACATCGTTAATGTACATAATAAATAACATCGGTCCCAATGCAGTCTCTTGTGGCACCCCATATCTTGTTTTTATTTCTCGTGATACACATCCATTACATTTCACTTTTCGATATCGATTTTCTAAATACGTTGAAAACTACTTTTAAATATATATATATATATATATAAAATAAGTACTGAACAACCTTAAAATACGTAAAATTTATGAGTTTATTGTGGGGAAACGGATCTTTACTTTTTATATTTTCAAAAACGGCGTCGTATTATATTAGTCCTCAACTTTTAAAATCCATTTTCTATGGCCGCTGAGAAATTTTTTAGCTGTGAAACCAAAATTTCCAGAACTTCAGCAACAGCAATTCTCTCCTTAAAACCAGTAAATACGCTTTTGCAATTTCCTATAGGTAGTAAATTTCCAGTCAACGCGACATATCCAACAGTCTGTGTGCTACCGAAATTTAACCTAGCTCCTGCACCTTGAACTAAAATACTTTAGTAGCTCGTGTAGATATTATAGACACATTTTACAGGATTTACAGAACGGCTTGCACCTGTTCGCAGCATGTACAATATTATGGAACTTCCACTCGTCCTCCCTATGTTTGCGTCGGGTTACTTCCTAGCAAAACTTCGTATTAGCTACCAGTTTGCGTCGGTAGCGATTTAGCAGAATAGACGTACTACCTACAGTTGTCCATATATTGATCGCCAAATTGTGTCTACCCGCGTTATTGCGAACTAAATAATAGTAATACAGTAGTAATATAGTCCTATATAGTCACTTGTATATGTACATATATCGGACATCGGAATTTTCGCTCGCCCTAAATGGAACCCGAGAGTCCATTAGTCCGTTTCCATTTTACCGCTCTAAATGCCTACATATGTACAACATCGCTCGAAGAAAAAGGAAGCAAAATCGTATCGAGCTAACGCTTAATCATGTTGATCCTTTCATTTATTTGGAAATCGTTAAATTTGAAGAGTGAAAATTAAAAGGTCTAAATATACATATATTATTGTGCCAAATAAACTGTTTCGATGTATACAGAATCATTATTTAAATGATCTACAAAATCCGAAACAGACCGGTGATACATATTCTACTTACAGAGGTGTAGCTTTATATTTTACATGCGTAAGAAGTACTGCCAGGAGGAAGTTGTCTCGTAACTTAAAGAAATTTCAAACAGTTTAATGCGATGTAAACGAAGGCCGAAAAACGCTTCAAATAAAAAGGTTGTTAAATTTTTTGCGGTAAATAAAAGTGGATATTTTCGGAATATACTATTGCAGAAATAGTTCCTGCTGAGAGTGATATATTTCTAGAAAATAAATCTTCGCGTTTGACTTCTCAAAGTCCAAACTGACGTCACTAAACCATTTACCTAGAATTCTATAACGATGCTATTTTAAAGATTCTCGAAAAGATTTTGAATTTCAACTTCCGTTAGTTGTAGATACTGCTACATGTACGAGGGTGAGTCAATAGTCATCTAAAATGCAGATGTTTTATGTTTATGTTGGAGGCACTAATGCCGAAAAATATTGGTTCATTGGATGACATTGCCCGTCCACATATTACTTCTCATCCTATTGAAACTACAGAAACTCACGTCTGAAATACTCGATCAGCCAGTGACCATACGATAAATCCAGAACGCGTCTGATCGAAAATGTTTTCAGAAGATATTGAAGTTGTTTATTTATGCGGTATGCGGAGTTGTATCTATGATGCCCTATCTTTCCTCTAACTACTCGTGGATCTCCCTTGAAGTTGCTGAATAAGCTACGAATCGAGACCGCTTCTCATTAGCGAGGTGGTAGGTATTATTGAAGACACCGACCTAATAACGTAAACTAACTGGCGAGACACAATGAGGCCTAAAACAACGCTTTAACAAAAGGCAACTACTCTAAACATAGTCACTTTAATAAAGCTCCGTCTTTAGATGAAAATGCGCCCCTACAGCAAGAAATAAAGGAATCGACACACACTGAGCTGATAATCACAGTACTCCAATTACAAAATAAATAGCTCCAGAAAGCAAGTGAAACTAAAAATACACAAGGTACTAAAGATATTCTATGCAAACTAAGTGAGGCTGCTGCTAAAAAGTGTTAACTTCCTTTCTCTGATAAAGGCAACTTTTTGAGCCCGTCAAAGTGAAATGCGTTCCTCCTAGCAAATTTACTGATTTTGTTGCAAAACTAAGTATTGTATTCATATTGGTTCGAGGGCTGCTTTTCTTTAACCTCCGATCGACCAGTGTGAAGACCAGGCGTGTCGCACGCTCCCCGCGCTCTGTCACTGCTGAGTCCAACACGCCATTCTTTGTTCAGCTACAGTAACGTAAACATGCCTGTCCCTATTGATTCTCTCGCGAAGTGTGAATTGCGAAGTGTTATTCGTTTCTTGCAGGCAGAAGGGAATAGTGCAGCGGGAAGAGGAGACCTATTCAAAACAAAGAAAGAGGCATGCTGACTTCTGGAATTGTTCTGATCCATGACAATGCCCACCATCTCACTGCTCGTGTAACCCAACGGCTCCTTGAGCAATTTCAATGGGATATTTTCGAACACCCACCATATAGTCACCACCTAGCGCCGAGTGACTACCATCTTTTTCCTGAACTGAAGAAGTGGCTTCAAAACTGACCAGAAGGTCAATCAAACCGTCACAATTCATTTTAAATCATTGGCAACAACATTTTATGAAGAGGGTATTGCAAAGCTTGTTCACAGATATGACAAATGCCTCAATCGCCAAGGTGATTATGTAGAGTAACCTTTATTGTACATTACTTTTGGTAATAAAACCATTTTTTATATTCACTCGTCTTTCCTTTATACCTATCGGAGGTTGAAAAAACCAAGCCGTCCGTCGTATGTATGTATATAAGGATTTATATCACAATAATCTCTTCAAACAGTAGTCACTAACAAACAGTTCACGCTGAGCATCCCTACTGTAGAATCTGCAATCTAAAAATCCTTTGGTATCATAATAATTCAAGTGTAACACGTATGTATATTCTGCAAAATTTCGTGGATATGCTTAACCTACTCGTTTATTCAAAACATGTGATACATCTAACGTACCAAAAAAAAGACAAAAGCAAGAGTTGTAAAGCCGTCTCTTTTGTACTGCCAAGCAGGCCGACCGTTAACTAAATAGCTCTGGTATTCGTAAAACACCCTTTCTTCGTCAAATAAAGCTGTGTCTCGCTTTAAGTAAATAATTCGAATACGTATTTATGCGTACAAGCTCAACCGCCATATACATATATAGGTACGCCTTTAAAGTACGCTGCGATTAAGCTTTTGATTGCCGTTAGCTTAAAATTAGACACGCTCGTTTCACGATCTTGAAATGTTTTGCCGCCTTCGCTCCTCTACGTGTAAATCAGAAAATAATATGGCGGCATGATGACGAAAGGTTTGGGCGCCAGTTTTATAACATCGATTAATAAAGTTTAATGATTTCTTTCATAATGCCTATTCATAGTGTCGTACACAAAAGAAAAATGAAAGGGGATCAAAAAGCAAATGTCATAAATATTCTTCAAACGATTGATTAGAGAAGTTACATTGATTTTGAACATAAAATTAAAAAGTCGGAGCAGGAAAGAAAAGAATCGATCTTAGGAATGATGTCTAAAATTTCAAAGCAAGTAATAAGGAGTATTGATAGTAAAACAAATGAAGTTCGAAGCTTTTGGTTTGGCAACAAATTCACTGCTTGAATTCAATTGCATCGGTGAGTGGAAACACTATATAACTCCAAAAGAAAGGAGTTTTAATCCGAGATAGCAATAATTGTGTTTAAGCTAACCTCTTCCTTCTGGGCCAACAAACAGTATAAGTTTCGAAACATGTATGCTTATAAGCAGCCCGAAAGTTTGACGTACTGACATAACGGTGTAACTCCATGTTTTATATTGTTTTCCCACTCAGCAACAAGCATAAACGCATATTTACTCAATTGATAATATAATGCTGGTGGTGTGTAAGTACTACATAACCTTCAAGGTAAGTCGCCAATTTGATCTTGCTTTTAATACCTAGTTATTCAATAGTTTCTCTTAACTTATTAGTTCTCGCGGTCCTTAGTACAGCGGGTACTAATGGGTTAAATTGGGTGATATTAAAATGTCTAGCAATGAGAGTTCTGATACTGAAAAAGTGGAAAATACGCGGAAGAAGGTCTCCTGAAACATGGAGCAAAATGAGAGGGAAAATAACTCGTCTTCTTAGAAACCAATACACAATTAACACTGGAAAATTGATTTAAAAGAGGACCGTAGGAACAAACTGCATATAAGTATCACCTATGATAAACATGAACAGGATGTATATGTGCATGATCTAATGGAACGTAGACCGGTAGTTAGGAACCGACCAAAAGAAGAAGGATAAGCAATAAAACCGAAAAATACGAAAGGGTTTAGAGAGACAAGTTTACAAGACAGTTTTTCTTAGTCTGCATTCAATATCGAATTGCAAGGTACAGAGGCTAAATAGGCTGCTGGTTCTTGGAAACTCACCTACAGATGTACGTGGTAAACATAATCGACCGAATATTTTACCACCAGACGCTATTAACAAAATACATGAACACACACACATAAAAACGAATCTTTAATTTAAGCATATGAAGTGTGTATGAAACAAAGGGTAAGTTCAACATACGCCAGAACTAGCCATATATTTAAATGAAATGCATCATATGCTTGCCACCAAATAAATCAAAATATTACCAGAAATATTGGTTACGTTTGAATTTTAATATTACTCTATGCATTATAACAACCTTATTTGGAGGAAATTTCTTTGTTTTGTCTATTTTTGAATTAAAAGCAAGCTATATTTTATTTCAATATAACTTTAAAATCAAGCATATCCATAAACAATTATGTTGATAGTGATAATGCTGCTATGTTTGAATTAACAGTCTCGATACAGTTATTTCAATACAACTAACAATAAGAATTTGCAATAAGCGTCTTAATTTTTGATTCAAAGTGATAATTATCAATTTGAACATATAATTTAAATACACCCTTATTTCATTATAGATCGATACAAACTTATTATACAAGCAAAGTCTTCTTAAAGGAAGACTAAGATTTGATTTAAAATTACATATTCAAATAAATGTAGATATTTCTTTTAAGAAAAGATTTTTCTGTGTGTATTGAATCGTTTACGCGTAAAATTTCTCCTTGCCGAAAATTAAAACCATTACCATTTTAACAAATGCTACAAAGATATAAGAGGCTACAAAAACTGGTTTACTACCATATAACCTCATGGGCAATCATCAATGGAGAATCGGTAGCCCATTAACACTAAGTGTTTTGTCAAGTTATATTGTGCCTTAAGTATGCTAAATTCGATTTAAATAATAAAGACATAAAAAATGCTGCAATGTATTGCTGTGTCAATTAAATTAGTATTAATGCTTCAAATTCAACATATTTTCAAATTTGAGTGAGAAAACAGCATAACTTCACTTGACAATTTGTATCATATGAGATCTCCTGGTACAACATATAGAAATTCTACTACACGTTCTTGTAGAGGACTCAGTCAGTTGTCCACAAATTTGTAATGTATCAAATCATTGTACCATTTTTTAATAGAACGCTTTTTTGCGATTATCCCGTGACCATATTTTTGTACTTCTACCGTTTTTCCAAACTTATACCGTCGCTTTGTAGCTGGTGCTTCTGTTATAATTCAAAAATAAAATGGAAACAATCGACTGTGTAGTTTCTGTTTGGCGTCTGTTGACAAATGAAAAATCAAAATACATTTCTGTAATATTTTACTTTATGACTTCCGCAAAGGGCAAAATAAATCGCAAGGTTATCCAAAATTGTGTGCTATGTGTGGATATGAAACTTTAAGAGTGGGACAGTGTCAAAAGCGTTTCATTATCATTTCGTTCCCTAAAATGGACAACTCTTTCGGGCATAGAAAGTGAAAAGCTGTAAAATTTGTGAATGTATTGGCCTAAAATTAGAACAACTCAAAGCGAAAATTGATTTTACATATTTCCCACAGCAAAACACGTGATATTTCAACAAAGCTCGATGTATCGCACACATATATATTGTGAGTATTTGAAACAACTTGGTAACGTAGAAAAATTCGATTATTGGTTTTGTCAAGAGCTCAAGGAAATTTGCTTGACGCAAGGCATTGACATCTGCGGTGTGCTTAAGTAACGAAACATATTGTGTATCGTTCTATAATGTGATTTACCATAACATAGCAAGGACGTACAAATTTTTAAGCGAATGAAAAACATTAATTTATGGATTTTAACTGGGTTATAATGTCACATTCGTCATGTCATACAATAGAACTCTGGTGTTTTACCATCAGATTGTCGCGTATGTATTTACCTCCACTGTCAATTTTTTTATAGAAACACATCACCTATTTTGTTCTCCCATGTTCTAAAAAAGTGTGCCAATTTATTTCATAACTGCAAAACTCAATTTAAATACTGCCTAGTTCACCCGATCCAATCAAATAGACAATTTATATCGATTAATGTAAAAATAAAACCGAGCGTACTTTAATCGAACCGAATTCGGGCTTGATTGAAGAAAGTGTTTGGTTCGCTTATCATCACAGGCTCTCACTTAGGTACATTTATTAGGTGAAATGAGGACATGCAGCTTTTGCAACATTGAAATTGTAACGAAGTTAATCCACACACCAAAAGACAGAAATATTCGATTTGATGAAATAAATCAATAAATTTTGTAATCCATATGCAATAGAATTAGAAGTAGGACAACTAGACAGTTTAATTGGACTTCACCATAAAAAGTTTTATCCTTAGCATATCAGAAGATAACCTATAATATACCAATTCAGTAAATATTGGCTGTAAAGACCTTATTTGTGTAGGATAACCTGAGGGAACATGCCAGTTAGGGTAAAACGGCAGTTCTACGATTTAGCGAAACTGGCGCTAGGATTGCCCATGTAAGTAGTTGATGCACTTCAGTACTGTTTATGTGTTCATTGGCAGTGCTGCTCGTAGCTTATATTTTAGATATTATTTTGTTAATACGGTAAGCAAAGACTGAAGCAGACTATTTATAACTTTCTCAATGGATATAGTAAGCAATTTTGTAAAATTTATGAAAGCAGGGGCTCTAGCGGGATGTTATTATAACTGTATAAGTCAGGATAGGACTACTGTATGCTTCACCGCTTTATTTTAAGGCCGCCATATTGTGTAAAATATACATCCACTGTATAACTGCATTTGGGATAAAATGCCAGTTGAAAGTCAGGATAAAATGCCATAGGATATTACATATCAGGATAGTGACAGCGATATGAGCTAACATGATAATGACTACTGTGCTGCACGCAATGGATACTATTATGCCGAAAACTGTCCAAAATCTGATTGGATAATTTCTGAATGTTGTAGTAAGTGGATACCCGAGAGCTGTGCAGAAAAAGGTTTATGTTGTACTTAAGTAAGTCTGGTTAACATTATTTTTACTAAGATATGTATTTAGGAATTTAGGAACTATAGGTCAACTATTTTTGTTATAATGTTTACGAATAAATTGTTCATTTAAGTTTCCTCCATGTTTTGTTCCATATTGCACATTACCCCGATTGGTATGGCATATTACCCACGCTACTGGGCAATATGCCATTTTGCAGGCTCAACGATTTTTATAAACTGTGTTCTTAAAAGTGTATTCTTCCTATACTGAAAGGGCGTGTAAGTGTACAATAGATGTGATATAAGAGATCAATGCGCAAAACTAATTTGACAAGCAAATGCAATTTCCCATTAACTATGGCGTATTCCCCCAGTTACCCTATATGGTAAAATTCATCAGTCGATCAGAACGTGTCGATGCATAAAGACGTCGAAATTTATTCCTCGAACGTCGAACATATCTCTTCTAATCTTCAAGGCACATGCCATTTATTGCTCCGCCAAACTTTGTGACTGTTTCCAGGGATATCGCGGTGTGTGCTTTTAAGAGTTACTGATGCTTATATGTCAAAATGCACCCGAACAGATTCATATCCCATCTAGTTATTTACTTCAACGTAAACTACTACTACTACTAGTGAAATTATATCTCTAAAAGGGAATAGACATCGCAAATGCACAGCACATTTCAATACATATACATACATATCTATATCTGCCGAAATAATAAATCTTCTCCCATTTAATGAAGGAGATTACGAATGCTACTTTTACTTGGGCTTCAAATAGCACCACGATACGAATGAAATAATGATCCCATAAATCCGCATGGATACATGTGAACTCAAATATCGATTTACGTCTGAAACTTTTTCAATATTTGCCGATTTGTTTTGGAATAAATGGTCCTTTCGTAAATTACTTTCGCAAAAAGTTAAGGGGCGATCGTGAAAATTTCAGTTTGACCTCGTTTCTCGTACGGCGGATGATCTGAGTATAACGTCGGGGTTAATTTTAAATTTTTACGATCGTGGAATTATATAGTCAATAAACAATGCCGGCCCAATTACGTTTTGTTTCAGAATTTTCCGTTTGAAATCTACACTCGAACACCCGACAAGTAAGTGGAGTTTTAAAACAACATAAACTGATTTATATTTAGAGTTGCCAGTTCGAGATCGGAAATATTATCGAATTTAATTGCAAATCGTCGAATTGTACCTACTCGCATTCTTCTGGTGACTAAATTTATTGATTGTTTCGCGGTTCGCATTCGGTCCACATTTAAATTGTTTTTGTTTTTGTGATTAACGTTTGGTGACGGGCAATTACAGAAATGATATGGGTCTTCTTAATTACGCTATCGTCATTCATTAGCTTTTGTACCAACATGTTTACATAATACCCGTTGCAATTAATTTAAATTTTCTGTTTCTGTGGCTTCAACGAAGGTTGATCCTTCCTAAATAAAACTGAATAAGACTACAAATGCAAGGCTCAGAAATGCTTGTTTTGATACTACATATGCATGTTGGCTACAACTTCAGCAGTCCGAAAACACAATGTGAGTAAAATTTCAGTTTTCTATTATTTACGACCTTTTCAGCACAGCAGCTTGTGCCCTATTGCTACAGTTTGCTTACTGAAACAAAATAGTCTATATCTTAATTTATTGATTTCTTTTCCTGTCAATACTTATTTCCATTATAGTGGCTAAAGAACAAGATCGCCTGTCGATAAACGTATAATTTTTGAGCTTTCTATTGGAGCCATCTCGTCTTCTGAAACTTATATTTAATTTAATTAATTTTGAAGTCAGCAGTTATACCATCCTTTGCTAACCACGATTACGGTCCATATTTTTTTATCGTCCTAGTTTTGCTTATTCTTAGGAAGGTTCGACCGCAGCGCCTAAGTATCACCTTCAGATATTTGCCCATATTTGCTGATTGGCTGCAATGATTTTGGTAGTTATTTTTTAAAAAATGATTGCGGGGGCCATTACTTCGTGATAGTTAATCGTATTGATACACAGAAAAACTAGTACTTTGTAGTTTCGTATATACGTATTTATCGTTTAATAATGACATGTTCCATGTCGAAACTATAGTCACGTTATGTCTTTAAATTAAAAAATTAAATAAGTGGTATAAAAACAAAGTACTAGTTTTTCTGCAAGTCAATTTGGTAGTTATGTTCAAATCTTTTCCTTAGGAAAAGGAAGAGGTTCATATGAACTTCCAACACGAGATATTCACCAAAAATTTACTCAAGCTTCAGACACCAGCGGCTCGACATTCAAAATTCGATATTCGATATTTGACTTCGTGCTTGCAATTTGTTCAATCGACTCTTTTCATTCCGATCAGTCAATGCTAAAACTCGAATTCGTTGCATATATTCTAACGCGTCTCGTAATTCGTGTGCGATACAGTGAATATTTGGCAGTTCAATCTTCAGGGTAGCTGGTCTTAACCTCCATTCTTCGCCGACCAAGGCCCCAAGCGCGCGACTCGCTCTCCAGATTTGATTGTATTACTCACCTCTTGTTTCAGCTGATTACCATCTTTTTGGTGCTACATCGAAGGTAGTTTCGTAGACCTGTCCTATGATTACTAACTTTGTCGTTTGTTTCTTATATTTTTATTCCAGCTTCCACAAGAAGTAAGTGTGTCGTCTTTTTATTACATTTTTATTTATTACCGGTTTGACCACCTTATTTATTCACATACCGCAATCGATTTGTTTTTATTTCTATTAGCCGTAAATTTAGTAGGAACTTATTTAATCGTACACAGCCTAAGCTTTACATACAATACAATGAAATCTCTTGTGCTTTTCAATCCTTTTCTTGTAGCTAACAACAAAGTGTTCTCGTCATGTTTGTTTTCTTTTCCATTTTAATTATTCATTAATGGCAAGGAGAAACTAACTGAAACAGTTTCTATGGCAAACACCACCATAATAAACCACCCTCGTAGTTAATATTATGTATCCACCAAATGAAGGATTTTATCTGTGAAGCATTATGCAACAAGAAAGAAACATCCCACCAGGTTTTCTCTTGATGATTGGTCTGCTGATCAATATAAGCCTTAAGTGATAGTGACTGCAAGAACTGTGGTGTACTTGCTGATACTATATCTCATCGATACACTCCTCATTACAGATTTGTGGTGATTAGTGTGATATGGTGTAATAAACCTTAAGTATTGGGGTGATGAGTTCATGACATGGATGTGTTAACATTATTTCCCATCAGCAAAGCGGGAAATTTGTTCTTATATCTGTTGTTCTTATACCAATCTGATGTAGTAGATCACGTTGAAAGGTGCAATAAATAATAAACTGAAACATGCAATCATATGGAAGGAATAGTAACGTGCCCAGAGGATTGTGTACATTTGTTGTGTTTAGATGAACATTCACTGTCTCTAGACTCAATTTATACGTTTTATATTAAAAATTACGAAATGGGTGCCTACAGAATAAAGCAACAACAAAAAGAGGGAGGGGCACTAAAACTAGTAAGACATGCTATTGCTAGTGACGTTACTCGCGAGGTAAATTAATTTACTATTGAGAGTGACATGAAGATGTCTGCAGTAAGCATTACATTAATTAAGTAATGAACTGAAGAAACGAATCATAAGTCAGAGTCATGGGAATAAGTGTTTGACAACGCCGTCATCAACTTACTAATCGAGAAAGAGAGAGATGAAGAGGTATGAAGATATTAGGAACAAAACAGAAATTCATACGGACGTAATCCACCGAAGTAAACCAATTATCTCGCTGGTATAGAATATGGAACTGCCGTGCACACAAGAGAAGATGAAATCACTCTTGAAAGCAAGATGCTGAAGAAACAATGGCAGCTAGAGTTTTATTCTCTTATACTGTTTAATATTGAGCGCGGTGGATACATTCAGCTGTAATGATACCTGGTCTCCATCCAACGAGTAGCTGCTGTTTGGCTTTGAATGGAGCTACAGTGCAGCTTTCTGTTTTCCCGTATAGCCTCCCGTGGCGATAGAATCAACAAATAATTATTACCTCGATAAAAAACGATAAAAATTAGGAAATGAAATACGGCGCCAATGATTCAGTACGAACGGTCGATGTTTATAAATACCTTCTTACATCACGTAACGTACCTAACTAACTTCGTGTGTAAGTGGAAACTCTCAACACAGGCAAATACCAGTCATTAAATAAAAAAGAAACGAGCAAGATTCTTTCATGTTTTCTTTAATTTCTCCAATTAATAGGCACGTCTGGGACGGCTATAACTTTGTACCTCCATACGTACAAAACGTTTCACATGGATTATACTGCGTAAACTTTACACACGTAATTATTGCTTTCCAAACAGAAATGGTAAACATATAATGTACTTAAAATTTTATGCTTAGACTAATTCCGTCTTGCTCAAACGAAATTTACAATTATAACTGTTTGGCTCGTCAGCAGCGGGTGTTTCAAATGTTTTATATACTTAGTTGTTTGTTTACCATTTAGTTTTTCTTTCTTGTTTTTGTCAAAATGACACCACAAGCGTTTCAGCAAAAATTAAGTATTCCGCGAAAAAGTTAAAATGTGCTTTTAAGATGATATCGACCGTTTACATCAAAAGTTTTACGTCGCCGCTCTTCATTTAGTAAGAACATTTATTACCGAAATTAGTATGTGTAACATTGGTTAAATGTATTTATTTCCTTAGTCTATTGCAAAAATAAATGAGAGATGCATTTATTTTGTTCGCTCCCATGCGTCTGCATAATATTAATAAATTATTTTCATCGAGCTTTCGCCAAAGGGCCTAGCAAACTCGCCATATTTATATTCAGATAATTTATTATCTAAACCAGCCGATAGAGGAAACTGTTATTTTTAACTACCGGCCAGCATATGTTCGCTAAAGTAATGTTATTGCAGATAACAAACCGCGCGCTTTTGTAAGTAGAGCTCGACTATGGCCCAACAAACGCTAGATCCGCAAACACCGGACATGCAACACGAACACAGTAATTGAATGTACCAAAAGTATATGAAATATAGAAGAGATGGGTAATTTAACAGTAATGCTTCATGTTAAATTCAAAACACTCCAATGCATTTGGAAGCCTGTATTGTAGTTTGTGGGTTACAGATGCAGGTTTTCTACAAAAAAAAAAAAAAGATCTAACTCGGGATTCCTATAATAAATTAGTTTCGGAGAAACTAAGGAAGAAGAAGTAAATTACACCGCATTCCTAGATGCACCATTCTGAAAACAAAAAGGTGAATTATCAATTGTAATTGTAGAAAACTGTTTCAGATATTTCTACACCATAAACAAGTGACTAAATTGCGTTTCCTGGGCATTTCTCAGTTTCAAGAAATCATCTCAAAAGTCTAAAAAGGAAGCCAAAGTGATGTCCTGATTTAAGTAATATTGCGCTTTGAAACCGAAATGTTCACAATTGTTTTGTTGTACTGCTCTATTCCAATTTATTCCATAGTACTAGTTGCAGTGTAAAATTAACATGTTAAGCTATACAAAATTTAATCTCTCCAATAAATAAAAAGGAACGTTATATAAACACACAAAAGCATAAATACCATCAGCTACGCTTTAGTATACACTATACAGGATTTTCCACAACTTTGATGTCAAAACTATTTATAACATTATATGAGGTAAACGAGGCAACGAGTTTATAAAGGAATAATTAAAAGAAATTGGAGAAATAAAATATCATCACGTACATAACAGTGATTCACGGCACGCACGACTCTCTCATTCTAGGTGCTTGTCCTGCAGTTACAGACACAGTGTTGAAACAACCCTGTACTTCTTCGATGATGTTTAGTTCCATCTTACATTTTACGTGTCTCCAATTGAGGCACCACGATCTATTTAAATTTTAGAAAAATTGTCATTTAAATACATTACAGATTCGTTATAACCAAATTTGTTTAAGATTGATTTATTTGACAAGCTAAAGTACTTTAACTACTCCTTGAGAATTTTATAGGTAGTGGAAGATGGGTTTCTGAGTTTCTGAAGCTTTACTGGTCCAACGGCGTCAGCACTCTTTTACGTTCCTTTGAAGCTGCTGATGAATTTTAGATCGTAAGTAGCACCTCTACTGGACCAGCACGGCTTTACAGAATATCTTTTCAATCGTGGTTTTGGAATTTACAATTTTCTTCATTGTGTGCTAAGTAATAAAAAATATAACAGGAGGAAACACTTTATTGAAAAGTAAAATGTAAAAGTTCAGAGAGTGATAGAGATTTATTGTTAAAAGTTAAGTCCAAGTATGTATTTCATTTAAAACATAGTTAACATGAGAATGGTTTTTCATCGCAATTTTAACAATAGGTACGATTTGTGACATATTTTCTAGCATGCAGCTCATTATTCTTTCTATAGCAGTTCTTGCAACATCTTCTTACCTTGTGTTTACTTTCACCCTCTTTCCGTCTTAGTGAATGCACCCAACGCCTTCTTGGTTCCGGTTCTTCATTTTATGAGGTTATGATTGCTAAAAAACAAGCGGTCCCACGAGCACATTTGAGTAGTAATTTACTTGTTGCAGCCGCCCTGGTCTCATAACACCAGCATGCAATAAATCAAAATTAAAAAACAAATAACGAGGGCGTGCGTATTTTATACACATATTTAATTAATATATAAGCTAAGTAATCATATGACGAGTTCGATCCCAAAAGCGTAAGTACATTTTGCTCTGTTGGCAATCAACGTGTTAAGGGAAATTTAAAATAACTTCTTCAATTTTAAGAATTGATCAAAATTGTTTATATGCTTTTATGGTTATTATGTCTCCTATGAAATACTTAACTAATAATATAATTAAAAAGAACGTGCGTCTGATTTCACATAAAAATAGTAATCAACGAAATGATCGGCATTCCCCCTCATAGAGGGTTATACCGGTTAAGCTTAGGAGTCATAACAATCATTAAGAAATCGATGTAATAAACCTTTATAAAGAAATAAAGATTATGAGTGCAGTATCTTGAACTAAACAATAAAATCACACATACATAACCTGCACAAAAGGATATTTATATGTATGTATAGGTAGAACAGAACATTATAGCTTCAATCGAGTTTTGAAACGATTTTTGTCTGCGCAGTTGTCATTGTTGACGATTGACAATCACCGGTGCTTAGCCTCGTCGTACCAATTTTGCTTTTGCACGTTAAGCATGAAAACTGTGTATAGTAGAAACACTCACTTTTATACAAATTGCATGACACTAAATACGGAAACAATGTGACACCATTCGATATTTTATATCATTTTGGAAAGCATTTATTAGTTCAAATGAAGGGAATATTACAGCGAAATGGTAGTAAAATTTCTGGGAAAATTAACTTTTTATTACGAAACGCAACCGTATCATGTCTTGATTTTTAGGCTACAAGTTTTATGATAGTAGATAGCGTTAAATAAAGTTCACTATCACTTTTCTATTATAAGATATACTGATCGGTATTCCCCCGTTTTCCGCTACTAGCTAACTTCTTCTTCTTCTTCTTCTTCTTCTTCTTCTACTCGTTAATCCTTATGCCTTTCAGCGTCGGATTATTTTTGGATCTTACGACGATTTAATCCATTCTTTCCATCGTGTCCGGTCTGTACTCATTCTTCTCATTTCTGCTCATTTCTCGCTTTCGTCCTAATTCGTTGATTCTGTCAGTCCATTTTTTCCTTGGTCTTCCCTTTTTCTTCTCCCGTTATTTTTGGCTTCTATTATTTTTTTTATCAAACTCTTTTGCTCCATTCTAATTATGTGGCCGTACCAATTCAGTTGACATTTTTTAATTCTTTTTAGTATATCTTCTTGATTTATCATATTCCTTATCTGTTCGTTTTCTATTCTGTCCATTTTTGTTTTCCCCACGATCTTTCTCAAAAATTTCATTTCCATAGCTGTTATTTTGCTTTCGTGTTTTTGCTGTATTGTCCAAGACTTGCGTACATTGTCGTGGGGGCTACTACTGCATTGTATACTATCTGTTTGATCTTGGGTTCTATTTCTTTTTTTCCAAAGATGGTTTGATTCAGAGCGTAGTATATGTTTGTGGCTTTCCGTCCTCTTTTTGCTATGTCTAGATCAATTTTTCCATCCTTCGATATAATAGTACCTAAATATTCGTATGCGTCGATAATTTCTTCTTGTTTATCGTTTATTTTAATTATTAGATTACTGGCTGGCTCTTTATTATTTATCACCATTAGTTTGCTTTTTTCTACGTTTATTTCCATCTTCATCTTTTCTATTTCTTCTGTCCATATTTTTGTTAATTTTTCCATTTTCACATAACTGTCAGCTATTAGTGCCAGATCATCGGCGTACAGTAATGCATCCACAGCTACAGGTTCCAGTGTGTTATATCCTAACAGTGTCTTCACAGTTTCGGTGCGTTTCCTCGTATTTTGCAGGATTCTGTCCATTACTATAATAAATATTAATGGACTTAAGCTGTCTCCTTGTTTTATTCCCACTTGCATTTCAAAATCTGCTGATCTTTATCCATTCACCTGTACTATCCCCCTAACCTGACAATATAGACTATTGATTATTTGGGGCATTTTTCTTGGAACCTCTAGTTTCTCTAGACAGATATCTATACTCCCTCTATCCTACCTAACTTTAAATTTACATTTATTGAAAGTTTAAATAGAAGCATAAACAGTATCATTAAATTATTATGGTTTCAATTCTCCATTTTGAAACAATGTAACGTTCGCGATCTCTCATTTAAAGATCTACAAATTAAATTATAATAGCAGATTTCCCAATAATGCTCCCGAATGCTACTGAAAGCGCTTGGTGCGCAATACTCTGCTAATTCCGGATTCCTCAAAATATCTCGATCACGACTACAATACTCCTTCTTGCTTAATTTCGACCCTTCACTTGTAACAAGAGGTACAGGTCGGTTAAATATCGCCCCAAAGTTCGCGAAACAACGACCAGTTGGAATTAAGTTAATAACGGCGGTACAATTTAAGACGCGACTTACGAACAAGTTCATAATGCGAAAATAGAAATTACCAAATTGCGTTAAGAAAGTTCTTCAGTATTAACTAACGTACGAGATTATCCGCGACCTGAAAATCTTGGAAAGTTACGTTTATTCACGGAATCTGAGCGCTGTAATCAAATAAATTGGGTTGGTGTTATATGGCGATTTGATATTAGGTTCTAGAATGTATTGTACTCGTGACCACTTTTTTCTTATTTCGTGCTAATCCTTAGTGAATCCGCGGAAACTTGAAGACGAACGTAATAAATGTTCGTAAGGTTGTATAATTTGTTAAAGCAGATTTCGCTGAAAACAGCCTCAATCCCGATGATTTCGAATTTAAAACTTCAATACGCCGCAACAGGGCTTAACTTTCAATTTAAACATCAAACGGTTTCGGATGAATTAATCAATATTCGGATTACGGAAAGGATTGCTTGCGATAAGCTCCCAATCGAATCAAAGCTTTTAGCTTGTTTGGCATGCGAATAAGATTTCAATTAGAGATTTCTATAACATCCGGGAGATTTCTTCTAAACTCTTATATTTAGGAAATGGATTTTTTTAAATCGAGTAACTCGCGTTTTGATTTAACTTTTTTCTTACTATCAAGAGTATTACAACTCATTTAATCACCATTCAAATTTCTTTCGCATATTTTCAGATTGAGATATTTCCTTCTGTATAAATACATCCGAAACACCTAAGGACATGTCTATTAGAAATTGATATTCTAGAAGAAACAGCACACCAATGTGCGCCATGAATAATTTATAAACTTAAAGGAAGTACTGACGTCTACACTGGAAAGAGAATCCATTTCGATAAGTTGCGCCCCTTTATTTATTCAACAACGAGATATTTGTCCAAAAGTTTGACCCAACTTGTTGAGTTCTAACAAGCCGCAAGAGACGTTTCCACCCAAAAATAATTATTAGATTCACTTACTTCTTTACTTAAATTATTTTAATGTAATGAAATACATAAATGTCATTCGTGGATTGTAAGCTTACATTCCCGAATTAAATTTCCTTTAGCGTAAGTCCTCGAATGTCTATCTTTTAATGTAGAATTTAATTTAAGAACGTAAATCATTCTACAAATTAATATTCTCCAACTGGTTACTATCACTTCCTCACTTGTTATACGAATCTTGTAAAACGAAAACAAATTTTGGATTTCTGTGTTTGTTTATCTAATGGAATGAAAAGCCACATGTACCTGTACCTGTACCTGTATAGAAGAAATTAGTTCAGAAATTAGCATACATATGTTGCTCTCTTATTAGACAAGTGTACAGTTCCTTCAGAAGAAAATTGTCAAAGTCGATACACAACATGTTAGGAAACAAAAATTAACAACTGAACTCTCTGAAAAACATTGGACAGTCAATCGTCGTCCATCGCTATTCGATATATCAAGCTAATTTGTTGAGATTTATATCGATGTATTTAGGCTATAATATTGCATAACCCTCTAATTTCTATCTATTTGAATAATAATTTATTTATTGGTTCAAAGTAACATTTTAGAACCTTACAAATATTTTACAGTAAAGACTGAACCTATAGGCAACGCCTTCAGTTAAGCCATTTCGGCGCCCTGTTCTTCCAGATGTGCCTGTTGGGTGGAACAATAGAAAAAGAAAACAAAAATAAAATGCAACACATGCAAGCCACAACTGAATAATAATAATATTAGAAGACAGTAACAATACAGTCGAAACTCAATTATTAAATTAGCGCTCTGCAGCCAAAACCAGGTGTCCAGAAAGAAGAAATCGCCTCAAACTAAGTTTAAAAAAACTGGTTAATAACTGTTTAATGTGAACAGGTAGCTCATCCATTATACGTCCACAGGTGTAACTGAAGAGCCTCTTAAACTGAGCAGTGTGATGGCGGGGCGTGTCAATTAAATCTTTCCTTCTCATATTCATGTTATGGAGGTCTGTTCTAAACTTGATCTTGTACAACAAGTATGGTGATATGCTGTATGAAATAATTTTGTGCACGAGGCAGGCAAAGTGCAAATACCTACGACCGTACATATTTAGCCTACCAACCTCTAACAATTTATGAGAAATTCGGCGCCCTCTTCTAATGCCAAAAATAAAACATTAGAAATAGAACATTTATTATAATACTTATCATTTAAAGGCATATGTGTTTCATTAGCAACTTTTTCAGATCGTTGAAATAAAAAACAATTGCGTTTCCATATTCAGCAGCTTCGATTTAATTTCAATCTAGGTAAAATTTAAAATATCTTCAAATATCTCCGAAATCACAAGAGATAGGTATAGGGAAACCTAATACAGTTTGGGTAGGAATTGAAAGACCTTTCTCCGAGTCTGAAAATATACAGGGTGTTCCATTTGAAATAACAAAGTTATACACTATTAAAGTTGAGACGAATAAAGCCGGTCTATGGAATCAGCCTGTACATTATTGTAAAATTACATACCTGAAAATAAGTAGCCCAAGATATAGCGAATCAAGGATAAAAGCATGATTTGAAAATTTCAATTAGTTTGTCTGTTATGTCCATTTTCAAAACATCTTACTTTTTGAAAATCCTCAAATACTTCGCAAACGGCTAACGATAGGTATATGGAACATCGAAGTAACTTACCTTTATTTTTCCTATACAATTCGAAAAAAGCTGTATATACTGTTCCATTAAAAAAACATAACTTTGATACTTAGCGCTTTGTTGGGGCACCCTGTATCAATGAAAATATTTTCTAATTATGGCCATTATAAACGTACACCATCTTATCAAAAAGATTTTTAAAAAAATTATTAGTTTGGGAGCTACAGTCCGAGGCGCTGGTGGTGGGCCACCCGGTATACATTTAATTATGCCACAATTATGAAAACAATATTATCTTCTTCCTAAAATCATGTATATAACAATGAATAGTATTTTTCAACAAAAGCAACAATTGCTGGTTTCGATATAAGCTTCAACATAACGAAAAATTACTTTATCTAAGATAAAAGCTACTTTTTTTGCAATATGTTGCGTAATAACGTAATAACACAAACAATGGATGTGCTTTTTGAAGATTAACTAATTAACCTTTCGTAATAACGAAATGAAATTATCCTGAAATAGCAACTCGTTGATAAATTAAGTACGCACCAATATACACATGGAAGTGCAACTAGATTTTGCTCTGAGAACCACTACAACATTAGAAGAACTTATCTTATCATCGAATGTCGTTGTAATCAGAGCTAGATAATCGATTATTATTTTTTCTAGAATTTTCACATTGGAAGTATCTGACAATGTATGGTTAAACCAATTATGGAAAGTAAAAAGAGAAATGACCGATAATAACTTGTAGAATCATGCAAATCCTTGAATATTTTACGCAGTTCGTAACAGGTCAACTCGGCGATGGTAAACTCGGCGACGGTCAACTCGGCGAAAAGGAATACAATAATATATAAACAATAATAATAAAAGAGATTTTAAATGATTACTCAATTTGAGAATTTTTTGCTGGCAGATTCCGGAAGAGATCAGGTGGATCCACATCGAATTCTGATATTTGGTAGAGAATACCATGCAAAATGGAGTGCAAGCATGAAAGAATTATTTGTTGACGGCACATTCTTATTGTGTCCTCCACTTTTTGCTCAAATATTTATTGTTCTGGCAAGAAAAGATACGCATGAAGAGAAGGGTCCAGTTTTTCCTGTACTATATTGCTTGCTGCCCAATAAAAGTGCAGAAACATATCTCAAATTGTTTAACATGATAAAAGTCCTTTGGCCGCAATTAAATCCGGAAAGCATCAGTGTAGACTTTGAATTGGCAATTCACCAGGCCGTAAGACAAGTTTTCCCAGAAGCCGAAATTAGAGGATGCTTATTCCACTTGGTAAAAAATCTTCGAAAGCATTTATCTTCTTCCAATCTCCTAGGAATGTACAATACTGATCACGAATTTGCACTACAAGCAAAAATGGTAACATCATTGGCATTTGTCCCAGAAGAGGATGTGATTGATGCCATTGCCGAACTGGAAAATGAGTTGCCAGAAATATTAGAACCAATTTTAGAATTGTTTAGCAGAAATTATATCGGTCGACTTAGGAATAATGGAACCAGAGCGCCAGCAACGTTTCCAATTGCAGTTTGGTCCGTTTATTTTCGGACATTGAATGGACGAGATAGGACAAATAATTTTGCAGAAGCATGTCATCGCAAGTTGCAACTGGCTTTTGGTTCTGGCATTGCTCATCCTTCGTTATGGACATTCATAGAAAATTTTAAAAGGTTCAGTCTTCGTACGATGCGGACTATGAACGAGCAATTGCCGGGCGCAATGGTGCATCAAAAAGGAGACGTTATGAGGAAACCGACGAGAGGATTTTTAATAAAGTTGTCAATTATAACAGGCAAAATTTGATCGAATATCTCAGAGGGATATCACACAATTACAATATGAACTAGTTTTTAATAGATTGTATATTATATTTTATATCGTCGCCGACGTTACATCGCCGAGTTGTCGCGTACTGTATGCAGTTAAAGTGTCGGTGAAGATGGGATTCCGTAACAATGAAAAAAGGGAAGTTTTTAAACAGTAATGAGAAATTACAAACAGGTCTAACCCTAAACTCATAAGGTGTCTTGTGGCAGCCGACGGTAGAAGCTGTGGTTAACTTCGCATCCCTACATTTGGTTTTAAAGAAGAGAACTGCGTGTGAATATTATAAAAGGCTTCCAAGTAAATATGTGTGGCATTTATATCTGGGGAAAGAGTTGAAGGTTATTCGAGAATTACCAATATCACTAAAAAAACTACTTTCAAGCATTCAAAGTGTTAACCAAAGATCGAAAATGTGTTAAAATGGAGTCTCGCCATTTTAATAGCAATTATACTTATCACGACCTATTAGTGATTACAAAAATAGACAAAGTAGTTGAAGTATAAACGATTACACGAGATTTCCTGTCTCATAGTCCACATATAAGATTCCAATTATATCTGACACAAAATGTTTTGCCCAATAATATATTCAAACAAATTTCCAAAGCATAACGATCTCAACACATATATACACGCTGTATCAAAAGTACCTAGACAGTTCCGGAATTCTCGAGAACCCTAAGAGTCTGGCATCAACTAACCAGATCAATGTAGGTGAAGAAAGAGTTTGCAAATTTCTATTCATATTTCTTACTCCCAGACTATTTTATGTAAGGTTACGTTGCAAAAACTATATGGAAATGAAACTGGAACTGTAGTTATAAAGTATTTTCGTACCAAAGTGAGCTAAAACGCTAAATTACAAAAAGCAAGAAGTTAGGTATACTGATATTATCCATAGCTGATCATTACAATGCTTCAAAGACATGGATTAATTCTGCTAAAATTTGTAATATAGTAAGATGCTTTATAAAGAATATCCCAGGAACTAAAAAGTGGATCTATAGGTCCTAACAGAAGGAAACAGAGTTGAAGAGATATGAAGAATGTCAAAATGAATAAGGCACAATCGCAGAAAACCACACAACTACATAAACAAAACATTAAGCTGGTCTGTGGGAAAAGTACAGAAAACAGATTATAAAGAAGGAAATAAAAGAAGAAAAAAGACATGTACGAAAACATTGAAACATCTAATAGGAAAATTTGCATTAAATCCATCATCCATATTGCAATACGCAACCGTGGCAATCTTAGAAAGTAGAAATCAATTGCTGCTTTTAACACAAAGAGGTCATATGCTTCAGAAGACGAACGGGAAGGTGAAGAATAATACAGACAAGAGAAAGAATGAAACAATGTAACCTAAAATATTTTGAAGCTTTAATCAAAATGCGCAACTGATCAATATGAAGATGAAGTTGAAAATGTGATACACGCCAATTGTAAACTATTAAAGAAAATACTAGGATTGCTTTTCGAAAGACGCGTTACTTTCTTTACAAAATTCTTAGTATTATGCATAAATAACGAAACGCGAAACGAGGATTCACTACAAAATATTTGATGTCGCGTTATTTGTATTTCGCGGTAATTTATTGCGATTTGGATTGGCAATAAATTATTGTAAATATCTCAGTTGCGATTAAATAAATAAATTTTGGAATAAGGATGGGCCCTGGTAAGGTAAACGTAAATACTGTCTTCAACATACAGTTGCAGAGTTAGTTAGCAGAGTTAGTACATAATTTATGGATGTGACAATATTTTCTAGCACGCTTTTCACGAAAGCTAGTGCTGCAAACCTTTACTATAACTAAGCGACAACATAAGGCAATATCTATTGCAAGAAGCATCGAATTAAGAGGCAATTTCGCGCTCAAGGAACCATACTGTAACAATAATAATTTTACCATTTATGAAATACCTGAGAATCACAAGACTAACAAATTTGAAGGAACATCATTCACAGCCTTTCTTTAATTTTACGAAGCTGAAATGAACTGGACAAACGAACGTCGCTTCCCGTGATAAAGAACTATTTTATTTCAAAATAAGTTATTAGGAGTAATAACAGGGTATGTCAGAGAATTTCGGTATAGACTTTAATTAAATTTTCAAACTAGGTATACTCACGTCTCTATTGAATTTATTTCTCATTTAGATTATAATTATTATGCATATAGACAATGTAATATGTAACAGAGTACCCCAGACATACGAACTTACCTAGTTAAACTTATTAGTCCCGACATAAATGCGTATAGAAGACCGACAATGTCAAAATTGAACCAGTTTACAACGTAGTAATAACAGAAATTTTCTCTTAATATGAAATAACATTATATGTTTATTTAAATTCATCTTGGAGCTCAACCTATGGCAACATTTAGTATTCGATACATATACATATGTATGTACACATGTATGTATCTACTAACCAAGGCTTGTTACCTGTTGTACTCCTCCAAAGTGATTTTTCTTCATCTTGAAGGTTATATAAATAGATAATCCCTTTTTATCGAGTTGGAGGTGGTACAGTTTACAATTTTAATAAATACAATTGAACATTCACTAATATATTGTTTCTCTATCAAATTAATTGCATGTGTATGAAAATGCGAGTTGATTTACGAATTATTTCTAGAACCTTGCTGAAAATCTATTTTAAACTTATGTTCGACGAAGAACAGCAACTTAAATTACATATAAAATGAGAAGTATAAAAATAACTACCCACACTTATTTACCATTCACGAGAAGAGTAACTTTGCCGTGAAAAACTTTCAGTCTGCATTAACAAAATATAAACGTACCTACTACAGGTTTTAATATTGTGCGAAAACAATCTGAAAGATACGACTTTTTACTAATGGAAGTCACGGCTAGACTTGTTGTTGTTATGATTTCGCGAATTACTAATGGCCCTCATTTATATCGCATATATTAGGATGTGAATGGAAGGAGATGAATTGATTTTAAAAATATATTTTCTCAAACTTTGTTTCATGTAAATATATTACTCGTGTTTTATGATAGGAATTAAACTGTCAGCTTTCCAATCCATTACTTAGTCAAATTTTTAAGGCAGTTTTTAATTTCATCCCATGTCCATCGTCAATTTAAAGAAATTTATTTAACACGACGCATTAAAATCTCCACTTTGCATACGAAATGTAACGAAGATTTGATAAGTAACGATAAGAAGTCGGTTGTTTGCAACAATGTCGAATGGAAATGATTGTGGAGCAAACAAAATTAATCAGCTCAAGCAACAGTCAAAATGATATTTATGTAAAGATGGTTAATAATGCGACTCAAGAAAAGCAAGGAGAATTGAAAAATCGTTAAAAAGTATTTTCCATCATTACAATGAAAAGCCATGTTACTATTTACTTCGTTCTTTGCAAAATTTCTTGAATAGTGAAAGTTTCAGAAGTGACCATAATAACAAATCGCAGCTTCATGAACTGTGATGTCTTTCAAATGCCATTAAGATTGGAGAAAAGGAAAAAACAGCGAGAAAGCTACTATTACTATAGACATAACAGCAATACAAGAAATAAAGTAGGATGCTTCGTAAGAGATAGCAAGGGACAAATATAAATTTCTGAACTGCGAAGAAGACAAGAGGGGTAATAGTAGAGTAGAATTCTACGCGGGGAGAAAGTGGGTAAAGAATAGAATTCAGTTCACGGCCGTGAACGAAAGATTAGCACTACTGAGGCTGAAAACGTAAGATAACAGCATTTCAAATTTAAACATGTACGCACCCACGGCAGCCGTTAAAGAAACGGAAAATGAAAATCTGAGCAGGGTATGTGAAAAAGTACCGCAAAAAGATAAAATAATAATATTGGAAGGCGCACAACCAGAAATTGGGGAAAATCATATTTTGCCGAGATGAGAGGAAATGGGAAAGGAATAATTCACGAGCACGCAAATAACAAGGAGCACAGTGCGTGTCACTTAGCCAGGCTTGTAAACATGAACTTCCTGTCAACCAAATTTGAACATACGAGAAAACATAAGGTAAAAATGGAGACTCCCAGCAAAAGGAACGGGAAACCATGTGAACCACATAATAGCAACGAAGGGAATAGGAAGAAGAACGAGAAACACAAGGGCTTATAGGGCGGCACAGGCAGAAACAGACCATTAGTTGCTAGTAGCAACACTAAGAGACCTAAAGAACAAGAAGCACCAATACACTGGAAATAAGCACAGAAAGAAGTGGGAGACGGAATTACTGGAAGAGAAAGAGGTAAGACAAAAGGCAGAAGAAAGAGTTACAAAAATATGCTTGGTGAAAGAATAGATACACAAAAAAATGGAAGGAGCGTTTGACAAAAAAGACATAACAAAAGCGGCAGAGAAAATATTCAAAAAATCAAATCAGCACATAGGGATGGAGAATTCAAAAGGTCGAAAAAATAACAGAAGCAGACAGAACTCAGAAAGAACTTTAACAAAAGGAGGAACAAGAGGATTAATTCACATTGTTGAATAGATTTCAGAAGACATTACAACGTTAGCCATACCCCATCAGGGCCGTAAGGCTCGATGATGACGATAGTAATGTCTGCAAGATTATAAAGATTAGAACAATATACTACTGTTAGATGTTCGTACATATGAGAGTTCAATTACGAAATTCGGCCATAATGTACTAATTACGCTTTTTGCAACTATTTGATTCTACAGAAGTACACCACTTGTTTTGCCACAAACTCCTGTAGTAGCTACAATCGCGCACTCGGCTAGCCCGCCGTGGGAAAATTGTGCTTAATTAGAAAACCACTTTCACTATTCACAGACGCGCGTTTCGCGGTCATACCGCTCATCAGTGCGACTGTGTGAAGTAGTTTTCATTTCTATAGAAGCTCTATATAAGCCCGGGTGTTAGATGTTCGTACATATGAGAGTTCAATTACGAAGGCGAGTGCGCGATTGTAGCTACTACAGGAGTTTGTGGCAAAACAAGTGGTCTACTTCTGTAGAATCAAATAGTTGCAAAAAGCGTAATTAGTACATTATGGCCGAATTTCGTAATTGAACTCTCATATGTACGAACATCTAACACCCGGGCTTATATAGAGCTTCTATAGAAATGAAAACTACTTCACACAGTCGCACTGATGAGCGGTATGACCGCGAAACGCGCGTCTGTGAATAGTGAAAGTGGTTTTCTAATTAAGCACAATATACTACTGAATAGTTATTTCGTTCTACTATCAAAAGTGTCCTAAGAAATTGGTAGTTATTTCATTGCTATACCAATAGTAGTTTTGTTCATAAAATTTTATCCGTAACCAACA
This sequence comes from Chrysina gloriosa, assembly GCA_038088585.1. Lineage (NCBI taxonomy): Eukaryota > Metazoa > Arthropoda > Insecta > Coleoptera > Scarabaeidae > Chrysina > Chrysina gloriosa. The sequence continues at coordinate 18,647,780 of CM076091.1, forward strand.
TCTCCACAAAAAAAAAAAAAAACAAAACAACTTTTTAAATAATTCCAGTCAATTTCATTATATATTTATGCATGTATTCATTGTTTGCAAATATTTACAACTGATTGTTGAGTTTACCCTATGTTAGCCTTTATATGTAGTAAATCGATTTTGCACAACTCTAACCCAGGCACGTGAACACTAAAAGCGTCATCACGCTTCGTTAATCAAAGGTGTTTTTGTAGCAACCACGAAGAAGGATTAATGCTCGTTTCACTCTTAATAATTAGGGAATCCTAATAGCTTATGAAAACCGAATTTCATCATCACTAACATAGCACAAAACATCGCTTAGAAGCAACCAGAACGCTGCATAATTAATTTGGTATGCTGCGGAAAGCACTTGTTGAAGTTCTAGTTGTAAAATAGCCGAGTTAGTAAATTCACGCGAGATTAGTAAAACTTCATAAAAATTAATTACGTCCGTGCAGTGCAATAAAACGTAGAAATCTCATAGCGAAAAATAATTACACACATTTCTGTATTCACAAGTTATACTTTTTATGATATTCATATTTTAGTTAGGTGTACTTGCTTTGATGTGATGTGTCCTTTTGCGATGTTGAAATAAAATATATTTTGTTAGACTTCAATGGAACATTGCAGCATCAAGTTGAAAACCGAGTAACCGTCAACTAATTTTAAAAACTCAATACCATGCTTTGTTAAAACAGGAAAATTAAAAAAAAAAGCAATTCATGCCGAACAACTTGATAATCTTTTACTTATATTTTATCTTCTAGATTGATTTTAGTCATCAACATTTACAATATCATTCACACATCACATATTTTCGATTAATATTACTTACATTTGGAGTGGACGGCATCCTGCACACCCGAATTTGACAATAATAAATTAAATGTTATTGCCAATGGTACCCAATTACTAAGGTTTGAAACTAAAGCTTGAAATATTCGTACCTCTTAACCATCTTAACCTATTTAAGCACGCATTTAATTTGAGCGATTGAACTACACTAACGTCCTTTAACGGCTAAAAATATATGTGTCTGTAATTTTATGATCTTATCTATAAGCATCAATGTTTAATATCAGGCAGATATTTCCAGTTGTTCCACCATTAAAAGTTAAGTAAATAAGATGAAATCATCACATTCCTTATCAAAATCCGACTTGGAGACAAGTCCCTACACCTTGGATATTGCTTCCGTTGTATATCTTGTTAATCATAATTACCTGCAAACGTCAGAATATTGATAAGCATTTCGCCAAATATTGTAACTTCCACCTCTCGTGTCTATGCAGGTAACTTCTAGGATAATTCTTGGGTAACAAAATGAACGTCTAATTTACAATTCAATCTACATACATATATAATGTATACTGTTGCAAGTTTGAATATGTATATATGGTAACCCAAAAGATATCAAGTGTATATGATAATTGGAATATCATTCAAACGTTTAGATATAAAGATAACATGAGAAAAGTTTTAAAACAAAAACCCATTCACCAGTCTTTTGCGAAAGAGCAGGAAAAGTGGTAGGGGTACTTAAAGAGAATAAACACAATAAAGGGAGATGGGACAACTAATCGAAACCAGAAGAACCGAAGAGAGGGAAAAACAAAGTTGGACTAACCAAGAAAGCATACGGAACATAGGGTAAAACAAACAGCTTGAAAAGGAAGAAATAAATGATTGGAGACAGAAAATAGTGTAGGAAATGGATCAACATTTTTCCCCCGCTGAGGATATGAGGTAAAATAAAACACGAAAAAGAAAAAGAGGGGTCTCGTATATCACACAAACTATTTGCCATTCCTATAAAGCAGCACCGATATGAAATTGTACGCATAGTTTGTAGTGAAACTTATCTATGCAGATTATTGTAATTACTTTACAGGAGAATACCTGCAAGATCTCTAGGAGGAACTACACAAATGTGTAACACTAAATTGAGCATGTCCTAAAAAATTCAGTATCATAAGTAAATTGCAACACCAAGGGGGTGAATTTTTGACCAAACTTGACAGAAATGTTTACCTATTCAAATGTAATACTTTATTAAAATTACAAAGAGAAACTACAAAAGATTAACACATTTTACTTTTTTCTTTATTAATAATATGTTGGACCTCCCCGATCAGTTTCACACTCCCTCACTTTTCGGGGATTAATTCCAGTAAGTGATTGATGTCCTCACATGTATTCAATCGGCGAGAGGTCGGAAGTTCTGGGCTGCCATAGCAAGATATTGTCATGGCTCTTTTCAAACCGGTTTAAAACAATTCTCGCAATGTGGAGTGGGCATTATGCTACTGAAAAAGTGGGTCTTCGACTTGCTGCAAATATGAAAGAATATGGAGTTCAACAACCTCACCAGCGTAGCGTTGGGCATTCATGTTGCGTCGGATAAACACCCACTGAGACCTACTCCCATATGCTATATCACCACATACCATCCCATAGCTCGGTGCACATCCTTTTCAACGGAAAATTGAACTTTCCCCGCGTCTTCGTCTGACCCTCATCGGCCACCGTGAATCCCTATACAAAATCAGGATTCATCACTGAACAACACCATAGCCCATTCCACGTTCCAGTGAATTTGCAACCTACACCACTCCGAACATTGCAGTCGGTGTTGAGCCGTACGTCGTAGCACAAGATGCGGCCTATAGGATTGCAAGCCAAAAGTCACGGGACAACCTTCATTACCTAACTGTTGATCTGCCATTGATCTGACACAGGAAAATCGGTTTCTTAGTGCAATTACACGAAGACGACGATCTTACACCTCATTAATTCTTCTTCAGCTCCTGGTTGCTCTTCAGCGACGTTGTTGGACCTCTCTATTCTATGACTGATAACAGCGCATGATGGTGGATTGGTTCCAGTTAAGGCGATTTGCAATTTCTCTGAACGAAAAACCATCGTCTTGTAAACCAACAAACCGACTTCCGTCGAATTCGCTCAACTGGTAGTAATTTTCACGTAGCCGCACTCTAGACATAATCAAACTTCTAAAACAAGTTAAACAAAATTAAAACAAGAGAAAACGGTGAAAATTCAATAAAAAAAATGAAAAAGGTAGAACTGGCAATAATGCTGGAAAAGCTGCATGAAGTGTCAGTCAAAATTTTAATAAATTATTACCATTGAATAGATAAACGTTTCTACCAAGTTTGGTCAACAAATTCACACCTTTCCTTGGTGTTGCAATTGACTTATGATACTGAATTTCTTAGGATATGTTCAATGTAATGTTGCACTTTTATGTTATGTCTCTTGGATACCTTGCTGGTATTCTCCTATAAACTAATTACAATAATCTGCATTGATGAGTTTCAATACAAACATGGTGTTGTAATTTCTATGTCATGCAGTATATTAACGAAACACATTCAGTATTTTGTGGCCGCTTGTTAGTCTATTGTTGAGAAAACATCCGAAAAAACTTTTGTTCGAATTGATGCAGGACGAGAAACAATTACAGTGAGAAGTAATATGATATTATTTATTTTCGATTTTTTAGTTGAATACGCAGAAACAAAAGTTTTTAATTTCCAAAACACACTGTAAGCATGATACGCAGATGTTTAATAAATGATTCTTTTTATCTTTGTTAGTTTCTAAAATAAGTAGAATCTGGTCAACAACCACCGATAAGGAATAGTACGAAACTCTCTTCTTCCACCGTCCAAATCGACGAAGAAGTCATTTCAATCGATAAGCGAGATGATATGAAAAATTCAATTTTTAACTTTATTTGAAATTTCTTTAAAAAGAATGTAGAAGTTAAAACTTTACGGAATTTTTTTCTCTTTGATGCGCTACCAGACTACAAAATCGGTCGGGGTACTCTTTAGGATCCCAGAGGAACTCAACGTGTGAATATGAGTACAGTAAGTGATTGCTTAACATTGAGGTTAGGTTTGAAGAGGTAGAATTGAAGCAACGTTAACTGAAACGACATTAAACGAAACGTGTTTTTCATATGTAGCATTAGCAAAGGTAGAGGTTAGGCTCAACAAGGAGTAGATATTTAATAGAATACATAATTTTTGCGTGTAAATTATTTAATGAAGTAATTAAACGTACAGCAGTTGGAAGAATATGTTGGAGAAGTACAAAACTACTTTTTCCACTTTCGCCACTGTGATGTGATCACTTTTGCACCGTTGTTTATGCACAACCGGACTTGCTCCATAAGGAAACGTAAGCTCTTCTTACTTTCACGCTCTACTGCTTAACGGATACACTACTTGTTTCAAAGCGGGAATTGAGCTTTGACAGTTTTGTTGTAGTGTCTATCTTTTCTTTATAAATTTCCTAGTAGCACCTCAGATTATCCATCACTTTGCGTTTAACTTTCAAGGAACGGTCACTGTTCGAATTTCCATCGCCCAAAAACTGGAACCCTTCCTAAATCCCCTAAATTCATTCCTAAAGCCTTTTCTTGTTAAGTCGTTCTTCGGTTGTTCCTCTTCGGTATCACTGTCCTCATTGTCGAAATTTTATGCCAACTCTCATAAATCCTCATTAGTAAGTTTTTCGTGCAATATTAAGTATTTAGTTGTCTATGTCTCCTAAGTCATCAGATCTCTAGATGTCGATAACACACTTTGACCATATTTTTCTCTATACAGCATTCATGCATTTCTGATTAACCTTTCTCCAAAGTTTTAAAATATATTTATGGCTTTCAGGATGTATCTGCGTCAATATTCATGAAGTTTATGGTCACCGCTACTGGCATCAACAACCAGCAGCAGTAGACCAACTGAATCATTGTACGCTATCAAGCATCGTTCCGCCATAGCCTAAACAAGAAAGTTGATGGTACGAAGAAGGTCACCAAAACTGAGGGACGCATTCTACACCACCATCAAGATCGCTATTTTCTTATTGTAAAACCTTTGCCGTAATATTTTCCTACGAAAAAGACCGGAGGCGATACATTGCATTGTTCCGATTCAGGACATGACTATGGATAACTTGTGATAATACTAAGTTACTGAAGAATGAATGCCATGGTTTTATGAAATGTTTTCCCGTAGACGGCGTTAACCAAACCGGAAATAGTATATTTAAACCAACGACGTAATACGAAAACAATGCTAAGGAAGGCGTCGTTGAGCGAGAACTTACTGTACATTTCTTAACACATTGACTGCCCAACCAATTTTTTAATGATAATGATGAATTTTTGCGTGGTTATCAAAAGAAAAAACCGCAGTTCCCCGTGAAACTTAAGCAAAAGTGTTTCAGCACAGATCATGACTATCATATTTGAGCACTGCCTTCAATTCTCTGGCCGTGAATAAGAGAAATCGGTAACTCGTGCTAACTGCAAACCAGACTCCAATTACCCTTTTTTGGCTGCAATGGAACCTATTTTGTTTCCTTCCATTTCTCAGAATAATAGTTGGAGGGCTATATCTCTATCTAACAGCTTTATACATCTAAACATGAGTCCCTATATCCTACTACACATTTCTGACAATTTGAAAATTTTGTACTTCTATGAAAGTTCATAATTCTATCTTCCAACAGCTCGCCATACTGTTTTTAAGTAAACCCTATTGTTGAATTTTATTTATTACTTTTCATTATTCGAGAGAAAAATAATAATTGGTTCCAGACTACAATCCCAAAATGTTGTTCTATGTGTGCTTTTGCCACATATGTATGTATGGCTACTCGAACGTCGTAGTTACTGATCCCTTTTTCCTTATGTAGAGGGGTTGTATTCAAAACCATATATGTTTTTAACTACTTGCAATAATTGCTTACTATAAACTAATGTGAATAGTCTCCGTTATCCAGTGCACCGATCAGGTGTTGATTATAAACGTCGCTCAAACTACCACACGCTTACCCCAGACCGCTAACCTGCCGCGAGTCCAGCGCGCATATAATAGAAGCTTTTAACGTGCCAAATTTCCTTCGGAAATCTGTGGTGCCGGATCGTCTAGCAACAATGAATAATAAAGCCCCTACCAATTGAAGCAAGTAATCCATAATCCATAACACCAAAATCGCGAAAATATGAAAATTTAATCTATCAATTTATAATGGGCGCCTTTTATGTTGTTACAAACGCTAACCAAATTAGTACTATTGAGATGCGTCATTAGTATTTTCGTAAAATTTGACATTTGATATTGTGAAAAAGCAGTTTTGTGATAGAATGGAAGTTTTACGTGATGGATAATTTTATGATCTTAGTAAAGGCCAAACGCAACTACAATGAATGGAATCGCTTCATTTAACTTTTGGCACCATCGGAAACCACTGCTTACACTTGATTTGCGTGCGTCCGTCATTGATGAATTGCGTGAAGGTCGACCACAATCCAAAAGGCAACGATTCCGTGCGCAATATGATTGAAGAAGATCGGCATGTGACTTACAGTGAGATAGAGGCATCTTAGGCATATTGATAGCTGCAATACATTTGATTTTGTATGAGCATTTAGCTTTAAAAAAACTACTCCCGATGAATTCCGCATCATTTTACCGAAGTTTAAAAAGAGGTTCATGTTAAGTGGTGTAAGGAAATGGTTAAGAAAATTGATCGAGGATCTGCAAACTCTGTATACAACATCGTAGCAAATGGCGGAACTCGAATACATTCACATGAACCGGAAACTCAGCAACAATCCACGGTTTGGGTATTCCAAGATGAACTGAATCCCACAAAAATTGTTCCCTTACGAAGCACTTGCAAGAAAATGATTGCTTGCTTGTTCGGTTGTACACATATCACAAGCATTCTTTTAGAGAATGGAAGAATAGTTAATGCTCAATGATATACAACAATATGTTTGCCAGAAATAATCGACAAAATCAGGGAAAACAAAGAAAAACATCGCATCGATCTGCATCATGATCATGCCACAGCTCATCGGACAATTGATTACTTGGAGGAGAAAGCATCGAATAAATCTCTCATTGATCGAATTCACCTCACCTATCGCCTAACGATTTCTTTCTGTTCCCAAATGTCAAACAAAAATGCGTGCACCACGATTTTCACCACCTCACGAAGCTGCCGAAACTTTCAGAAACCATGTTTTTGAAATACCAACTTCGGAGTGGAAAGAAATGGTTCGAAACTTGGTTTGAGCGCATGCAGAAGTATATAAAACTTAAAGGCGAATACTTCGAAACGCAATAAAATAACTAGTTCGAGAAAATGTTTTTTCTTTCGTACTTTTAGTTACAACTTAGAAGGCGCCCTCGTCTTTGAATATGTCTTTTTCTCAATATATGGAAATTAGCTTTTATCGCGCGCTTCAGTAATTATGGTATATTCCCGACAAATCAAATATGGGATTGTTACAATTGTGAATTGCAAATACCACCATTAAAGAGTTTTAGCCTTTCAGTATGAACCTGATTTTCAGAAGTAAATTTCTACGTTTTATCCTTGTTCTATATAACATTTCAAGCAAATTTCAACGCATGAGTGGAGAAATATGTTACAGCTCTGATCTACTGTTAGATGATGAAGGGCGGCTTAAGAGTTGGATTCGCGAAAGTTCACCCTTTCCTTCCTGTTCTTCTGTTCACAAAAGGTAACTTAGTTATTATGTGAGAAAGGTAAGAATTATTTTATTTGACTTCCTTCCAAGTCACAGATACACCCGTTTTTCTTAAACACTTCTATTTGTTGAATGAAGTTCACGAACTCAGTCGTACAAATCAAAGTGCAATTATCTTATTGGCGCAATACAACTTCTACAATTTCAATGATTTTTTATAGATTTTTTAGAATGAAAATTTGTTTTAATCTCTGTGCCTATTCTGATTCGTTTTTCTTAGAAATTCTATAGGCAGACATTCTATACCCGGATTATCTTTATGTCTGTAATTATCATAATGGGAATGTATTTTAAAGAATCAAATTACAATTTTGTTTCATCTAACTGTGGACGTTATAAACTCGGCGGTAAGAACTAACCAAAGATTTTCTAGGAAGTTCTAGGAAGTTTGTCTCTACTATAACCAAAGCTACCTCGGTGTCAGAATAAATCCTGTTTTACATAGTTTAACCAGATGTGCATACGTTATGTACATATATACAAGACACGTATTGGAAAGTATTTGAAGTCAACATGTGCACAAGTAAGAAGGTAAAATTTAGTTATTTAGACTTTAAAGTTCAATATCTCTGTTTCATACAACTGAAAAAATTGTATTGCGCATCTGCCTATTATTGAGTCATATTACCCAACCCGCTTCACTGCAACTGACTATGTTGATATCCCTAGTTGCAAACTGTGTTAAATGCTCCTTCTAAGTGCTATCTATACTACTTATATAGCATTAACCAAAACTAGGTGTCACATATCGGATATTTCTTACTTAGTACCGCTTGATTTCGCTAAGATAAATCTAACTAACTTTTCCAAATTCCTCATCAAAGAGGTAAATTATTGGACAACAATTTTCAATATGTCTGGTTATATTCAAGATATAATTTTCTTTAAAATTATTAAGAATCTTTTTGGAAATTAATCAGAATTTACAGCTACAAATTCTACTTCTTTTGATGATAATGTCATCGTTAAGTTCCCTAACCTATAGTGTTCGTACTAACACTGAATCAAATTATATTTCATTTTAAGCATTAATAAAGGTACAATTATTTAACAAAATCAGCAGCTTACCGATATCATAAATATCCCAAAGTATTCAAGCAGTGATATCCAAATTTTAATGTTTAGTATCATATGTGTATGTAGTAGAGTGAAAAACAACTCAGAACTCTTTATAAATCGTCTGTTATGACACGTTCTTATTAATACACTGCTCTTGAAAGTCAATCTTTAAATATTACTATCAGCAAACCGACCGCAGACTTTCGCCTCTGACGTGGTTTACACGTTTCTGAGGTATTAACGATTCCAGTGTACGATGTTTCTCTTACCTTACTTACACACTACAGGTTCCTTCTCAAATGTAATTTTACATCTAATTTAGTTTATACGCTGCATTGGAACGTCAATGTATCTATTTCAAACGAACTTCTGAATGTATACAATATATACATACAAACGATGACTTTGAGCTAATTACATATACTCGTCGATATGTACGTATGTAGGAAATGAATTCCTTCGGTGTTTGGATAGCTTGTGCATCGCTGTTTTTCATCAAATACCGAAAAACATTCGTTTATCACGAAAATCACAATTAATTTTGCTATTTATAGGATCTCCTGGTCAATAAATCATATGATTTTAAGATCCAATTTTGCTAAAATTACAATTCTCTGTTTCATTATTAATCTTAGTTTTGATTCCATCTTTACTGATAGCTTCATCATACTGTAGCGAACTTGACTGGCCTCCACAATTGTTTTACCAGAATATACAAACCTACCACCTACCTAAGTATATAGATCGTTATATTAGCTATTTAACTACTGCATTAGTAGCAAATAATTAGTGTGGAGAAGCTTCATAGTTACACAAGCTATGATGGGCTACTCTTTACTACCGCATCCCACACAATTATTTCACTATAGTAAGTTCCCAATTCGTGTGGATGTTCCCTAACTAGAGCCTATCCTTAAATCTAATAAATTTTTACGAATAAGCATCTCGCCATGTTTATTCCTAAAACGTTCCTTCAAACTTAATAGGTTGTGTGCTTTAATCCATTGTACAACCTTTTAAATCCTCTGATTATCCCATAAAAGATATTCCTGCTACCGTAACTCCTCTTTAAACATTATAAAATTTCGAGTCCACGTAAGAAGCATATAAGTAAATGGACCTTAACTTATATCATCAAAATAGCTTGTTTCTTTCAGATAAAACATTTCTTTTTAGAATGTAACCTTAAACAATTAGACTGATTTATTTCTCCTTTGAAGGTACAGAAAATAATTTTTTAGGGGAAACATGAAATATTGAATATTTTAGTATCTGTAAAAGCCATTAAACTACAGCCGAATATTCAATTAAAGTTTAGGTATCAAATAGAATTGAATACCATGCATTTTGGCAAACTATCAACAATCCGAAACCGGCATTACTGGCGGAAGTACAGCATGAATAGGAAAGGAACTACAACAATATTTGCATGTTAAACTAGTTTCAAAAGGTACTTGAAAAAGTTACAATTACCAAGAATAGAAAACATCTACATAACTCCAAAATGAATAACCTACACTGGGGTTCATTTGTTAGGCAACTTTTACAGAAAGTTATGTAACGTATGCACTACAACCTACGTTGCATATGCCAATAATTATCACTGAGGAAATTGTGCTTTGTTAATCGCAGATTACAACCGTAGACTAGTTTAGTCCTTATTAGGACTCGTCAGTACGGTATAGCACTAGTTTGGAGAAATCATTCAAGACTCGTGTAACGCCTAGTTGTGGAATAGCTTTGTTAATCGCAGACGTGCTATACCACACTGAAGAATTCAAATAAGGATGATGTCTACGATTGCAGTCCGCGATTAACAAAGCACAATTCCTTCCTTGCAGACGTTGCACAAGTTTCTGTGAAAGTTGTCTAACAAATGAACCTCAGTGTAGGTCATTCATTGAAGAGTGATGTAAATGTTCTACTTTTCTATTCCTCATAATATGTATTTACTATCAACCTTTTGTATTTGCTAATCTTTGGACAATACCTCAAAAACGTCAAATTGCCATTGTGGAATATTAAACGGTTGAAACCCAAATGATAAGAACTAACAGCAACAAAAGCGGTCACGTTGAAAACAATTATGGGAGACATCTTATACGATAGAAATTAGAAGAGAATGTGGACAGGATTCAAGTAGATTTATTAAAGACCAAAAACAGGAATGGAATTGGTGAGTAGATAAAATTGAAAAGAAAGCATTATCAGAAACAACAAAAAGAACTCTAACGATAAGTATAACAGAAAAAGACCTCCAAAAATATGGACTCAAAAGTGGCAAACCTTATTAACAGAGGCATCCTCATCAAAATCGGAATATGTCAACCTTTACCTAAAAGAACAGAAACAAGATAAAAGATGCCAAATTAAGATAGTAAGGGGAGTTATGTTTTAGAACGAACCCAAAACATATCTCTAATAACGTATTTCAATAAGTTATCTTCCTCGGAGACAGTACAAAGGATAGAAAGCATTGCTGCTGTACTTTAGTTAACAATTACTCTCAAAGGACCACATATATCTATATTTAGATTTCAGTCATGTTTACTGAATTGAAAGATTAAGTAAAGTTAATATGCCTTACTGCATTGGAAACATAAAGGGAACTACCGCTTATGCGAGAAACTTTGAACATTACACAATTTAAAATTATCAGGGCTGTTGCTATATTTAAACTGGTTTAGCAGGTAATACTAAATTACTAATCGGCTGTACTTCATTATTATGCATTAGGTTTATAATTACCACCACATATTGTTTGTTGATTCCATAATTAACATGTCCTTTAGCGACGTACCACCATAGTTTTCCTCTTCTTGTTATTCGCGATGATTCGCAAAACACTAGCAATAATAGTTTATTTATAAAATCACTATACTATAAAAATATACTTCCATTTTTTTTTAAGAAAAAGACAGTAATACGCTAATACTAACATGTACAAAATACTAAATTATAAGACGAAAATCATAATCCTACTGGAAAGACAATGTTTAAAGTACCCTTAATTTGTTTTGTTAAAGCCAAGAATATCAAACCGTATATAATCCGCTTGCCAAGATAAAAAAAAATTCCTTGAATAATTCCTTCGTTTAAGAAAAAGAACAGACAAAACTTTTCCCCGATTTCATTCCCCAATATAAAATACATGAACGTAAAGCAACAGGTCACGATAGAATACTCGAAATCTACACTTTCCTTACCCTCTAATTTCTTGTTCCGTCGCCTAACCGAAGGAAAGGCCGTCACGAACAAAATTACATTTTCAGCGCTGTTCGCCTCTTCCTGTTTCCGGACGGACGATACTACCAACAACACGCATGTCTCACAGTAATAACAATTATGTGATCACCTAGAAATTCGTTGAAATAAGTTTCACGTTCAAGTTTTGCACTTTCGCGCGCACCAATCACCACAGATCACGCACTTGTCTCTAAAATTCAAAAGGAAAATACGGACTGATTTATACTGCCTTCGTCGTCGGCGACGGCAACAGTTGGAATTTTCGTCGGAAAATCGTCGAGCGAGATAACGTATATTTGGTCCGTTAGCCGTCTCTCTACGCGTCCGTCCTCCAATTGCACGATTCCACCGAGATTTTTCGCGCAATGACGGACCGATAAGTGAGGTCGCAAGTACCCGGGAATGTTCCCGAGGGATGGTGCGCATGCGTATTTTCCGATGTGTTTCCCTTACGTGTTCCAGGATTTAAACTAGTGACCGCTAATATCGCGATAATTTTCGCGAACTAACGTGCATGTAGTAAAATTTTTCACTGCCACGTCAGCACAACAAATTCTAGTTGGGATATGTATGTATATCCGAGAGAAATAAAACTAGCAACGCTACCAATAGGAAGTTTAATTGAAAAATCATTGATAAAATATTATTTGAGATGAATAGAAGTTTTCGGAAGAGTTTCCCAAAAGGTTAATGGGAAAACTTTCTGTCGTAAATATATTCATACGACGTCGGTAAGAAAAAAATGAAAAGATATTAATTGCAAGTAAAACAGGAGGCACAGAAATATGCTTTGAAACTTCATTTAACTCTTTTTTGACTAAAGCCTTTTTTATTTCAAAAGCAAGAACTCATAAGCTAGGTGGGCAGTATAACGAATGCGGAGATCCCCAAAAGATTAAAGGAAGAAAAGGAGTTATAAGTCATAGAAATAGTATAAGAATAAGAAAATTGGGACATGTAATGAGAGGGGACAAATATATACTACTGCAGATAATAATACAGGGAAGGATAAAGGTAAAACAAGCCAAGGAAGAAGATGCATTACTTGGATGAATAACCTAAGACACTGGTAAGCATGTAGCTCTGTGGAATTATTTGGAGATTCAGAAGTTAAAATAGGCATGATACTAGCCGACCTTCCTAGAGGAAACGGCACCTGAAGAAGAAGAAAAGGTAATCTTTGTTCCAATCGGTCAAAAATTTTCAACAGCTTCCTACGTTTTCGTTACTGCTACAAAATTTCTCACTACCAATGTCTTACACGACAACCTAAATGCGCAAATTTTTACTATCATCGCATTATTCAGCATGCTCTACTTCCTGTTCCTTCCCACGTCATGCCCTGCCCTATATTGCGCTTCATGCCCGCGAATTTATACACAAGTCCAAATCTTATAAAGGAGAAACGTTTGAAGATTTTAAAGTAACTGGAACCAATTAATGGGCAATATCGGTCCTACTGAAAAGTAAAATTTTCTTTTATGTCATAATGCGGGTAGTTAGATGGAAGGGTGACCTTTCAAGGGTTGGCAACACTCCCGCTAAGGTGATTATGCTCTTAGCTTCGACCATGTTTCTGATATTTCCTGTTAAAATTTCACACAAATCTGCTAGATTGGTTACGTTTTATACTCATTTAAAGAAAACTTTCTTTGTTGTTTAAATATGGATAAAAAGAATTTCGAGTGTTAATTAAACATTATTTTTACATGAAAAACTATTAAGGAAGCTGAAAAGTTACGTAAATATTAATGTTAATGTGCTCCGTCCAATAGAATGATTTGCAAGTGGTTTTCTGCTTTTAACAGTGGCCATATGAGCACGGATTATGCAGAACGTTCGTGACCGTCATTTACTGTAATTACTCCAGAAATAGTTAATAAATGCCCTTGTAATTAGCGATCGTCGACTGAAAGTACGTGAGATAGTTAAATATTGCAACCAAACCAGTATGCAGTATGTTGTATAAACGTTTAAGTATAAAAAAGCGAGATTGGTGCCGCGTTTCCTTAAAGCTGATCAAATGCGAGGTTGCATTACTAGCTCAGAAGAATGTTTGGCTATTTTCAAACGTAATCCAAAACAATTTTTCCGTCGATGTCTCACAGTAGATGACACTTAAATACACACAATTATACTCCAGAAACAAAACTACAGTTGAAACAATGGACTTCTCACAAGTTGCGTGCTCCCAAAAACTCAAAAACCGCTCCTTCGGCCAACAAAAGGACACAGTTTTTTCGAATTGCAAGGTGCAAGGTGTTATCTTTATTTATTATTTACAAAACGAAAAACGACAACTGGCAAATATGCTGATTTGCTGAAAGGAGAAAACGACGGCATTTGTTGAAGAAAATGTGTTGTCCTGTCACGATAATGTGCCGTCTAATTCGTTCAGTGTTGGTACAACAAAATGTAGTCGAAGTGCGTTAGGATTTGGTGCTTCATCTCGCTCATCTGGCTTCTAGTCATTTCTTTTTGTTTCAGAATTTTTAAAAAATGGCTCAGTGGATAAAAATTTCAGACAAATGAAGAGGTAATATCCGAAACAAATGCATATTTTGAAGAGTTTCCGAAAGATGACTTTTGGATGGTTGGAGAGGATTGAAAACTCGCTGAGATAACTATGTAGGGGTAAAATAGAATTGTATTGAACAATAAAATATATTTTTAACGTAAAATAACTTTCCTTTTATTGAAAAGCCAGTCTTACATCAAACCATCCTCGTATGTGCATACAACTCGAATGGAAGTAGAGTGGTTTCCCAAAAGTCTACGATATATTCTTTTATGTCTAGTTCGCTCGCCCGAGAAAGCTACCACTTTTGAAGCCACATCTAGAACGTGGACACCAACGAGAAGTTGAGTCTTACTGAATACGAGAACTTTTTCGGTGTTTTAACCTTCCTATACTCACGTCAAAATGAAAGACGTATACTATACTATATAAGTCGGTCTCACAGACCGTATGCGTGAGTATAGGAAGGTTAACCAATCTAATGTTTCTTTGTAACAGTAAAATCGAATTCTGTAAACAACTGTAATTATTATGACAGATAATTTAAACCAAATATTGAAGCAGCATCTAATAAGAAACTGTTACAGAGCATGAGCAAACGTAAGGTGGAAAGACGGAACGGACAAGCTAAACCAAAATGGTTGTGCAACAAATGTAATTGCAATTGTAAATGCAATTGTAATTGGAGATGCATTACTCATGTACACAAAAGCACTTACGGGTGTAGAACTTGTGAGATATTTAAATATAAAAACAAACCATTATTTCCAAACAAAAAAGATGTAGAATCCAAAAATCAATAACTA
Source organism: Chrysina gloriosa (assembly GCA_038088585.1). Classification (NCBI taxonomy): domain Eukaryota; kingdom Metazoa; phylum Arthropoda; class Insecta; order Coleoptera; family Scarabaeidae; genus Chrysina; species Chrysina gloriosa. Next base: position 18,663,021 of record CM076091.1, read on the forward strand.
CTTTGAAGGAAGCTGAAGAGTGACTAAAAATAGGCACACCCAAAACAAAACGAATGCAATTTCAACTGGGAAACTGAAATTCCTGCTTCTATTATTATAGATATAGTTCTCATTTCAGAAAGGACTCAAATGTTCATCAGCTTCTGAAAGCACTCTTCACGGCAATATATATCATCCGAACGGCCAGACAAGTATCAATCGGATAAGTAGCTTCTTACGCTCATTTCTCTGCGGGTGCCACTTATAAAATAGTGGCGTAAGGTACGTTAGGGGAAGGCAAAAGGCGTTTCTAAAGCAAAAAGAGACGGTAAGAGCAATATTTAAAACACCTACATAAATAGAAAGCTATAAGCCACTGTTGCAACAGCACAAGATTAACTTTACTTGGGATTTACATACTTACCGGCCTGGAATATGTCCATAAATAAAACGCCGTATGTAGGAATAATTCCACCATCCACAGGTATCACACAGAACATAAAGGAAACATTTACCCAGAAATAACATCAATCTGGGGTGAAGTGGAACAAACAATCATTGTTCTAAGTTAATACATCAGACGAATCAGGAAGAAAGTAAATACACAACTGCAGGGGAGTGCCTTTTGCATGGTAAAGGAATGCTTACAATTTGATTTCCACTTCTGATTTTGTATGTGCTTCTGTCTCTTTTATGTTTGTACTTTTTGTTTGTTGGTAATTTTTCCTTTGTTTGGATCATACATTTACATTTTTATTTTTAAATATTGTTTATATTTTGTATACCTTTTTGATGATTCTGTATTTATTGACTTGAAGAAAAGTTGATTGATTGATTGATTAATGATCGGATAACTAACACCGCCAATAGATCTCTAGAAAAGTCTTGTTTAGAATTTAAGGATAATTTGGAAAGAGTTGGTCATCAGTTGTGCAGGATTCATTACAATGGTTTATACCCGCACTAAACTTTTTATGTCGGCGAGTCAAAATAACAGTATCACAACCGCTATTTAATAATTTGAGAGTACAACTCCTTCCACGTCTTCCTCAAATTATAAATCGAACGAGGAAAACTCCATTCTTAATTTTCAAATCAGCAATATATTTCAATACACATTTAGATTAAGCGTAATTTAATAATAGAAAGGTTCCAAGGAATCGCATGATTGACATGTGAATTATCACGACTATAAAAAGGTTTTCTTCAGAAATGCAGCTCACACCGAAACTGAATATTAAATGATGCTGATCTAAACGTTTTTACTCCATTCCTGAGGAATATGATTGCACCAAATGAATATATAACTAATCTAAAGCGCGTATATAATTATAATTGCTCTTGAGGAATACTAATAACGATTTCCAAAGAAATAGTCTCAAGCACTGTACTAACAGACAATAATAAAACATGCAGCAATATTTCACATATTTATGTAACGAATATATCCTTGGCATTATACAGGAACAACTTAGGGAAATGTTCCAATCGATTTACTACTAAGAGATACCGAGGAAATAGATACATTAGGACTACCAAACTGAAAATTAATAATGTACAAGAATTATCGGGAACCTTTGCGTATATGAAATAGACTGCGCTGCACGGTTTCGCCAATCTTACTCATTATGCCCAGAATTGTGTCACCAGTGTGATCAGAGGCAAGAATGAAAACATTTCCAAAATCTAATTAGAAAATTTAATACTAGAAACAAAGTAATAACTAAAGCTAAAGTAGGGAAAGAAAAAGGGAACGAAAACCCTTAAAAATCAAAGATAAGATATTACACCAATAAAGATTGGGAACAAACACATAAACGAAGTAGGGCCACTAAAAAAATAGTACAAATACAGCAAAATTTTAGTACTTTCAGACAGGTTTGGAGATCGAAAGACATCTCGAAACGAACGAAATTATTATTAAAAAATTGGTGTTTGTGGTTTACGCACGTCTGAAGTGAATACCCATTAATTGTCATATTTCTTACTTGGAGGTCTTCGCGTTTTCCTTCCACGTGTTTTTTTGATAATTTGGAAATCAGTAGAATTAGGTTATAGAAAATGTTTTTCGGATATTTTATGCATATTATTCTCTCTCTCTGTCTCTTCTTCTGTTTCACACGAAGCAAGCACGCGCGTATCCTTTCTCTGGCTCATCGTCTCTCGCTCGCACATCATACTCTCTTTCGAAATATAGCTCCTACGTTCTTACCCTTACGTTTTTACGCTTACGCTGGAACTGATCTGGTGTCTCTTAAGAAGTATTCATTTCAACAAATAATTAATAATTGTGTTTCAAAAGTATCAAATTATATGGTGCCAAAACGTGTACAATAGACACCAGGAAGCTTCAAACTTAGCTGAAGGTAATCCCGAATCACAAAATGAAAGGCTGTGCGAAGGTAGAACCATTATAAAGAAAGGAAAATGTAAGTAGGGAGAACACACCATTAGATAACCAAAAAAGAACTTCACCAGATAAGCACTGAACTTCAATCAGAAGAAAGACAAAAACAGAAGAGAAACCAGGAAGGCTGACAATCCCATGACAAGTAGTCAAGCACATCGAACAGAACGGGAAAAAATAGAAAAACTTAATGAAAAGAGACATCACCAAAGCAGACTCACAAGATGCGCTAGTTTACCAACCTAACCATTCACCCAACTGTTCATTAAACATCGAAGCACGCTTGTTACTGCATATGAAAAGTTATAGATTAAAGATAAAATATCCAATGTTAAGCATCAGTTTTGCTTGATTCATGGGAATTCATTTGAGAATATTTGCTGAAAAATCATATTATGTCAATTAAACCAATGTCATTTGTAGACCTTAATATCTTGGAGAACTTATACTTGCTGATGTAGGTTAACTGTGTCAACAAAACACGTGTAATCTCTGCATTTAAAACAAATTGTCCTTCTAAAAATGGCTACCTTCCAAGTTCATGTTTCCACCAGAAAAGCATTTGAATCGATCAGACACCAATCGTCGATTTATATTCGTATTTTTTGATTACACGGCGTATTACGGCCGTAGTATAATTGAAGGAATATTTAAGAAATAGTGGAAATTTGTTATACAATCGGGAAAACAAGGCACATCGTGCGATTACACGAGGTAAATTATTATATTTTCCTACTATACATTTAAATATGCTATCAACTGCAATTTCTACTAAGAAAATCTGCCATTTAAATTTTACATGAAATTGCGCAATCTTTCTTTAAGATTACGCTGTTTCCATTTCAGCTCTGTTATAGAACTACAACTGGATCTTATTATTCTTGAGCAGCAAGTTGATGCATTATAAATTGGTTTAGTTTTTCGCGTTTGTGTAACGTAGACATACATACATAGATCTATATCTGAATCTGCCTTCCAGCGCCAGACACGTTAGAAATGGCCGAAGGTACTCATTTTCCGATAGACTGAGAGCATACGCCCTTATCGGGTCCAATTAATAGAGGTGCCGATGGCATTAGAGCTGACGCTGATGATGAAGTCGTTAATGATAGTGAGGATGATCATATTACGATGCTTTAACCGGATCTAGTTGCCTCTACGTTCGGAACGCAAAAGAAAGAAATCGGAACACAACGTTTCAGCGTAACGATCGTCGCGAATAATCGGTTCAAATAGTAGTACTATTTTTCTCTGTTCTTTCGTACAGACGCCCGTAGGCATTTCGCCTTTGCATAAATATTTTCGTCTGCCGTATACTCGTGGAGATTTTCGACGTTTAAAGTTCAGATGAATGCCAAAGACAACCTTAGATCTTTTTATAATGAGCTATTATAGTCTGCAAACGAAATTAACCGACACGGTAATGGGCAATTTTTAGATCTATTGACTCTTTATCCGGTAAATACTAAAATATTGCCAAAAGCACGTATATAAAAGTTCCGATACCAAATCATTTTGATTTAGTTCAACCTGTTTCTGCTTTATTTTGATCGTGTTCGTTTAGATACTAAAACACATTTCTCGACTGAAGTTAATAAACAAAACGAAGCAAACTCCGCGTATTTCCTAAAACAAATTCTTTCTTGAATAATCGCGGTTTTGCAATAATGGCAGTAACACTTATAATAGTACCAATAGTGACATTAACGGTCATAATAATAATAAAAACGAGAGTAATAATTGCAATAATAATGGCAAATACATGCTACGTATTATTTTAAAATCAAAGCAAAGCAGTAGTTACTCGATGTGTTTTATACTCTGCCGAACCATTACCACGACCGTAAGAGATCGCTTGTGATATGAACCCTTACCTACTCACATCCATAGAATACTTTTAATAAAATCCTTACAGTTTCATTAAATTGGACGGCTGTAATTCTCTGCATCTTTACCTTCATTTCACCCTATAACTTGTTCCTTCCTCTAACATGACTCTTCAGCTTTCATTGTTGATATAACTATTGCAGGTGACGTTACAGTGTAACTGGGAATCATAATATAGCTATCTAATACCATTTCTATTTATTTCCGGATTAGCGTTTGAATGTGCATATGCTTACGTTTTTTATTTATAAGAGGCTTGTTTAAAAATTAAATATTCGATATTCATTGGATAAATAATAATATAGTTACCGCTCTAAAATTGTGTATATATAGTGTTTACACTACTGCGTTGAATTTTTTAAATTATACACTGTCTGTAAATAGCCGTACACCAATTATGTTGATATTATGGATTTTATTTTTCTATAGTTGGTAAAATCCAGTGCCGTAGAATAAAACCACGGGATAACATATTGTTACGAATAATGGCAAGCACTATAGTTGTTTCTGTGTGGACTTGTTAATAAACATATAACAAACGCCTTATTAAATAAAAATGACACATGAGTAGAAAATAAGTTGATTTATTACAATTGTTGAGAATGTTCTCCATTAGCTTGTAAATCTTATATGATAGAGATCTACCACTAATAGGTCAATAAAACAAGGCTGGTTTGAGCGATAGTTATATTTTCAGAACGTTTACAAACGTTTTCGGAACACGTTTGTAAACGTTCTGAAAATATAACTATCGCTCAAACCAGCCTTGTTTTATTGACCTATTAGTGGTAGATCTCTATCATATAAGATAAGTATAAAAGGTCACGAAATATATATATATATATATACATTTAATTAGCTTGTAAACACAACATTATTCGTCGTTTCATGTTTTCAAATACACGGCAAACTGTTCCCATGTTAAGGTTCGAATTTCATGTTTAATCGCGTGTTGAAGATCATACAAATTATGCAAACTATTTTTATATATATATTATTCTTCACATGCCCGAAAAGAAAATAATCTGGTAATCTCAAGTCTGGACTTCTCGGTGGCCACGTGCCTTGGCTTATAATACGATTTCCATTAAATTATTGCACATAATTTAGGATGGTACGTGCAGTACCAGCACTGGCCCCGTCTTTTATCATTGTGCAACTGATTACTAAATGCTTTCAAAATATCTATATATCGGCATTAACTGTCTTGTTAAAAAATATTTGCCCTACTATTCTTCGTCTTGATATTACAACCATGCCAACTTTCAATGGATGTAAAGTTTTTTCTACAAAAGTGTATGGATTTTCTGTAGTAGCAAGTTCGGTAATTCTGACTATTCACATTACCAGATACGAGATAGGGCCATGTATTATCGGTGAAAAAGGTTAAATTCAACAAATCGTTATTATTAGGTTGCTCATTAAACCATTGAACTATAGAGTAATGTACTAACATTACTCATTGTTGACAATCATGAGGGTGCAATTGTTGCACACCGAAAGCTCGATATGGATGCATCTGTAGAGCTTTCGCACAACTAGCCCTACTAATGCAAGAATAAGAAGAATTATATAAATTTAAACCTACTTAATTTGGTACCACTCAAATTTAGTCAGGTCATACATTTTCACATCACAGAAAATGTAAACATATTGCTAAATTTACCATTTAACGATACGTCTATGCACTCGATTGAAGCGGGAGGGATCCCAATACACCTTGATAAAATTGCAGGCATGCCAAGTTAATTGACGTACAAGCATTTACATACACTGTGTATTAATATTGTGTTATCCAACAGAGTGTTAAAAGCCCAAAATTATCAGTTTATTACTTGCTAGTGCGATGATTTCAACATGAATTAAAATTATAGCTATCAGTTAATGCAAATGAGATAATATATCATGATTTGATAAACATGATACCAGTACACCTTAAAAAGTGCTACGTTAAAAGATGTCAAGATATCGAATCCTCTAGGTAAGTAAAAATACCTTTATTTCAAAAAGAAGTATTATATAATATTTGTTGTAGGTATCGTTTTCCCGTAAAGGACCATAATGTGTTGAATATAGTGCTATAGAGAATGAGAAATGAAGGATATTTTATTTATTCGTTACACTTTTGTCAAAATAAAAGAATTAGACAGATATTCTCTTTCGATATTGAATCTAGCTGGTTAGTTGTATTGCAAATATTCTAACTGCACAGCAATCTACTGTTAGGATTAACACGAACAAATTCATTTTGGCACAATTTAAAAACTGAGCAACTTCAAAAGGACATCACCCAAGAGGATATACATACATACATAAGTAAGACGTAGCAAGTTTGTAAAAAGAGAGGTGTAGCTTGCTTTTACTGGAACAGTTTATTTGCTGACCGATACATTTGTCAATTAGCTCTTTTCTTATTTGTTTCGCATTCCAATACGCTTCTGCTTAAAATATAGTTCTTATAATTGGCATTAGTGATGCATATTTTACAATATACATGTATAAGGTGTTATATTCATTAGCAACATTGCAAATTCACAAAACAATTATAATGTTACTTAGATTGATAAATGATTTACTTTTTATTACCTGATCATATATAACACTTTGTATATACCAATAAATGGGAGGTAAGGACTCTAAATTTCATCGGAAGAGAAGTCCGAACAGAATAAAGAGTATGGCTTACGCGTACCGCTTCAAACATAAATGAATGAATGAAACATATAACATGTGTAACCCAATATTGTATTCTATAGAATCGAAATACAATATACAGTAGAGCGTGGATTATCTGAACTAATATTGTAAGGGGTGGTTCCAATAATCAAAAATTCCTATAATTAATTTACTCAAAAATGAAATCATATACGTTTTTACAAATAAAAAGAAATATCTTTATTTAACTATAGTACATAGTGGGAAAAACACAAAATACATAAATTCAATATGTCTGGAAATTTGGATTTTATTTGGGTAATGTTTATTACCTTCCTTTCTTGCCAATTTCTTTGCAGTATTCCATTTTTGATCTGTTCCAGTGGCGACTCCTGACATTTCAAGGTGGGAACCACAACCAGTTTAAAGTAATAATAATAATAATAATAGCAATCCGATAATAAAAATATATATACCTCACATTTACAACCAAAAATAAAAAATATCAGTAACAAAATTTACAATAATATGGAAAATTTCAAAGTCAAAATTGCACTTACCGTATTTGGAGGCAAACTTTTTAATTACTTTCTCGTTGAAATTCGGTACTGAGGAGACGATTTTTTTCTATTGAAAGCATCGATAAAGCACATAGACGATCTTCACACATTGAATTTCTAAGAAAAGCTTTTATGTGGAGAAATTACGTTCGGCTTCAGCAGTGGTCATGGGAGTAGTCGTCACAATTTCCAACAACTTTTTAGTTTCTGCCATTGTTTGTTCGAAATTGTTAGAAATGATAAATTTTAACAAAGGCACTGCTCCTTTTAATGTTTTGTACTGAAATTTTTAATACAAAACTGACAGCTCTGTTTATCCAAAAAATAAAAAATTAGCTGCACATATCAAGTCCAGGTTATATTTAGGAAATGAATGGTTATAATTTTCAAAATTGTTTGAATTCAAGGGCGATGCGGCAACCAAGTGGTTTGTAAAAGCAAAACGTTATTTTGCATTATTTATAATAACATGACAAACTTCTATACATGCAATACGGTGGTCTTCTTTAAACGTTTCTTTCTTGCATCACAGGGGACTGTACTAAAATTTGAAGCTTGCTATATGATAGAGTCGATTTTATTTCTAAAGCTATTAATGCTTTTCTCAAAATTATTTATCACATTTTGTGCATTTATCGGATTCATGTCATTATATAAAACTTCAACATGTGGCATAATACAATGACAAGCAGTCAGCCAAAAATCAAAATTTGCAATTGCCAGAATCCGTCCAATACCTCTTGCTTTTTTACACATCACTGCATTTAAATCTTATTCCATTTGTTTCATACATTCTATAATAGAATCTCTGTGTTCGTAGATCACATTAACCGTACGAATATTGAAATTCCAACGTGTAGGTGCAGAATGGGGTACATTTTTTCCTATGAATTGCTTCAGAATGCGAGTCTTTGCAGCGAATGACTAAAAAATCCGGGTATCTCATGCAAATCTCCAAAAAGGACACGTACCTGAGAATTAATTGAACATGCTCGTTACATCACCAAATGTAATTGATGAGCATAGCAGTGTACGAAATGTGCATTTTCGTATTTTTTGATTATTGCCTGACCTCCGCCATGTATTTCACTCATTACACATACTCCGCCATGTATTTCACTCATTACAGATGCTTCGTCATAGCTTTGAGTAATAAGCTTTTTATCGTTTTTTAAAATAGCGTCAATAACATTAAAAATATTGTTAGCTAAAGACACAGCATTATGATTCTCGGGAAGCAAGAAAGTCCAGAACCTTTCTACCGGGTTTCCCTTCTTGGTAACATAACGAAGAACAATCACCATTAGAAATTTAGAGGAAACGTCTGCAGTTACATCAGCCATCACTGCTAAAAACGGGGCTTTATTTATTTCGCAAAGAATTTCCTCACTATACACTTCCAGCGCGTAATCTAAAATCTCATTTTATATCTTTTTGATGTGCCTTTGAAAACCGTTGCATTTCTTAAGATGTGCACTAAATGTTTTATCAAGTCCTGACGAAAAATTCACCAAACCCCGAAAAATACCGGGATTGTCGAATGATTCACTTTCATTATGTCCTCTTAAGGCTAGCTCGAAAGCCCCACAAAATTTTATGCAGTCAATAAATTTTGATAACACATACCTGCTGTTCGTTACTTCCTCGTTGTGCTTTTGTATATTTATCCAATAAGCAAAATCAAGTTGAGCTTGAATATTCACTTTCCCAAATAATGCAACTTTTATTTGATTCCTGATATGTACACGGCTTGTTTTTTCACTTTCCGCTTAAATGTTTTAAATCATGAACGCCTCCTTCCCGTCAAATTTTTCTTCATAATCAGTTCCGAACAATGCACACGGAGAACAAAAAGAAGCGTTTTTTTCGCCACAGCCACAAATCCAATTATTATGAAGATTATTGTCTTTATTAAATTGTCTTTTACAAGTTTTCCAGGACTTTTACCGGTCACTTCAATATTGAGTATAGAAAGAGGACGTCCACGCTCTTTTACTACAAGTTGTTGTTGAAAATTAAGGTTTTGAAACTTAGTTTCGCCGACTTTAAAAATAATACCCATTTTTTACATAACATTGACACTTAATTGTAATTTTAAACGCCCGCGAAGCGTACTCTAACATCGATCGACTCCCACTGACCACTCCTGCCCAAGAATGCAGCTTATGTCGATGTTCTCGCGCTCACGTGCCAAAGACCATTGGCTATCCTCGATTTACTTCGTGTATGAATTTATCTGTATTACAAAGAGCTGCGCTGCAGAGACGACTTTCTCGGAAATTATGAGTGCGTTGCGCTTGGGATTTTATAATTGTACAGCTGGGGCATTTTTCGTGGGAGCAAATAATTATTAAAATGTCAGTTACGCACGATGAAAGTACGGAGATTTAATATTTTTAATGAAATACTCACTAAATGCTAAATGTTAATGTTTAATGCTTAATGCCTAAGTTGAGGTTTTATTCTGGTGGTTCTGCAGCTCAGCAGCACCAATGGAGAAGTCGCCCCTGATTTATTCTGCTTTTGCTGCACATAAAACAATGCATACAGTTACATAGGTAAGTATATGTCTTTATATGGACATACATGATGTCAATAGGTACTGACAATTTGGTTCATCTGCTCCAATAATATAATATAACTATTCAATGGGATAAACTTACAAGTTATTGTGAGCTTATTCCGTAGTAGTGGCATTTTAGTGTTTTATCAGGTATTAGTCGATTTATAATTTCATTCAAGTTTAGCGCTTCTTCGACTTATTCCCTCTAGTTCGTCTAAGAGATGTTTCTTACATTAATTCCATATTACTCCAAGGGTGGGAATTCTAAAGAACTATTCTATGGGTGAACATGAGCCATGGTGCTATTCGGGGTATTTCGCGCTGAAACTTAGATTAGTTCCAACACACCACAAAGCCAGTTTATGAATCGTCTGGTACATGCGCCGCGGAACACCAAATTTGCTCTGTGCATGTAAGCGACGATCCACAAACTGTTTTCTACTGTGTTTTGGGATAATAAAAATAATTTATCAAGCCCTTAACTTGTTTCGACTGACTTGTCTCCTAGTGGCAACCGCAAAAACATTTTTTAAATTACAGACGGGATAAAAGCAGAAAAAATATTAAAATATCTCATCTATTTACATTGTGTGTGCACGTAGCTGCTATTTCTACTACTAATACATTATCGGTATTATCTGTTTGTTGTTTGCACACACACGTTCGATAATTCCAAAACGGCATATGTCTGATGGTAATGAGCAAGAGCGTAACGTATACAATTAACACAGAATAAATAAATCGCATAAATAGATTAAACATTAATAATAAAATACGATCATACAAACGTATAAATGATGCACCTATATATAACGACGTAATCTCTCCGTTTTACTAACACCCCGTCAGATTACCTACTCGGAGTCTCTACTAGCAACCTATGCGGCGACTTCTATACGGCAGGAAGTGGAGAATAACTTGATACCGAAGACCCTCGGAAAATTATTAGCTTCATAATTTACCTTACAGCAAACAAAAGCGGGGTTACACTACGGAATTGAGAAACCGCGAGCTTCGTAGCGGTTGTATGTTTAATAAGGCGTGGTATCATACCCGTGTACCCTTGCTTATAAATATTGGGATAGTGCAAGGGTGTTTTTGGTTTTACTATATTTATTGTTGGTTTCTAACAGTTAGTTGATTTGGCACAGTGTATATAATATCGAATGGTGCGTTTTGCAAATATATGGCACTGAATTTAATTTGTAATTTAAAGTTTATATAACACACATACTACTTTCAGCAACTTATGCATATTAATTCGTTTCTTCTTCTGTAAACAGCCACTTCATTCAAATTATTTCCAAATATAGTATATTTATGTATGTATCTCACTAACTATATTTAATACAAAATTTTTAACTTATATGAAGCTTATGTTTTGAAGTGCTACATCATAAGGGGTATAAAATTTGTCAGATAACCCCAAAAATATATTATTTAGACCCGCTTCTTCCGCCTACTGGAATCTTGATATGGTAAATGTTTCAGGTTTACTTAGCATTGATTATATTTTAGGCACCGCAATCTGCAAAGATTACATTAAAAATCTTTAATCTATGCAAGGTGTAACTGTGAAAATGGTTAATTTAATAATATGCTAACGTTTTTGCTTAATTTTAATAAAATTTTGGGCCCCCTACATTTTTACATCACGATACTGTGTCCCTCGTAGACGTTTATTTGAGAGGTAAGGGATTCTTGATAGTCGAAATAAATAGTCGGGAATACAGTCAGTATTCGAGTATTCTACAATGTAAGCAGATAGTTTCATTGAAATAGCGCCTCCAGTAAATAGCATATTATCGACAACTGAATAATGCTTCTCTGTCTTTGTCACTATTACAGACAGACAAACAGATATTTTATTTCGCTCTCCTTGCATGAACTTGACCTATATTGAAAAGTAAGTAAGACGGTAATGATGAAAATGTGTTCTTTCAAAAGACTTATTTATTAGTAAACAATGTAAAGTCAAGAAACCAAAGAAAGCTTCACAAGAAATGTCTTACATTATATCTGTTTGAAAATAATATGTTTATATGATTTTTGTGTAAAAATGTTTAAAGTAAAATGATTAATAAACAGTAGAGAACATGTATGTACTGTGCAAGCAGTGTGAAAAATTCGCAGATTTGAAGTAGATCGCTTATTCATAAATTATTTATGCTTACTCGATCATTGATCCGATCGTTAATCGTTTGGAAACTCGCTGCAATTATATAACAGGGCCGGACTCAAAACTGTAATTATAAATATTTTGCGAACGGTAAGTTTGGGGCCCTACGTTTATTAATCAAATATATTTTAATTATTTACCTTTGGACAACTTTTTACAATTTACACAGTTACACCCTGTATAATTTTGACCTATCTATATGCTTAAGCACTTTTAATAAGCTCAGTAAGCCGTTTAGACAGTTCGCGGTTTTTCTTTTTCTTAAGGATGTTGTTCCTGACTCGCTGCACTGAACTTCAATAGTTTATTATGCTTCCTAGCTAGTTTACGCTAGTAGCTAAGTGAACTGGATAAAATCTACCACTTTGTTAACGGAAATCTTTTATTTATTTCTTTTGTCCTAGGTAATTCCTTTCGAATGTTTGGTGAATTTTACGAATATCGCGATACACAGAGCCCCAGATACATGTAGAAGACTATATACAAACGAAGTACCGCGTGGGAGTTAGCCTTAATCTAGCATTATCGCTCTGGGCCTCGCCGGCATAAGCACAGGCAACACCATGAATCCCATGGATCAAGCATGTTAAGTGTAAAATACGTGGAAATAAAACTTTCAGGGCATTTCCTGCCATGTTCATATGAGCTGCATGAGTTATAAACATGAGCATCTTGTTGTAATGAATTTTTCCTGCCAAAGCAGTCATCTTCTTGTCTACCATATTTACTTGTATTTCATCCATTATACACCCTCTGTCCCAAAAGTAACCGCAATAGTTCGAAATAAAGCACGCTATGTATGTTATGTCCACAAAAATCATTGTATTTATTCGAAATATTCTCCATGTGCTACAATACATCGATTTGCACGGTCAACGAGTGCTTCAAACGACTTTTTCATGTCGATCTCTGGGATGGCCTTTAGGATGCCGGTCGTCGATCTTTGAATGGCGTCTACGGATGCATAACTAACTCCTTTCTGCTTCAAATGAAGACGAGGGAACAGGAAATAATCGCATGGGGACAGATCAGGCGAATACGGTGGGTGCTGTATCGAATATATTTCATTTTTCGCCAAAAATCGGTGACAATCGTTGCTCGATGACACGGTGCGTTATCGTGCAGTAATCTCCAGCTGCCTGGCTCGCGATATTCGGGCCGAACACGACGAATGCGACCCAGCAAACGCCTCATAACATCGAGGTAATATGCACCATTAACCGTTGAGCCGTATGGAACGAACTCCTTATGGATAATTCCCTTCGAATCGTAGAATGAAATCAGCATTGACTTGATTTTCGACTTCTCCATTCGTGATTTTTTCGGATTTCCTTCTTCTGGTGACCTCCACTCTGCGCTTTGACGTTTGCTTTCTGGTTCGTATTGAAAGCACCACGTCTCGTCACCAGTCACAATCGTTTTCAAGAAGTTTTCATCTGCACGGGCTCGTGCAATAATGTCTTTGGAGTGTTCGATTCGAAGCGTTTTTGGTCGTTGGTCAATTTGTGCGGAACAAACTTCGAATTGACTTTCTTCAAACCAAGGGTTTCAGTCAAAATGCGCTGAATAGTTGTTTTAGGGATGCCAAGCTCCATTTCCATAAATCTCACTGACGATTTCTTCGAAATTTTCACAAATTCGCGCACTTTTTCCACATTTGCCTCGGACAAAGTTGTCGAAGGACGACCGGCTCTTTCGTCATCGTTAACATCTTCTCTGCCTTTACGAAATCGTCGATGCCACTCGAACACTTGCCTCTTCGACAAACAATCGTCGCCATAAACAATTTGCAGCATTTCATACGTCTCGGTTGCAGTTTTTCCAAGTTTAAAACAAAACTTAATATTGACTCGTTGTTCGTGACTCATTTTCTGACCGTTTACGAAAAACACTCTCACAGGATGCGTGATGTATCAGCTGACTATGCACCAAATGTCATGAAAATTTGTCAGGTTGGTAAGGAAGAGTCCCACTACAATAATCAATCAACTATCAAGAGATGACGCCACTGGTTTCTGATTTATAGACGCATTGCGGTTACTTTTGGGACAGAGGGTGTAGATTGATAAGCGCTATTAAAATAATAATTTTTCGTCGGCCTTTATTTATTCGGTAAATTTTCTTTAATATACTTTCAAAATAATGGTCGTAGTGACAGACATTGTAATTTCCATCAAAGAATTGCAGTACTCACACATACTTTCCATACATCAACACCAACTTTCTTAATTTTTGCGGTGTCAATTTCCCGTTAGACTACTGTTTAGTTCCTCGTTTCTCCCTGAAAAGTATTATCATCCAATTGCTACAACTACCGCGTTATTGTGTAAATAGTCAGTGTTTAGCACCATCTTCTTCCAAAAGGAAGGTATGAAAAATACATAGGATCTAAACATAAGATTGTCATTTCAAAAATAGCTGGTATCTATCTGATCACAAATACTGAAGCAAGGTCCACCAGCTATATAGAGCTTCAGTGAGTTAATCACATCCGCGTTCAACCGCGTGCGTATCATTTAAACATGTTAAAGATGAATGTAACATACTAGACCAATTTAAAGCTAGTTTCTTTATGCCTTTCAAGAAACTTATGCAAAAATACTTAGCATTCGTAGAGAATGTTTTTACAAACCCATATCTATTGCTATAACAAGGTTATTTATTATTATTACTTTCAGCTTTACTCTTTACACAGCTAGAGATAAACAAAAAAAAAATGTTACACTGACGGTAGCTTTAGGATGAATCCAAGGAAACGGGAAAACATACACAAAGAAAGGATACGATACTAAATTTAAATTTCAATATCACAAAGATAGATAAAGTATTCGATTAGTTTTTCTTAGTGTTTCTCTCGTCTCTTCCTCTTACCATATAATAGAATATAGTTCTGTCTATTCCGTCATTGATCTCCGATGCCGAAATCCAGCTTCCATACCAACATTTCAATGGTTTTTCTAATAATCTTTCCGATGTGTTCATCCTGCTTACGCGACGGTGTGATCTCTCCATGTCAACATCATGTTCGCGTTCCTGCACTCCTACTTTGTTAACGATATTCTATATTTCTGATTGTGATTCTTCTGATACTTCTTATGACATTCATTTTCTTCTTCGTGTATGTGGCTCTTGTTCCAGTTGCAAAATTAAGGAATACATTCGAATATTGCGTCATATTCATAAACACCTTCGTATTATATCTCTCAAATAGCCTAGGTATTGGAGCTCCTTTGAAAGCTTATGTTCATATTTCCTTGATCAAATGTCGATTGCTTGATGTTTCCCTTCTTCGCGTTCCGGTTCATTCAAATTCAAAAGAAGGTTAAATTATAAGTGTCTTAAAAAACTTTGGTAATAGGTCTTAAGTTGTAGTAGCTGTTAATCCTTTGTTATTCCTTTCCTGGTATATGTGTTCCTTCTATCCGTGGTCTAGTATTGTGTGTCAGCCAAGTCGTCACGATGGACCCCTTGACGTAAAGCATGTGTCCCTGTTTAACGTATTCGTTTATTATGAGTAGTCATAAAAACCTCGGGTTTAGAATGTTTTATTGTGTTAAAATGTAGTTAGTACTTTTAGTGAAAGTTGTGGGTAGCTTTGATAGAGGCTGTTTTTGGTCCCTATAACCGGTTTGAGAAGTTAAAGTTTTTTTAATGGAAACATGTGTTGGCCGACAATCCAAATGAATGTATTTTTTAAATTCTAATTCTATGTACTCCAATTTACGTACAGATGATGCGATCTCACGTTTTACCTTACGGAATTGATGGCGCATAAATTTGATCAACCTTCAGGTACGAATTATTAAAATATAATCGAGCAGCTACATAGTGATTACTACAAATAGATCTCAATAGTTTACGTTTCAATTTTAACAATTGATTAAATAAAGATCGATCTATAATAAGACGCAAATTCTTGTGGATAGGAGCTAGTCTTGTTACAATGGAATCCCATCAATTACCGCCATAAACAAGAGAAAATAAGGCAATATTTATTTATATTATTATAGATTAATTAATGTTTTGATTTCATTCATTTGGTAAAATAGAACAAGATATATTTTGGAAAACAAGAATACTTTCGCTACCTTACTTTTTTGGAGTAAATTTTATTGAATGCTGCCAAGAAAGAATTTTATTTACTCAATAGCAGGTGTTCTAACAAACACACACAATTGTGTAATCTGTATACATTAAGCTTGCCAATGTTGTGATGTCATCCATACGTAGAGAAGGATAATAAAGGAAAACAAAATAAATTTCTAACACAATCAAGAGGCTAATGTAAATATCAACTTCACCGAAGGTAAACGAACTATTTGATAAAAAAGAAACTCCGTTTTTAAGTAAAATTTACACAATTTGGTAGATTCTTAGTATTGAAAATGAAGGGCGTTTTGTTGTGGTGCGATCGATGTTAAGGTTCCGCCAACTAGTTTGCCCTTGTAATTAATTAATAAGGAAAGAAATAGAATACAAGCAAAAAAGTAACCACTTTATTAAAACCTGCAAAAAGAGGATTAATAGAAAAATAGTTCTCCTTAAAGCTTGTATTGCCTTAATTATAATAACTTTAAAAGTAAAGTGATTTCGATATGAGACCAAAGAAAGTAGTCTACACAGTAGTAAACGCAAAAAGAAATGGTGTTAAGCAGGACACGCTTGGCCCTCTTGGAAGTGGAAATAAAACGATTACAGAAAGAACAGAAGTAAGGACGACAAAGATACCAATAGGAAGGGCCTACAGAACCACCTTCGGTGTACGTCAGGAAAACGGCAATCTGTTGAGAGAAAACGCGAGTGATACAGTCGAACCTGAAGGGCGAGTCCAACATTTTAGGGCCGATGTTCTCGATCAAAAGGCCCTGAGAAGGGACTACGCCGAAAACTGCAAATGATGCACTATGCCGCACACGATTTCTTAACGAGATACGTTAAAATGTTCGCAATCAATTCGCCTTTCAGCACTGACTGAACGCATCGCAAAGAAATCAATTAAACGAATTACAAAGAACGAATATCGCATATTTATGTTAAAGTACCGAAATGCCGAATTTCGAATGTTAAGTGAGAATGTGTAATAACTCGAGTTAATCTGTCCTGTTAGAGGCTCGAACGGATTGTATTTTCCTAAGGAAAAAAGGTTTTAAAGAACTGTCAAAATCAACTGCAGCTAATCAGAAGCTGACGAACGGAATACTTCCAATTGGGACATACAAAAGAGAAAAAAAGAGAAACTAACACGCGGAAGGTTATTTCCCGAAACCCTTCGGTTTGGTCACGTCTCCACGTTGACGAACAATGTAAGCTATAAAAATAGATAAAAGGGGCTAATATTCCCACGGTGCAGTCAATATTGCCTGAAAAACCGCGACATGATCGACCATCATTTCATACGGACGCCAATGTATGCTGTAAAACAAAATTATGGATGGAAGTCCAACCCACAAAAGAGACGGTATAACGGACGATTCGGAAATCGTAAAGATATTTCATGTCCAGTTGCGTTTCATAAAAACTAGGCTAAATGATTTTTATCACATGGTTTTGATAGTTTACGTCGAATGTTGTTGTATAATGTCGTTTTTCAGCTACTAAAAAGAAAATAAGTATTGAACGGAAGAACGTATTTACAGAAATAATAAAATTAATTAATGATTTAAGATAAATAATGGTTTGTTTAAGTGCACGAAGCGTAATATTAGATAAACGAGTTTGATCAAATTTTGAAATAAATATCTGCACTACAATTTAGAGGTAATTTATTGAAAGTGCAGATTGAAAACATGTTAAATCCGTCATCATACTTTAAATTTATAAGAATATGGTAGGTATATGTAAGTTAGAAGTAACGACCAGCTGGAAACCGTTTAAACGTTACAAACACAATGAATTAAATTCGTATGGCAGTGTGATATGCACCCTATGCGAGAAAAAGACTCAATGTTTCAAAACATACAAAATTCTAACTCCATTCTTGAACGCAGAAATGTGTTCAAGAATGTACCATCGACAGTCAGAGTAATATAAAGTTGCAATTACAAAAGGGCTGTAAGAAACCTGGAAACTATCGACGCTGAAACACAATTAGAAAAATTAAACATAATATAATTGTTCCAAATCTATCATGGACAAAAATAGAAGGTGCACCAATACCAATTTATCAAATACAGATGGAAGAGAACAAGATATGTATAAATATAGAAGATATGTATATAAAGGAAGCAAGTAAACCGAAATTCAGTGTTATTCTGGAACGTGCACATAATTATGTAAGGAGTGGAATCGTCTGGAATGCACCACGGCGCCTGAAGCCCCCAACTGTTTAAATAAGGTTTTTAGAATTGTATAAATAGGTACTTTTCTGTAAACAACCTCAGTTCTTATTTTTACCCACAAGGGAGCTCATTCTAGTTTTTAAATAAACTTTTTAAAAGTGCTTTCCGCGCTTTACTTCTGTCGTTGGCGCTGCGAACAGGATACCCAAACGGAATTGTCCTTCAGTGACACTGATCCTTCTCAAAGGTTAACTGGGTATCTACGGAGATACCTGCGCGGAAGTTTGTATATAGGACGAGTCTTACGTGCTTTCGTGACACCACCAAGGCAACCGCCCGTATCATCCACCACGACATCTTCTCCACTGGGCACCCGAAGAAAGGTCAACTGTAGTCCGTTCTTCACTGGGAGTAACACCATCGAAGCTTCTTCAACAACATGACGCAGAATTCAACAATTGCCATGCTGATTGCAGTTATCCTGAAAGTCCTATATACATATTGTTCAATGTGCATGTTATTTTGAACATACATATATAAGTAACTCGTCTAATTATACTGAAAACGGCACAATGGTTACGATAAGTAACGCAGAAATAAACACGACTGAGGACATGCTTCAAGAATACTATGCAGAATCAAACAAATTTATTTTACCAAACAGATAGATAATTATATCGAATTATTAAAAAGACCTGGCGAAAGTTGCATATTTAATAGGTTATTATTTGAACAAGTGAAATCTAAATTACTAAGAGAGGCTAGAGATGTATTAATTACGACAAGGTGTAGTAGATGAACAGACGCAAAAGATGCTTTATTGAATAGGTTCGAAGACCCGCGCTCTGAAGAACTATTACTCAACGATCTTACAACCGGTTTCCAACTAGATTACAAATCCTAGGAACAGTATTATAAAAAATTTAAGAATAAACTACAAATTTTACTAGAACACAGTAGCATTAGGACACCTAATAATGGTAGGATTAGGATATCGAAAGAAAGTCTGCTTACTAATCAAGCGTTAATGACTTTTAAATGGTGTATTATAGAACCTTATTGCAATCAGTTAATGAATTATCCAATTCACACCGTAGAAACAAGCTTTATACGAATGTAGAAAATTTGATAATAATTAGGCGCATGTAAGTTTTATGGAATTTATGCGAAATCGATCTAAGCCTAACGACACGAATAAGCATAGTAAAGACAACGGCTTTCAACCACCCTCGCCCCAATTTCAGCGTACTCATAATTCTCCTATGAATCACGCCCCAAATCGTCAATTTGCGAATCCACATCAAAACACATCTATGCAAAATAATCAGGGTTATTTCCCTGGAGGTCCAATAAATATTCAATCTCGGCCTGTACAACAAAGATTCTTCACGAATTCCGAGGTACTTAAGAGACATCCTAAATTAGATCAATTTCGACAAGAAATACCTACAACCCATCATAAGATAATTTCTTAACGCCCCGTTATAGTCCTACATTTGTAGCACAAGAATTATTTAATGCTGAGCAGAAACTAAGCAGATTCTTCCCACAAATTTCCAATAGAGTCGCCCCTGAACGAAAATCCGGATTAAGATTCAGAAGATTCAAAATTTTCAATGGGAAGAGCCTCAATCAGAAGACCGTTAGACCTTAATTCCCTCATCGTAAGACCAAAGTTACCCTTCATTTTTATCCCCACTTTAGGATCAAAAATTTTAATAGATTCTGGCGCATCCGATTCAATTATGAATCCAAGACCCGCTTATTAGTATTTTAAGGCCTATATGTTTTTAAACAAATTCTCTGTTAAATCGTTAAACCAGGTAGTCACTAACGATCATAACACATCTTACCCTATACTACACTAATATGGAATCAATGATAGTATAAATTTTCATGTACTAAAATGGCCTGACCGTTTCGACGCTCTTTTAGGTAGTTACGATTTCCAAAGATTACCTGACAGCATCGAGAAAACAGCATTTTCTGTAAATAATGGACATTATGAATATGTAAGGATGCCATTTAGATTACGAAATGCCCCATCAACGTTCCAGCCTGCCATGGACAATATCCTCAAGGAACACCTTTAGAAATTCGACGATATCGTAATCTTCTCCAAATCGTTTGGACGAACAACCAAGTTCACCTCAAAAATATATTCAATAAACCTCGGGAATTCAATGTCAAAGCTCAATTGCAGAAATTCGAATTTCTATATAAAGTGGTACAGTTTCTAGGTCAGGTCATCACACCAGAAGAAATAAAACCGAATCCCTCTAAAATAGTAGCCGTACAAGAATACCCGCTTCCGAAGAAAACGAAGGAAATAAAAAGTTTCCCCGGATTAGTAGGTTATTACCGACGATTTATTTGAAACGTTGCGGAAATAGTTTGGCTCTTCACCCAATGTTTGAAGAAAGAAACAAAGATCGACATCACTGATCACGAATATCAAGAAGTCTTCCACAAATGCAAGGATCTATTAACGAACGCACCGATCCTGGCTTATCCGGATTTCGAGAAAACCTTCCACGTAACCACCGACGCTAGTAACGTTGCATTGGGAAGAGTTCTCTCGCAGAACAATCACCCCATCGCCTTCTAGTCTAGAACGTTAAATTCGGCAGAAAGAAATTATTCTACAATTGAAAAGGAGTTGTTAGCAATCGTAGAAACTACGAAGCACTGTCGCCCATATCTATACGGTAAGAGATTTACGATCGAAACCGATCATCAACCCCTTGCCTGGCTATTTTCATTGAAAGATGCAAACTCCAGATTAATGAAGTGGCAACTACGACTAGAAGAGTACGATTACATCGTACAGTACAAAAAAGGTAAAGAGAATAAAGGAGCAGATACACTCTCTCGCATAAAAATTAACACAAAAACCACAACACACGAAGAAGAAGATGACACCGATTTGCTATCTATTCTACCGCAGTGTAGACGAAGAGGAACTAACACCAGAGGAAATGGATGAAATATTGGATCAAGGTCCAGAAGAGACTGACGGTACTCAACACACCGCAGTAGAAAATCCTGTATTTACATTACCTATATCAGACAAGCCAGTAAATTATAATACTTCATCAATCGTATTGAAATTAAAATAGGCGATCAATACGATCAATAGAACGGTATACGAATCCTACAACGACAAAAGAAAAAGAGAACTAATGCCATTGTGCGAGCAACTTTATCAAAAAACAACTTGAAAAAGGTACCAAGATTTTAGAAAAGTTAAACACTGGTAAGGTAGAAATTATAGAAATTAACGAAGTTAATCGAGTTTATTTCGAAAAAGATAAAATTCGTACAGCTGACCCCCGCTATGACAAAGTAAAGATATCCGGTATATCCAAGAACAAATTTGAAGGTACACGAATGACTACTACAAGACCAAAAAAGCATGCGAACGTCCATGTAAGAAAGACGAAACCGACTAGAAAGAAATTTTCTCAATTGCAAGTTATGCCTGACATCAACGAACCAGGCCCTTCGAATAGAGAACGTTGAGAACAACGGATATCTTCTCGAAGATATAGGTTTGACGAAATTAGTTAGTCATTATCCAAGTTTTATTTTTACTTTAACATTTGTACGATGGAAGCTAATTTTAATATTTTAATAGCAAACACTCATATCTTGAAACTTAAAAATGCAATAAACAACGTATCACTTTCCCTAATTAAAACGTTAAATGAGATTTGCCTAGAAATTGAAAATGAATTAACTAAATATAAACACAAGGGCACACGTAGCTTAATCAACAGTTTAAGTACTGCCATTCGATACGTCACAGGTAACTTAGATCAAAACGATTTGAAATATCATAATAATTTAAATGTATTGTTTCTGAGGCAGGAAAAATTGATGAAAGAAATGAAGAGCTATACATCTTTTGCGAATCATATTACGGGAACTGTTGAGGACATTACAACATTTTTATTTAGCCTTTCATGTATATATGTAATTTTATTCTTTTCGTTTTAACTTAATTTTAAAGCCAAAACTATTTAAAAGGCATTAAGTCGACTGAGTCAGTACATCGGTATTTAGAAATTCTCTTTCATATTCATGCTCACTTTATGATTCATTAAGTTGCTATTTCGAAAGTCATATTCTATTGTGTACTTCTGGCAATAGTCGTCCCTTTGATTAGTGACGTCACATTCTCAGAACAACCACCGATTTTACCTTCGTGATAACATCTCAATTAGCAGTCAGTTCTAAGCGCGCTCTTCAAGCATCAACACAATCCTTATTCTTAACTGTTTGTATTCCATACTCGGCTATCTTTGATGTTAAGTTTAATTATAATAAAGTAATATAAGTTTAACATCGTGTTTTACTAAAATCATCGAAAAAGTTAACAAACGCACTATACAGCATTACAACCTGTGGCCGGTGAACCTGAAGAAGCTACTTTCGCACAGCAGCATCAAAAACGACGAAAGCAGCGACGTCTTCAACAGGAACGATATTCCAACGATTTAAAAGCAATTCAGGATAATCTAAATTCATCTCTTAGCACACTTACCAATTTTGAAAACAGGTTAAATGAAGAATTAGTAATTCAATATAATATCTACATTGCTAGAAAAATTGCATCCGTTCTCCAGATAATTCAGAGAACAATTCACGTTAGCATTTCGAGAAATAACTAATTTAGAAATAATATCTCCTTCCGAGTTTGAAGGAATTATTAATCATTTGAAGTTGACTTCTAAGATTTGTAATGTAAGATTATATCAATGAATAATACAATAACATGTATATTACATATACCTATCCTGAAATCCAACTTATATACCTATCAAAGAATTTACCCCATACCCGATACACGCGACGAAATAATAAATCCGTCTGCAAGATATCGACTCCTTGGAGCTACCGAAGAATTATGGACGGAAAAACAGTGCTCATCCATAGAAGATCAAGTGTTGTCTTTTCAAAAACCAAATAGTTACGAATGCTCATTTAAATTTATTTCAGAATGCAAATTTACTTCAGTTGTTAATAACTACAAGTTAATTAAACAACTAAGAAATAATAAAATATTAATCTCTTACAAAATCATTTACGAAAGTATCTGAAGAAACAAATCACCAGGATATTGTTGGTAATGTACTGATCAGTTCAGAAAATAATTGTAAAATTGTTATTAATAGATTAAGTTATCAAAATACCTATAGCAACATCGTTCATCACTTCGATTTAACCTTCCTATACTCACGCATACGGTCTGTGAGACCGCCTTATATAGTATATTAAACGTCTTTCATTTTGACGTGAGTATAGGAAGGTTAAATAAAATAGATCATTATAAATCAATACCCACTAAAGGTATCAATCTGATGCAAAAACATTTAGAAGATTCAAATTTACTAAACCAAGAGTCTCAAGAACTACAAAATGTAGAAATCAACCCCTTAATACATGTATCACATATTTCAGTAACCCCTGTACTACTATCAATATTTGGTACACTTTTTGTAATACTTTATGTATTGAGAGGTAAAATTATAAGTTTTAACAAAAGAAGAAACCGTTCAAGAATTAGTGGAAATGGGCTCCTTAATCCGTGAAGAAAGCAACTTTCCCGGACCCATCGCATCAACTTCGACGTCACGCGGCGAGGACGCCTTAACTTAATCGTCCGGTCAGTAACCGGGTACCCGGGTATTCATTTCAGTTTCCAGAGTAGAATTTATTAACTTCCCCTTAAAAGAATTCTGCGACGATCGGGATCCCCGAAGGTGAAGTAGCTCTCGTTTGAATCGAGTTGTGCCTGGAATTTCGAAGATTCAGATGTTGTTGGCCGCACATATGGATTTATAGCTCTACCAAAAAAACTTTCAATCGCCACTTTTG
This sequence comes from Chrysina gloriosa, assembly GCA_038088585.1. Lineage (NCBI taxonomy): Eukaryota > Metazoa > Arthropoda > Insecta > Coleoptera > Scarabaeidae > Chrysina > Chrysina gloriosa. Next base: position 18,687,409 of record CM076091.1, read on the forward strand.
TTGTGAAATGCCAAATGATTTGTGCATTACTCTCCATGCGATGAGCACGAGTATTGGTATCATCAAATCGAATGAAACCAATTATGTTCCAGAAGCGAGTGATGCCCATTGCTGCAAGATACAATGGATATAAGTACGACTGCCACATATTATTTGTATTGTCAGTATTCGAGTTGTTGGCACCAGAGGTTATCAAAATAGCCAGGAATGCATAAAATTCCTGAAGCTCAAGATTTTTCCACACTAGTTGTTTTTTCCCCTGGACTTATTTCATTAAATGCTGCAAAGTTGAGCTTGCTTTTTTGTTAGTATGGCGTATGATGATATCAGCCATTTCTGGCGTGAAAAACAATTTGAATGTGTCGAGATTTGGCAGCATGTTGGTGTTCCTATTAGGTCCACATCCCTGTCGCACAATATTGTGCCTTCCAACTTGATGTTCACTTGTTGGTGCCTCAGCGTAAGCTCTAATTACGCACGAACGCGATCCGTCGTTGAAGGATTTTCGCGGTCAGTTTGAACGCTTTTTTAAGACCGATAGTCGCGCGCGAAAAATTATGCTGTCTGGAGACGAACGCTTAACGTACAGTTATAACGCACAAATAAATCGCGGATTGTGGGTACCAACTAGAACAATACAAAATTTGGACGCACGGCAACTGAGGCAGTAGGTGGGTACCCGGGTACCCGGTTGTTGAACGACTGGTAAATTTTTGGTTACTGACCGGACGATTAAGGAGAGAGAAATTATGTAAGGAGTGGAATCGTCTCAAATGCACCACGCCGCCTGAAGCCCTTAGAAAGTAGTAGTACTTAATTGTTTGAATAAGGTTTTCAGAATTGTATAAATGCGTACTTTTCTGAAAACAACCTCAGTTCCTATTTGTACCCACAATACTAGTTTTTAAATAAACTTTTAAAAAAGTGCTTTCCGGGCTTTACTTCCTTAATTATATGTTGATGTGACACAAATATCACATTGGTAAACTCCTCACCACACAATTGTTTATAATAAAATCGGTGACACGTGTTTCGCTAGCTCGAGGCAAGCATCTTCAACAACCGTATAAACCGAAGTGGTATCTAGGTATGGTAACTAGTCTGAGCAAACAACGGTAATGGCGTACTAAGTTACGACATCTTCTTTTCTAGTTAATACTGAATCGATGCAGTATGTGTGTAGTTCTGTGTATATGTAGGCTGTCGTAACTTGTTTCGTAATTGTGCGCTGTTTCTTCTGCGCCCAGATTAATGATAACTGTACGTATCTAAAAAGGACCTTTCTAGTAGACAACAAAGACAACTCTTTAGTATCATCCACAAGATTAACAAGAATACTAGCTCAAAAGAAAGAACATAAGCTATTGTTTTCAGAATAGAAACATTTGCTATAGTATACCAATCATTAAAGATACTGTTTGTGTATTGGTAGTGAAAGAGTTCTATTAAAAATTCTACGTTGTATACATTCAAATTTTAAAATAACACAAGATTGTTTAATAAAGGTTTTGAAATAAAACCAATGGATTTGAATTGGTAAAAATAAATACGAAAACCGGCAACTATAAAATTACCCACTAGTGGTAAACTGAAAAAACAGAACTTCCAGCAAAAGATATCGGAAATAAAATACGTTACTGCCGGTGCGGTGGCTATAAAGATGTGGATTACACCTTTCGTAAGTATAGGGATTATCTAATTCATGCAGTACTCATGTACTTAATATAATCAAATTCAAGACAGGATATAGGAAAAAATATGCTGAAAATCTGGAGCACGGGATGAACGTAAAGGTCCGACATTGTTCCGGCTTAAATAGTTTCAAATTAGAAACTATGCACTTGATCCTAATATGTGCTCAGTTGCGCACATTACTACATGTTTTTCGTTTCTTCAGGCCATTCAATACATATTCAAAAATCACGTTTTGGTTTATCTGCAAATAGCTCATAAGTTTACAATTTTACACATATCTTATCTTTTTTTGTTTTGTTTGGAAACCTTCCTCAGAGAAGATTGTGTGGGTAAAATTTTCGTGTCGGAGAAGGAAAAACAGGAGTTGCTGTAACAACTCAGGAATGTATATACAGCAAAGTTTGAGTACTAAAGTTGCTGAATAGAAGAGGAAAGCAGTTAAGTTATTGGAAAATCAAATAAATCAAATGATTTGCAGAAAAGGCTAACTCAGCAACCAAATTTGATAAAATCGAAAGAAAAGGACGAAGAGAAAATGAAACAATTAAATAAAGACATAGTATGTAAGAAGATCAGTTTCGATTTAAGGAAAACAATGAAGAGTGAATTTAAGACATTCCGGGCGCGAAAGAATTAACGTGAACAAGAACTCTTGAAACTAGAGCAAGAAAACCGCCAATGTTTGAATCAAATCAATAAAGTGGAAATGATTCACTCAAGACAACAGAACATGCAAAAGCCTAAAGTCAAAGAAGTGGGCACGATAAATCAGGGATTTCAGAACGCGTTGGTTCAAAGAAAAGCCGTACGTGATATGAAAATTGTCTCTCAACGGTCACTCTCCCACTTCCTTCCGAATATTTTCAAAATAAGAGAAAAAAAGAAATTATTGTCCTAGCCCTTAACTCCTCTTTCAGACTACCCGTTCGGTATTCGGATTAAAATGTTGACCGAACTCCAGCTTATAAAATTTTCAGACGTATCAGATGTAGACTCTAAAGGCGTCTTTCTTGGCTTATATGTCTCTTCAATGGCGAGCAGAAAAGAGCTGGCACGTCGAACAATGCAATATGCAGGGAGTCATTGACCTTCGAAATATACCACGCCAAGGACAGAAATTCGTCGACCTGTTTGTTGACGCTTGAATGAATCTATCTTCTGCTATTACTGCTGGTTCTACTTCCCTAATAACAAGGAAAGTAATTTGTCAGTAATATTCTCAGCAATTACCTAAATTTTGTCAGATTTCTCTTACTTTCAATGGCCAATTTTTCAGATCTTTTACTAAAACATATTCGGGTTTAATTAAGTATTTTCAAGGAGAATATGGTGACAAGCTAGAGTTCTCCTTTTCTCTACGGATTTACACTCATGCAACACCGAGTATATGGTTCCAAATTGCCATCCACGCATCTTTTGGGGGCTCCTCTTGGACACAGCACCCTCAATTTTTTCGCACTTCTCCCAACAGACGACGTCAATGTTTTCGTTTCTCCGTTAACTTCAATTTGCACTTAATTACTACCGGTTCGTAGATGTTATTCCTGACACCTAAAACTTTGTCTATCATCTTCTTTCTGAGCACTAGGGGCGTTTAAATATAATTGTAATACCTCTCCTGGACTGATCAACTCTTTCTTAGGTTGCAGAAAGCTGTGAACGACGTTTTTCCCCGTTTTCTCTAAAATGCTAGGACTCCGATACGCTCTGAAATCGTTTTTAACAGGATGATAATAATTCAGACGAATATTATTGTGAACGTTATTTTCAGAAACTTTCGATTGTTTGACAGTGACCTTCGAAACCTACTACCGCATGTTTGCGATGAGCTGCTATAATTCTCCTACGATGTAAATGTAATTCTATTGTATAAAACTGTATATATAACTTAACCTGAACGTTGTCACAGAATAGACAAAAGCGACAAGGCGTGTCGGCAGCTTTAATGTTCATGTGGTCGATTTGAATGTCCTCGAAATAGCTCAGAAGTTAGCTAACGCCATTTTGAAAATACGAAAGGTGCACATTTGTTCGTATTAATTGAAAAATATTTGAGTTTTGGGTATGATAAAAGAACAGTATTTGCTAAAAAGTTAAATGAGTGACACACAACAATAATCGTACATTTTAGTTTTAATATGCAGACATCATCCCAGAATAATAACATTAATGAAACTAGCCAAACATAACAGTGTCGTCGTATTTAGAACATGGTTCCCGGCCATGCGCATACAGAATTTACCACAAGATTTTCTAACTTTGTCGCTTTTGTCTATCTATGACGCTGTCTATCTACACCAGGCGAAGAAAAACAATTTGTTCTCCTCCGCTCTACAAGGAAAAAGAGGAGGAATTTAATTCTTTTGTTTAATTTCTCTCACTGCGAAGATTGGATTGAATCAGATGCCCAGATATTAGACGTTGATAATGTTTAGTGCATACATTGTAATTTGTAAATAGAATTATGCGATTGACGCTTGTTTAATTCGATATTTTGAAATGCCGAACACGCCAGTGTCATCAATCAGTAAATAGCTGTTACTGGTGAAGATAACTTTAGTAAAGAAGACCAGCTCACAGATACATTCTCCTCAGTGTACTATCTCCAATAAAGTTTAGATGGCGCCCTTCTATGTAAGTGATTTTCTATTATAATTAAGGTTTGATAAAAGAGTGGAGGACGTGTTATCATTAAGTGTTGTAAACCGGTCCTTGTCTCCACTCACGTGCAAGACGCGACATTAAAATTCCGGTTTACACTACTTAATAGTACACGTCATCCATTCTTTTATCAAGTCTTAGTTATAATTTATTCCAGGGCTATTCCCTTTCCGCTGAACCTAATAAAGTAGTACACACACATTTATTTAACATTTTTCATGATATTCCTGTTTTGCATCCGTCAAGAAAACAATCTCTAAACTATTTTCCCAATGTTCCCGCGTTTAGTTATTTATTTCATTTTTAAATGCGTTGTAATTCACGTAATTTTCCTTTACACATGGAAATAACAGCAAATCATTAAGTGCCTGGTGTAGGTTATATGACGACTGGCCCCTTATTTCAATGTTTTTGACAGTCAATACTCAATCATTCTAACGGCACTCTGAGCCCGAGCTTAATCAAAATGCAAGATGATTTTACCTTTTGGGTGCTTAGAGGACTCGAGGAAGACCAATTGTAATAAACCCTTTAATATTAACAGTGCGGCGATCCTCCGGTACTACAGCAAAAACATGTCCAGTAATTCCAAAATACACATGCGGCGAGCATTTTTCGGGGATTATAGCAGTATACCCATATTTTATCCCCTGTATAATATGTAGGACATAAGATAACTTATTGTTAAAGCCATCTAGTGTGGATTTGCACCATTTCACACGATCTCCCTTTCGAGGTAGGGTCGAACTGTGGAGAATCTAACGGGAACAAAGTTTACGTACCTTCAAATTCTCGTATCCAATAGTATTGATTGCTTACACATCAGCTTTTTGAATTGGGTGAATAGTCCTCACACTAACACATTAGTTCTTTTCAGTCGTGTTCTAAATAAAGCCAGCGTTTTCTTTTGATAATGGTCGTCTTTTGCTTTGCGTGGGAGCTAGAAAGCTGACACTTAAGGAATGTCGACTACGTTGATATTCATTGGACTACATTGTCGTGGTAGTTAACGAACACGACCAAAAACTCGATTGGTATTCTCACAGCATCGCTTACGGATTAATAATAATAATAATAATAATAATAATAATAATAATAATATTTTATTTCGTGCCCAACAGTACAAAACCACAACGGACACACACAATCAAGCTAAATACACTAAGCAAAGAACAATATGCAACAATAGAACGAAGAGATACACCCGTCCTCATATTAAAGTATTTCTATAACTATACATAGGTACATACATATATGTGCTACTTATATATATACGTAATATTAAACTAACTCTCCACACAAAATGTCTTTATATAACATATCACCACAACAACACAGACGTGTTATGGGCGCTAGGTACATGACGTTTGTTCTTATAGAATCCAAGTAAAATGAACATATATTACGCGACTTTTTGGCAGGCACATAAAAAGGTACGCAAGAAAGCAACTCAGGACAGTCAATCCTGTTGTTAATGAGTCTGTAAAGAAACACCGCACTAGTGCGTTGATAGCGCATATGAAGTGATGACAATTCGTGTGACAGAAGCAGTTGTGCATGATCGTAGTTCCTCCTCGGATAGTCACCAGTCTCCTTGAATGTTAAATGTGAAATGAATGTTGTAAATAATTAAATTAGTACTACGACGTTGCCGTTCGGATAATTCAGATATAATCTCTTCATTATTGTAGAGAACATCTAATTCAGAACCAAGACCGGAAAACCACTTTGAAATTGTGACAAGTCAGAGCTTGACAATGTCCTTTGCTCAATTCCATAATTTCTTTAAAGGACCTCTTCAAGGAATCTTTACTTTTCGATGAGCTAATTATCTTTTAAAAATCCTCTCCATCACTTTCAGGTCAATCAAGCAATAAATCAGGAGTTACCGTTAAAATAACTTTTTCGGATAACTTTCGTAAGCCTAACATACGAGGAGTGTATACAAACTAATGACGCCGTGCGGTGGTGCGGGGTGCGAGGTGAACATGTAGTACGCCATCAGTGCGAGTTGAGACCCTCGAAAATGACGTTGCGATCGTTTTAGTGAAGCAGTTTTGCTTGTGAGTTCTGACAATGAGTGCTACGAACTTCGAGCAACGTTTAGCGACTGGAAAACTAAACGCTAGAGCATGGCATGGCACAGTCGAAGCCCTCGAAAGCCAAAGAGAACAAGAATGAGCAAGTCAAGGATCAAAAGCATGCTGATTTGTTGATAGCCAGGAATTCGTACACAAAGAGTTTGTACCTACAGGCCAAGGGGCTAATCAATACCTTTACCAATGGTTCTTGAAAGATTTCGAAAAGGGGTCATGCGTGTGAAATCATTATACCATACAATCAGAGGCGCTACTATATACTTATACATCGCTGAAATCAAAGAATCAAAAGTCAAGATGCTTCGATACTCACTAACTTGCCTTCCATGCCAACTTACATGTGTATATTAGTGTATTTGGTAACAAATTATACAAACGTTCACAACGCCTTCTTATTTTTATTTCATACTTTTCATGCTGAATATCTATCTTCATACCGTTACAATTTACGCAATAGTAACACAATTAAATGTTCGAAGATATAAAAGACGATACCAGAAGAATTAAAGGACAAAGTTGAAGATAGCACTGTCACTTTACAATCTCTGAACAACAAAGTCGATAGTTTTGCATTGTGTATGAGACCAAAAGGTGTCGACGTGGTCTGCTTAATCGAACACCCCATGAGTAAAGAAGCACTCATTATTTCTTTGTGCAAAACCCCATTTACAACAAAGTTGCCAAAGTAAATCATCCTGTTATAAGGGCCCCAGTCACGCAACTAGCCAATGAAGAGCATGGTGTTAACGACTTTATGTTTGTTAGGATTAAGTGTACATATATTGTATTATTTCTGTCAAACCTTAAAGTATGTATTAATTTAGTATCTCTTAATTAGCATACAATTATACTTTTAGCGGCGCCAATGGGTCAACACCCAGATTGTAATCCAAGGCGCGTGACGTATTAGTTGTCCCCTAATATCGTTAGACGTTATTGTTAAGAACAGACTTGGCCCTTTCCAAGGAATGACATCATTATCAATGATTTCCAATGAATAGACCATCCGCTGCGTTGTGCATTTACGATTATTCTTTTGTAAGAAAAGTATCTACATTCGCAGTTTCGTCATTTAAGAGGAAATGTAGACATATTTACGTTAATCATTTACCGGGAAATTTTCTTCACCCACTTTTGCCTGTCTTCAAGATGATATCAATTTCCGAATATAAAAGCTCCTAAAATTTAGAGTAAAGTTAGTATTAGGGTTCAGTTTGGGATGAGCGAAATGCTAGAATACTCGGCTAAAAAACGTTAAGTCTAAACCTTTCAATTCGCTCTTGCATGTATGAGAGTCAAAGTACTAAGTTTTTATTTTTGAAGTAGTTAATGTTAAATATATTACATTTAAAGGTTAAAACCGCGTTTCTACTTCGCGTATTTCTCGCGTAAACCCAGCAGTGTATATGGTTTTACAATCCATGCACGATGGCGAAACAATCCACGCCAGTGTCATTTCAGTAAACAATTTAAAGAACACGCTTGAACGAAGGATTCTTCAAACCAGGAGGGTCCAAAACACATGGAATATTTTCAAATCAATTGCAATAATGCTTCTTCTCTCTCTGCTCTTCTAAAATCTGAATAAACACGTATATTATCTAACTAAAAGCAATTTCTGTCTTACCAAAAATATCCAAGAGATTCGAAAATATTATAAGAACCAGATTAATAGACCACCCTGCGATGCCAGCAAGTTCTGCACATCTTAGCATGGGTACAGAAAGCATACATGAACAGTAACGGCTAAGCTTGAACGGATAGAAGATTGCTGTAGAAGATATGAATAACACATTCGCTCTCGAATCAGCTAAAGAACATTAATCAAAAGATTCTGTTAAACAGGAACATACATTACCGTCGTTATGATTTTGGTGAAAAACTAAAGGAAGATCAAAAAAGATGTTCAATATCATAAAACCTATCCAAGTCTATCAAACCAGCACAACCAAACAAATTATTATACTTCTCAAAAATAACTAAAAATTCAAGACTATCAACGATAGCTTTATCCAGGACCTAAGACGATGCGGAAAATTCCGTTTAAAGAAAATTTAAACGAAAATAAATATTTAAAAGTAAATAACATAGATTTGCATTCAGAGTTAGTAGATGATAGCAAAGCATCACTCCCTAATATCAAACCTACAAAACCCAATCGATTCAATTCATACACACAGGAGAACGCGATTCCGATATATGCTCGACTAGCGATTGAGCTCTAGCAAAAATTTTCAAAGGAGAATAACTGTATAGAAAAAGTTTCGAAATTGAACGTGCCGGCGTGGTCCAACGGTTAACGCATTTGGCCTCGATCAATTACGATACTGATGACCCGCATTCAAAACCCAGTTGTATGGGCTAGTGGCCCACACTTAATCTGGTTAAGAATTGAGCACCTGAGTGCATTGTGAACAAGGGGTTCATAATGGAATTGTCTAATACTCACCATATTGTCACGTATATTCCAGAATGAATTAGTGCGCGGAAACCGGGTGTTACAACGATGATGCGGAGTCGTTGATGTTCTCCTTTGAATCAAATCAATAAAATGGAAATAATTCATTCAAAACAACAAAACGTACTGAAACGTGGTAAAGTCGAAGAAGCGGTTACGATGAAACTAAGAGTCAAGCACGCGTTAGTTAAGAGGAAAGCCGCGCATGATATGAACACAGCGCTAAAAGAGACTTCCTTCTCGTGAAAACTAACCGACATTAGCTAAGACCCAGTATAGAAGCCAAACTCCCTCCAAACTATTGGTCGACGACGTTCCTTCCGAATATTTCCAAAATAACCAAAGTTGTCGTCCTAGCCTAGCTGAGAGATCTCAGTGATGATCTAGCTGCTCTTTCGGACTTCGGACCGTTCGGTATTCAAGTCAATATTTTGACTAAACTGCAGCTTATAAAATTTTCAGACGTAGCAGAGATGGACACGGAAGACGAAAATTATAACTACAGTCTTTCTTGGCTTATGATATGTCGTGATAATCCATTAAAGGATTACCGTTGGTTACAACTCTACTGTGATCAACAACATGAGCTCATATGGGACCAGCAACTCCTTCTGTGCCAAATATATGATGGTGAGGTCGATCTCGCAAAGAGTCTGTTCCGGCGTACCAGATATATAGCTGCTTGAGCTAACCCCCTTCTTAATATTTTTGTGACATCTCCCATGGGTGAACAGGACATTTCTGTCAATGTACACAAATGAGACCATCACCTACTCAGAATTCATGCCCTCAGGAGTCCGGTACATTTTTTTCATAAACGAATCTTATTTGTCGGTAATATTTTCCTGAGCATTCATAAATATTATGTATTATTATTATTATTATTATTTTTATTATTATGAAAATGGCTTTCTTGCGATTACTGTCTTATGCGTATTGAAGAAATAGAACCTGAATAGAGCTTGTGATAAGTGATGAGTTGATAACTCGCATTGAAAATCACTCCGTATATTAAACAATGTAAGAAAAACTATTAAAAAAACAATTTTCTGTTGCACTCACATATATGGAAAACTAAACACAAAAAGTAAGATTCATACATTCCTCAGACTTGCCACATTCAGGAGGATTTCCGTCGGAACCGTACGTATCTTTTCCATTCTAAAGCATCCCTAACGATTAACTTGAAAACAATCAAGGGTTTAAGAAATTAACTCACACTGTTCTATACACATACAATGTGAATTCAAGTCAGGTTACTAATTTGAGTCGATTGTTTAAAACTAAATACAATTTATATCAAAACAAACAAGGATTGGGATCTCAACAAATCCTTGCTACATTACGATAAACATTTGACAATCTTTGAGAAAGTGATTACATATGTATGTACATATAGATTTTATAAAAAATCGAACAGTTTAAAATTCAGCAACTGTTGTTCCAAGTTAATTTGTTAAAAAGTCTGTCCACATGCAATGATGGATTAATTCCAAAAATATTCTCTCATTTTATATTATTTTGTTCTTCACGCAGATCTACGTCCTCAATTGACTACGTCCTTCCAGGACTACATAAATTGACGAAGTGAGTAACAGTTTATTAACTATTAGCCGGTAGAGATCTATAAGTCTATAATCTCAGAGGCGCTATACCTGAGTATAATGTGTAAGCCAACACACACTTTATAGTGACATCCTACAGGTGTCACCATAAAGTACACTATATCTTTAGTATTCAAAATACATGCGTACATACTTCGCCCGATTCATGTTCTACGGGGTGTATGCCACGGAAGTGTGTTTCACAAGTTATTAATCGAATTTTAACTTTTATAGACTAACTGTGAAGATTTATACGTTCGATTGTTGTCATCACATATTATGGACGATAGCAGTGATATAATTAATGACAATCCCTATGACTTTGTCCTGTGTTCATTTCTTACTCCCCCACGGTGAGTAGAGGATCTAAGCATTGTATTTCCTAAATATTAATCTTTTCAGGGTAGCTAAACCTAATAATCAACGGGTATATAAATATGTGTTTAATGAGCTTAATGAAAAGGGGGAGACATGGCTAGTAACTTCTTTGAAGTATGGATATGATGATAACACTATAGTTGCTTTCCTTGAGCTTGAAACGGACGTTAATACTTCTGGTATTGATGGACTCACACCATTGCACATTGCTGCTAGTAGAGCGACAGAAATTATAACCGAGCTGTTGATTGGACTGGGTGTTAACATCAACGTTGGAGACAAAATAGGCAATACTCCCTTGCACATAGCTATTAAGCATTCTAGGTCAGGATTTTTAATTTTCGCATCTTATAATTTCTCGCACAATTTTCTGGTAAAATCTTCAATGAAATTTTCGTTAGAGAACTACTTCTCAATTCTTATCTCCAAGTCTATCTTTCTTCATGTCTGCCACTCAAACATATTCATTATATATTTTCATTTCTGTACACCTGCCCACCCGTTAACTTTTTATAAATATTTAATGTTTAAAATGCACTTGGTAATACGCATAGGGTATAACAGTGAAAATGGTTAATTTATTAATGTGGTAAAGCTGGTATGGTATGGTTAACGTAATCAGCAAAAACAATAGGAAATCACGCGAAACGTTTTTGTTTAATTTTAATAAAATTTTGACCTCCTACATTCTTACATTACGGTACTGTGTTCCTCCTAGGCGTTTATTTGAGAGGCAAGGGATTTTTAAAAGTCTAAATAAATAGTCGGGCATTCAGTCAGTATACGGGTATTCTACCATGTAAGCAGATGGTTTCATTGAAGTAGCGCCGCCATAAATAGCAGTGACTAATGCTTCTCTGTCTCTGTCACTATTACAGAAAAATAAACAGATGTTTTATTTCGCTGTCGTTGCATGAACTTGACCTATATTTGAAAAGTTCGACAATCTTTTATTGGTAATGATAAAAATATATTCTTTCAAAAAGATTTATTTGTTGGTAAACAATGTAGAGTCAATAAAACAAAGAAAGTTTCATAAGAAACGCCTAACACTAGACCTGTTTGACACAAATATGTTTGTGATTGCTGTGAAAAATGTTTAAAGTAAAATGATTAATAAAACCGCACTGTACAAGCAGTGTGAAAGATTCACAAATTTTAAGTAGACCGCTTATTCATAAATCGTGCATGCTAACTCGATCAATAATCACATCGTTAGTCGTATTGGAAACTCACTACAATTGTAAAACAGGGTCGGATTCAAAACTGTAATTATAAATATCTTGCCAAGAGACCTTCGTTTATTAAGCAAATATTAAATATATTTTAATTATCTACCTTTGGACAACTGTTTAACCATTTACACAGTTACACCCTGTGTAGATGTAGTGAGATGCACCTCTGCACCACTGGAGATATACGAAATCCATGTATTCATGATTTTCTTAGCATATTCTCTGCTTTTAGTTAAATCAGGTAAATATGGTATCTAATAAATAAAATTGTTTCAGCTTGGCAAATGTTCGCAAATTATTAGATCAACCAAATATCGCATATGACGCCAAGAATAACTCAGATTTAACACCACTGTACCTGGCTATATCTACATTTTACACAGGATTAGATAACGGCATGAATGATAATCACCCAATCGTAACAGCTTTGTTAGACAGAGGCTGCGATATTAATTTATCTAACCACAACATCCGCAAGCATACGGTACTACATTACGCTCTGCAACGAAAAGAAATTAATCTTGCACATATGCTTATCCAAAGAGGTGCAGATCTTCAGGCAGAGGACACACTGGGTATGACACCACTTCACTACGCCATTTGCTACAATACCGACGAAGCTGTATATATGTTATTGTACTACGGGGCAAGCGGAAACCACAAAGACCAGGAAGAAAGAACACCTCTCGAGCTAGCTCTAAAGAAGGGAAAAACAGAAATAGCAGAGTACCTAATGCTGTACACGGATAACTTTAACGAAAGTAATAGTACGGGCATGACGCTACTCCAAACAGCAATGCGTTATCATTCCACACTTGTTTCCGAGATGTTAGAAAATGGTGCGGACGTTAATTTAGCGTTTAATCAGCAAGATTGCTTAACTATCACTTTACTTAATGATGATACCAGTGAATTATTTGAAACAATTTGGCCTCATATAGATATCCCATCATATTTGCTGAACAGATACGATGAGAGCGGCTATCATAGATACGGATCATTGTTAGAAACGCTGAGCTTTTGGTCCGAATTTCATGGAAATCAATTCCTTAAATGTTTCTACATGATCTTTGAATCACAAGATATTGACCTAATTATTATGGACCATATTCAGCGTGCAAGGCGATCTCTTCATCATTTCTTAGTCAAAGTCATAGATAGGGTATCCTCTTACGACGTACCTCTAGAAGACAGACTTAGGATTTCCTACCTTTGCTTATATCATAATATAGAAATTTATTACGAAGATGTTCAAAGCATTTTCGAAGAATATGGTTTTGATGAACAAGTAGAGTTGCTATTGAAACAAGGCATTCGATATCCACGAATTGACCCAAACTTCGATTTGAATCTTTTGTTTTGTATGATTTGGTATAATTATTTTCCTACAACAGAAATTCGTAAGGAAATATCGAGAGAAGAGCATCTGCAGTACCGTCAATACTTTAGAGCAAATTTCGATATCAGTTTCAACCACGAGAAAAGCAACAATCGCCCTTATGTGGTTACGGAAGTTCCCTCTCTATTGCAACTGAGCAGAGATGCAGTCAGGGACGCTATGTATAAAAGGTGGAATACCAAAGGTCATTTCAAAGTTTATCAAATGTTCTCTGCACTTCCGATACCACCGGTTTTGAGAGAAGTATTGTATTTGAGAATGCCATTATATACTGTATGATGCTGTTATATTTTAAATCTATATAGTATATATATGTATAGGTATGTATATATAATTATGTTTAGAGTAATATAATTTTTGCGTACACTACTAGTATTTGTGCACTTTTATTAATCCAGATATATTTTTACAATTTCGCACACACAAATAAAATGCAGAAACTTTTAAATATAAAAATAATATAACAGAAACTGAGAAACTGTAACATTTCTTTTGCGCAATTAGAACAAACAATACTAAAGGTTTGAAAATTAAGATCCCTCTCTTGGTTTGCACTCTTCTGGCGGTGTATTTCTCAATCTTAAAGAAATACATGAATATACATATGTATGTAAATTTTTATATATTAGAGCTTTTGCTTTTGGGTTAAAATTTTAGGGGTTGTTTTATCATCAAAATAGTCCAAGATCTGAGCTCTCAAATATTTTCTAAGTAAAGAATTTTCTTTAGATAAATATGATCCGCGATGGTATATAATTAATTTATTATTAAATCTTATCTTTGTCTTTGTCGCATAATTGTTAAGAAAAAGTGGGTGCCGTAAGAACTGTATTTACAACAGCTGTGGGGAGAAAACATTTCTCCTTTTTTCCCTTCCTCTACTGAGAATAAGAGATTAGTTACTATTGAGTATTGAAATGGGTATTTTAGGGGTAAGAACTATTTTAGTTGAACTTACTCTCACCATGTTTTAACTTATCGTATGAGGTCATCGAAACATTCAGTTCTTCAGCTGTAAGTTTCACAAGAAGTAAATTTCTTACTACACTCGATATGATCCCCTAAAACATGCATTTTCTTTGTGCATACACAGCTGGATACTGTGACACCAGGAAAACTTTCCTCATACCACATACAATTCCTGGCTCTCATACGTGTGATCATTACTATAATAAAATGTGAAATTTCAAGGTAACCATCAATGATGAAATAGGGACCTGTTGGGAGGAATTGGAACTTCCAAAATTGTATAGGTTTATAAAAATTGTAAATTATTTTCGAGAGTCAGAACCTTAATAAAATAACATTTGGTTGACGCTCCATATAACAACCTAATTAAATTCGGCACGTTAATGGGCAGCTACCAAGTAACTGTGCAAAAGCACAGTAAGTAAGCACAATGTGCACATTCAGTCATCCAGATTTTATTTCACTATAGACTTGTGGCTAATTGTGTGAACGAAGACTAGTATTATCATCATCAGCATGTAATGAGAATCAGCACTTAGGCTGAGAACTAAGAAGTCAGTGCTCAGTGTTGATAACCTAAGCCTTTACTAGAGGGCTATGAACTCAGGAAATGTATGCTTCAAGCCTGCGCCTAAGTCTTCGAGAATAAATACTGAGAGGCCATGGTAGAGGTACGAGCAGCTTATACGGAACAATGACAATATGGGCAGCATCCCTTTCCCAAAGACCTGTAGTCTAGAGGTGCTAGAGGTCTGGAAAATCAAGAAAAATGTGTCTTAACATTGTTAATCACAGAGGTCGAACGTAGGTCCCAGACGTATGTCTAAACCCTCGCAGTTAAAGGCTGAGGAGTCTAACCGGAGGAAGGAACAGGCTGCTATAAACAGTGACAGTTTGGGGAGTTATCCTCCCAAAAAACTTGGGATTCGCTGCTTAAGGGAAAATGCCCTCCAATGTTATTAGGTATGAATGTTCAACATAGGCCCCGGAATGTATGTGTTAAGCTCTCAACGAGGAAGGCTAAAGAATATACCTAGAGAGAAGGACACGCTTCAAAAACTGGGAAAACGTCGGCAGCGTTCCTCCTCGAAAACTTATTACACCTTTTAGATTTCAAAATTTGAGGTTTGCGCATGACCACCCCTGTTAAGATTATTTGATGGATTATCAGATGCCCCCTCGTATGTAAATTTTAATCTATTGTGGTAACTATGGGAGGAATCTAATACTTTGTCAATGCTACTGTTTTTCCTCCACATATCGACAATTGCCAAACAATTGTGTTCTAGGTCCTCCATTACCTACTTTACAATAACTGCTGATAGTTAATTTAATAGGAAATTGAACTACAAAATGCTATTCGCCGAATTGTGTCATCTCAAACGGGTATTTAAGGAGGATTTCTGTTTGAAATAGTGAAATTTAATTCTCAATTTCGGTGAAAGCTTTGACCTGCGCACACATTTTTTCCTAAAGTCATGAGTAGGTTTGCTAATGTGTATGCTATTTTATTATAAGTACCCTCCTATACCTATTACTCAAATAGTATCTGGATATAGCTTACAATAGAAATTCGTATCTCGTACTAAAAATCACCCAGTATATTATACAAGTAAGAAGAAGTATTCATAAAAAATAATTTACGATCATATGTGCGTAAAAGAATATAGAAGGTATACGAACATATGTATGTGTGTATGTATGTATTTCGTGTCTCCATACTTAAGGAGATTTCCATCGTCACTGTACGTATTTAATGTAATTAGTAAACATATAAATTAGCATTAAAGTAATAGGGTATTAATAAAATAATAATAACAATAATAATAATAATTTAATTATATTATTATTGTTGAAACAACATAGACCTTGTCAATACAGGGTTACAATAAAAAATATAAGTAAAGTAAGCTGATAATAAAATCGGAAAAATCTCTGGTCAATATAGATGATATATAAATAAAAACACAGAATAAATATTTAAAAAGATAAAATAGTAATGGACAAACAATTGTTATTATCACATAACCATACAAAACATTATTATTACAATTTAAGTTCTTAAGAGGTAGATCTGATGGGACTAGGGACTAAACATTTGTCCTTTACTGCTTAGAACGATAACAACAGCAATAGATGAATTCGCACAAAATACGTCAAATCTAATCTTATTTTGTTCCCCTACAGAGCTCCACGTCTCCCATTGATAACATTCCTCCAGGATTGTACCAAAGGACGCAAAATTTTCGCTTATCCAATGTAAGTTGGAAAAGGTAATAATATTTCCACTGAAGAAGGCTTATCGGATTCCCTCTACTCTACTGAAAATTTCGCAACGAATTAATTTCATTCGCTATTGGATAATATGAGTTGATGATAGATTAGGGGAATGTACAAAATATTGATAAAATAAAACGCACAGAAATACGACTAAGATGAGCAAAAGTTTGGTTTTGCTCTAACTCTAACTAAATCGTATATACCCGAATGATTAGATACGCATAAAATCATGGAAAGCGTTTGGAAGTGATACAGAATTTCCCCCAACTAAGCAAGAACGTAGAGAAATATTGCCAGAATCATCAAATTCACCTTTCACAACTTCATAGTAGTCTATGTAGGAATTGTGGTATGCAGAGCCAATGAGCAACAGCTTCCAATTTTAAAACAACTGGAAATGAACAAGCGTTTAGCTTTGAATCCTGTTCATTGCAGGACCAGGCTTCAATTCAACTGGAAAGAAAAATTAGTGACACAGTATCATTGCCAGTGATCAAATGAAGAAACTTGATTTAAGTAACCCATTGCAGTTCCCCTATTATCGTTGCTTTTTGATGTTAAGGCAGTGATTGTATGGAAACAATATTTTATAACAAACTTTTTGATCTCGTAGCAATAGATAGGCAGATCTCAGAGAATTATATTCATCTTCAAGATGAAGTAGAAGATACATTTAATCGTGTGATAGGATAATTCAGCAGGATGTCCACATTGATTTAGATCACCTCGTACAAATCATGGTTAGAAGAACAATTAGTTAGCGTATTTGGTTGCTTATCACTTTACCTAAATACAGTACAAAATGGTTGGTGTTGAGTAGCAAGCAAGTTTTGTTTTAATCAAGATCAAAATCTATTTATTTTTACGACATAATGTCCAAAAAAAAACCGTCATAAGGTATATACAAAATTACATACGTCAAGGACAGTGTAGAAAGAAAATATAATGTAGGTGACAAACAACGAAGACATCAAGTATTCCGCTTAAAATCATTGTGCCGTTAATGCCATTAATCCCAGAGAATACACTAATTCGAAAGATCCAGCTAAAAGACCTATTAAATATTTCGTCTCGTTCGTTTGGACTGGTAAGGAACAAGGTGGAAAATACTGGCTAACAGTTAAGAGAAATAAGTTTATTGAAGAACATTGTGTTTTGTATAACTCACATACTCAAGAGGCGCACAATTACGTACATTCTTGACCCTCGCCCATTTACATTATTTTGGTCTTCGTTCGCATCTTTTGATACCGTGGTATAGTCCCAGAGTTTTATTTTAAATTGAAAGGTCGAAATATGTGTTTTACCGTAGTTGTGGTGCAGTGTACACTAAACAACCGTGTTCAGTAACTTACGCCTTATTAATCATACTCTAATTTTCCAGACTACTTCTATAGATTGACGAGTACATTTTCATTGCCTTTACATAGTCTATTATGGCTGATCCAGATGATATAATTACTAACAACCCAACTGACTTTGGCCTGTGCGTGTCGCTTACTCCCAGACGGTCAGTAGGAATTGACATTAAGCACAATACAACCACCTATACGTTTATTGTTCCAGAAAACCAAGAAATTCATACAAATATGCCCTAGATGAAGTCAACGAAATGGGAGAGACATGGCTACTAATTGGTTTGAAATACATGCATTGCAACGCTACTATATTCGATATGTTAATATCGGATAATGATGTTAACATAGCGAGTATTGATGGAACTACACCATTACATCTTGCTGTTACAAGAACAACAGATCTTGTAACCGGGTGGTTAATTTCGCGTGACGCCAACATTAATGCACGTAATAAAGTAGGCGATACACCACTTCATATGGCTGTTAGGCATTCCAGGTTAGAAATCTAGATATTCCATTTCTTCATAGACGCAAATTTTAATATCATTTGGCGGTATCTTTCTACTTTTTCTGCATAACAGGCTGATTGACACACGTTTCAGTGCGATCCACACACCATGATCTGCTGGTGTGGTCAACACCCCAGACACACGCTAAACTACAATAAAGTCTGAACCTTCTTAGTGAATTCCATTCCTTCTTAAGCGTTCTATAACGCTCCCTATTTTTGCAGTTCACGTGAGCCCTTTCCCCACGAAATGTGTTAAAGGAATTCTGTCACATCCGTATCTCCACATTTTCTTTTATTGACTTTTGGACACTGTGATGAAGTTCAAGACTATTCCTCCTAATAACACTGGCCGACACGATTTTTGTAACACAGTTCAGCCCAACATTCTCACAATGCTAATACCTTTCTATAAATAGAAAAAATATTCATAAAGCCCTAATATGTCCAGTTTCCCATGGACTCATTAGACCCCTAGGTAGTAAATTTTATGAGGGGTCACTTAAAGGCGGTGCATTTAAAACAGAAGAATAACCTAAAATGGAGTGTAGATAATATTAAACTTATTCTCTTATTCAATATTCGTTTGATTTCCGATGCGAGTGGCTGTGTGTAGTTAAGTTTTATTAACGACGAAAATGTCAAGTGAAACGCGCCGCGGTTGCAAAATTTCTCCTGACAAGTTTTGTTATATTTGTGGAGAATTTCTGGTGAAATCACATCACCATACCACTTTCTGAAAATGTGTAGGAAGCCTATTTCACCTATTTTGGCGTTTCAATTGGAGATCAAAACAAGCAGTGGGCCCCCTATGTGTGCTGTGTGTCAGCTGTCATTCGTGAAGTGGATGAGAGGGAAGAGAAAAAGTGTGCCTTTTGCAGTTCCAATGGTATGAAGACAACCCACCAATCATTTTGACGATTGCTATTTTTACATGACAAAAACTGAAAGTTATTCCAAAAAAGCGCAAGATCGGATATCCGAATTTGCCTTCTGCAATAAGACCTGTTCCTCACAATGTAAACTTACTAGTACCTTTAAGTTAGCAAGATATAGTTTTGGGAGATAATGGAGGTAATAACGTATTGTTACCAAGCTCCGAAGAACAGTCAACCAACCTCAATTTTAGTTCATGTCCCAGTTGCGGCGAGCCACAGTTGATTGTTCAAAGTGAGTTAATAAGTCCAGTACGCGACTTGGTATTGTCAAAACAACGGTCAGAACTTCTTGTTTCCCGTCATAAAAAGTGGAACTTATTAGCCAATAAAACAAAAGCTGCAACTTTCAGGAAATGTTACGTTTTTGCATTTTACAATATGGAAAATTCGTTATATGCGTATGCTGATATCGATGGTTTAATGCAGGAACTCAATGTGGAGCATTCTGGCTGTGGGTGGCTCTTGCTCACAGGACTCGTCGAAATATAGTTTAAAAGCTGTCATTACATAATAGACATTTAAAATCATCTATAGCAGTTGCCAATTCAGTGACAACGAAAGAAACCTATGAAAATCCGCGCATCCTTTTAGATACAATAAACTATAACCGATACAAACGGCAGATATGTGGGTATTAAAAGTTATAGCAATTTTACTATGGCCTCAGAAAGGACAAAATATCTCTGTTTTCTTTGTTTGTGAGACAGTGTAGCAGTAAATTAACATTATTTAACTAAAATTTGGCCGGAAAGAAGTAAATTTAAACCGGGAACTCAAAATGTTAAGTTGACCAACAAAAGGTTCTTTTGTCTCCTCTTCACATTAAACTTGAACTGATGAAAAACTTTGTGAAGACTATGAATAAAGAAGGTAAAAGGTTTAAATACTTAAGGCAAGTCTTTCCCAAGTTAAATAACGCCAAAATTAAATTAAATCATTTGTATTGGACCACAAATTAGAAAATTGCTGGACGATGTTAATTTTGTAGGAAAACATCCCGCCCAAGAACTCAGACTTAGGAACTCATTTGTAGTTGTAGTGGGACGATTTTTAGGCAACAATATGAATGCTAACTATGAAAACGTAGTTAGAGTTTGACTTCTAGAAATCGCTTGGTTGCGGAATGTCATTAGAAATTCACTTTCCCCATTCCCATTTATCATTTTTTCCTAATGATTTGGGCGCTGTGAGCGACGAACAGGGTGCAAAATTCCATCAAGAGATAAAGACATTGGAAATTCGATCCCATTGAGGAAAGAAGGAAAAAATATAATTAGTGTGCTCCAAATAAATATTTTTGATGTTTGCTTTTTCTTAAATTTCAACTTAAATTATAAATATAGTAGATATACAGGGTTAAGAAACCTGTTACATCATTTTTCTTGAATAAATATTAAATGGTACAATCCTACATGTTGTCTATCTAATGTAACAAACAAACTTTACGTGCTACAACCTTTTGTTGGCCATTTTTGTATTTAAATTGGTTCATCCTACTACAATATGCTATTCAGATTTATGTTCCAATACAGCTAGTACCTAACTAAGAATTATCTAAACGAGGATTAAATTTTGGTACTTCCATTGAATAGTAAAAGAAGAAGTATAAAAATAGTATACCTTTCCTCACCTCGCTACCGCAGTTTGCCCATTTTCAAGTGGACCGTTCGGCAACATGTACCTCCCAATTACTTCAATTACAGATGCTTTGTACCATTAGCCTAATTCACAATCCGCCTCCAATTCTTAAGCGTTTAGAAAAAGCCCCCAGACTTCGGCAAGCTCAACATATTTTATCCTTGAGCGAAGCACGCCTACATATTCGAACACTATGTGCTCCGATGTTCCCTATTTAATACTGTTTATCAGTTTCTCTGCAAGCCTCTCCTTAGACTTTCTCTCTCTATTCATTCTTACTTTTGTAATTATATATATTATTATTTATTATTTATTTCAGATTGACAAATGTTATGAAATTATTACGGCAATGTGATATAAGATACGATGCTAAGAATGACGCAGGTGAAACACCATTGTATCTAGCTATGTCTACATCTTACAGAGGACCGGATAACCGCAGAGATATTAATTATCCAATCGTAACAGCATTGTTAAACAGAGGCTGTGACATTAATCTATGTATCAACAAAATTCGTAAATATACAGTACTGCATTACGCTCTGCAACAGAGAGAAATTAATCTTGCCCAAATGCTTATCCAAAGGGGCGCAAATGTTCACGCAGAAGACACCATGGGCATGACACCAGTTCACTATGCCGTATGCTACAATACCGACGATGTACTATATATGTTATTATATTACGGAGCAAGCGGAAACGCGAAAGACCGGGAAGGAAGGACACCTCTCGAGCTAGCTTTAAAGAGAGGAAAAATGGAAATAGCAGAGTACTTAATGTTATATACGTACAACTTCAACGACAGAAATAGTTTGGGCATGACTCTCCTTCACACCGCAATACGTTATCGTTCCACACTCGCCTTCCAAATGTTAGAAAGCGGTGCAGACGTTAATTTAACATTTAATGAGCGAGATTGCCTAACGCTTAGCTTGCTTACTGATGATAGAATGTTTGAAGCAATTTGGCCTCGTATAGACATCGTGTCATTTCTTCCGAATAGATATGAGGGGAGCAGTCATCATCCATACGGATCAATTTTGGAGATGTTCACCCATTCGCGAGGCCTTCCTACGAGACAATTTCTTAAATATTTCTACATGGTCTTCGAATCACAAAATATCGACGATATCATTACCGATCATACTATACACACAAGTGGTTCTCTTCTACTCAATGATATACATGATATATGCGACTATAATTTACCTATTAAAGATAAACTTAGAATTTCCTACCTCTTTTTTTATCACAATATAAACATATATTACGAAGATGTTCAATGCATTTTCGAAGCATACGGTTTCGACGAATACGTAGAGCTACTATTAAAACAAGGAATTCGATATCCGCGGCTTAACCCACATTTCGCTTTTAATCCGTTGTTTTGTATGATTTGGTATAATTACTTCCCTGCATTAGAAAGAGCCAAGAAGATACCGCAGGCACTACAAGCACAATATCGTCAATATTTTAGAGCAAATTTCGAAATCCGTTTCAATTTCCAGAGAAACAATCGCCCATATGTGGTGACAGAAGTTCCATCATTATTGCAATTGACCAGAGATGCGATCAGAGAGGCTATGTATAGAAGGTGGAGTACTAGCCGCTATTTTAAAGTTTATCAAATGTTTTCTGAACTTCCGACTGCACCGGGTTTAAGAAATGTGTTGTATTTGAGAGAACCTTTATATAAAGCATGATATTATATTATATCTGAAATCTGAGATAATATAATTTTTACATAAACTAAAAGAATTTGTGCTTCTTGTTACAAATCCTGTAAACATGAGTAAAGTTTAAAAACAATTTCAATTATAAAAATAGTATAACAGGAATAGTCTCAACAAAAAATTTTTATACTCAATGAAAGAAGAAACAAAACTCAAGGATGTCTCTCACTAATTTGTACTCTTCAGTTAGCGCTTTCTTGAACCTCAATGATTCTTGATTCTTTTCTTGAACCTTAAGCAACTATGTAGTAAGGTATAGTTTTTGGATAATACGGCATACATAATTTTTGGTAAGGTATTACTACAGAAACTTCTAAGAACAGAGCTTTTCCAGAAAATAACGAATTTGCGCTGAAATAAATAATAAAATTATTGGTAATTTATGATGCATTCAAACTATGCCAAAGTTAAGTAGCGAACAAGTTCAAATTGAAGTGAAAATTCAAGTGAAATAATAAAATTCAATAGCGTAAATAAAGAAGTCACATTCATCCAACGTAACTTCAAATGACAATATAAACAAAATTATATCGTAATCAGATTGTTGAGTTACAAATGGGAAAGAAACTGTTAAAATATCACACTAATTTACTCAAACTTCAGATTTCAGATGAACCTTGTCAAAATCTGGCAGATCCTTCTTCTCCCACTTCCAATAAGCTGACACCGAGGTTACCTTTGTAATAAAATGTCTATTAACAGTCAATTCCGAACAGACTCTTCAAGCATTATCGCAATTCTATTTTCAAGTGTTTGCTTTCATTACTGAGCCATGGTCGGTGTTAAGTTTAGTTGTAATAGAATAATGTAAGTTTAACATCGTGTCTCACTAACATCACCGAAAAGTGAATAAACGATAATAAGCCTCTCAACATATGGCCGGTGAACGTGACGGAGTTACTTTCGCACAGGAGCTCTTCAGCACTATTGCTCATACAAAGGGTACTAAGAAAGTTTTGCAATATGACGCAATCATGTGTAGCAGAAGTCTACTTGTTGAGCATGCTGAGAGATCTTCATACTTGCACAGTAACCGTTGCGTCAAGTTGGTGGACTTAATTAGTCGTTAGCAGTGGCATCGTGATCACAAAATGAGAAGAAATAGTTCTTGCAGTAGATGATGTTTGTCCACATCGTACGACTATATTCAGATGATACAGAAAACTCAGAAGAGGGAATTTCACTTTGGAGGACGCTGAGAGGACGGGAAGGCTACAAATATCAGTGACGGAGGAAAGCATTACTACCGTGACGAAGACAGACGGGTGGCCCAAATGTACCAGAAATTCGTTCGATTCTGCACGACCATTTTGTTGAATGACCACATACCTCACGTTACGAATAATATCTCTATTGAATTAAAGTAACTTTCCCATACATTCCATAGATTATATTTGCGGTCACCTTGTAAATTGTTATCGAAATTTACGAACAATTTACGTATTGTACTGTTTTCACATATTACTGGTTATAACCGAAGTTTTCGCTTTCAAAAATTAATGACAATATAATTAGTTTTAACAGCATAAAAGGGAAAGAAAAAAGAAGAATGGGAATAGAGCGTGATGAACACTAAGTACAAACCATCATTTTTTATTGCAACTTTAAATTGATAAAATAGATTGTGTGTATGTATTATTAATGCAGCGCCCCAATTCGACGGAGTATACGACAATTTGCACGTAAAAGAAAACTTTGTTGTTTCTGGGTGCCACATAATCTGACTGAAGAGCAGATGACATGTGTGACATAATACCAGGCGCGCTAAACCTGTTTACTAAGGGACAATAGTTCATTATGATGTGCCAACCAAGACTCAAAACAAAGTTTGGGTCTTTGATAATGAGGATACACCCATAACTGTCGGAAAATCCCAATCAGTAAAGAAGAAAACGATGGCCTGCCTAAAGTCATCGAATCTATGAAGAACCTACGACAAAAATTCAAGAATGAATGTCTGGCTCCTTCATTGTGACAACGCTCCTGCTCACCATGCGGAAACCTGCACCGAATATTTAGCCACTACAGGACTGAAACTTCTTGAGCATCCTCCTTACAGCTCAGACCTTACTCCCTGCCACTTTGCACTGTTCCCGCATGTGAAAATTAAGCTGACAGTGATGCGGTTTTCCAGTGATGAAGGCCTTCGGAGAACTTGAGATAGCGATTGTGCCTTACTCCATAGTAAAAACTAGGCAGACTATGGTCTAAGAGGATGAGGAGATCTATTGCATGTGGTGGAAATTATTTTGAAAAAATTAAATAATCAAAGTTGTACTGCAAAACTTTCCAAGTACCCTTTGTATTTCCGTTACATAAAGTGTACACTTTTCCACGATTGAACATAATAGTAGTGAAATGATACACGATAGACCAAATTTTCATTATTCGCCTACAGGTTTAAATTCATGTACCTAGTACATTAAACATCTGGACAAGAAATGTGCGAAAGAAAACACAAGAAGAAGTATTACGCACACGTGTGTACAAAGTATAACATCTAGAAGGAACTATTAAAATAAGGAATTTCTTTTTAAGGTGACCTCCTTTTGAAGCGTATGTATATATTTCTATACGTATTAATATAGATTGAGTTTGAACTAAAATCCTACATTATCTCTAAGACGATTTGAAACCGTAGTATTTGATACAAAACTTTTAGAGTTGATTACTGAATACAACCTAAATCATTATGTTTATTATTGGGATTATGTGATAAATAGAATCGGTTGAATTGCATGAGCATTACAAAAAGAGGCAACCATCGGTTTGCATTAGGAATATCGAAATTACGATAACTTTTACTTATGTAAACGTGTAGGTTATTACTTATCCCAAAATGTCAATAGCATTACAAAAAGGGATAGCTATTAATTATTACTGTAGACAGCTTTGCCCTGTAGTTGATGTAACTACCAGTAAAACAAAAAAGGGGTTTATGAACGCTTCAAATCTGATTCAGGAATTTGACAAAATGTGTCAAAAAATGGCGTTACCAACGCAGGCTATTGTAACAAGATAGGCAATATCGATTGATGCAGTTTAATACTATAGCAAATATTCCCAAAAAGAAAATGGATAAATCGTTGCTCACACTTTAAACTTGGAAGATACAAATCCGATTAAGGAAGGTGAAGAGAAGTTTAAGAATGCCCAAATTGCATCGAAAGTACTATTAGTTGCGCAGGATTATGCTTACACTAAGTATATGCACAACAAGCATTGGTAATTTGGAAAGGCAATAACAATTACACCGGTGTTTGAGAACAATTCAAATGAAGTTATTGATTCCATCTGCCAGCAGACAGGAAGTCCAATTGCATTCTGTTTTGCACAGGAATCGGGTTACGTCCAACTTTCTGGAACGTTTCTGAACGATATTAGTCCCTAATTAAAATATGCAAGTTGTAGGTCTACAAATCGACAGAATCAACCAGAGAAAGTTGCCTGATGCTACAAATTTATTTCTATTAGTTAATAGTTGCCAGTTTTTCTAACGCTATTGAGTTTCAGGTGTGAGGGATACGCTTGTTTATGTAAACAAACGTTCAAATCATAATTTACATATTACTAATAGAGTTTCTACCGCCTCTACAATATATCTATAAAATTCCAAAATTTGAATTTAAAGCAATTTTGCGAAAATTCCTTCTGTCTGTCATTCATTACTTGCGACAGCATTTTTTAGTCCAAAAGAAAATGTCTACAAGACCAGTTCAAATTAAATTTATGACTGATCAAATACTACCTTTTAAAACAAAATACATAGTAAAATTAATTTGTTGTTAATTGACCGAATAGTAACAGAGAATAACTAAAATATATTTACTAGTCAATAGAATAACCGAAATCCAAAGATGAGAAATCTATTATTTCATATTTCGTTCTGCATACAGCTCTTATCAAGGAAAAGGCATCTTTTTGACTACACGCTTCCAAAAACTGTAAGCTATTCGGTAAGTATTCATTCAACGCAAATGATCTAATACTGCGATATTAATTCATTTTTAAGCATAAATTTTGCAAACAGATTGCGCAAATTACTACCCGTGGTACATTCCCATCATCCATAATTCCATTTTCCAATATGAATGATGAAAATTGTAGAAACCGGAAAGTTGCGCAACGTACTGGACTTAGCACACACCGGTGAGTAAAATATAGAAACAGATTCTATGGGTGGCGGATGCTGCTCAAGTCTGAACTACATACTTTGTTCTTTCAGAACGTATACAGCCGATGACTCGCATAAAGATTTAATGAACGAACGAAATGAATATGGGGAAACATTCTTATTTAGTGCTGTAAAAAATATGCATGGAGATGAGATTGTATACGCCATTTTGGAAGCTGGATGTGATGTCAATATAACGAATATCGAAGGAGAATCACCGCTGCATTATGCCGTTACCAGAGTGTCCAGCACAATAACTCAAAGATTGATTAGCTGCGGTGCCAACCTAAATGCCCCAAACTATATTGGCAATACTCCACTACACGTCGCTGTTTGGAAGTCGAAGTTTGTATTTTAATATTCCACTATAATCCAAGGTGAATTAATGTGTTAATTTTGTTGGAGAGAAATATCCAGTAACTAACTGAAGCCATAATCGAACAAAATACAAGGATTGTATCGTTCTTATTATATATAGTCATAGAAAAACAGTACGTCAACTGACTACCGTATTTCGCTGTTCTTGATTAGTTTTTCAGAGCACAGCGATTAATTATAAGTGTAAGAAATAAACGATGGTATATTACCCGACATTAACCGTCTTTCGATTTGGAAATGCGCGTAGATTTTGCACATTGCGACTAACTTCTTCAATACACTGCAATAACATTTGTTGGATGTGCCTCATTTTGTAGCACCCAACAAAGGATTGACAATTATTTTTATATAGTATAGTAATAAATTAACGACACGTCATAATGCTTTAAAAGTTATCCTTCTGTTATTGAACTGGTAATATTTTAGCACCAATTGACGCGATCAACCCCTTGCCCTTCAACCAAAAAATAAATTAACATTAACATTAACAGAAAATTTAAAAAATATAAATAACATACTGACACTAATGATCTTTTTCAGCCTGTCCAACGTCATGGAACTACTAAGACATCCGACAGTTACAACTAACGCTAAGAACACTTTAGGTTACACCCCATTGTACATTGCTACGCAGGATGGAGAAAATTATCAGACCTACCGTAATTACCAAATAACGATTGCCTTGTTAAACAGTGGAGGCGACATTAACTCACACAATGGTATAGCACAACGGACAATACTGCACTCCGTGTTACTAGAGAATAAAATTCATTTTGTGCACACACTTATTCTAAGAGATGCAGACCTTAATGCGAAAGACGCATTGGGTATGACGCCACTTCATTATGCCTTGCGCTACAATCATGATGATATAGTATACATGTTATTATACTATGGGGCGAACGGGAATCAGGAAGAAGATGAGAGAAGAAGACCTCTTGAACTAGCTATAAGGAAAGGGAACATGGAAATAGCAGAATACTTAATGCTGTATACGGATAGTTTCAACGACCGAAATAGTGTGGGAATGACTCTTCTTCATTTAGCAATACCCTGTTGTCCATGGTTGGCTCTTCAAATGCTAGAAAATGGTGCAGACGTTAATCTAACGTTCGCTGGACAAGATTGTGTAACTCTCAGTCTATGTGATAGTTTGAATAGCAGTAGGATGTTCGAAGCAATTTGGTCTCGCATAGATGTTACACAAATGCTGAACAATAAATTTAATGACCGTGTGAATGTACATGCGTACAGTTCAATTTTAGATACGTTGTTTAGCAATAAGTCTCTTCCAATAAATCAATACCTTAAATGCTTATATATAATTCTTGAATCACCACATATCAAGGAGATAATTGAAGATCATATTACGTGGTCGTCCGATAACTTCTTGTTTCTACATGTATTTTTCGATGCAATTTCGTCTTATCTTTAGATGATAAATTAAAAATTACCTACCTCTTCTTTTATTACAATATAAAGATCTATTACGAAGAGGTACAGTTATTATACCAATATTACGGATTTGATGACTATGTAGAATTACTACTCAAACAGGGAATTAGATATTATCATCGCAAGGAATCCTATTTTCATCCAATGTTTTGTAAAATTTGGTATAATCACTTTGACATTTATACACCAATTTTTTATAACGAAGGGAAACTAGAATATCGTAGATATTTTAAAGTAAATTTCGATTCCGATTTATGTAACATAATAACAAACAAACCTTACGTAGTGACAGAAGTTCCATCTTTGATACAACTCAGCAGAGACGCCATCAGAAATATTGTGTACAAGAAGTGGAGTGTTGGTAGTAATTTTAAAGTTTATCAGATGTTTTCTGAACTTGATATACCGCCTGTTATAAGGGATATTTTATATTTGAGAAAACCTCTATATAGAACTTGAAATAATATACAATGCATAAATACAAGAGCACCTTTATAAACAACATAAAATTGTATGCCATCTATTATTATTTTTAAGCCAATTTTAGACTTACATAAAACAACAAAATATATTTTATTACAAATTTAATGATGGTCGTTTTCTTAAACCGTGTTCAAGAACCATCCATTCCAGAAAATCAAATCCAGTTAGTAACCAAACATAAGGTTGGAGAAAGATTCTGTCACTCTTTACATAGGGATATAAGTTCCATCTCCAATACAACTCAGCAGAGGCACCATCAGAAATATTGTGTACCAGAAGTGTAGTGTTGGTAGTAATTTTAAAGTTTATCAGGTGTTTTCTAAACTTGATATACCCTCTATTATAAGGGATATTTTGTATTTGAGAAAACCTCTATATAGAACTTGAAATAATATACAATGCATAAATACAAGAGAACCTTTATATACAACATAAAATAGTATGTCATCTATTATTATTTTTAAGCCAATTTTAGACTTACATAAAACAACAAAATATATTTTATTACGAATTTAATGATGGTCGTTTTCTTAAACCGTGTTCAAGAACCATCCATTATTTAAAATCAAATCCAATTAGTAACCAAAGATAAGCAAGGAGAAAGATTCTGTCACTCATTACATAGGGATATAAGTTCCATCTTCAATACAACTCAGCAGAGACGCCATTAGAAAGATTGTGTACAACAACTGGAGTGTTGGTAGTAATTTTAAAGTTTATCAGATGTTTTCTGAACTTGATATACCCTCTATTATAAGGGATATTTGATATTTGAGAAAACCTCTATATAGACCTTGAAATAATATACAAAGGATAAATACAAGAGAACCTTTAAATACAACATAAATTGTGTACCGACTTAGACTTCCATAAAACAGCAAAATATATTTTATTACAAATTTAATGGTGCTCGTCTTCTTAAACCATATTCAAAAATTATCTATTATTTAAAATCAAAACCAATTAGTAACCAAAGATAAGGAAGGAACAAGATTCGGTCACTATTTAACTTTCAGGGGGCAGTTGTACGTAAAACCGCTCAAGTCAAGATCAGTTGATCTAACGATCTCTAACGGACACCCTTCAATAATATGCACGTTGTATCAACAAAATTCTTGGTACGTTCAGTTGAAGTGCCGATGCACAGAGGACCAGAAAAATCAGAGAAACGGGTTAGGGTTCTTGCTTTGACATTGTGTTATAAGACATTTATTTCGAGTTATTTTCAAATTCTTTCCTTTCACGTTTTATTAAGTATCATTTATTTTTAGCGCCAGCGTTAGAGCTATCAAACTTTGAACAATTTGAACGCTGCAACGACAAAAACTTAATAAACCGTATTAGCTTTATCAGAAATTCATTCCTATCCACATAATCATAAATAAATTAAACCAGTAACAGAAAATTTTGGAAATATAAATAACGTACATACTGACGCTAAATATCTTTGCAGCATGTCTAACGTAATGGAACTAGTAGGACACCCAAAAGTTACAACTAACGCTAAGAACACTTTAGGTTACACCCTATTGTATATAGAAGAGGGTGTAATAATAGGATGTATTTTTCGATGCAATTTCATCTTATCTTTAGATGATAAATTAAAAATTACCTACATCTTCTTCCCCAATGACAATCGCAGACACAAATCGCGAAAACAATGAAGCGATTGCGCTATGGAATACAAATGGCAATAATACGTTTTACGGAGACAGGGTCGTATGAAAATCACTCGAAACGTGGACGAAAACGAATAACAACGCATAAAGAGGATCGATTTTTAACGGGATTATATCTCAAAAATCGTATGAAATCATCAAAAGATTTGTGTGGAGAATTAAACGAGCGACAAGGAACTTCTGTATCTGCCAGAACTGTAAGAAGACGACTAGTAGAGGCAAATTTACATGGACGTAAAGCTCGCCGCAAGCCTTTATTGACGGAGCCACAGAAAAGACAACGACTTTTGTGGACGAAAAACATAAAAATTGGACAGTCAAGAATTGGTCCAAAATCATATGGTGCGACGAATCCAAGCATAGAAACGTGGCAAAATATCAATGGCAATCAATGGTTATATATTCTACCACAACCCATAACGCTAACACTGCTTTGCGAAGAATCCCATATGGAAGACATAGTATTGCATAACACAGGATTATTTCAAATTTTAAGCAGCTGCAAAGGTTACACCGACACGTACATTCTTCAAACTGCAAGTAACCTATATCAAAATATCTCTCATTTTGCACCAACAATTAATATATTGGATGATAATTGTTGCGTATTAGAAAGAAAATATAATCGTACTCCCACCATACATCTAACCCCAATAAAATTAACCAATATCGATCTAACAGAATTAAAATATGCAAATAAGAAATTAGGAGAATTTGATGAAACTATTACAGAGCGGACGAAGAAGACCTATAACATTCAGCACATTGGCTGGGATTATCTGATCCTGTCTGTAATTGGATCTATAATATTTTTGATAATCTGTATCAATTGTTACAATTATTTCGGATGTTTCAAGTTGTTCAGGAAGATATGCTGCTTCACCAATAATCGAGCAGGATGTCCACCCATGATAGAGAATTTCGTCAACTGCTCATTTGATTCCGACCTCAGATCCGAGTATAATGATCATTCAAAAGACGTCATTCTATACGACACCAAAAGAGAAGCCATCCAAGTTCAATCATCCGCACCAGAGGAAGATGATTTAGTTGGAATAGCTCTTAAGTCATGGAGGTCTTACAGAGGCAAACGTAGAGGAAGTACTACACCTATCTGAATATGATTTCTTTTAACCAATCATCTTCAGTTTAACAGGAGGTGTCGGGTGACCATCTATCTCACGTTACGAATAACATCTCTATTAAATTAAAGTAACTTTCACATACATTCTATTTGTTGTCATCTTGTAGACTGTTATCGAATCATCACTCATATTGTATTGTTTTCACATATTACCAGTTGTAATCGAAGTTTTCACTTTCAAAAATTAATGACAATATAATTAGTTCTAACGGTATAAAGGGGAAAAAACAGAACGTAAAAGAGATAGTAGGTACAAACCATTTTTAATTGTAACTTCAAATTGATAAAATAAATTGTGCGGAGAGTACGTTGTTATTAATTCAGCGCCCCAAATCGACGGAGTAGACGACACAACACTACTGTGTATTCTTTAAAGTTCATGATTAGTAAAAACCGTTAATTAATCGTTTACAAAAATTCTTTAACAATAAAGCTTTTACAATGACGATCAGTCGCACGTTTCTAGAAGACGTTCAGTTACAAAAAGAAGAGACGGAAAAAATAGAAATATATCATGAAACGAAAACAACGCATCGCGGAATTAGCGAAAATGTTGCAGCAATTAAAAAATTAAATTTTATTGGCCAAATTTAGAAAATGACGTTCGTGAGTATATTAATTCTTGCGAAGTCTGTCAAAAATCGAAATACGAACGGCATCCAGATAAACTTATCTTCAAACCAACTCCCATCGGACCGAAACCGTTCGAACATCTTCATATTGACTCATTCAAAATATCAAACCAATGTTTCATAACGATTATCGATAGCCTCTCCAAATTCGGAGTCTACCCAATTACATCACTAAATGCCATCGAAAGTACGAATGCAATTATTCGGTACTTTTCCTGCTTAGGAATACCAAGGAAAATAACTTGCGACAACGGAATAGAATTTAGAAACCGTGTTTTCCAAGATCTATGTAATTCGTATGGGATTGAACTACACTATACAACAGCATACAATCCAAATAGTCTTAGTCAAATAGAGCGCTTCCATTCGACAATAATCGAAAGTATTAGAATTCTACGGGAAGAAAACATATCAAACTTCAATTATGCACTATTGTCGTATAATAATAGCATACATTCAGCTATGGAATATACACCATTCCAGGTGGCTAAAGGTCAATCAGACTTAAGAAACCTCTTCGAACTAACAAAAGATGAACAAATAAGAAATTATATCATAGAACATTCTCAAATGCTGGATTTATTATCTAACAAGATCTCTGAGAATTTAAACAAAAAACAACAAACATTAGACCGCGAAAACCGCCACCGTAAACGCTCTCTTCATTTAGATATGGACCTTCCTTTATTTACAAAAAACAACACGAAAACACACAAAAGACCAACAACCATTTATAAAATTAGGCAACCCTGAAATTGTAGGTAATATAATGATAGAATCACTCATCAAAGACAATTAAAACCACAAAGAAAAATTGTTACAGGGCAGCAAGATGTCAACAGTGAAGACACTGATCCTGATGGCAATCTCCCTCTTTCATACCTACGCGATCCAGGTCCACACAATCAAAACTCCAATCCCCCTTTTATAATTGGGCAAAGCCAGAGTCATTGAAACAGAACACATAAACACGTAAACATTAGTATACCGATTTTGATAAATAATAATGTACAAACCCACAGAGAATTACTAAAGCAATTTTTAGAAGGCAACTACAATCATTTTTCAATTACAAACAGCGAATACTTTAAATGATAAAATTAAAACCTCTCTATCTAATGTTCATAGTCGCCATAAGAGAGAATTTTTCAAAAATAACTACACCTTAATACTTGGAACCCCGTACGTCCTGTTCGACGACGAATCGTACTGGAATACAAAGGAAGGATGCAACTTAATTAGTAACATCTACTTTAGCAAACGAAATCACCTGATGAGAAGAGATCCTTGCCCAAGAAATATCCCCCTGCATACGATTAATAAATGACCTGTTACAGCAGTCAATTTAACTAAAATATTAGTACAAAAAATAAGTGCTACCAAAGTTCTGGTGCGCCCAAGGAAACCTACTGCCGTACATTCTACATGCTCTCAAGACGGACTCCTGGTGCTGGAAGAACCTACAATGATCACCTTAGGTAATTGCCAAGTGAAGAATTGCCGACCGACAACGTATTCATGCTGCCCGACATGAACATCAGCTCGCCGCACTACTCGGAAGAGAAAACACTACATGTTTCCCCGATTAATAACAAATAAATCAAAAATATTCGGATCCTCGCAGACAACAGACCGACGAGATGGTCCCCATCGAAACGACATCGTCCCATCCATGGACGAACAGCATCCTGCTGATGATCGCTCTCGCTGCAATACTCCTAATCCTAGGACACGATGCCAGGACAAGATTCAAGGTAACCAATGAGAAGGAAGTTGGAACCACCGATGATGCTACAAACCAAACTACATCTTAGGGATGGAGGAATTATATTATAGAAACTAGTTTTAGCTTTCACACATTTTATGTTATCGGCGAAAGTGCCCTTGTAGTACAAAAAACCGAGGTTATATAAGACAAAAAAGCATTATTATTGTATTCACATTTGTGTGAGCAATAGCCCCTTTTCAATAAACTCCTACACTTGCTTGTGTTTCCTTTTAAGAACCTCAAGCTACTAGTGAAGATCATAATTATATTTAAGTGCATATTCCTGATATTTTTGGTGCATACTTAAATGCATATTTTGAAGTTTTTAGTGGATAATTATCCTAAGCCTAGTAATAAGTTTCTTCCGATAAATCAATACCTTAGATGTTTATATATAATTCTTGAATCACCATATATCAAAGGGATAATTGAAGATCATATTACAGGGTCGTCCGATAACTTTTTGTTTCTATATGTATTACTTCGATACAATTTCGTCTTATCTTTAAATGATAAGTTAACCCCTTCTATTATTACAAGATAAAAATTTATTACGAAAAGGTGCAGTAATTATACTAAAATGCGGAGTTGATGACAACGTAGAATTACTACTCAAGCAGGGAATTAGATATTATCATCATCATAAGGAATGCTATTTTCATCCAATGTTTTGTAAAATTTGCTATAATCACTTTCACATGTATAAACTAATTTTTATAGCTAAGAGAAACTAGAATATCGTAGATACTTTAAAGTAAATTTCGATACCGATTTATGTAACATAATAATAAACAAACCTTACGTAGTGACAGAAGATCCGTCTTTAATACAACTCAGCAGAGCCGCCATCAGAAATATTGTGTATAAGAAGTGGAGTGTTGGTAGTAATTTTAAAGTTTATCAGGTGTTTTCTGAACTTGATATACCCTCTACAAAGACATCGCTTGCTACTCAAGACTTGTTTTCGAAAAGTAAAAATTGCTAATAATTTCCTTTGAGTTAATTAAACTGATTTTCGCAATAGCAAGATCTTCTGACGACGCATAATAGCAGATATTACTTATGTCACTGACTTGTAAATGACACATATAGATCATTTGTATCTCAATGGTCATTGGTCTCTTACATTCCAAGAACTATCCTTTACCTCTTCCATTATGAAAGGAGCCCCTTTGAGCTTCCAGCTACTCGATCCACCTTCCGCTCAGACGGGGCTTAGCATTCTTTTGACTCTAGTGGTTACGTACCCTTCCGGCGGGGAGGTGTTGCTTGCTCTTGCGGTGGCGACATGCTGATTTTCCCCGATCGTTTGTGTCGCCAAGAGATAGCAGGGTCGTAATCAGACGTTTCGGTGAGTACCGAATTCGGATGTTCCTGGACCCTGTTGAGAGTGAGTATGGCGTTTCTGCGGATAAAGCCCTGAAGCGAAATCAAACTAATGTCATTGTGGAGAACTTTCTTCCTGATGAACCAATAGGCGTCCAGAATCATAAGAAGTACCTTGTTCTGAACGAACTAGAATATTCGCATGTACCAATGTGCAGGAAACTTATTGCTTTAACTGACCCTCGTTTTAAGTGCAGAGCTTTTCAATAATAACGAAAATCTTTAAATAAGAAGAATATTGTAGGATTGTGGCGATGATCATCATCTTCGCTCCGCCTGAACAAGCTATATATTTATCCGAAATTTACTTTCATATTGCTCCGAATCATCTTCGGTCATCACCCAAGAACTGATTACAACTAATTTCAATCCACAAAAGATATATTAGCTGTATAATTTTACTCGCTTATGTCCAAACCAATTTCTATTACTTTATGTTAAAATTTTAAATATATGACAGTTACGGGAACAGAATCTCGTATGTAAATGGAATGAAAGACATCTAATTAACATTGTGTACAGAGACACCGAAGAGGATGTCTTCGTTATTACTAAATGTACCACATTAAGAAGGAAATTAGTAAGATTATATCTTAGGCGTTCTGATCCGGTGAGTGAACTGCTCACAATCACACAATATAAAAATTGAATATCACCGTTCATTCATTATATCATCATATATCATTCCAGAATGGATTGACGCCAACAGAGCTTTAGTGTCTCATCGTTATTATTAAGATTATGCATGTATATGAAAAAGAACTCTTCCAAGATGGCAAGAATAGATATTACAAGCAAAATAGAAGGTTTTAAGAACAAAAAGTTCTAACACGTAAGCAAATACCCATCTATTACGAATCTTTCACAGAAATCATGCGTGGAATATTTTACGCCATCTACTTAGGATCATGCAAATTCAATAAGAGGGTATAGTTAATACTTTACCGTGTATGAACAGCAACGGTATTTTAGACCGCCAAAATTTAAGAAAATATGGCTGAATTTTCCCAACTGAAAGTGGAGGATAAATTTATCGCGAAGACCAAATTAGAGAACCATACTCAACTTTGCTAAGAACAGAATCAAAACATACAACTTTCAAAAGAATTCAAATGAAATCCAAATGAATTTAGAAGATGACATGGCAAATGGGAATCTAAAATATACCAAGATCGGTAACGCCATTGGCTCATAGCAGTTGATTAATTCCAACGATATCAAAGTAAAGATTGTTTTTCAATTTGTAAAAAAAAAAAAACTTGGGAAAAAAAACTGGAAAAGGGCTGTTAAAGTTAATGTTACTGTAGACATTAACCTCTGTTGTGCTAACGATGTGCCATTTGTTTTTCCATAATTATTCGAGACCTTACTGCAAATTCTAATGCAGGCACGCTTTACAAATATCCTACTGTCGTTAACATGCCGCTTCCTTTGAATTCATTATTTTTCAGTGATAACACAAATCACACGATATAATGCTGTCTTGTAGTTATCTAAACAGAGCACACATATCTTAGCCGCTGGTTGTTGCACGACATCTGATGCGGTCTACACCGACACTGACAAGCATTAAGTTATCCTCGCCAGGATGAGGGGCCATACTGCATGCTTGATGATTGTTACCATTCTATTAATGATGATATAATGTTTGCCATCGCAGTCGTTCTTGAAGTACTAAGAGGTATTTCTTTGATCATCTTCCCCAGAAATGTTGCTGTAGCTACTGCATCTGCTTGAAGTTTGGCAACGTGAATCTTGTATAAAATGACGATTCCTAAAATGAAGAAGAATTGAAATTAGTATCCTCTTTGAGAACGGTATGAGGTCAGAATACTAATATTAAGGAGCATTTACTTTTGTTTAATTGGTAATATATTGCCAAGAGATTCATATTCACGCATAATAATAGCAATTTAGACCAAATTTTATGCTAAGTTAATTCCATAATGTACAATTATTTGTTAATTATGTTTGGTTAATTAAAACTCTCTATTTTTGACATTAAATTTGTGAAATGTTAAGTTTGAAGTGTATTTCTGTAGAGTAACGAATAGGAGAACTCTTGCAACAAAATTTGAGAGCAAATATACAAGGGAATAAAGGAACAAATTAAGAAACAGTATACATATGGTATCTTAAGCGATATTAGCATATCGCCGGTTTTTCTGAAACTAATTCGTACCATCGAATTAGAAATACTTGTTATATAATTAGAACCACAATTACAAATGACGGGAGCAGCAATTCAACATCGGTGAGGACAATAAACAGAAACAGAAAAGAAATGCCAAAATCGCTCAAAAATACCAATTACATACAAGAAATTTGTAAATGACCACTGCTTATGCATCGGATACCAATGCGTGAATAAACATCTTATCTCCACGTTTCATAGTTCAGTATAAACTAGAAAACAGAACAAATAAAGGTCCTACATAGTTTAGTTTTAGAACAAAACCAATGAAGTGATATTGTCGACCAAATAGGAAGAAGTGAAAGCTTAACAGCATCTCTTCAACGCTGGTCACTTCAAGTATTTTATAACATATTGGATTTACCCGCAATAAACTCTTGAATTATTTATAAATGAATAATGAAACAAGAAATTTCCAAATCATTAGTTGAAGAAGTAAGTTTCCTGAAGATCGGAGGAATGCTTAAGCACCGCAGATGCAAATAATAACCAAAATAAAAAATGGAAAACGACAGCAATGTGGAGGATCAAAATGTAAAAAGAAAACTAGTGTAATTCGAGGTATTTGTAAGAATTTTGTATGCGGAAAAAAGACCACATGAGCAATAAATTTGTTTATAAAATGTGTACTTTAAATTCGTAATTGTTTTGTAAACGATAGATAAATAAACAACTTTCGAGCCATATAAATCATGTTTCTCTTGTGCGGTCAAAATGGCCGCTAATATCTACTTAAGTATTATAGGAATCGGGTTTCTGGCGTCAAAACCTCTGGTCGATACACCGGCCTTCTTGTTTTGGTTTACGTATTACACGCTTTATTACCAATAAAGATCTTCATGTAATACAATGTAAGATATTTATAGGAAAGTAACGGTGAAAACAATTTGGCTTTTTGTGTATTAAGTATTAGTAGGTAATGGGTTAACTACTAGTTGGTAGTCAAATACTATTCTATGGTAACTTGCAAAGTTCTTTACATAAATTGGTGAATTGAACGTGTCATAAAACGATATCCAG
The DNA here is from genome assembly GCA_038088585.1 of Chrysina gloriosa. Taxonomy (NCBI): domain Eukaryota; kingdom Metazoa; phylum Arthropoda; class Insecta; order Coleoptera; family Scarabaeidae; genus Chrysina; species Chrysina gloriosa. Next base: position 18,726,675 of record CM076091.1, read on the forward strand.
TTCCGGTTATTATTGTAATAATAACCGAAAAAATTGCTAGACGTTAATTTTACGTATTTGTTTCCCTTTTTGTCTGTTTTGACAACCAATTAAGCAGCTGGATTATCATTAGAAGAAATTGAGCATTGAATTACCTGCGCTTCGAATAATTAATAACAATGGAGTCCTGAATCGGTGTAATCTCTAGGAAGTTTAAAAGCCTTACCCTTTGATCTGACCGCGTTTCAATGACCATTCGTATTGTAATTAATTGGGAACATCGCTCATAAAATTATAAGGAATGAAATCACTGCACTTACCTATATTTGCTCTTCATGTTTCTACACTTCTGTGACCTCATTGGCATTATTGGTTGTAATTCAATGTTAAATTGCTGCTGGTTACTGAATAAGAAAGGAACTCACACTTGCACTAAACTCGCACTGAACATTTATTTATTGCTGAGGTCTATGAGCTTTGAGGTCTATATGAAAACTGGTGAGGTTACTGATAATTCGCCTTAAATAATCTCGGTCCACCTCATTAGTCATTACGGTAGCGTCGTAAAACTTTCGAATGTTGGAATGCCTGGAATAATTGCAAAGGAAAGTTGTTCAGTATCCCCCAAAATCTTATCAAATAAATAGCTACTAATGAATTTCATGACCCTCTGTTAATCCCCACCTGAATTGTGAATGCAGTAATATGTAAAACCTATACAAAGCTATTTCAAATTCTTCTTTAAATTTGAATATTTTATTTTTAATAGCAAGATGAATACGGGCTCGCATTTGCTACCAATCCTAAATCTATTCAAATTCAAAGTAGTATTTAAACAAGTTTCGTATGTTATTAAAAGGCATAAGATTCAAATAACCCCAACTCAGATAATGATAAAAAGGATTTAACGTTTCCGTGACTAGAAAGCGTTTGAGAAATACCTCAACTTTAAAAATAAAAATACTTCGCATTTTCGTTCCAGCCAACTTTCAGATGGCTGCTTGTTAGTGTTGGAGTAAAAAAACACCTTTCAATGTTTTCAATATTTTTCACAACATTGAAGTATGAGCTGCGGTAACATGCGGCTACATATTACACACCGCTTACCTAATTAACAGAAAAGAACGTAAAGAAATGTCCTGTATAATCAAGAGAGAATATAATGTAATAATATAGATAATAATATTATAGAATAGTCTTTTAGGCAATGATTATTCATCTTATTTTCAGTTTGATACTTAAAACATATTATTAAGATATCACGATAATTGCAGTTTTATTCCCACCCTAGTTCCTACCTTATTACACCTAATATTTGCATGATGTACGACATTACCCTACACCGACGGCCACTAAATTTGTCGATACACAGTCACGAAAGGGTTAAATAAATGTAAAAATCTGCATCGGAGTATGTGTTTTTATTAGAGCAAAGATATAAGCAATGCACTGTAAAATTAAAAATTAAATGTCGATAACCTGATGCGTACTGCATAAAATACTTAAGAAATGTACACAAAAAGCATGTAGTACAGTATCGCATATGTACTATGAATAAAATATAAAACATTATCACTTCCTGTCAACTTTATGTAGATCTTCATCTTGTATTTATCAGTAGCGTTACTGTTCACAACGGACACTAGAATCATCTGCAACGCGGTTGGAAATAGCATTCAAACAAACACCAGTCCGCTGCGGCTATGAATTGCGAGCATTTGCCTATATCTTATCGATGTCTGGGAATTATATTAGCATTACTTGAGGAAGGGGATGAAAAGTCTTATGGATAGGAGCTTCGAACATTGTTTTTCATCTAATATACTTTCGTTTCCAAGTAGGTAAGTGCGTTTTGATACAGCGTGGTAGTATAGATCAGTGTCATTTGCATTCTGCGAGAAGAGAATCTAGAAATAGTTTCTGGAATACAACATTTGATAACATAGATTGTTTTCCCGTTCCCTCCAATGACGAAGTCATCTATAAGTTGCAACGGAATTGTTTTTACCCATTTTCTTCGCCAATTCTTCAAGCTTCTGTGTCATCAAAAGACCATCAACTAGGGTATATAGTCCACGTATATCACTAAACTAGCTTTAATGCTAATCAGTGATCAGCAATGAGTAGTGAAAAAGTGAGTAGAGTTGAATCATGACTTATAATTTCTTGTACTTATACGCACTCATACTTATTGCAATATTGTCCAACTTCATATCCACTCGAAAGTTTGAAGTACTCATCGAACTCATACTTAACAACATTTATGACGTTGTTGATTTCGACTCTCCTTAACTCAATGTGTATAGACGATGCAAAATAAGTATGGTTCGCATACCAACATTAATATACTCATTTTGAGGTTGTGTGTTTGCTCTGTTGCGTTTTTACTGTTGGTTTTTTTACTAAAGTTAAACAAAGAAATATGTGTAGATTTGTGTTGCTTATTTCATATTATATTGCGCTTTTACCCTTACGTTTTTGCACTAATTGAAAAACTCCGCCATTTATTTTTCCTCAATCTCACTATTGCTATCCATTTTTCACTACCTGCTCATAAAAAAGATAAATAATAATAAAAAAATTTCCCGAAATGTTTCTATATAAACTTACAATTTTATGCTTTTGTATATTTTTACTTTCACTTTATACTGGTTGCAAACTGTTTAATGACTGTTTAATGTAACTTTTAAATATACATGGATGAGTTGAGTGAACTGAATCAATGTAAGTAGTGTAAGTATTTTCCTGACATTAGACATCAAACTGAGGTGATTTATGAGTGTGAGTATAGTATGTGTATGATGTCGCCGTCGCATTCATATTTATTGCAACCTGTACTTATGAATCAACGTTATCGGGAGTATGAGTAAATCAGAGTAGTTGAGTTTAAATGATGCCTACTCACTTATATTTAAAATTTCATGAGTCAGTATGAATAGCGAAAAAGCATTGCCGATCACTGATGCTAATTCTACTTGGTCATCATTTTCAGAGAGATATCTTTTAGAATTTAGATTTTCATTCTTTCGGCCAGCATTTTTAATAAGTTTACTATCCTTTAAAATCTTACATAAAAGATATTGTGAAATTTTTAATTCAACAACCGCATTTCAATTGCCCTCATTTTTGATAACTTATCGAACCCTTCTATAATAGATATTTTATCAGCCATACCGTTATTTGTAAAATTTTACAGCTTAAAATCACAATAATAAAATACTTTTTATTCCTACATTTGAAGAAATAAAACCGCAAATGTTATGAAAAGTAACAATTAGATTACAAATATATGGCCAAAAATTATTTCTGAATGTTGTGTGCCGGAGTGTATAAAATTTACTATTACTAAAATTACAAGTGTGACTTTCCAACTGCGGACCATACCTGCAAAGTATTGTACATGTGAATAAATGTTATAATTTTTTTAATGCAATTTGTTTCCCCATCTCTTTCGGAGCTGATATATGTATGTACGTTCATGCAAAAATTAGTACGTAAACGTTGTAAAATACTGCAAAAATTATGTACATACGTATTATCGAATGTACGTTCGGCCAGGGTACGTTAAGCGAGCGTTGACTGAATATTTAAATAGTACATTATTTTTATAGTTAATTATTATTGTATCATATAATTTCTATTTAAAACTAATCTAACTGACGAATTTACATAGAAAAACGGTAAATAGAATCAGAGAAAGTTAAGCATTTATAAACAGAATACTTATGTATCTCTAATGACCGACTTACTTACAATTGGTACCATTAAGATCAGAAAGGTATTCTAAATAAATATGTATTCTTTGGTGCATAATTATGATTTATCGGTCCCGGCCGAGTTTCAAAGTCATAACAATTAAGAGAAGGATAAGGCCATTCTTCCTCAGTAAAGCAAACTCCAAGATGAATACCAGTAATACCTAGTGCGTATGTACGTGCTTGATCTGAAACGAATTTTATGCATCTTTTTACTTCTTAAAATTCAAAGCCATTATGGCAATTGAGAGAAGAAACGTTTTCTGTTCAAGTACATTTTACCAAATGTTATTGAGAAAAGTTGTTAAGAATCTGAAATTATGACTCACAAATATCGGATTACTTTGACAGTATTTGTTTTGTAATCTCGCATTGTACATAACTAGAAAAAGACAAGTATTCTGTATAAGTTGTCAAAACAAAATTAATGTAAGTTTCTAATAAAATATTTTATTCAAAAGAAAAAAGACAATACATAACAATTACTCAAATTGAATTTTGTCACCATCGGCACAATCGATGTGAATCAATTTTTTTAAAGATTTGATTTTAATCTTAGATAATCACAATTCCATTTATGTTTTATTTCATTAAATTTTCAATTATTATTCAATTGTTTACGTACTATGCAAGTTTTCGTTAATTAAATTGAAAAATTAAAAATGAACCGATCATAGAGAAATTGGAGACGTTGAGTAATTGTTATATATTTTCTCTTTTCTTTGAATAAAATACTTTATTAAGAACTTACATGATTTTATAGCTTTTTGTAGTTACAATGCGAGAATGCAACAAATACTGATGTCAAAGTGATCTGAAATATGTCAAACTTTGCATAGGGTCATAATTTCATTTTCTGAACAACTTTTCTCAATAGCATGTTGCATATCTATTATTGACCGAAATGGCATTTTACTTCAACAAAAATGTTTTTATAATTTTCTTGGGTGCATCCTATATCCTTTAATGTATCATTCTGTTGTGGATTGTTGGGATCAAATATATTAGTGTTATTACTATTTTATTATTATTATTATTTAGAAAGAAACAATATTGGGTATATTGTGACTACTAATACTAAATAACTTGGAATGAAATGAAGCTTTATTCTTATACCTTAAAATAATTGGTTGACATACATACCAGGATCATATTCCTTAGCTACGTCCAAGTTTGGATTCGTCTTCAGTTATTTCTCAATTGGGCAAATATGCGGTATGATCATTTGTCGTTTTCGCAATGTAATATTATATTACCGAGGACAGATGACTCAGCATACGAATGGTGTCACGCTTAAGTATAATTATTACAAAACGTATGAACTGTTCAAATTTCAAGAAATTTTCATCGTTTCCCCCATCACATATATACACATACTTACTAACTCCCATCATCATAGAAATAGTGTCAGATTCTATCTGCAAGGCCTGTTGTGAAGAAGAGAAAAATTCACCGAATGTCAGGGGCTGAGCTGTGTTAGATTTAAACATCTTGGAACTTGGTTCCTACAGCTGGAAGAGGTAGAAAAGATTCCCATCAGCACGGTGCTAGGGTAAGACCATACCTCTATAAATTCCTCAGCACACAATTATTTAATTAAATCCGGTGACACATGTTTTGCTAGCAACGACGTTAGTATCTTCAAACTGTGCCTTACCGAATGGTCACCAGATTTCATGAAATAATTGTGTAATGAGGAGTTTATCGTTGTGATATAGTGTTGTTAATACTATACCACAGTCCTTGCTATAACTATCATACCATATATGATATTACAGCTTCAAATTTGACGCTGTTGCACGTCGTAAGTAGTTTCAAGTTTACTTGCATATGTAAGCGAGCTATGTGCTCCATTTGCGTTATCTATTGCTACATATCAACATCTTCAAAACTACTTATGTACACTGAGAGTGACTGTTACTATCGGTAACTAACATTCATGCATAGCAGCGTTTCCCAATTTGATGGTGGGGCCCTGAGGAGTCACGGCCATTTTACTGAGGTCCTTGACCCAGTTTTAGAATTATGAAAACAATTAATGATAAGTTCAAAAATAGTTAATAAAATGCTAACTATCTACATATCTCTGCGAACATTATTTGTCATCACTGCTCCAGGTAAAACATAAATCAAGAAATAAACTACTCAATTTGGACTGCGATCTATGTGTAAAATTCTCAAAAAATATACAAGCACATTTGGAAAACCTTCTATAACAGAAATTCGAATTCACCGTTCACACTAAATTCCTCTTTTATATAATGTGTAGACAATATATTCTGTATCTATAAAACTTGCGGCTTTTTATTTAGTTATCCAAAAAGATTGCTCGCCTGTGGCATGGGGGTTTGTGGCATAAACCATTATGTCCGCACGTTCCCGACAAAATGTTTTTGGAAATTGCTGATATGTATATAATATGCGAAACTACAATGAATTTCTTAGGAAGCGAAAAAAGCTTTTGTAACATTGACAACCATCAGAGCACACCATACTCCCAGCTAAAGATAAAACGTAGATGTTTTTTTTTGTTTCCCCACAAGTGTAGCGACTGTCAAAGAATTGAAAAATGCTCCTTAAACCAATTTCCTTGCATGCAGAAATATATTGATCGAAAAATAATAAATGTGATGTTCGCATGTTTTCGATCTTATTTATATATTTTTCCAAATTTTTTGGAACGACCCTCATATACACTACCATACAAAATATCATGCGTACAGTACATATGTATATGACAAAAAAATTAAAGGAATAAATTGATGTAAGAACCGTCAGTGTTAAAAGATTTTTGTAGATGGTGTACGTATTTCATACGAAATTCATTTAATCGTCATTTATTTAGTCAAATTAACATTAAAATATATGAAAATTGGAAATTTGATAGTGTTAAAGTTAAAACAGTCTAATTTTCAATAATATTTTATAATAATAATAATTTTTAAATTTCCGAGAATCTAGCGACATAATATATAGACAAAGAAAATTTGTCAGAAATATCTCTAATTTTATACATTTCTTTCCAGAAGCTGAGGAAAAGTGTGTATATCACTGTGACTACGTCCTTCCAGGATTGCATTTAAACTAACAAGTAAATATCTATTATAGATCAAAATGGTCCAAAAGTACTGTAATACATAGGTATGTGTTGGTTAAGAAGATAGACTGTACGATTGATATTTACCCCACTTATGAACAATCACTTGCTTCTCGAATTCGTAATCAGCTACCACTTCGCGTTTCGATGTGATTGTATATTGACGATGTGGCGTATGAGAATGTCGCATGTACAACAATTACAAACGGTTCGTTAATATTTTCTATTCATTTTCAAATAGAATTCTTCTATAGAAACCCATAAAATTTCGGAGCAGCACTTTCCCAGCATTATCAGTTAGTTGATTTAAAGAAATTTGTAAGTTTTCTGCAATTTCAACTGGTTCTGTTGAAGGTAAATTAATATCTTCCAGAAATGCAGAATTTGGAGACATAATATCCAAATCCCACTTAAGAATCTAGAAGATGTTGTTGACTTGTCTCATTTACTTTTACTTCTCATGGATTCAACTTCGCGACACAGATTTGAATGACCAAAGTGACCAAAATGTGATGTATAGTGTACCACTGTTTTCAACTGACAGAAAGTTCTCCACGGCATTGCCATCTCTGTAGTGGACGTGACAGTCTTGGCCATACTGTGTTAACACTAATTTTACGCTAGCCACTAATTTGTCGAGTGTGAGATAACCATCACACTGTTTCGACTATTTTATGAAGAACATGGATTAAACGTATTATGTGAAGAAGACGAAAACAGTACTTTTCTCCAAAGCGCATCATATTTCACGTTGCTGCTACATGAAATTTTTCCATAGCGTTATCTTCAGTTTGTAGTATTCCTTCTGTGAGACTTTCCTTAAAGCGTCTATTACCTATACAAGTAAGGGCAAATCCTTAATCCACGCACTAAAATAATTACAACGCTGTTGTTCTTAGTGTTTGTGGTTTGATCCAATGATAGCCAGAGCTTTTGTCCTTTTAATTCAAATTTTATGTTTGCTTCAGTCAATTGTGTTCCTTGTGCTAAATTATGTCGAAGGGTTCTTCACGTTGGCAGCACCTATGTACATAGTGCACTCAATATAGAAATAATATATCGTAAAAATTTCGAGCATATTGCACTTTCAACGTTTTTCATACTTCTATGAAGATGAAGAAGAGCATTGCCTGCTATGTCTCACTAATTCAATCGAATTTTAGCACACGAAAGTATTGAAGAACCCTATACTTCCTGTGTAAACGAAAGTCTTTACCTCACCATCTTTAATACATCACACTATAACGTAAGATGGCAACTGACTGTGATTTTGAATGCAAGCAGACGTTCACGGGTGGGGTGAACATCGATTTCACTACGGGTATATTGGTTGAGAATCGAACATGCCTATGTTGCACCTCTTTTGGGCCAGAACCAATTATAAATTTTTAAGAGAAAATATATTTCAATAATTTCGATTAACACACATATAATACTTTGATTATGTAGGTCCACACTTTAACATATGACTCTTCGATATTTATAATGGAGGATTGTGAATACAGCCGTACTTTTGACATAGTTCTTCCGAATAACGCTCAGTGAGTAACTCCGATTATTCCATGTAATCTAGTCGACATAGTGTTATCTTTCAGATATGCGAGTATTGAAAAGTATAGAATCAACCAACGCGGGTGTAAAGGGGAAACGTGGCTATTTACCGCTCTGTCTCGTAATTGTACGGACGAGTGCATTTCCGAAATTTTGGAATGTGGGTGTAGTGTCAATACACCAAATTTCGACGGATTTATGCCATTGCATCTTGCTGTTCGAAGACCAACAAATGTAGTAACTAGTATGTTAATAGAAAGAAATGCCAATATCAATGCACAGGACAGGCACGGTAACACCCCTTTGCACTATGCAGTTATCTCTTCCAGGTGAGAATTTTATATAGAGGCGCGGATCAACAAGTTCCCATGTTAGGAATGAAATCCCAAATTTTTAGTTTTTCTTTTTTAACATAATTTCGTTTTAAGAGGATACACATTTCCCAACATCCCTGCCGTTTTTTAAAGCCGCTAAAAGAATACGATTTGTTAAACCCTTCAAAATAGACTTATGTTTGGGGAACAGAACAAATGGCAGGGAGCCTTGTTGGGCGAGTACGGTGGATACGGAAGCAATTCCTACGGCAATTCATGCAATTTGGCCGCAACGATTCCGGATGAGTGAGCACTTTTTCTTTGCCAAGTGGAGCCGTGTCTGTTTCAATTTCTCGTGGAATCGGTCCAATAGGTCACTGTAGGACTGCCCAGTGATAGTACTTCCTTTTTCCAGAAAGTCTATGACGATAATTCCCTTCGAACCCCAAGAAATCGTAGTCATTACATTTCCGGCCAACGGGACTTTTGTGGCCTTCTTTGCAGCAGACGCGCCTGAAAGAACTATTTTTTTATTGTCGTTTTGTCCCTGGCGTATAGTAATGGGTCCAGGTTTCATTAATATTTTGCTTAAAGAGGCCAAAACACTGTTTCGAAATTGACAGTCGTATTCGCTTGTTATCCGAAATGAGCAAACGCGGCACCCATCGGGTTGGCAGCTCTCTCATTCTTCTTCGTACACTTATTACGTAAAAAGTTTTGTTGCCATTCCGTCCAATACACCCACAACATCTGGTACTTCGCGCTCATTCGTTTGCTCCGATGTACAAGAATCATGTCATAGACCTTTCCAACGATTTTTTCAGTAACCACGTCTGATAGCGCGCATGGGCGCTTCTCATCAAAGACGGTCACGTTTAATTTCATTAAATCAATATCTCACAGTTGGCATAGATGGTGAAGAACCCCTATACAGAGAATCCAACTTCGCTTTTATTTCTTCGCACGCTTTTCCATCCAAAAATAAAAAGCGAATTACGGATCGATATTGTTCTTTTTCCATTGTATCTAAAAACACCAATTACGTTTAATACAAATGGCGGTCAAATCGAAACCAATATATGAATCAGTCTGAAGTTTTGTATGGTGTGGTTTGGAAGATGGTTGTATGCTACAGGAGTGCTAACTTCCTTCACCATCGCCACCCATCTTCAAACACGGGTACTTATTGATCCACCCCCGTAAAATTTGCGCAACATTTTGTGTTAGTACAATACTTAAATTGATTATTCTACATAAAACAAACAATGTTTTATAAATTGTTATGGCAATATTCAGTAATACGGATCGAAATGAAAAATGGATAACCCGAATGCAATAAAAATAACTCTACCGTGTTTTCTTTGAGAAGGAGATCCAAATACGTACTTCAACAGATAAAATAGATTTCATGTTACTACATCTTAATTGACAAGAAATTACTTTGATAGTATCAATCATTGTCAATATAAACAAGTAATATAGGTAGTAGTAGTCAATCAACAGTATAAACACGCACATCAACAATACTGTTGTCCGTTTTTATCCCAAAATCCGGGATCTATTTGTAAAGATAATCTAATCGTCAAAATGCGTATTTAGATTTTTTCAAGAAAGAAATGGTAAGGGAAAACCTCTATTTCATGTATATATCAAAACAACACCCTCCCATTACTGTTAGTTGCCTATTTCGACAACTATGCAATCATCTTCAGTAGAAAAATTCGTGTGCTGTGCATGTGCTTCGGCGGAAAAACGCACAAAATATAATGTAATGGCATATACAATGATGAGATCATTAAGCACTGCGTTATATTTAGTGTTATAATCGACCCGAAGATGGGCAACGCGTAAATACCGTAGGTTTTGGTAGGTAGGAAAGTGACAGTTTGGTTGTCATACATATCTGAAATTTCTCTTTTTTAATCTACACAATGCCTGGAGGAATAATTTCAGTAAAAGCGAAATAAAATTTTGTTAGAAGAAATCTTTAATCAGGTAAACAAGAAATCAGAAGGAAATTTGGGATTTGTTCCAAATCGCCCTATTAGCCAATCTATAGTCACTAAGATTGAGAAACTGGTGATGTTAAAGATATTCAAAAACCACAACGTCCAAAAGTTAGTGAAGATCTGAAACAGAACGTTTTGTTAAGTATGGTAGAGAATCCTCACAATAATTAGTCCCTGATTAATTTTTATGGGGTTATTTAAAGTTCAAGGTCTACGTCACTAGACCACAAAATTTTGCTGAACTAGTACATCGCATTAGGGATGAAACACGCAGAATTAGTCCGAAAACCCTTCAAAATGTACAAGAATTTATACGTACTTCTGCGTATTGTCAGGAAATCGATGAATGGTAGTCTCAAGACTTTCTTCAAAATTGTATTTGCTTAACAAAGGAGTCTTTTTAATTTTGTGTTAACAATAAAATTGACGTTTTCTAACATACAATTGTCATTAACTCGAAGAATTTCTTATGTAAGATGGCAACATTTTTATACTGTCAGTTCGGCAATGAAAGGAGATGTGGAAAATGGAAAGGTGTCATGGGACACCCGATAAGAGCGAAGCTTTTTGCGCATTTAATGCTTATTTGAATAAAAGTAAAATTCAATAACTGAATAAACAATGTATAAAGAAAAAGTATTTCATTCCAAAACCGATGGTAAATAAATTGAAATTGAGTTTGAAGTAAACACGAGTCCGGATAATAACAGCACCATCTGATGGGGAAAGACGCAAATATAGCGCATTTCATTGTTGCTCCTGCGATGAGTATGTGTGTGAGAGAAAGAACTAATAAAAGGAGAAAGAAAGAAAAGCGTCTCACTTTCTACCAGTTAACTCTCGCCGCAGAACCCCGCTAAGAGAGCCTCGCTCTAAATATCTCTCAAAATCAAGAAAGAAATTAAGTGTTCTATTTGAAAAGAATTATGACGTCAACACTCGAAAACAACTGATGGTTGAAAATCGACCGTCATGCAAACATATCAATCTTTACCAAATAAAATCGACCTGTTCAAGAATTTCTTCCAACAAAATGTTTTTTCGCTTTTACTGAATTTATTCCATACTTCAGACGTGCGCTGTATATTCCATAATACGTCCACTCGTTGAATCGTTAATAACAATAGCTGTTTCAGGTTGGCTAATGTTGAAGAATTATTGCAGCAACGACATATTTCGTACGACTTCAAAAATTTTGAAGGTATATCGCCTTTATATTACGCTATAACAGCAATCCCATGTTATCCAATTCTGATAACTTTGCTTGGACGAGGTTGTGATCCTAATTTACGTCATACTGTATTTCAACGTACAGTCCTGCATCGCGCTGTTAGAGCACATGCTGGAAATAATATCGTACATGCACTTATCCGAAATGGTGCTGATATCAATGCCCGAGACAAATTAGGTATGACACCATTTCACTATGCTGTCGGCTGCAGTAGCAATGAAGTCGTCTATATGATGCTGTACTACGGCGCAAACGCAAATCAGAAAGGCAACGATGGAAGAAGACCACTTGAATTGGCTATGACGGGAAAGAGAACGGAAATAGCTGAATATCTGATGCTATATACAGATAACTTCGACGATAGAAATGACATAGGCTGGACTCTCCTTCATACAGCAATATGTTATCTTCCTCATCTAGCTTTCGAAATGTTAGAAAATGGGGCGAACGTTAATCTAACATCCAACGGACAAGACTGTATTAGCCTTAGTTTAGACAGTACGTATCCCACTAGCGAATTATTCGAAGCTATTTGGGCACGCATCGACATTACATCGTGGATAGACAATAGACACCATGATAGTGCACAGTCATACAGGCCTATCCTCGAAATCATATCTCATAACACCTCCCTTCCGAATCATCAATTTCTTAGATGTCTGTACAAAGTTTTTGAATCCCCATATATCGATGAAATTATTGAATATGATTTCGATATGCACAATGACGTGTGTCTTCTGCTCCATCATATATTCGCTCGATGTGGTTACAACATAGATCTGAATGATAGGCTTAAAATAACTTATTTGTTCTTTTATCATAACATAGAAGTTTATTTGGAAGACGTGCAGCATTTGTATCGAGAATATGGCATCAATTACTACGTAGAATTATTGTTAAAACATGGAGTTCAATATTCTTGGCATCGAGAGTATGTTATTAACTTTGATCCTCTGTTTTGTATAATTTGGTTCAACCATTTTCATGAAATCGATAACATTCAAGGGATATTTATTGAAACTGAACTGCAATTAGAATATCGCAAATATTTCCGAGCAAATTTCCAATACAATTTGAATGAGGTAGAAGCATATCGTCCCTACGCAGTGACTGAAGTCCCTTCGTTATTACAACTGGGTAGAGACGCGGTAAGAGATATCGTATACAAAAAATGGAGCACCAAAAGGCATTTTAAGGTTTATCAGATTTTCGATCAACTGCCAGTACCGTCCAACTTAAAAGATATTTTATATTTAAGAAAACCATTATATACAAGCGACTAAGTTTCAGATTACTCTCCATTTATCTTTCAATAGTTATAAACTACTTAAACTTTATGATCTCACATGTTTTAGAAGTAGGCGTTTTTTGAAGAAACTTTCCTGATTAGAACATCTGTAAATATTATATTAATAATATTATATATATGTAATATTAATATTTTGTTATAAAATAATTCAACGATTTAAATAAACAGAATCAGCAGTATACTACCGGTCGTTATTATTCCAATCCAATAAAGAATAAAGATAAAATTATGAATAATTCGCACATTCTCATTTACACTAATTTGCGCTGATGCAAGGCTGATACAATTTGTATCTAGGCATTAGTTTTCATTACATAAACATAGATACAAATTGAGAAGGAGGCAGTTGGATAATTTACTTCAAATCCTTTTATCGCAATATTCCGTGCTTTCCTTTTCTCAGTTACGTAGTAATTCGATTAAACTGTGCAACCTATGTAAAGAGACAGAAACGATTTGTGCCTAATGGTACTACTTGGAAATATGTAAGTATATTTGTGACTTGTTTTCTTTCGTTTCGTTTTTGATGATACTTCTGCTTATTTTGGAATGACTTGACTTGGATAATTATATCCTCTGCCGTGTCTGTACTTATAAATCTACCCAACTTCTCGTGTAGCAAATGCTGTAACGATTTACGATTTACGATTAAAAGATATTATTATATTTAAATGCACTGCGGGCGCATAAGTACAACCATGTTCATTTTCAAATTTAATGTCCGTTTCGCAATGAGTCCATTCAATTTGAATAGATTGTGTATTGAGAATTGCGCATTGTAACGTAACCTGAGTCTCTATTACATGAAAAGAAAGAATATGAAATGCGCTTTTACATACAGCAGTTCACGGCAATCACTTCGTACTAATAGCTAGAGTTGACTAAAACGAGACGAATACATAAGCGTTACAAAAGGGAGCAACTGTGGGCTTGTACAGTGAGATTTTTTACGATTGTCCTGATCTTACACTACTTTCCGCAGTTCTCCTATCAATATTTACTACTATTTAAATGCAATGCTTTGCAGTGCCGTGATGTCTTTTAGATAAAATATGATTATCCAACTTATCGTACACATCGCCTATGTAAAAGCTTTGATGTATCAATATCTGTAATTCAGCGGTTATTTTAAGTATGTAGCGAAATAAAGCCGGCAAACACGTTTAGCCTTAAGAAATGAACTAGCAAACGTAAACAAATGTTCATATTAAAGCCAAAAAAGACACATGATGCATCTATGAAGAATGACAGCCATGGCAGTAGATTTGGGGAAATCCACTAGGAGTTACTAAAAGGCTAACTTCAGATAGCAAAATGGAAGTAAATATTAGTGTGAAAACTGTAGAAAGTAGTGTAGGATCAGGATAATCATTAAAAATTTTACTGTATCATGTTAACTTTTACTCCCACAAATATGTAGATTATAAAAAGCGATGACTATTACCTAACTGTAATAAATATGAAGTGAAAAGTCGTTACTTAGTAGAAGTAGTGTAAACAGGCAATCTTCAGATCTGTTGTAATATCTGAGCATCAGGCAGAGTTCTATGATAGATTCAACTAACAATAAGTTTCAAAATGTCTCTATATGTTGAAAACGAATGTTCGGTATCAATCGAGGTGAAATTTGCAAATTTTAAACATGGATCCATGTCGTTCGGAAATACACGAAAAATTTGACGAAATTTGGATTTCCCACATATCCCTATTAAGAAAATTACAAACGCCTATGTTCCCCAGCACGTATCGGTTTAAGTTTTCGTTCTAATTGTATGTATTCGGTCTTCATTTAAAAACAGAACTCACGTTACTTCTTTTGAGTATGCAACCAATATTACGAATTGGCAATGTTAAGCATTAAAATCTCCAACATTTACTATCAACATATATTCTCTACCTTCTATATTTACAAAATATTTTAAGTAAGTTTCTCTAAAATAAACTAACATATTTTATTTTATATAACTTTATTCATTTAAATTTACAAAAAGTGCGAAAATGGTTTCAATTATTATGTAGGAAAACATTTACTTGTCGCTTTAGATTTTCAAAAACATATTGCAATTCTTCTAAACTAATGTTATTAATTTCGTGCTGAATCGCTGCTTGGGGGTTTTCTAGGTTATGGAGTCTGTTTTTTGTATCGCTCAACGAAAAAATATTGGTCTCCCTATTCTTAGTCCGACATAGCTACCCAAATTCGAATTTTTATAGGGTATAGACGTATTTCGACAAACTCATATGGATTTTCTGTAGCCCATGTTCTATAATATTGGGAATTGACATAGTCAAATAAGTGGAACCACGCCTCATCACATCAAGAGTCCCATCCAGTGGCATTTCATTTATGCCCTCCTTAAACCATCGACAAGAATATATTCCTTTTTCAAAATCAAAAGAATCTAATTGTTGAACAACTCTTACTTGGAATAATTTAAATATACGGCGCATTCGATTTTCATATTCAAAATGGCGTTTGTTTGGGCACTTTGATGTTCAGGCCCATGCTCCATGGGGCGATAGTGCCTCACCATTGTTATTATCGTACAAAATATGGGTGTATATTTACTAAAAGTGAGAAACTAATCGCATATTAGACTAGAATAATACAGAAGCATATGATACATTGATATTACTGGGTACACAGCTGTAATTTTAATTCAGATCCATTGCTGTAGCGCCAACAGTACTCGAATAAGCAGAACTACGTTAATGATCGACTGCTGTAATTTCTGTATTGATGATGATGATATGATTTTACAAGCCATATATGTATGTATATTTCATTTCTTTTTGGTCCTCAATATACATATATGTTTGCCGTTTTATATAAACAGATACAATTTCCTTAATTCTATTAATTACTAATTGTGGATCATGCTTGTAAAGTAATTTCAACTACATTTTATAGCTACGGATGGAAACCAACGAGTTATCTATGAAACAAACCAAATATATTAGGTGTGCTCTTGAGCATCCAGGGATCAAACGCAAATTTGTAATATAGCTATATAAGTCAATACTGTAGCGAAATAAACAACCAACAACGCAACATTCAGAAGTAATGCCGAATAATAAAGCGCATTGGTAAATGTGCAAGAAAATCCTATTTTGGTAATGAACACACTTAATATATTGCTATCATTGTACTACCTAGTCATGATAAATGATAACTTGTGAGGAATTAAGAAAATTCTGTTTAAAATAAATAACTAACAAAACAATCAAAGATGCGATATAAGCTAGTTATGCTAGCATCGGTCCAGAGGTGGCATCATTTTGTGAGTGAAAATACTGAAAATAGAAAGTTAGCAACCAAATATGCAAATCAGCATTATTAAAGATCTAAATCTCCTATAAACGTATACATTATTAATGATAAACCATAGGCGTAACACATTTTTCCAACAATTAATGTAATTTTTAACTTTTTCTTCTAATCTACAGTAACCACAGCATTTTTACAAATGGAACAATTTCATATAAAGTACTGTCTATCAGTTTTAATTTAAATAAGATTTAAAACAATATAATTCTCATATAATTACTAGAGTTTGTTAAAAAGGTGAATGACGTTTTGATCATTAAGTAGTGTATGTTAGGCTGACGCTGTCACTCCTCCGAATTTTATTAATCAATGACAAGTCGTTAGATGTTTGTACATATGAGAATTCAATTACGAAATTTCCCCAATATGTACTTAAATGCGCATTTTTGCAGCTATTTAATTCTACAGAAGTAAACAACTGTTTTGCCACAAGTCATTGATAAGTTATCATTGAATAATAAAATTCGGACGAGTAACGGCATCAGTCCGATTTACACTACTTAACAACACGTCATCCACCTTTTTATAAAACTCTACTAATTACTTACAAAGAATTTGATGCGGGATATTTGTAGTACAGTAAAAAGATATGTGTGAGATTACTTCGTTATCTTCAAACTTCAAACGTAGCTTACACAATCTGAAAATACTGAATAATTTGAATAAGGCAACACTGGACATGCTCGTTCCAGTAGCACCAACATAAATTCGTTATAGATTTGCTAAAATTCACTTTATTAAATGGATTAAACATTCAAAGTTGATGCAATTGAAATTATCCGTAATAACGTAACTATCTTATAGGATGAATCCTCCATTATGATCCGCACTTAGTAAGGCATAATCCTATTACCTTGTTAACACTTGCAAGATGGTGGTAATTTAGCGAACCGTTAAATATATACGTTTTAATACTGTTTTCTTCGTATTCTTTTACCTTGTTTTGGAAAATATTCTGATTCATTTTGTTAGTCACACAGAGAAAGAGAGGGCGTATATAATAGTACAGGATAAGTGTTAGGAATTCAATTAAAAGTTGCACAACTGAAAAAAATATGGTACCTCATATTTAGCGCTTATAACGTATGGCCTACGTCAAAATCCTATTGTTACCTGTAGCATTGGCTGTACATCTACGACTAGTTATCCAAACAAAAAATCGTAAAGAAATGCTTTAATAAAACAACATTTCAATTTTAATAAAATTTATTAGAGATCTAAACATTTGTAATACTCCAAGGAACGTGTATATTACGGATTATCCGCTCATGCATGTAAAATTAAAGATGTTCACTAGTTAAGCATTAAAAACAAAATAATAGACAGACAGATTATAACGACCGTTCTTTCCAATGCTTTTAAACTAGCTAAATGTATACTAATCACCACAAAATATATCACATAAACAAACCCAAAACTAAGCATAAATCGTCCTGCATTCTATGCTAACAAAAAAGGAATTGTGAGGTACATATAAAGAAAGTATCTAAAGAAAGGAGAAGAAAAATAAAAGGGATTGAAAGTCGTACATATAGTTGTTAATTGACATGTAAATGTCATCCCTTAAAAATACTATATATGTAATATTTTTGTACTTTTGTGTTTTGTTCTAAACTATGAATTACTTATTTATTCGTTTTAAAATTCAGCTTGAAAAGAATGCTGTAAACAAAATGAGGTAAAAATCTGTTAAGATTAATTTTAGTAAAACACAGTTATCTGTTTAAAAAAATCAAATAAAAATCTGTTCATAAATCATAATTAACTGTAAAGTTATACAATTACAATATCCCCACAGCTAATTTGTCTTATACGCATACACGTTGAAGTATTTCTTTTACAAATTAGAATTAAAAATTACAAATTGTATATTAACACTTAAAAACTAACAATTATATATCTAAAAAAAAGGAAAAGTGGACAGGAATTAGTACGTTTTGTTATGTATATTACCAATACAACATTATCAAGTACAAATATACCTTCGGTAAAGTTACAGCAAATTCTTCAAGATGTAAATGGGTGTATAGAACTCTTAAACATACTTATATATCCAAATCGAAAATATCAGTATTTCCATCTTGTTTACTTTCTTCAACAGCCATAATTTGTGCACCTGCGACGGTTTCGTTTCCTTCAATTTCGTTAGTCTTCGTATCTCTCTCCTTTCTGTCTTCAATCTCAGATAACTCGCTCTCGCTGTGTCTTCGTTCTTGAGCTCGCTTCTTGTTCCTCGCTTTTCTCTGATTTTTCTTCTTCTGACCAAGGATACTCGAATTTGATCTGAGACAGATTTCAACAGTGAAATTATTATTAGAGTCATGCAAATTTCTTGGGGTGATTTAAATGAAATAAAATTAAACTTGCACCATCAAGTTAACATTCATGCTCTTGCTTTTTATCTGATAATAAGCGGTATTTCGAAGGAAATGCAAGTAGGTTGATAACTAACCCCTAATATAATATAGTTATATGTTATTAACTCGTTAAAGAATATCGCAGAAATGTCAGTTAAGACGGTAATGAATAATCCGCTTTGCCTAAATAATCCTAAAAACTTGCCGATATTATATTGAAACTCCAATTTCAAAAAGCAGAAAAAATCAACAGTTATTAGGAGAAAACTAAAAATAAGCACTTTTTAAACAAAGTGAGTTGTTGTTGAATCGCAATCCCCCGACATTTACCGAACGTTTTGGATGTATGCTACTGACGTAATTAATGGGGGTCAACCTCCCTAAACTCGCCTCGCCCTAGTTATAATCAAATACATACCAATAAAGAAAGAGACACAAACGGCAACACATCATAGACTAATCCTGGCAGCAATAAATACTAACATGACAAATCTTGAGGAAAAAAATTGTAGAATAAAAATTAGACATTGTGAAAAAGAAAAGGAAAAAAATATCAGGAGAAAAGTAGACAAATCACTGAAAAATAAAGCAGCAATGATAAGTAGAAGATTATCCCGAAATCCTAAAAAAAAACCGTGTATATGTTAGCATAGCCAGAGAAGTGTATGAGATAAGAAAAATAATATTAAGAGAACAGAGCGCTAGAAAACAAAAAATAGATTGGAATATGCAACAAAAATAAAAATACGAAAGAACGACGTAAACGAAGAAGGGATGTGATCACGGCATAACTTTGGGGCAAGAAATAAATAGGAATCTTAAAACAGAAGAAAGACATTCTGGAGGGAAATAAGGACCAGAATGATACGAAATACGATATCAAAGAAGTGCAGCAGAAAACGTATAAGGATGAAAGGAAATTTTTACTAACCAGTTTTAAACTATCTAGGAAACAGAGGAATAAAATAAAATACTAACACAAAATGAAGAAAAAGAAGTAATAAAGTAAATAAAAATAATATTGACGATGAAACGACTAAGAATTTGGGAGAGAACAGAAGACAATGGGTTTGGAAGATCAGCAATGAGGAATAGAACCAAAACCAAGAAGACTTTACAACAGAATACGTAGCAGTAGTGACCTGAAAGTACAAAAATATGCTGTTTTTGTACTGTCCATGTTTTCCGCATACCGCAAGCAGGATTGATTTAACAGAAATGTAGTCCATGAGAAAATACAATGTCTAACACGAAATCAAAATTTAAATATCTGATAAATTTATACTGCACTTATAAACTGCATGACATGGAAATTGCAACACCAAGAAGGGGTAGGAAACATCGTGATATTCAATTTTCCGTTGAAAGGTATGTTGGCTCGGTGGGAGTTATGGTATCGAGTGCTATAGCATATGGGAGTAAGTCTCAGTTGGTGTTTATCCGAACCAACATGAATGCAAGCGTTACGTTGATGAGGTAGTACAATCACATATTCTTCCATATCTTCACCAGCTCGAAAATCCACTTCTTCAGCAGGATAATGCCCTTCCCCACATAGGGAGAATCGCCGCCCAGATCTCCCAACCTCCAATTCAGCACGTGGGTGACATTATGGGCAGAAAACTAAGGAACTTAATGAATCTTCCGCAAACAATAGAAGCTCTACGGCATAAATAGCAGATTGTTTGGGCCACCATATCCCAAGAGGACATCAACCATATACGGGAATCAATGCCACGAAAAGTGAGGGTAGTGTAGGGAGGCCAAACATAGTATTAATAAAGAAAACATATAATATGCTAATATTTTGCCCTTTCTCTTTGAAATTTTGAGTAGGTAAAAGTTTGGTCAAAAAATTCGCACCTCTTCTTGATGTTGCAATTTACGATCATGGTGTCATGATGTTTCCACTTTTTCCACGGCAAATATAATACAGAATGATCCTGTGAATACATTCTGACGTTAGATACAAAACTTTATCAAAATTTTGATTTTTAGCGAACGAGAAGATCAAGAGAACAAAATTTAAATATCCGATACGATACTTTGTCAAAATTGCAAATTCCACTGACTCATCCGGTCGTTGAGTACAGAGACGTGTTCCGGCTATTGGAAAAAATATTTTCGATCGCGGTGTTAGATGCTTTTAGCACTTTAGCACTTGGTTAAAATTTCAATTTTCTCCGATCACATTTATTCATAAGTACTGCGGGAAGAACTGCCAAATGGGGAAATTTGAAATTCCTACTTTAATTAGGATTGTATACTCGGTCCCGTATTTAGCACTCTGAATATTGAATGCTAAATAGTTATCCGCTACTCACTAATTACTAAAACTGTATATTTCAGAAGTAAAAATAATGTATGTTGCCATGTCATTGACTTTCTAAAATTACATACATGATTCATTCGCCTTTTTACATGCATCAAGATGAACGCACCAATCTTTCCTATATGTGGTACAAAATAATTTTAAGTTCCAAGTAAGGAATTTAATTATGTTCCGACTATTGGAAATAATATTTAATTTAATGTCAATATTCTGCAATTTTGTTTTACCTAAGTATTTGAACTAATATGAATGGGTACTATACATATTAGTGGCTTTCATTGAAATGTATTTGACAACTTGTTTCCTCGATTTATATTCAAAATTATATAGAGAAAACGCCATAATATCTATGATAAATTGTACGCAAATAGGTAGTTATTTTAGAATCGATTTCAGATTAGATATCCAAAATACTCAGCTGGATATGATATACAATAATTTAATAAACAAAACCTAGCAAACGTGTTCTCTTTGTTCTCTGAGGAGGCATTTCCGTCGATTTACTTTTATTTTATTTGAATTTCACCAACAACAACATTAACGTTTCATTTATAACTGACGGTTATCTTCAAGAAGGTTTTGTTTCTGTCGCAACAGCAGACAACATTAATACCATCAGAAGCATTTTATAAGATGTGGAAATTCAAAGTTGTAGTCAGTTTATAGATAAAAGAGCAATGTATAAGCTGCGTATAATTTATCTTTTCAGTAACATTTCGCCTAAATATCCTCTATGGTATGGAATTAAACTGTGCAAAATTTGAGCTCATAGTATTAACAAATTGAGGTACTGGTGGAAGACTTAAAAATTACGCGCATGCAATAGGATGTTTTTGGTCGAATTTCATAGATTCTAGAAATCTAGTAATAATAAAGGGAAAATATCTGGAGGGCTAGCACAACTTTCAAAGAACAGCCTCCAAAAAGTATTTACGCCAGGATCTTGAACGTTTACAAGTACTTCAACCACAAAAAGTCGTGCTGGTACCCCAGATATCTCTTCCCTATTACTATTACTTTCATTTTTAGAGTCTCTGAAGCATGGCCTAAAATGTCGGAACACTCGATGGTCGCTCTTGAGCCTTCCACTAAAAGGTTCGTCCTTTTTAAATTAGTTTTTATTAGCTCAAATTTAGCATAGTAGAGTTTCATATAACAGGGAACAGTTGTGTACAATTTCATTAAAATTCGAGATGATTAGATGGAGATGGTTCTTATAACTAACATAACTTCATCAAAAATAAAATACATAAAAATCAATAAAGAAAATATTTTCATATGCAAATTTAAGAAACAATGTTACCTGTAAAGCTGCTTCAAGACGACATCATTGAATCTAACTGTCTTCTTAAAGCTTGCAGACACTTCTCCATCCTCTGGAATGACAGATTCTAAACTATTACAATTTTCAAATGAAGACACCCAAAGGGCATCATCAATACTGGACTCTGATATGCTACGGCTTACGGAACTACGAGATGTCGAAAATCTTTTTAAGATTCCTTTACACTTACTTGGACTATAACTGTAGCTTAACTCATCACCACTAGATTCAGAAACAGCACCAAAAATATCAATTGCCTTACTTTTTGTAGTTCTTTCATCAATTTCACTGTCAGAACTTCTCAATTTTTCCAGATCCTTTGATGGATTTAATTTTCCTTTCAAAACATCCACATTAATTTCACTAATCTCATTTCTATCAGTTGCCTGAACAAGATTCTCCTGTCCTTTCTCTTCTTTCATTGAATCCTCTAAAATGCTGTTAATAATTGTTGGATCCTCGATAAATTTCTTCTTTAGATTTGCTTTGTCTATTCCAACAAGATAACTTGTAACAATTCTATCACTGGGTTGCAATGGCAATTGGACAACGACATTGTTATCCCATATTTCTACAGACACGTTTTCGTTCTCAATGGTATGGTCTTCTAATTCAATATAAAAAGTGTAATTAATTGGATAAAACCCAGAACTTACTGTTGCAAATTTTATGTGAATTGTACGCTCCTCCAGTGCTTTGCACAGGGTTGCTTCATCCACATTTTTCACGTGCAATGTAAATGCAAGAATATTTTCATAAATATGGCAACTAAATTCTGGCAGGGAATAATGAGCATCAGGTTCTAAAAATTCATTCACTTTAGTCCGAAAATCGGTTTCACTTTGATTTTCACTAGCACTTTCCGCTAAAAGCGATATTAAATTTGCCCCTGCACTGTGTAGATCATCTGTTGGACTTGCAGTTAAAGGAGATCCATGGTCACTATCGACACCACTGTCATCCCGATTAATATCTAGAGAAAACATTTCAGTCCTTCTAACTGGTAAAGTAATGATGAGTTTCTTCATATCTTTATCAAACTTAGCGTTACCAGAATTTTCATCTACTGGGTATGGTAAAGTGAGGTACAATTTATATTTCGATGGTTTCTCGCTTATTAATTGTACAGTTTTCTCCATAACATCTAACACTATATCGTTAGCAGATCTTAAAAGGGGTAAATTTATTTCCACGACTAGCTCCTTTGGTATGGCACTGTGAAGTTTTGCTGTTTTATGTTCGGTGAATTCCTCCAAGTCTACATGAGATCGATGCTTGATTATGTAAGTGGGTATCGAGTATTTAGAATCATCATCCATTTTTTTGGCTTGGATTTCTTCGGAGAGGGTTTCTCAACTTTAGGCATCATTTTATATACCTTATCCATAATTTCTCTCTCTTCAGAACTAAGCTGTGGTTTCTCGTTTGATTCTTTCCTTATAACTGCTGCATGTGACATTCCTTTATATTGCATCTTGGGGAATTTCAAGTTTTTAGTATCTAATTTTACATTAAAATTAGCCTCGATTGCATCGCAAGCTGTATTGTTCACCATGTTACAGAACGCCTTGTTATTTTGAGCTAAATAGAGGGTGTCTGGATGGAAAACCACGTCAAAAACTTGACACCTTTGCCCCTTTTTATCGATATCTTCCCTCGGTGGGGTTAAAGAGTGGGGTAACGACCACTGTAGTCCTTTCGAACCGTTTTGACTAACAGACTTCGAGGTTGGTTTCTGTATGTTGCTATTCGCACAAATGTTTACAAACGCTTTTTTACTTCCGTCAACACTGGTTTTGATGACATAACCGGCCGTAGGATTGATAAAAGTAACGTCGTAGCCGCGTTCCTTTTCCAATTGAGTGATTTCCTCCTGGTACAGTTTCTGATTTTCGGGACTTTGCAGCTCCTCCACGTATTCGTTCAATAATTTCCGGAATTGTTCCTCTTTTAAAGCTTCACCGATTCGTTCAACTTCCTCGCGCGTTATATCCAAGTCTCTAAAACTGTCGAATGAGCTTGCCATCGCGGTTTTATACGTTTGTGACGTACTGTTATTAAATTGTAAATAAAAAGTCAGATAAGATTCACACGTACACACGTATCAAAACAAACGAGTCACGTGGACGAATCAGATGGCAACCGGCCGGCTTCTATCTGGCGCGAATTTTCAAAATCGACTAGGTAGATGTTTGATCGATAAGAATAGGATATTTATAAAAGAGATTCTAAATATACCCTTGCTCGTGTTATGTATCCAGACACAAACGACTACAATAAATATTTAATGTTACGAGACGATGTAAGCTTATAAATCTTGACCCAAAAAGTTTTGGCAACAGCACAAGGAAGTTAAGTAATGGAATATTTTATCTCTAGCTAAGATAATTTTAAATCTATTGGTTATTAATTATCACTTCGTTAAGATTTAATTATTGAAACTTTCTCACGTTATGTGATCTCGTAATTGCTTCGTTTTATTCTTATTGTTTACGTAAGAATCATGGAAAAGGTATGGATGATTCAGGGTCATAAATTTATGCATTATGGAAGCATTCATGTTTAATAGGAAGTCAAAGGCCATTCTTAAGAAGAATGCAAAAGCAAAACGTTGTTTTCAGATAAATATACAGTAGCTGGTAGTCGAATTAGTGTCACCACGTATTTTATGAATTTGTATCCCGAACAATGATTTGTTCAAAGTGAAATGTTAGAATATTGATTTGTTATGTCTTTATTTGTAAAGTACATTACTTATTTACAAAACACATTTACAATTTCTTGTTGTCACACCTACAATCACCAAGTTTACAAGCCCCTTGTAAAAACTTTTTACCGCGGTTCGTCAGTTATACGAGGGCTATCCAGAAATTAACTTATGTTTTGGACTGATGTTGGGCGGGACTACCGACGCCAACTTGGTGTCTGGTTCGTGATGCTTGTGGTTAGTGAACCGTACATTTTTAAAAGGAGTGTTGCAATAGAAAATTCAGTCAATGCTAAAGTGCAATCGCTGGCAAGGTTCGATCAAGGCGCGTCTTTGTCACTGAAAGAACAGTCTATATACAGCAAACAAGAGACACGTTTGTCGAAAGAAGGCGATAGACCTATAAGATTTTAGTGTATGTGACGGAGCAGACATGTATCAAACTCGTATAGGTCTAATGCCTACTTTCGACAAACGTGTAGCTTGTTCGCTGTATATAGACTATTCTTTCAGCGACAAAGACGCGCGTTTGTCGAACCTTAGTGATCAGGTGCTTGTTAACACAAAACAACAAGTCAATTAAAATTCATCAGAAACTTTGTAAAGTGTACAGTAACAACGTAACGAGTGAATGTGAAGTGAGACAATGGTCCATTTTATTTAAAAATGGCGACACTAATGTTTACGACAAAGACGAAACGGCCAAGCAAGCATTGTGACTGATGAACTGGTGTCGAAAGTGAATAAGAAAATTCGTGAAAACGTCGCTGTAAATGCTGAGTTCAAAGTTTTTGATTTTTCACGACAATACACGCCCGTACTCACCCAACCAAACTCGGGAACTCTTGAATGGTTTTGGTTGGAAAATATCCCAACATCCTCTGTACGGTCCAGAACTGATATCAAGTGACCACTTGTTTCCGCACATGGAGCGCTTCCAAGACGATGTGAAACTGCAGGAAGGGGGAATTCTATAACAATGTTGTATCGCTATGATAAGTGCGTCAATTTGAACGAGAATTATGTTGAAAAATAATTGAAAGAAAGTTAGGCTATCATATGAATATAAAATAGTTAGTGTGTGTAGTTTACGCACGTCTGAAGTGAATACCTATTAATTTTCATATTTCTTACTTGGAGGTCATCATGTTTTCGCTCCACGTATTTTTTGATGATTTGAAGATGAGTTCGATTAGGTTGTAGAAAGTCTTTTTCGGATGTTTTATGTATAATGCTTTATTTCATTCGTTCTTATACGCTGTATTAGGATGATAGGTAAAAGAAATGAAATCGTCCGCCTGGCCGGTGGCCTTTCGCTCGCATATCATACTCTCTCTGTCTCTCTCTCTGTTTCAGACGAAGCAAGCACGCACGTATCCTTTCTCTGGCTCATTGCCTCTCGCTGGCACATCATACTCTCTATTGTTTTCTTTGTCTTTCACACGAAGCGAGCGCCTGGCTCCGCCCAAATTTAACGCTCGAAATCTAACGCTTTTGTTCGAGCTGGTATGGTGTTGTATGTGTAAGTTAGCTTCTGGATAGCCCTCGTATGTACGAAAGCTATTGACGGTAATACAAGTGGATGGAAATTTTTCTTTTAATATTCATGTTTTTGTGTGGTGTATAGGCGCAAGCATTTTTACTTAATATAGCACTCTTAACGGTCTATTTTGCGATCTTCGAAGAGGGACTGAATGCGTACATTCTATCTTGACTTATTCCTTCTATACCTATTATTATTTGTCCGTTATCGTCTTCTACTACGGTGTTTCTATCTTCTGTGGTTTAAAGACTATAGTTATTTGTTATAGTTTGGGAAAGAGATCTTTTGTTTCATTTCTGTGAGTGTGTTTGAAATTTCATTTACATAGTTCCCTATTTCCATTCTTATTTTTTCCTACAGTTCATGTTCGTTCGTTTCTTTTCTTCCTTTTTCACTTTGATAAAATTTGGTTCTATATTTTTCATCGTTGTGTCAATTCCGTCTGATTTGTGGAGTATCTTTAATGTTTAGTTTTAAATGTAATTCTGCTATTTACAGTACGTAATAACTAAGGATTGATAAAAGAGTGGATGACGAGTTATCATTAAGCAGTGTAAATCGGACTGACGGCCTTACTTACGTACGTAGGCACGTAAGTGGAGGCAAAGACCGGTTTACACTACTTAATAATAACATGTCATCCACTATTTTATCAAACCTTAGAAATCACAGCCATCACCAGGATATGTTTTTGTATCCTAGAAAGTCTAATTACAGTATGTTTCGTGACCAAGATATTAAGACAAAAGTTTCAAAAGAAAATTATTATCCCTGTTTTGCATTTTTTAATGTGATTCATTTATGGTTGTTTTTCTTCAAGTCAAATTACCTAATGTAATTGATTGGTGGATAATTTTCTCCTAAAAAACAACTACTATACAAACAGAAAACGTGGCGGTCACTGTATTTAGATCGAAAATCTAATGACTATCGGGATGGTAGTTCTTTTTAGACGAGAACTGCCAAGCACCTAATCGCCTTTCATTCCTCCGTAACATTTGTTTTATCGAAAATATCCCCACTTATTAAAATAGAGCACCTAGCTCAGTCACCTTAAGCCAGTTCTTGTTCTACTTTACAAAATACAATGAAAATCGTATTCTTAAAAATTCTTTTACCTTACCTATATATCAGTAAAATCTTCTCCAAATCTTCGTCATATTGATTTATTGTTATTCGTGCTCTTAAGAACTTCAGATTAACTGATCTTTCTGCAATAAGATATTTACTATTTGGGAGTGTAGTATTAAGCTACTTTATTTGTCTCTTTAATATTTTCTGGTATTTTTGTTTGCACGGCTATTTATATTTTCAAAAAATAATATTGTGGTCAGTTACCTATGCCTTGCAGCTATATTTTTCATTAATTCCTGTTTAGGCGCCTTCTTGTTTGTACAATCTAGTTAGCTTAATTCTAATATAATAACCTGGATTCATCATTTGTATTTGACAACGAATCATTGATTTTGGATAACTCGAATTCATCCATAAAGAACAAAATACAAACGAAAGAGTTAAAGAACTTATTACCAGACGTAGTCCAAGAGTGTAAAGTATGATACACGAGTTATAATATTTGCAGTAAGCTTGCTCACATGCAATGTGCATTCTACACTTCCGCAATGATACAAACACTACCTTTACTTGTTAAACTAAGTAAGAAAGCCTGTGGGTTAAGGTACTAACTTGAATATAATGTTTTCTACAGTTTGCATAATCCCAAACGTACAAGTCTTCAGAAGGATACAAAACCCAAAAGGAGTTGGCCAATTGGAATTAATATTTAGACAGTGAAATGACATCGCAGCCTTTTTGAATTTGAGCGCTATTGTCAACTAAATTGTGAAGCGGCTGACAATAAGGTAAACTGCCCATTTAAGTAGTTGCCAAGTGGCACATACATTGGATAGATGACAAACTTGGAAACCAGTAGATCATAGAAACAATGTTACGTTGTTATCTTGCAAGAACTTTATCGTGAACCTTGCTGTACGTATCAAAGCAGCAGTAGGAGTCAATTTAATGCTCATAAATACAAAGAATACAATAGCCTCCAGTACATTTCAGAAAGGATAGGATTAAAAATATGATTTAATTTCACCAATGGAGAGAATTCCACTTAGCAGGTATTCTTTTGAGAAAACAATGGAACTGAATCAAATCAACATATTAAAAACATTATTGATTTTGAAATTGCTTTTACATTTTTGCGTGTTGAAATTTTATACTTCTCAAACACAATGAAAAATAAAACATTTATTCTAAAGCAATTCTTTTCCACGTCAACATTCACCAGTCGCAATAAATTTCGAAATAAAGCACCCAATGAAGTTTTTCAGAAGAGTGACTGGTACTCGAGTGTGCATTACACAATCTTTACATTTAGGTATACTTTTATTCATCATGATTCACGATTAGTTTCTTGACGTCCGTTACTATCGAATCCATTAAAAAGCAATAAGAGAACCTGACCTGTAACCCAAGAGCTACGCAACTCATATTAACGAGCGATTTCAACTTAATTCGATACCTACACGCGTTCTCATTCTGACACGCGAATACGTAAGCAGTTTGCTAGTAGACATAGGCGTCTATAAAGAGTATACTTGTTAGTTGATATTGGTCTACTACTTACGAAACCAACTCGAATTTACGTAATAGAGTGAATTCATTTTATGAGCTTTCGAATTAGAGCATTTTAAACAGGGCAGTATTTACAAAATTTCTTGAAACAAATTCAGATTCATTTTAATACTCTTTTTCTACTTATTTTCTTTGATTCATATGAAGATTCCTCCGATTTCTTGTTTTCTGTTTGTCCAAGAATGACAAAATTAAATGGACGAGTTTGGGAGAAATTCAATTAGCTAAGGAATGAGACTACGCAAAGGACGGATTTAAAGCAGCAATCAATTTGGATTTATGGTCCTAACTTATAAAAAAACCTAGTGCTAGAGATAATAGAACCATGTTAATATGAATGCCAAGATGTGACGGAATCAAAGAGAACCAAAATGCCAATAGAATTGCAAAATTCATAGATTGCTTCGGTAAAAGAGAAGAGAAAAAGTTCGAGAAGGGGAACAAGTAACAGATAACGCTTGAAAAACCAGAAAAACCTACATATTACTGGAAGTGAGACGAAATACGGTTGACAACAGCAGATTGTGAAAAGGAAACTGTATGTCACAGCATGGCTTCGTGAAATATCATTGGATTTTCTGTTGATAGTATGGTTGCTAATACTATAAATTTGTTATGCCTTTGCGTTAGTAAATGTTGTATAGATTTTATCAAAAGTATTCTGGGGACTGAAACAAGAAAGTGTAAAGCAAATAAATATGGACAGACTGGACTAAAAATCAATAAAGGAGGAAAACGCTAGATACGTAGGAGCAGCTATCTTACTATATCCAGTAAGAAGAAACACCACTAGACGCTACTTGATCCTTATGAGGGAGGAGGGGGGCAGTCTTAGAAGAACAATTATTCTGGGGATATGGACAAATAAGTACGAAGAGGGTTAATCGGTGTAGGAACAATGAAAACTGTATTTTGCGCATATACTGTTCAGGAATAGGGCAAGTTCTTATATTGGTATCTTGCTTCATTTGATTTCTATGAGCTGTCTAAATCGAAGCGTTCTTTCTGCTACATCTATATATTCCCACTATGTCCAGTCGAAAGAATGATATGAAAATGATTTCCTCTTTGAGCTAAAAATTACAAACGGTGGCTTTCTTGTGCTGAATATCAATGTTTCCTTTGAGATAAGTAAATTAGAAGACGTTAATTGTTAATTCATGGGTTTTGATCCAAAATTCTTGTTTATTTTTGAGATGTTCATTGGTACCTTTCAATTTGTAATCATTTTTCATCACAACCATGCTATCGATTATTTTCTCTTTTCTTCTTCCTCTTTTCTTACTCCAATAGTCGCTTATAACAAATCTATTTTGATATGATATTGTTAGCTTCATGGCGTATCAGTTGAAGGGAATATAAAGCTCTGTTAACACCGTTTCAGTGGTTGTTGCTGCCTTCCCTGCGATTTCAAGTGTCTGGCTATTTTTATTAGCCTGATCTACTAATGTAATAGTTCCATCAATTATTTAAAGAAGTCAAATGTGAAACTAACCATTGATTATCCATATAGTTCTGATATCTCTAAATGATTTCTTTTTGTTCCCTTTTTTAGAATGACATGCATGCTCTCAATGTTGTGGAACCATTCAGGTTCAAGTCGCAAGTCATCTTCTGAATGAAGATACTTTTTCGAATAGTGGTTCCAACAAATACCAAAAATATTTATGGTAAGAGTAAAGGTTTTGAACAGTAAACCCGTTTTAAGTGTTTTTCAATTTATCTTTTATACAGATGTCCCCGGATTGACTTCACTATAGGTATAATTGATAAAAAATTTTAGAATCTCGTTTTAATGTTTTGGGATGCCGCCCTACTTGGTTTGAAAAGAGTTTGAAGCACATTATTACTTTTTCAAAATTAAGGCCGTCACGACAATTGCGAGAAGAACATTTCCTATTGACTTAAAGTGCCAGTTTGGTCAATAATGCAGCAAAATGTTGTTGAGAAAAGTTGTTAAAAATATGAAATTATCACTCTATGCTGAATTTCATAACCATTGGATCAGTTTAACTAAATCATCTGCGGCGAGAGTTAACTGGAAAACAGTGAGACGCTTGAAATCGTCAAATAGACGCCTTTTTGTTCTATCTTTCTTCTTTCATTAGTTCTTTCTCTCTCTCACACACACACATACGCATCGCAAAATGTGCCGTATTTGCGTATCCCCCATCAGATGGCGCTCCCTTTATTCAGACTCGAACTTTCTTCAAATTCAACTTCAACTTATTTACCATCGGTTTCGAAATTAAATACTTTTTCTTTATACATTGTTTATTTTTACTCGATTTTAGAATTTTATCTTTTATTCAAATAAGCACCAAATGCTTAATTCTTTCATTCCTTTCTTTCATTTGTTCTTTCTCTCTCACACACACACGCATACTTATCGCATCTTATTTGCGTCCCCTCCCATCAAATGGCGTTCTTATTATTCGGACTCAAATTTACTACAAATTCGACTTAAACTTATTTACCATCGGTTTCGAAATGAAATACTTTTTCTGTATACATTCTTTATTCAATTATAGAATTTTACCTTTTACTCAAATAGGCATCAAATGCGTAAAAAGCTTCGTCCTTGTCGTGTGTCCCACGATACCTCTCCTCTTTTTCTTTCCTTGAATAAAATATTTTATTAAAAATTTACATTAATTTTGTCTTTGAAAACTTACACATTATGCTTGCTTTAAAAAACAAAGAATTATTTCTTTTTCCACAATTTATATAGAATACTGATTTAATCAAAGTTATCCGACTTTTGTCAGATTTTGCACAGAGTGATATAATTTTATCTCTTGAAC
Source organism: Chrysina gloriosa (assembly GCA_038088585.1). Classification (NCBI taxonomy): domain Eukaryota; kingdom Metazoa; phylum Arthropoda; class Insecta; order Coleoptera; family Scarabaeidae; genus Chrysina; species Chrysina gloriosa. The sequence continues at coordinate 18,758,958 of CM076091.1, forward strand.
AACTTTTCTGAGTAACATTTTGCCGTATTATTGACCGAAGTGGTACTTTACGTCTACAGGATTTTTATTTCTCAATTGTCGTGACGGTCCCAATTTTGAAAAAGTAAAAAAGGGCTTGAAATTCGTTTCAGACCAAGCAGGAAGCTATCCCAAAACGTTAAAACAGAATTAAAAAATGTTTGATCAATTGTACCTATAGTGAAGTCAACCCAGAGACATACTATATATTTCTAAGAAATTTTTGTAGCGGTTTTCACATTAAGAATAAGAAAATTCGAAGAATATGATGATAAAGAAGGTGTGTACGAACTAGTTAAGGACTATAGAAAATCCACCCCTAATTATATGGCAAATCTTTGCTTCTTTTGGAAATTCATGTGGGTTATAAGTTTTAGGATATTAATTGTCACCCTAGTTGGTACAGAACACAAAACTTTGGCTTCCTTACTTTTGATTCTTAATAAAATCAAATCTAAAAGAACTTCTTCACAGTGAGACATGAAATCCCATTCAATTCCAAAACAGATCTCATATACATATATTTCCTTCTTTTATCCTTATTTCGTAAGATATAATGGCCAACCAATTTATCGCACTAGCATTTACCTGAACACGATTTTCATGAAAGCAATACAGATTGCTATTCCATGATAGTTGCATTTCCTGTGTTAAATACGTGCACTTAGTTTACGAGACCACCGCCTTTATAATACATGAATCATGTTTTCGAACGTTTTCACTTTCATTTCGTATCTGAACGGTGCGCGCATTCTACTTCACAAGACACTCAAAATTCTACGAGTGGTAGTAGGAGATGTTTACACTTCTTACAAATGGTCAATATTTACCTTTCACCTTTGTATTTCTTGGGTTTCCTCTTCGCAGGTAGCATCGATCTTCATCGGCGCACTGTTCTATCATTCGCGTTTAAAAATTCTTAGCGGGAAAAAGTGCGTAAAAATGCGCGTCAAAGCTTCGATATTAAGTGTACCGTTCGTGGTGTTTTTGATTCTATGCATTTCGCGTTTCTCGGACAGGAATAAAAAATTAATGTTAAGACAACGCCACCAACACATCAAACTGGATATTTTTCATTGGCGCCAATAAAACACCCCACGAAATCTCTAGCGGAACTTGGTGCAATGGATGAATTGAGCAAACATATTTTGTTTTTCAATAGGATTCCGAAGAGTGGATCTGAAATGCTGTTATTACTGATACAGTGGCTGCAAGGATGGAATAATTTTAGGCATGTGCGATTAAAGGATGATGGGAGGCCGAAAATGAGTAGATTACAACAGGTAAAATGCCTTTATGGTAAATTGTAACCTATATATGACGCTCAACGTAATTTTTGTTCTTTGATGTATTTCAAAAAATATTTATAAACCGTATAAACATCACCTACGCAATTGCTAAATTTTCTTGTGGAAATTTTTGCATTTCATGCTACCAACTCTGTAATATTATGTGATTGAAGTTGTGTGTGGTTTACTGTAAACTCAGATCTAATAGTTTCTACCCTTACTGCTACGAATTTAGATATGCCACATATCTATCTTGATAGCTAAGTTACCATCACCACTAGAGAAATTGTAAAGGCGGGTAGCGTCATTTAAAACAAGTCACATATTTTCAACACTGAGGATGGTAACTTAGTTGTCTAAATATGTATTCGGCGATAAGTACTTAAAATCGGTGTAGTGAGGATAACTATTTTATCTGAGTTTCAAAGCATACCATGTAACATAATATATCGTTTTCAACTGACTTAAGGGTAGATATGCAATTAATGTGGATTTCATAGCAATAACGAAATATTTTGTTATCAACTTATGAAGAAAACTTTTATAACTACAAACTATTCAAAATTGTAAATAATAAGCATATTTATTTATTTCTAGGATAAAAGCGGCTTGTATGAAGTAATCCCAAATTCCTTCAAATTTTTAAAAGTTCAAAAACAATAGGAGTTTAAATGGGGAAGGTCTGTTTTAACCCTTAAAATTTCTTAAAATATCAAAACGTGGTTATCGAAATGAATGGGAATAATGTTATGAATTGCACCTTAAAAGGTGTTGGTTGCTAGGTATAATATCAAACAGATGACATCGGAATGTTATCGAGAATACTTCTCAAACAACTCACGACCAACTCTTCAGCCTTGAAACGAGAAATCGGTTAAAAACATGTTCAAAATTAAAAATTCATTTTCATCTGTTTACCTGTCAAAGATCAAGGTGATCTTGCCACGACAATGGTCGGTGATGTCTTATGTAAATTCTTAAAGCTTTTGAAAATTTCCATAGAAAGAAATCGAATAAAAGTATTGGTTACTGAAATGGTAATGTAATTCGGATATCTCTTATGAATTTTTATAATATACAAGATCCTGTAATGCATTGCACATGCTGTTTTCATTGATTACAATTCCCTTTTCCTTCTCTAGCTGTGGTAATAGTAACACCAACTGGTGCACTTTCACTTCAGAACTATCTACACAAAAGCATACATTTTGCTATGCCTTTGAAATAAGCATCCTCCAGGTTAGACGTATTAAAAAAGTTAATTCTAGGATAAAAGTGGTTCGATATTTTCTGGAGCCATTAATTTTACACCATGGTTTTGATAATAATTAAATGGATGTTACTTATCTTTTAGATATCCTTTCTACCACTAACTGGACAATCACACAACAACAGATCTTGTTTAAAAAGATTTTAAATAGTTGGTCTTGGAAATAGCCATAAGAAAATGGGATTGCGTTGTCCGCAAAATCATGGAAAAGATACACAAGAATGTAATCCAAACATAATTGACTAACTCGTCCGGAAAGCTTGTTTCATACATTTTATGTAATATATTTATATACAGAATGTAAATTAAGTAATGGGTTTACTCTCAGGGGGTGATTTATTGTCATATTTTATGGGAAACAGTTCATGAAACATGTGTCCTAACTGGCTTCGTTTGGTTTAGTTTGCAAACACTATCATATCTTGTGAAGTAAATATGAACGTCAAATTAGCTCAAATGCATTGTATTTATGGGCTTGCAGATGAAAATGCTGCAGATACCCGTCCAATTTATCAAGTACGATATCCTAACACACAGATTTCAAAATGCAAGGAATAAGTTTCTATTCCTTTTTCGAAAACTTAGTGAGATACCAAAGAACTTGAGAGACAAGAAAGTTGTATTTTTAATAGTTTAATCTAGTAAAAATGTCAAACATAAAAGAACAGTGGCGTACAATGAATTTTACAATAAAAATCAATCAGGTAACCTTCTGCGGCGCCACTGGAATTATTATTTTAAATCTAATTACGCCCAAGAGAAGCTCCTTGTGCTTGTGCTAACAGACTTTTGAGTAATTAATTACAAAACCGATTTTTATTAAACTTTGACACCGGGTTTCTCGAAAACGAAGCAAGTTAGGATATATGTTTATATGAAATCTTTCTTATAAAATATGACAAGGAATTAGCCTCTGAAATTAAAGTCGTAACTTAATTTACACCTTGCATATATAACCTTAAAGATAGGGAACTAAATGGGCGTACATTATTTAGAACAGATTAAAATATTAAACACACACGACAATTAGAAAATATCGACTACTTCGTAATACATGTAGGTGTATTGATAAGGTTTGTAGTTGTATACCTAATAGCGGTTCGAGTGAAGGATTTGGGTGTATTTCTACGTTTTTGGTGATGTTTTCCGTACTTCTCTGTGATTAAATGTTGAAGAAATGACAACTATTACTAACCACTTCATATTGTGTTTTCTGTGATATGACATGATTCGACTTATTACAGTACTTCTATGTTTTTATTTCATTTGTCCAGATTCGTTTTATAATTGCTTCATGTGACAGGATTTTATTACGTGAAGAGTAATTGGACTTCCCTTTAGTTAGACATTTTTTAAATTTCTGTCTTTCTTCTTTTTTCATTTTCTTAACCCCGAGTTGGTTGCATGTATATCTGGTAAATACATGCCTTAGTTTTATTTTATAGTTCTCCCCAGTTTAATTTCCGATCAAAACGCATATCAAAATATTTTGTTGTTATGCTGACTGGTATTTCCAAGTTTTTCACTAAAAATAATTGAAGATTGTCCTCTTTAATGGTGTTAAGGTCACCTTGACGGATTTTGTTTCAGTAATTCTAACTCTCCAATCTTTGGTTCCTTGGATGAGATTGAAATGATGTAAGTAAAGTTTGTTTCCTTAGAGAAGAGCACATTTCGTCATATGCGCAATGAACTAAATTTGGTGTTCGGTATACGTTACCATGGCAACCGGCTAGCGAAAGTCAGTGGCACGTCACATTCCACGTATATCTCCATGACGTAATGTGGTCTTCTCTAAGGAAACAAACTCTACTTTGCACCAGGTTCTTTATGTGACACCAGAGTTTGTGGATTATCATGCCGTTGGTGGTTAGCATATCTGAGGTTGGCAATAGAAAAAGTAGTGGCCCCATATTCTGTAGAATTTCAGCTTAGGCTGGAAATATGTCAGATTTCCATCGATGTCTTTATTTCGAAATTGCCATCGCTCAAATATGACCTTGCGATATTAGAATATGTTAATCTTAAGTAGCCGATTTGTATGTCAGACCTAATCGAAAGATCCATTTGTTGTCTAAGAAAACACTAAGTTTTCCTCAAATCATCCGTAGAATTATAAAGTTACTTCTTTTATGGGGGAAACCAAATCACAGGTGAATACACATTTTGACCCACAAGATACGTTTTTAAATAATTTGATATTTCTGAGACGGTTTCTAAGACAATTAAACAACACCACGAGAAATATTTCTAAACGAAAACATATATGGGTTCGGTCAGTGCTTAACTGGGGTTTGAAATCGCGGGAGTACGAGCGAGAATGAATAAAGTCCAATACTGGGACAATGAGATTGAAGAAGATAGAGCACGGGACGTGCAAACAGGCCTATTTGTGCCCGATCTCATTGTCACTGTAATGCTTTTTATGCGTTTTCGCTCGCATTCGCGTGATTTCAGACTTAAGTTAAGCACTGACCAAACTGGTATATCTAAATCGCAACGTTGAAGTACATAGTCGATAAATTGTTAATTATTGCCGATGTTATGTTACAGCTTCCTTATTTAATATACTCTCTTTTCAATACGACGTGGAGTTATGTATTAACCACATATTGCCTCCAATCCCCTTTCTCTTTTTTGATACTAGTCTATGCTGGAACAATAATGTAATAGTGCAATACGTAACTATGGCTATCGGGAATGAGTAAGAATGGTAATAGACCATAAACGATTTCAACATACGCATATAAATTCTCTATAATTAGAAATGATTGTCCAATAAAAACAGCACCTATTCCTTATAGCATATATATATACATATATATATATATCTCCTTATACATGGTGAATATTTTAAAGCAAATACATATGTACATACATAGAAAATTGTACGTGCAGAGTTAAATGAACAACTTGAACCACTACAATTCGTCGTTTAATAAAGATAAGAACGTCGGATGACATATTCACAAACAAATGTAGATGACAAGATTTCTTGTAACCTATTATCAGAGACTGCTTTGTACATAAATTATCTTCGCCCCTTATTTCGGTTATTAAAACTGATAAATGGATAAAATTCTTTCTTTTTTAATTTCTTTTATATAAATGAAATTAGATGAATCACGAAAGATATGAGTTCAAGCCAAAACTGCAAGTATGTGCTTTGCGCAACTAATAGTGAGTTATCCTTGGTGTCAAATCGTAAAGGAAGAAGGTGTCACACGCAAAGTTGGATAAGTTCTTTCTCATTCCACAATTATGATTCATAACGTTGGGATATGTATTAAATTCCTGTGGTTGCTAAGGTGTCTCGCGATCCTCTTAGCGCCTTTGGCGTGGTTTCCTGTTTTTCTCTGCCTCTTCCTTCCACTTTCAGTGAATGTATTAGTCTGGAATATTTTAGCCATAAGTACTACGTAGCCATACCGTTAGGATTGCTTTCGTTTTACTTTTTCAACGGCCGATTATTGATTTAACTTCTGAAATGCTATTTTTAATTTTATCCATTTGTGTCCAATGTTCTTTATAGATAAACACTGTTAGTTTGACTAATGTTGCTTAGAATTCGGATCAATGAGGCAGATGCACTTCCTAGGTATCAGATATTTCACTTAATATTTAGTTTGTTTTCCTTCAACTTCTTGCTAGTTGTCCTCCTTCCCTCAAGTTGTATTTTACATTTCCTTCTTCAGATTATTATTTGGGATATTTATGTTGCTTTGTAGCTATCTTGTTGTTTCTGTCATTATCAGTATGTCATCCGCATATAATAAAATATTATGAGGTTTAGGTAATGGCATCCTAATCACATTTTTTTGGTATAGTTTTTATATATGCTTTTACAAGGAATAGTGGGTTTAGACTACCGCCACATTTTACTCCTTTATCCATACTAAATTCCTAAGATCTCCAACCACATTTTCATACAGACTTTAAACTATTCTTACAGGTTACAGCTTTTTGCAATTCATCCATTGCATTCCATTTATGTACATTCTGGCAGAACGCGATTGGTGGCTGATTATCATCTTGTGCTTATTGTGCTCTCTGAAAGCTGCTTTAGGTTTGTCTTCAATTTCATCTCTTAGTTTTCTTTCTACAATTTTGAAAGTGCGACTGGGAAGTAGACATAATGACATAGTAATTCTGATATACCGGCCAATTATGTGATCTGTTTAGTTAGATTGCATTTGTTTAGCTTACCATATTTCTGGAAGAGTGCTCTTAATTATTAGTTTACAAGTTTTCCATCTATCTCCAATAGGTCTGGATGAATACCGTAACCTTGTGATACTTTTCTATTTCGTCTTATTTTTATATCCACTACATTTCTTACAACCTACTATACTCGTAGAATGCACTTCTTTCGTGATCATCAGGTTTTTATATCTATCGTTCTAGTATTCTTTCAAGTTGCTTCCCGTAGTAGTCTTGTCAAGCTTTTGGAGTTCCACCTGGTGTTATTTTAAGTTTTTGTTGTTGTTTTAAACGTTTCTTCTTGATTTTGCTTAATTTCCTGCCATTTTTCAACATATTACAGAGTCGTTTATTTTAATCTCTTCTCAGGTGATTTACTTAGACTACTTTGTTAACATTCCTATACTCACGCATACGGTCTGTGAGACCGACTTATATAGTATAGTATACGTCTTTCATTTTGACCTGAGTATAGGAAGGTTAAAAACTTACCGTTTCTTTAAATTCATTTCTTCTTCTAGAGATAGTTTCACCGATCGGTTAGTGGATTTGTTCTTTAAAACTTACCCCCGGTCTCCTTTCTTATTTTTGTGATCATTTGCTTCCTCATTCTTCCATTTCGTTCTCCTCTTTCCTTTTGCTATCTTTTTGTTCACAAAAATTTGGGTGGAGTTTCTTTGAATTTACTCCACCGTTTGTAACTATTCCAATATTCCAATAAAATAATAAATAATTTCTTTTTTTCTTTCCATTTACGAAGAGTTTTGCATTTAGTTTTTCTGCACATCTTTTTCTTCTTGTTGGGATTCCAAACTCATTTCTTTCTTACTAAATTCGTTTTCCTCTTTTGACTTTATAATTCTTGTTGTTTCATTCTTTCAACCAACAAAAACTAACAATATTTACTTGTATTTACTTAAAAGAAAGGTAGATATTTATAAGATTCCACACAATGTATAAAATACAATAAATATTCCTATTATGGTAAACAGGAATCATTGCAATTGTCAAATGATGAAGGAAGAAGTTCATAAATCATTAACTCCCCAATTCAAATACATCGAAGTAAATGTTCGGCTAAAGTAGCATTCTTAAATTCCGGGCATATCTTTCTAGCAGTTGCTTTGCATTTCTTAAAATTGCAATATATAATAGTACTGCCCATAGAATTTTACAGCAATTTTCTTGAAATATTTTTTAAATTTACTTTAATACTTATAATAATAATCTTATAATGTATGTACATAAAATCATTACGAGGAGATACATTATAGCTTTTTTTCCTTTTTAAACACATGGTTTAATATACGAGGGACGTAAGAATCGTTTCCAAATCGTTTCCATTTGAAGCCGATTATCGTTGTTGATTCTCTCATAAGGATGGGCTATCTCTTTGATTTATCTGTGATAGTAACTTATTTCTTTAGTTTAGCAAAGCTTCAAACTGATTCTACTCTTATCGATACACGTTCAATAGATTCCGTACCGTGATTACTTTGAATATCAATAGCCGCTTAGATCGGCCAATTTGCATTTCCATCCTTTAAACGTACTTTTTGTATGTCCTTTTTTAAGTGTTTGTATTAACCTTTTTTCGTATTATTACTAGTTGTATGGAGTTCGGAAAATTTGAACTTACAAAAATTTGGGAAAGTCAAGAGAACCCAGTGAGATATTTGATAGGTACGAAATTCGAGATTCGAATTGTGAAATTGGGAAAAGAGTAAGAGACTCGAGGGTAATACCAAGAGTGCTTCAAAATTACGGATATTTTTCATGAAAGCGCGTTGTTAATAATTCCACGAGTTCGAAGAACGAGTGCAATTAGACAATGAGCTTGAATGAAAATTATCCGGTTAATTTTTAAGCAGTCGTGGTATTTAGGAAGAATATTTCTCGAAAAATACAAAATACTCGAAACCAATAGTATGACGTACATTATTTATTTATTGAATAGTAAAAACTGCAGTTATGATAATTTTAAACAACATTTTTGCAACGACATTGCCACAGAACCGCTGTTGTTTGTCATAGGAGGGGATATATCTGTTGAGGCTCGAGTTCCGTTCTGTGTTTCCTTATTTTTTCAATTATTTCTTTATGATGGTCTTCGTCAATTTGCATGTAGCTGGATATTGACTTCGCATTACAATGATCTGTGATTTTTATTAGATTTAGCTCTGAGACTCCGCTTTTGGCGAGTGTTGATACGGCAGTGGCCTCGTTTAGGAATTATTTGTCATTTTCTTGGTGGCGTTAAAGCCTCATTTTACTGCCTGCCTTTTTGTCGAAATTGATATCTTATTTACTCCTACAGGACTGTTTTTGAACCAATTTCCGGTGATTCTCCAATGTGGATTTAGAGTCAAAAATAGTCGGCAAACAGTCTGATTGGGCTGAAGTTAGTATCTGAATCATTCTTTACCAGCGATTTTGTATCAGCTAGTTTTCGACTACCTCCTTGCGCGGTTTTCGAAAACAGGGGTCATATTGGATTCTACTTCTTTTTCGCCGATGTTGTTGGTTTATTCTTTAAAGAATAAACTCTCTTGCGCTTTCACAGCCTTCCCAAGCAAGTTCATAAGGCAGTATAAAAGAGCCTGTTTCTGTAGATCTTCTTGCGTTTGCTCATCACATGCTTTGACAAGTTCCTTTAGTTCATTGTAGGTCAAAAAAGTTGCAGATTCTTTACGTTTGTCTTCCATGCCCTGTGAGATGTTTCCTTTACCATTTCTTGCATCTCGGGCAGCTTAAAGTTCAATTTGCTCGAAAGGATTTATTTTAATTCCATATTCATTAAAATACTTTTCCAGTAGTAATTTGCCAGTAATATTCCAAAGGACTTTTACTGTATGTTGTTTATATTCCTCGCCATTTTGCTTTCTCATATTAAAGGCCTAATTTTTCAAAATAAATGTGAGTCGGATACTGAAGTTTCTCGTTCGAATGTGTACTTTTTTCGGCGCAGAATGACATAAACTGTCTCCAGATACTGTCCTTGCCCTTTTTCCTGGTTTTGGGTGTACTTCTATAGACATTATCGTCAACTGCTCGTTTTGGGATATCCCCAAATCGATTTATGGCGTCTAACAAATTTTCTTTTTGTGACTTTGGCATCCCTGTTGCAACTTCATGGCAACGTGGAATTTTCACTGATTATTTTTGTAACTTCCATTTCATAATTCAGTACTTGCTGCATCGTTACAACAATGTATGAGTGAAATATTCGCAAACATCTTAGAATTGGGATTTGAAAAAAATAGAACTAATCCCCTCGATTACAAACATGTTCATATATTAAAATATTAAACAAATCCAATCTTTATATCATCGTAAAATCCAAAACCATCGTTACGTAAACTAACACACTTTCTTCTTACTAAACTGTCGAACAACTTTTAACATGTACAAGCATACCTACACATCTTTTGTCTGCTTTTATGCGTGTGGATTTCATGTGCGTTCCATGGCGAGTGCGTTCAACGTTAAATCAATTAAAATACCAAACCGGTCGTTCGTCGCCGAATTTGGAGATTTGTCGCAGGTCGCGAGACCGGTATCGCACATTCCACTTTCGGAAAATCGAAAGTGATCACATCAACGTTGGATATTTGCATTGTTCTTAAAAATGTTCGCTTTGTTCGCAGGAAGAATTAGTCGACGCAATCCAAGATAGGATCAGACAGGAGGCGATACCGTTATGCTTCGACAGGGCGATCCACTTCATAAATTTTTCTTCATTCCACAAACAGTCGCCTACTTACATAAATTTGATCAGAGATCCGGTGGATAATTTTGTCGCAAGGTAAGTATCGTACATTTGAAACAAGAAATGGAGTGAAACAGTTAAAACAGAATACTAGTACTATGTTTGAGCATATCTACTGAATGCCCCGTATTACCTCTTCTATCATTAAAAATTTTAAAACCTTTTTCATATAAAATTCTGACGTCCAGTTGCTTCTATTATACTCTTATAAGCTAAAAATACGTAATTTGTTCCACACTCTCTCCCAACGGCTCCTTAAACGACAAGCAAGATTTACAAGTTTTATTTTCTCTATTATTTCGACAACAACGAATGGGGTGAATCTAGCTCTTTGAGGGATTACAATTTTTAAAATTAAAATTCCCCGTTAGTTCACAATTTGATCCTGCTATCCTAATGTTATTGCAGTTGATTTTCTTTTCTTATCTAGTAATTTGAGATAAATCTGTAAGGGAACAGATCTACTATTGAAACCATAAAAGACTACCGCTTTAAAGCAGCATTTAGAAGGAAACGATAGAGATTATCTTAATTCAATGGTATGGACGATTGTATGGAATTAGAGAAATTACACTCAAAATAGAAATTGTCTCGTGTTTTCTAAGTACAGTAGAGCATCGATTATCCGAACTAATGTTGTCAGGGGTAGGTCGAATAAAATTTGTGATGTTTTCAAAACAACGATTGAACATTTGTTTAATAATAACAACAACTACACTTTATTCCCAACAGCTACACAACCAAGTACAGAAAACAATGCAATATAATACGGAGGGTAGATTGACAAGTTTCCGTAGTCGCCACTAGGGGATTGCTATTTTTCCATCGTCGTCGTGTTGGCAACTCTTTCATATCAACTGACTGCTAATGCTAAATCGATGTGCCAAATAGTCTGGTTTTGACAAGCATTTAAGTCAAGTACCTTTTTGTGTTTTCAACTGAAAGCAAAGTTCGAGCGGCAGGGGCGTAGCCAAGGGAGGGTTTTAGAGGTTCACCCCTCCCGAAATGTGGACATTTTAATATCTTTCGTAGCCTATCACTGCTACTTTTCTTTTATTGAGTTTTCAACTAAAAGCAAAGTTCGAGCGGCAGGGGCGTACCCAAGGGGCTTTTTAGGGGTTGAATCCCCCGAAATGTGGACATTTTAATACCTTTCGTAGCCTACCACTGCTACTTTTCTTTTATTGAGTTTTCAACTAAAAGCAAAGTTCCAGCGGCAGGGGGCGTAGCCAAGGGTTTTTCTTGGGTTGAACCCCCGCCCTCCCCCGAAATGTGAACATTTTTATACCTTTCGTAACCCAGCAGCAAAGCCCAAAAGACTGGATACCGTGTTATAGGCAGTTTATGCCTTTGTGAATGTTTTTGTTTGGTGTGAAAGTGAAAATAACATTAAAAAGCAATGGATTTAAAGTAGAGATAGAAAAACTATTGGGGACAGCAACAGTAGAAATAAAAGTCTCTCTCTTTGTAACTCTAAGCTTTCAAATTCAATTTAATCCTTCATCGGGGAGTTAACCATGAGAACTGAGAAACCAGCTTGTCGGCAATCGAACAGAAGAATGTCAAAAAATACATTCAAATGTGTTGAGGCGGGGGTAATAATTTTTGAAACGGCGATTACGATTTACGAGTAACTCCCGCATATATATGCAATGAAAAAATTATAATTTCTCTCTTGAGACGCCCCCCGCTCCCTTCCCCTCCCGCTTCCACTCCTTTGTCCCCCGTGATTATCGATCGTTTACTTCCACCAATAGAAATGAAGCGTTTCTACACACAGAGTCCGCGTAGTATGGTCACGAAAAATTAGCCTACAGGAAGCGAGGAAACGTTCCGATGCTCGGAGGAGGCAAAAGAGATACTAGCGCGTCGCAGGAAAAAACATTCTACGGTGGAGTGTCCCGATGACCGTACGAGGGTGCACATCGTCAGCTCCTAGGGTTTTACCGAACATAATTCATGTGTTTTCGGCAATTTTAGTTTAAACTACGAGAATATAGGGGTAAATTACATCTATTAAAGTTACCTTAGAATTATTTTGGCAGGGACCAATTCACATGTATGTCGAATGCAATGCCACAAAAACAATTCCGATATAAGAAAAGTTCAAGTTATAGAGTTGCATTTCAAGAGAATATAGAAAGAGTTCGATTTGGAGAGAAATTTGAGTGTCCACTTAGAAATCCACTGGGCGGACCACGAATGTATATTCTTAGACCTCATCACTAGCCTGGACAATTAGGGGTATAAATAAAAATCCGGATAATCAACATTCACTAAAGATGAAAACAAAAAGGGAAGTATAAAATTATCAACCACGTTTTTACACAAAAAAAAATTTATGTAACTATAGTACATAGTTGAAACAAATAAACGACACACAAAACAAGTAAGTTGTATACCTAAGATGAATTTGGCACAAAAAGTCAGGTTCGTCGATTTGTATTTCATCTTTAGATGCTTTCAGGACCTTATTCCACGATTTATGTAACGTGCTGTTTTTTACTCCATCCCATGCTGCGATTGACATATAACAACACTCTTTTAAATCGATTTTTCGCATTTTCTTTTGGATCGTGTATATTAACGGAACTTCCACATTTTTAAAACAACGTAGATTTTTCGATGTTCCTCTCAAAAGCAGTGGAACTCTGTGTATCCCGTTGCATCAGCACACACCATGACTGTGACATGCTCCTTGCTGATCTTGTAGCCTGCAGCTGTGGATTCTCTTCGAGATATCAACTATTTAGATGGTAAAGCTTTCGAATAAAGACATGCTTCATCTACATCGTAGACAAAATTCATGTTATATGCATTCTGTTCAAGAAATCTCTTTAAATTATCGGAAACAGAAATTGCTGCCGGGACCTCAGCACATAATTTTTTCCCCGTGAATCTCGATATGTCAAACCCCATGTCGTAATTTGAAATTTTTCAAGCACCCAGAACTTGCGACGAACGAAGAGTCACCTCCAAACTTGTTCAATTTCACACAAAATGGGCCCAGATATGGTATGTTTTTGGATAAACCAAATGAATGCAGCATCTTCCAACAATTCGGATTTAGGTTTTTCAAAGATTTACGATGTGAACTGCCCTCCTCACTGTCAAGATTAAGTGCCTACCGACTGATTGAATCAAAATTATTCCTTATTCCCGTTGTCGTTGATTTACCCACTTGGTCGCTATTGTCAGACCAGTTTCACCCCTCTTCAGCCGCGTTATAGTTCCCAAGAAAACAATACTCGTCTCCTTTTTATCGACAATTTGCAAGGTTTACTTAAAATATGTGAGCACAAATCCAATGTACATCTCACAATAAATGATTTGAAATTGAGAGCCTTGATTGGAAAAAGTCTAATGAACAAATTACACAGACATAATTCTTGGTAAAGAACTATTGACACAACTAACAACCCTCTTTCTAAGAATTAATTAACCTTTTTATACGTCGATCGTCTCAGCACTGCACTATACACTTCTTTTTGTTTTTAATGATAATGTAAATAAAATTCCGAAAACTAAAGCAACCAAAGACTGAACCCGTCTTCTCGGAATACCGTTCTCAAGAAATACTCTGTGAAAGCATTATCTACTAAGGATGGTCGGTCAGAACCGACGTTTTCTATGATTTGATTCTTTTTGCATGAAGTCAGTTCGAATAATTGAACGATCAGATAACTGACGTTCAAATAATCGACGCTTTACTGAGTGTCTACTTTAAATCGAGATTTTCCAGTCGGCTTATTTTTTACTGCGTTACGAACAATAGCTTTATATAATCCTGATTATTAATTCAATGAACATTATCAGCTAATTAGTTATTACTTAAAACTATTGATTCGAAAAAAACCTATGCTTCCATTTCCTACCCAAGAATCAGACATTTAAAATTCATGGCATTTTATTCTCTGCATTATTAAACCAATTCAATTCAATTCGCCTAATTAAAGGGAAATTACGATGTTTTTAAATATTGCAACGAGGATAACTCTAAATACTTAATCGTTTCTGCTTTACCACAACATGAAAGAAGTCCCACCAGACATCAACCATGGAATGGACGCTTCATTCATTGTAGTTTCATAAGATTGTATGTCAATGCTACTGAAACGTACTTAATTTTTTTTTAAATTGCGGTAATGATTTGTTACACCGTGAAGAATGAAAGACGGAATAGAAATATATAAGTAAATGTGTTAAGGTTATATACACATTCACCAAATAGCGGTTTTAATACGGCACCATGCACAAACGATTGGAGTGCAAAGTGCCTAGCACGGGCATATTCTTAGTTTATTCCAACCAATGATCTATGCAGGAATATTTTTCTTGAATCGGCATTAATTATAAGTTTCGCCATAATTATGTATGAATATACATTTCCATTCGAACCTGTTTTATAACTGCTGATTGTAAAATTTTTACCTTCAATGGTTTATTGCCTTCATTTTTTTAGTTTTAATAAAAAGCTGAGAATGTGGTAATGCAGTAAGTAGATACTGTTAATGTCAATGAAATTAGTCCGAAGCAGTGGCGTTACCATAGGATGGCAGGACAAGTAAAATTCTGGGGCCCCACCATCTTAGGGGATTCCGAGGCGTTCCAATTCCATCGACATATAGACACTTCCACTGTCCTAGCTTCCAGGACGAAAAAATAGATAAATATATTAATAAAATTAAGTGACAGTATTATAAAGAGTGATTAAGCATCGCATATACATATATTAGAAACTCCTGTTACCTAGCAGCAATATCCTTATAACCCGTTCACAAAATCACGCCATTGCTTTTTATGTCGTATCATAACGTTTCCTTCGTTCCATGTTTTCCCTTTTTCTTTCAAAATGTTCCCATTTCAAGTCAATGTTAGTCTGCCTCTTCTTTTTCAACTCTTAATTCTTACCTCCCATAGTCTCTTTATTAGAGTGTTTTCGTCAAGTCGATGAAGATGCCCTCAGCAACTTAGTTTCCTTTATTCCACCATATGCAATACAGATTGGATCTTTAGTTCTTTTCTGATTGCTTCATTAGGTATTCTATGCATTCTGGTAACCCTCATAACTCTCCTCAGAAATTTCATCTTTATTTTTGAGTGGACTAAACACTTTTATAATAAGTTACAGTGGTGGTTTTCTAAGGATCCTGCCCTTAACATTTGCTGGGTGCCTCATATTATCTGCAGTACCTGATAATCGAATTAACGTCCCTAGGTAATTTATGAATAAATATTTCGAAAAATTGTTTGTTCAAAGCAGGTTTTCGTATTCTAACCCTCACCTTTTACAGGATTACAGTGTACAAGAGGGACGAAATTTTCCTTTTAATATGTGTATGTTTGTGTGGTCTTTTAGCGCCAACATTTTTAATGAACCATCGATTATATTCTATTCTTGGTGTTAACTTTGAAATTGTAACGGGAAATTGTAAAGATGTTCCGAAAGATAAAATAATTTTAAAAACTTTGTTGTCCATAATCAAGCGGTTTAGCTGATTGTCGCTGGCTACGCAAAACCATAATAAAGCAAGATAGGAAAGTTGTAAGGTTAGTACTACACAATAGACAAGCATCCACTTTTGAATTGTGGCAAATTTTAAAGGAAGCAGGCGTATAATATCAAAGAACACGTTGCGATCTCGATTATAGGATAAGGAAGAAAACAACAAATGATCAGATCGATCAATGGGCAAAAATGCATAAGTATTTTATAGTTGAGGATTGGAAAAATATGTGTTACTATAGAAACTGATAACTTCATATTCTTTTACTTTCCTTGTCCTTACGCTTGAAACACGATTTTGTTCACCTTTACGGATGAATCACGTTTAGAAAACAAAACATTTACCTTTTATTATGATTTCGTCGTCCATTACAGGACTTTTTTATTTTGTAGAATGCTTAATGGATCAAGTTCAAAACTGAAATGTAATGAAAAATACTCTGGGATGATTTATGGAATTTATTTAATGAAGAGAGTGGTCCGTATGCAAAATAATACAATAATAATCACTTGGGAAATCGGTAGAAACTGGGAAATCAGTTTATCGGTATACCTTTGGCCCAGAAACTTTCAGGATCTTAACCCAAGTGGAGTACCTTAAAAAACGCATTTATTTATTGATAAACCTCATTCAAAACTACTTAAAAGGAAAGCTCGTAATTCTCTTTTTACCCGATCTTTTTTTTTCACGAATTTGATTTAACACGAGTTAAAAAAAAAAAATATATATCTTTTTGATGGTTTGTGTTTCTATGAATTTTTTCATTCTCACTCTGCACAAGTATGCATTGTAACTTTGCGTTATATTTTTCACAATTCAGTTAGATTATGTCGATTATATACGTATGTATATGAATGGGATTCCCGAATTATGCATAAAGTAGAGACGTAATGTATTTTCTACGCAATTTAGTTTGGTTTTGAGAGTTGAAAAGAAAAGACGTTTCGTTTTTATGGATATTTACAAAGTTATAAGTAAAATTAAGTTGGTGCTCATGTAGATTTATAAACTCAATAACAGGTAAGTTTTAAATAATTTTCAAATCTTAGCATTATTAATATGAAATATATTTTGATAGCCTTAACACAATGTCATATGATTCACTTGTAATAAAAATGAGGAGGGAGGCGATCAGTTTAGATACTGAAATTAAAATTTTAGATCAAGTTGCAACGGGACATTATACAGGAAAGCATTTTGGTATTCAAGAAGCTACCATAACAACGATTAAGGAAAATGAATCTGCGATCAGAAAATCTGTATGTTCTGGAACGAAAATAAGTGCTAAATAGTCGTCATACGTAAGAGATGCTGTCAAAGAGAAGATGGAAAAAGCTTTGGTAATGTGGATTGAATATAAATCAGAAAAAAGAATACCAATAGATGGAATTACTATCAAGCAAACAGCATGACGAATCTATAAACGTGTTAAAGAAGTTGAGCCAGACACTTCGTCTCAGTCAAAACAACCTGAATTCTGTGCAAATACAGGTTGGATGACAGGTTTTCTTAAACGACCTGCTCTCCAAAATATATAAAAATCAAGGAAGAAACTGCGTCTGCAGATGAATTGGCTGCCAAAGAACTTGCTCTAAAACCTAGAAAACTTATTGAAGATGGAGGATACATCCCAGATCAAGTTTGAAATGTAGATAAAACTGGCCTTTTTTGGAAATAAATTACCAATTCACTGGATAGCAAACAAATAGGCGTGGGTAACCAGTGTAATCTTTACAGAATGGTTTCAGAAATACTTCATCCCAGAAGTTAGACGTTACATGAATGCAAAATGTCTAGAATTTAAAGTTCTTTTAATTCTAGACAATGCACCTGGCCATTCGGTTTTGGAGCACCCAAATGTGCAATTTGGTTATCTTCCGCCTAACACTACATCCTTAATACAACCGCTAGGCAAAGGGATAATTGCTACTTTTAAGACGTACTACATAAGACGTTCATTCCAATACGTGCTAGACAAACTAGGCCATAATGAGGATTTAACTATCATTGATGTGTGGAATATTTTTTAAATTATGGACTGCATTAATCAAGTTGGGTTAGCGTTAGCTGAATTAAAGTCATCAACCTTGAACTCATGTTGGAAAAATATTTGGCTAGAATGTGCATAGATCCTGATCCTGCCATCCATAATAACAGTGCTTTTACTGACATCATAACGCTGGCACATACAATTGGTGGAGATGGATTCGATGATCTATCAATTGCCGATATAGAGGAATTATTAGTTGATAAAAGCTTGAGTGAAACTGAAATTATAGACCACACCCTTGAGACTCATCATGATCGAGAACATAGGGATAATAACGAAGAAAATCCTCCCATTTTAAATGCAACTCTAATTAAAGAAGGTCTTGATCTTTTTAGTACATTAGGTACCTAATCATTTTGAACAACATGATTCTGATGAGGAACGAACTGCAAAATTTCAACGTGGAGTCAAATCATTAATGGCATGTTACAGGGATTATTATAACGGTTTATCACGAAATCAAACATAATCTTTAATGACAGATTTCCTTCTAAAAACTATTGAATTATGAACACAGGAGACGACAAAAATAATTACACAAGACGATGAACAAAATAATTCTAGTGATAGCAGCGACATTGTAGTTTTACGCAAACCTATGCGTTTATTGTCAGAAAGTGACAATGCATAACATTTTGTTATGTTTATATTATTTATACTTTTATTTATGTTTTAATTTTTATTTTTTATAATATATTTAATGAATTCAAATGTGTAAGCACGGACAATAAATTCTTAAGTGAACCCCAACAAGAATTTTTTGATAATGTTTATTGTACTTTTCAGTTGCTTTTTTAGGTCTGGAACCAATCTGCTATTTTTCCATTTAGACAATATCTTTTCTTACACGGATTTTTTGGGAACGTATCTATCGTGTAAAAAGAGAATTAGGTGTATTTGGAGACGGCAGGAAGTCGTTAATCTTGTACTGATAGGTAGCATGGCTCATAGAATTAAAGTTGCCATTAAGAACAATGGAGAGACTAAATATTAAATAGAATGTATTGCAACTTGAATAATAAGAAGAATGAATTAATAATTTCAACAATTTCGTATTTTATTTTGTAAAATAATCAACAAAACTAGAGAATGTTATGATGTCGCTAATTTGTTTGCCAGATGGTTGCAGTTCAGCAATTCCATTTAAATGTAATTAGTAAGAAAGGTTAATATTTTCCAGAGATATATAAAAAAATTAAGAGCCCTAATACAATAATCATGTTGAAATGCTACGAAAAGTTGTTGGAATATCAAAACGCAGAATTTTTTAAATTTGGTTAAGCAAGTATAAAAAGTATTTCAACATATTGCGTACGATAAATTTTACATACATTCTGAAAGATTGATAGTCATCTTTCTACTCTTTGGATATACATATGTAATATAAGCTACTGTTATGTATTTCTACCTCACTATCGCACAGTTATCTGCTTTACATATACGTATAACGAATTTTGATATCATAGGTATGTCGAGTACGTACATAGAAACATACTATCTTATTTGAAATTTAGTTTTTAAATAACTGGTTTCATATCATTGTGAAACACATACTTACGTCGGGAATGTTTCTAATTCATACAATACGTAGTTAATACAGTAAGGGAAATTTGGAAACGATAAAAATGATTGATGATTGAAATTAGAAAAATAAGAGAAATTTTCTAGAAGTATAAGCGAGTCAATACACATATGTATATGACGCAAACAGTCAGATATTTGCTTATTTCGAAAATATTCAGGAAAAATGAATTTTGCCATTTTTTATTTAAATTAAATACGTGCGTAATACTGCCCAACGCATCGGCAGCTGACATTATCTAGCTATGTATACTGAATTGAAATATGACAACAGTTTTCGCCTAATAACTCTGATTTTTTTATATGACAATAGCGTTTTTACGTTATTTTTCAATTGGGTTATGGTTCAAGAAAGAAAACATGACAGATTACAAAAATAACATAATCGTATTTTTCTTGAGCGTTTTTTATTACATAAAATCAATACAATTCACGTCAGAAGGTTTTAAAAAATTAAGGGGAAATGTTAGTTGACACTTCAGAAACTTCCTTTGCTGAACATTCTCGAATTAACTTTGAATAGTGTCTTTCCGAATTCCAATAGTAATCTACCATTACGCGTGTGTACAATCTTTTTGCTGGTAGCGAGGAACGCTAGCCAGGCCTATACAATCACTTCTCTTCAGGGATCTGCAGCACTTGTCTGTGACGACCCTGGAAAGTCGGAAATCTTGGCGGACCACCTCGAACAAATCTTTGAGGGGGCCGCGGGACTACGATTCGGATAATGAAACCGCAGCGGAGGCCATCAGAGTCAACGAGGAGGTCCTCTGCGCTCCCGCGGCTGAGATTCCGCCGGCCACCGACGAGGAGATCGCCGCCAACATCAAGTGTCCGGCCGCTGGTAAGGTTCCGGGCCACGACGATATCACCACGAAGCCGCCAAGAGACTCCCTAAGAACATCTAGGGAAAATTATTGGTGATCGTAAATGCAATCCTCACCATGGGCTATTTCACAAACCATCTGGAAAATATTCAAAGTCGTCATGGTTCCAAAACCGGGGAAGGACAAACTATTTCCACAGAACTACCGCCCCATTAGTCTGCTATCGACTCTATCAAAGATAGCAAAGAGAGTCATTTTATTCCGTCTCCGTGAAGACATACTCGACCTTAACATACTGCCAGATGAGTAGTATGGATTCAGGGCGGGCCTCTCGGCGGATCTTCAACTTTTCCGCATAGCAGAGGCTGCAAGAGAAGCCCTTGAGAGACGGGAAATTACTGGGGCGGCGTTCTTCGACCTGGCCAACGCGTTTGATTCAGTAGGGCACGAAGGACTGATTCTCAAGATAATACATGCCGGAATAAACACGCAGTTGGTCAGGATCGTTAAGTCCTATCTATCGGATCGTTCCTTCTCCGTGAGGGCCGGAAATCACATCTCAACGACGAAGTCCATGGTGACGCGTGTTCCCCAGGGGTCTCTTCTTGGCCCGGAGCTATTTAATATCTACATGTCGGACCTCCCACGCCAGCCGGCGGTCAGTTTGGCGATGTACGCCGATGATTCTGAGGTCTTCACCACATGCAGAGACGACAGGATTCTTTGTCGACGTCTTCAGGCCGCGGTGGATGACTTCATGGAACGGACGGAGAGGTGGCGGTTGTGTATAAATCCAACTAAATGCGTAGCCGTCCGCTTCACTCGACGACACACTCCCCCGGCTAATTCCATCTACGTCGGGGAGTCCCGCCTTCCATGGAGTCCTTCTGTGAGGTATCTGGGGATGATCCTGGAGCAGCGAATGTCCTTTGCTGCTCACATCAGGGCTGTCATCGAAACATTTTATGGTGACCGGAGGGTTCTGCTGCCGCTCCTGTGCAGGAGATCGGTTCTTGATTTAAGGATCAAGATGCTGATTTATAAACTATATTTAAGACCTATACTTACGCACGGAACGGTGGCCTGGGTCACAGTGGCGAATTCCCAACTAAACCGTATCGTGGCATGCAAAGTGTGGAATGCTCAACTCCATGAAGATCTATGCATACCGACCCTAAAGGATTTCATCTTCCAACTAGCAAATGCTAGTTAGAAGACAACCCCATGGTTTTATACACCTCCATGCTTGACCCAGACCGACCCCCGCCTAAAACAATCGTTAGGCGGGTTCAAGACCTATTCTAATCCCGAGATGGCTGCAGCTGATCCAGCGTCGACCAGTGGAATTTCCACCTGGATTCCGATGACGGCCCATGTTTTCCAAGAGTGAGGACGGAGCAGTGATGGCTCCATATGGATCACCCCTACAACCAACCGCGGCTTGAATGGAGACCGCATATCTGAGGAGAAAAAGGCTTTTGGAGCATCCCAGCCTTGGAAGAGAGCGATAGATCACGGTAGCGATCCTCCATTGCTTTTATATCTTGCTGATATTTTTCACCTTGGTCTTCGCTGATGTCACTCAAATTTCCACGAAAGCGATCTAAGTAATAAACGTTTATGATGCCCGTGTGACATCCAAGGCTTATGAAATTACCAGCATGTTGTGTATTAGCTCAACAACATAGTTATCAGCTTTATGATTGCCCGAAAACTGTATGACAACCAGCACAAATTATGTTCAAGCATATTACTCAGGTTCAATCATTCAATGTACGATGTAGGATCAGTACTTATGATGACCGTCAAAAATAATAACTCTAAATTATTCTGTGATGACCACGACCAGAAAACTTCATCACGCCTAGATTTATATGCAGGAATGCTAGAAATTTAGCGGATCTGGTAACTTAACATTCGAACAGTATTGACTCAAGATCGATTGTTATATAAGACTAATCGGCAAATAACGTGTTTATAAGTTAGTGACGCTGTATCTCTCTCTCTAAAAATCTAGCTCTTAGAGGAATAGGAAACGGTTTCCATATTTTGAATCGGAACACAACATATAGTCAAAATCAGTTATAACATTCCAGGCACCAAACCGAAAGTTCCTTTGTGTTAAGCAGCGTAAATCGTACACCAAGTAATATTAAATTCTTTTCTTTTCTATGAAGAACCTATTTGAACGTATTTAAATTAGTGTGGTTAAGACCGTCTAATAAAAATATAATACTTATATAACATATATAACGCTTCCCGTAACAATTATTGAACAACTGCCTCTATGTTCTTAAATAGCGGATTGAAGTTATTGTCCCACTTCGTGAAACATTTTCAAAATGAAAGATTAATAAAACACTTGGTATTGTTTCACAAAATTCGGAGACTATCAAAATTTTATAAAATAATACCAAGTGTTTTATTAATTTTTAATCTCTCTATCTAGGTATCAATTCAAGAAAACAACCGCAAGCCCATTAGATCGATATTTTACTGCCACCATAGAGAACAGGCTGCCAATTGAAAAGTGCATAAAGAACCAAAACCCGGAATGCACTTTCGAAATGGATCGTCCATATGACTTCTCCATTCCATATTTTTGTGGGCAAGATGTTAGATGTATGTAAGTTAGCGTTCGCAATCATCAAAGCATTTCATTAAAATTCTAGAAGTTGTTTTGTATCAAGCACAGCTGAAGTTATTATCCATCCTTATTTAATTTAAACGCTTGTACCTTGAAACTAAAGACAATGTTTTACATTCAAAATTTCTAACAAGACCAAATTTTACTGATACATTTCGCGAACAAATTTACTTATTCATAACAATGGCTTCAGGCTTGTCATGTAAGACCGACTGACTTATAAAGAGAAATGAGTAATTTATTGCTAAGTTGACCATAATCTTCGATCGTATTATGATGTTGGTTGCACTTCACAAAAACATTTATTTGAAGACAACTTCGTTCAAAGTTTCAAGTTTAAAACTGCATTTTTTCTCATCCAAACATTGTTTTATTTCGAGTAAATACCTAAATTTGACAGTTTCAACAATCTTTTAAAAAAACAGTTTATCATACGTATTTAAAATTTAAATTTACACTATTTCTCATGAGAAACAATTTCACCGGTTTCAATATCGCTTATTATTGTTGTTCAAAGATTACCAAATGATTCTAATAATGAATAGATTACAAAATAAGAAGGAAAACTGCACTTGAAACTTTTAATGTTTATAATAAAATTATCTTCAATACATCAGACAAATTACATTCTTCAGTGTTGAAAATATGAATTATCAAATCCTCAATGCATTTCTGCGCTCATGTTTTCCATTTTCCAATGAACGCCTTTAGAAAATAGAAACTAGCCTTTAGAAATAGAAATTAGTTTCAATGCGATATTTGAGTGCCAGAATTATAGGCAAATAATAAACAATAATACTCCCCTAGAACGACCAACAACTGTTTTCTACGAGAACTGCCTAGCATAGGAACCTCAATTGTAGGTCGTTCTATAAGAGAGTTATGTAGGTTCTTTTTATTATTTATTTATAGACGCCTTTCCTTAAGCGGTGGAACCTTGCGTTTTTTGTATATTTACCATAGAAAAAATGCAGTGCGGTGTAATAAATCATTTAAGCTAGTTGCCTCATCAAACCTAAAAGGTACACCTTCAGCAGAAGAAATACTACAGCAAAATTTGCGAAACCTATCTTTCCATCAATTCTGGTTGGCAGGTTTATTTAGGTTTTATATGTATATGAAGGAACACCCGTGATCGTGCATAGTACAAATAACTTTTCTATCCCCAAACCAATTCATTATAGATTTTAGTTTTTACATACCAGGAAGTGATAATTCAATGATTTTTTGTAGGTTACACAATAATCGTTGGGCATTAGCGCAAGCAAAATCAAATGTGGAAAAATACTTTCCAATCGTGGGGGTACTAGAGGAAGTAAACACTACTTTGGAAGTTTTCGAAAAGAAATTGCCTTACTTTTTTAAAGGCGTCCAAGAAATATACTACAAGGATTTGTTAGGTAAATATTTTCTTGTAATACGCTTTGATATTCTAAACAAATTTTGTTCTAGAACCGTATCATATTGGTAACAAGAACAGGAAGTTAAAAGTATCAAATTTCGCAAGAAAGTATTTAAAAAGTCAATTGACGACAGAGTACGAGTTCTACGAGTGGATCAAGAAAAGATTATTTCAAAATCTCCTTCCAGCTACTTGAAACCAGGGTTTGAAGAAATCGTGAAAAATGAACCAAAGAAATAAATTGTCGATATGGCGACGAAGTGATATTGTTGAAGTGGCTTTTATTAAAATCAAGAAAATTACGAATTCATATTATTGGAAAATGTACCTTGTTCGCTTTTAGACACTTACCTGTTTGTAAAAGTTTCAAAATGGCGTCGTAAAAATATACTATTATGAAATAGGATACGTCAGTTTATTTTTTCGAAATACATTTTTGGATATCAAGTCTGTTTGGGAACATTATGTAAAATAAAGTAAGTATGTACGAACGGGTGGTGATGTAAATCTCTTTTAAACTATAAACGTGTGGAACAAAAAATAATTCAATGGCTCAAGTATATTTGTTAATTCTTAGCTATAAATCACTGTTCGTTTATGAATTAATACCAGTAAAAAAAGGACAAAAAACAAGGTACAGCTGATTAACACGCTATGCTGGAAAAGAATAGAATCATATTTAAATATAAATAAACCATAATCAACACAACAGCTCTCAGTCATTTTTTCTTTGCATCCTTTAACCCTGCTCCAGCGTTAAATTTGAAGAAGATGATATCGCCATCTTCTACAACATAATTTCGTCCTTGTTGTCTGTACTTCCCTGCTGCTTTTACGGCAGATTCAGAACCCTCTTCTTTGAAATCGGCGTATTTCATTACTTCAGCCATTATGAAACCTTTCTCGAAATCGGTGTGGATCTTTCCGGCAGCTTGGGGAGCCTTCGTTCCTTTCTAAGTATAGAAAAAAACATTATATTTAATACAATAACATGTTGGTACATAAAGCAATACGTTACTACCAAAGTATCGCGATTTTTCGTCACTTTTAGCTTAAAACTGGTATCACAAAAACTAACAGTTTCGGCCATGCTTCAAATTTGATGTATACCATCTCTGCCGATCAAACTTGAACTTATTCGTATAAGTTTGAACTGAAACAATAATCGGGTGTTTGGACAATCCAAGATAGAATAGAATGTAATAAAGATCACCCATTCACGAAGTGTTTGGAAGCAAATGACCGTCGCTTTTATTCCATGTTACTGGTCTCGTTATCACCGTTGTAACTGTTGTTTACCGATAGTCATCAACAAAAATTCAAGAAAATCAATGTGAAATTTCAGATTATCCTTCAACACAACAATGGATCATTTAAAAACTATTGATTATTTAAAACGGAACATCGTTCAATTAACAACTAGTTGGCAATGTAGTTCTGAACTAATTACAAATTACTTTTATTCCCGTTCCTCAAAAATAAATGTGTTGAGCCCATTTTCCACTAATAAGCTATGGAAGCATTGAAAAATGGCGTGTCTGATATACCATCTCTCGAATACAAAACGTATTTCGAAACCTGGTTTCAACGAATGTGAAAGTGAATTAAGGAAGGGAAAACACACACAAGCAATAAATGCACTTTTACTGAATTTACTTTTTGAATTCATATATTTCCCAGAAATTTTTACAGCTGTCCTCATATATTTAATGTGGAACTGTTTAGTGTCACGTCCAAACAAACGCTGTGGCTAGGCACTAGTTATAAGCCATTTAGGATAACAGACGAAGTACGCCATAATCAGTAATATCAGGATCAGTAACTTAAACAGCATAAATTCCTAACATTGTGCGCGCTATTTCACTGTCACATCAGGGAATTACCGTTTATTATGTTCTTGCTGTTTGCGATGTTGACAATTTGTTCTTCACTGTTGTTTTTCTAACTTTGTATCGCCGTTTCTTAATTTTCTATATATTATTTACATTTTATTATAGCAACTGTACTTTTAAGAACTAAAGGTGGTCCAACCAAAACGCACGATTTTAATTGTAAATAAAACAAAAAGTTTTCAGAGAATTATCTTAATATTTTTTATTATGATAGAAGGATCTATGACAATTATGTGTGAAACAAAATATCGGCCAAATGCTCGCCACGGCTTCGGTGGCATACCTTTATCCGATGGTCCATATTTTCAATGACTCTGAGACATAATTGAGGTTCAATGTTGTTAATGTGCCGAATTATCTCATCCTTTAGCTCTTGAATTGTTCTTGGATTATTGACGTACACCTTTTCTTTTAAATATCCCCAAAGAAAGAAGTCCAACGGTGTCAAATCACATGATCGTGGCGGCCAATTAACATCACCACGATATGAGATAACACGGCCATTGAGTTTCTCGCGCAAAAGAGCCATTGTTTCGTTGGCTGTGTGGCAAGTGGCACCAGCCTGTTGGAACCAGATATCGTCCAGGTCCATATCCTTAATTTCTGGCCACAGGACGTCCGTTATCATCTCGCGATAGCGAACACCATTCACGGTAACTGCTTGGCCGACCTGATTTTCGAAGAAGTACGACCCGATGACGCCGCCAGCTCATAAACCGCACCAAACAGCCATTCTTTGTGGATGCATCGGCTTTTCAACAATCACTCGTGGATTCTTATTTGCCCAAATGCAGCAATTCTGCTTGTTTACGAATCCACTGAGGGGAAAGTGTGCCTCGTCGCTGAAGATGATTTTCTTTGTAAAGTCACTATTCAGTTCTGTCTGTTCAACACACCATTCGGCGTATTGACGACGCTTGAAACGGTCAGTAGGCTTCAGCTCTTGAATCAATTGAGCCTTGTAAGCGTGTAAATTCATATCTTTATTCAAAATATGCATCAGTGATGTTCGTGAGATTTTCAATTGTTGGGCACGACGACGAGTCTAAGTTGGCGGCTCTTCTGCCACACTATCGCGAACAACAGCAATGTTTTCCGCAGAACGAACTGGGCGAGCATGCACAGGTGTTTTCACATTTCTTACAGACCAGGTTTGCTGAAATTTGCGCACAATTCTCCCGATTGTCGATCACGAAGTGCACGAAATGCATTTTGATTTGAACGCCCATTTTCGTAAAATGCTTCAACAATCTTAACGCGCTGATCAATTGTGTACCTCTCCATGGTTGAATTTGTCATTAACTGCAGTACATGTAATTTACTTAAAATTATTTGTTATTTTTACGTAATATACATATATGCACTGATTTCTAGAGGGTGACAAGTGAATTAAATATGCATGTGTCCGCTGTTCAAAAGATTTTTTCTATGATCAAGCAAATAAATTCTCCAACCAGTCCAAAACGTAAACAGAACAAGAATAAAGAAATATATATGAAACAAACTTCAAATGAATATCAGTTAACCGCAACTCAAAATGACACTTGCTGAACAGATGCAGACAAACGATTTGGCAACATCGCGTGACGCAATTATGATGTTGATGACGTGATCGTCTCTTGTCGTAAATGGGCTATAAGCAGTGGCTATGGTTTCGGTCGCATAGGTATGCGGTTAAGTGTTTTTTTTTTACAAGTTATAAGTTACGACTTTTTGTTAATAATGGTGTTTGTCGATCAGATAAGAAACACAAAGACAATACAATTTTTTTATTATTTTTTTAATTATTAAAATTTTCAAATGACGAAAAAAGAAAGAAATGTTGGATTAAATTATGAAGGTGACATGTCTTAAACTTCAATACACCCAATACCATACTTTCCTAAATATAATTGCTGTTTCAACAAAAAATTTGTACTTTTATCCAACCTCCCCAATCTTCGCACAAATACATACATACGTGTAATTCTTCATAACAACGGTTGCTAAGCATTTCATTTAGAAAACACAACCATGTTGGATCGGAAATAACGTCATAACTAAACAACTCTATTACGCTATTAAATAACTTTGCCCTCTATAGTTTAAAAGTGTTTTCATTTTTAAAATGGCTACTCCTCCGTAAATTTCTGTAAATACATCCACACACAGTTTGTACTACATATAGTTCATGCTAGCTTCCGAAAGATGGTGCATTAATCCCGAACAGTTGAAATATTCAACGTTCAATTGTTTGAAATATTTCGGGGAAATTTTCATGCAAATTCGCAGAGACAATTTAAGAGGGTGAAAGGGTAATTTCGGCACGATGCTTTCTGATGCACAAAGGAACAAACGCTGAACGAATTTTAATGCAAGGAAGAGAGGGTAGAAGGAAAAATGCTTCGTGAATGGGAAATGTAAATTCGAAGCTTTAGTTTGCTACGAAATGGGAAATTACCGGCTTTTACGAGGGCTAAGTTTTTAAGGCGACCATTTAGCCGCTATTTGGGGGCGGAATATTTATTCTATCAGCGAGAAATTCGGCAAGAATGGGGACGTAATATAAAATAATTGTGGAATAAAGACGACCAAAAAATAGATTTGCGATAAAAATAAGATAAAATGTAGGCTTCAAAATATGTACCGCCTTCCACCACTAGTTATTATAAACATTTGCATTGCAACTTTTAATTTGAATGACGTTAATTTGTAATTACTAACCTGAATAGTCCATGCCTTAACTTCATCTGGTCCAGCAGTGAAGAAGTATTCTAATTGCAGTGCCTTGTAACCTTGGACTATGATTTTGTCTAATGCGCTAAAAAGAAAATAATTGATCCAATTATATCTTAATATTAGTGATAAATTGCTTATTACTAGATATCGTTGTTGAAATTTCGACGCATATAGTTCTATAGCTAAATAAAGTTCAATGTGAAAATTACACAATACTAAATAGAGAAGGTCCGAGGGAATATGCAAGCTTCTGCTAGATTATTTAGTTATTATCATTAAATAATCATTTTAAACATTTTCTTGAAAAATTATAAATAAAATATATTATCTCACAGCTTGCCAATTTAATTAAGACGACGGCATCGGAAGAATCTAGGATGAATTTAGCAATAGGTTCATTATAAACAATATTGTAGCACCTTGTTGGAGAAATATCGCAGCAAACTATAGCATTTTTTACAACTAATGCGTCAAATTTATTTATAAGATTACATGAGGTAAAAGTAATGTACAAGAAAAAGAAAATGGATAAATAAGTTCAGTTTTGGGACCGCTGACTTATTTATCGCTAGATATTCCGATACACACTGGGTGTTAAACGCATTGCCCGCAGAAGTAAATATACCCGTCGTATCCAAATATCTACTTGACTTTCCTTAACATATTGACCTAAGTTAAGTAGCGTTTACATCTTTTTATGTAAATAATAAACATGCAAATAAGAATAAGGAGACTGTAGTTAAAATAATATATACTGTGTGTCTAGCTAAGTTCGTGACAAATGGAAAACTTTTTTATTCTTGGGTTTATGAAAAAAGTTATTCTTTATAAAAAGTCCTGCTTCATCCAAAACTTAAATTCAAATTGTCAGATTTTAATATTTGTTAGTCATATACGAGATATGACAAAAATATGAAATTAGTATAAGAGTAAAGTACCTTTATTTTCAATAATATTTAAAATGTTATAAGGAATAGTCGTTCAGAATTGGAAATTATACAATTTAAATATAGCATTTACACAAAAGAAAGCATTGAAAATGTTACACAAATGCTTCAACATATCCGCCTTCTCGTTCCATACATGTAACGGTTCTATCACAAAAATGCCTTAAAACCCTTATAATTGTTTGTGGAGTTATTTTACGGATTTCTTCTCTAATAACACGTTCTAGATGGCCTACATCCGTAAACGGCGCTTGAATATAAACATGTTCTTTTAAATAACCCCACAAGAAAAAATCAAGTGGGATCAGATCTGGAGACCGAGGTGGCCAACTTATTGTGGAAAAGCGGTGTATAACCCTTTCGTTAAAACAATCTTCAACATATTGCATTACGTCCAACCTGCCATGACAACGTGCACCATCCTGTTGAAACCAAATATGTTGGCGTTCCAGCAATGGAAGATTGTCGATAAAATTACTAATTTCACTTTGCAAAAAATTTAGATACCGGTCGGCATTCAAAGATTGGTGAAAAAAAGATTCGGTAGCTAACATTCTAAAAAAACAAATTTCATCCCTACAAGCCTACATTTGTATACACTCTAAGACCAGGTGATAATGACAGACGATTGGAGTTTTGTGCCGACATTCAGGCAATATTAGCAGATAATCCTTTTGTGTCGAGACAAATTTTATTTTCCGATGAAGCAACATTTACATCGAACGGAACTGTATCGAGTCAAAACTGCCGTTGGTAGACAGATGCCAACCCACATTTTACAATAAAAACTCGAAGTCAATATGCGTTCAAGACAAATGTATGGTGCGGAATCTACAAAAGTTATGTAATTGGACCTTTCTTTTTCACCAATCTTTGAATGCCGACCGGTATCTAAATTTTTTGCAAAGTGAAATTAGTAATTTTATCGACAATCTTCCATTGCTGGAACGCCAACATATTTGGTTTCAACAGGATGGTGCACCTTGTCATAGCAGGTTGGACGTAAGGCAATATGTTGAAGATTGTTTTAACGAAAGCGTTATACACCGCTTTTCCACAATACGTTGGCCACCTCGGTCTCCAGATCTGACCCCACTTGATTTTTCTTGTGGGGTTATTTAAAAGAACATGTTTATATTCAAGCGCCGTTTACGGATGTAGGCCATCTAGAACGTGTTATTAGAGAAGAAAGCCGTAAAATAACTCCACAAACAATTAGAAGGGTTTTAATGCATTTTTGTGATAGAACCGTTACATGTATGGAATGAGAAGGCGGATATGTTGAAGCATTTGTGTAACATTTTCAATGCTTTCTTTTGTGTAAATGCTGTATTTAAATTGTATAATTTCCAATTCTGAACGACCATTCCTTATAACATTTTAAGTATTATTGAAAATAAAGGTACTTTACTCTTATACTAATTTCATATTTTTTGTCATATCTCGTATATGACTAACAAATATTAAAATCTGACAATTTGAATTTAAGTTTTGGATGAAGCAGGACTTTTTATAAAGAATAACTTTTTTCATAAACCCAAGAATAAAAAAGTTTTCCATTTGTCGCGAACTTAGCTAGACACACAGTATATATTAAAAAATAACCGTTACCCACACCTTTCAGAAATAAATCCAGATACGTATTTCCATTGAGGATGGCAACTTAGTTACCGAAATACGTGTCTGGATTTATTTCCGAAAAGTGTGGTAGGATAATTTTATATATATTATATTATTATACGTTGGGGCGATTTGAGTATAGCCGCCCTAATTGATTGAAACCTAATATCCACTTGAACCTGCTAAACATATGACCCAATTTTTACAAACACTAACATTTCTGTGTCTAAATAGTAAAAATTGGAGTGTTTTAACGTGACATATGACTCGGCAATGACTGAGGTTTAGTAGAAGAGTGGATGACGTGTTACCATTAAGTTGTGTAAACCGGTCTTTGTCTTCACCTACGTGCAGGGTGCGACATTAAAATTCGGAGAAATAAGGGCGTCAGTCTGGTTTACACTTCTTAATAATAACACATTAATCACACTTTTATCAAACCTTAATAATGACTTAAAAGACTCGAAGTTGAATGGATTCTGCGTTTGATGCGTCTTATCGTAATATCCCACTTGAGGTTGCTTAAGATATGGTTGGAGCCACTACTAGCGTTTATGTTTCTAGGTCTAAATAACATCGTATTCGCACGTATACGAGGTCAGGGATTCTCAAAACTTTCCATGTAAAACTTCAACATTAAAAAAGTGAATTACGACTTTATTGTGCTAGTAGGAAAATATTTTCTCTTACAAATTTTGTTTTATTTTGTTTGAACTTTCTTCTGTTTTAATTTGATGTATGAAGTTTTGAAAGGGGCTATGGATACGTTAATTTTGATAGGAACGGTTCGGTGGAATCGGAATATATGAGATAACAAATGCCCTGTTTCTGAATTTGGAAAGAAACGAGGAAAGTTTTGCAAAAATTCAGGTGTCTGTAAACCAACTTGTGTCATGTGATTTCTTAAACAGTATTCTTATTTGAGACCATTTTATGACTTTGTTGAAGAGACATAGTTTCAATCCGTGAGTCTTTCGATAGGATCGGATCCGTACAATCGAAATTCGTTGGATTAATTGCTTCCAAATGAGGAAGAAAATCGCGAAGGTATCCGTAGGTCAATTCGTTTCATTTTTTGTAAACTATTTTCGTTATTTTAGAAATCATTTTGCCATGCTTTGTTGAAGAGAAAAATTCATAGTTCTTCGATAGGAACGAACTTTCAAGACGACATCGTTCTTGCCATGAGCAAAAAGCATACATCTATATTTTTGACTCTGTTAGTAAAAAAGCTTTAATTTTGCGTCGAAGGATGAGTACATTGGGGATTATTGGCCCATATTTTTGGAGACGACCGTGATGACCACTCATCGATTTCATTTGATTCAACACTATCTGGCCTTTATCCCTATTTCGACGCCATTTTCCGAAGAAAAAACAAAAAGGAAAGCCATGTGGCACCGCAAAAACCATTCAAACGGTAGTAATTTGTTCATTTGTGTGCAATACACGATCTAGTTTATTTTATCTTTTTGATGATTCATCTTGTATACATTCACGTTGAATTAAATTCCCAAACTAAAATTCAAAATCGAACCAAATTCATATAATTATGTCGACGATCTGTCGATTTAATAGCGACCCTGTTATTTTAACCTAGTTCGTCTGATGAAGACCGTCGTAGCAAAAAAGACGACACCAAACGACAGGGAACGTACAATTACACATATTGAATATCATCGTACAATTGTTATTTTCCAAATTCGATTTCATTAAAAAACAAACTGGGTGGATTCCTTCCTTTAAAATGGTCTGCGCGGCGGGTAATTACCGAGGACGGAAACCACTACTTCAGCGCCTCTTGGCGACCTTCAATTTTGACAAATCGAATCACCGATAAGTATAGGTGTTACGTAATGCCGTTACGACCGACGACCGTCTTTTTCTCGCGTTTGCTGTGCTAAACGGGGGTGACAATGACGAACAGCGATGGTATAAAGAAGGAGGGCTACGGGTACGCGCGCGTATTTTCGAAATTATAACCGAATTAAATGTCTTCCCTGTGACTGGCAATTACAATTGTCGGAAAAAGTAATTTTGAACCACATTCGAATTAAATGCGGACCTATGATTATCGGAGAAGCAATCAAAAAATTGTAGGGTTCATCTCGTGTAAAAAATATTAACTAATATTATTACAGAAAACGAATTTTAAAATATATATCTAAGTTATAGTAAATATGTACTAACTAGCACCATGACATGAGTTACAAAAACAATTGCAATTTTAATTTGCGTATATATAAGGGGTGCTTCGAATGTTCTAGGAGTTTGACTTTAGTTCAATTACGTCAATTTCATTGATCAAAGACAAGTCAAGACTTGTCTACGCAGCTTTTCCGTGCAATCTTATTTAGTATACTTTAACTAAACTCAACACCGAAAGGTAGAAGAGCTCCAGATTAAAAAGAACACTTGGCTGCTTGACTGATACAGGCGTTTTGCCATACGACTGATCGTCAAAGTCGTGACAAAATCATTTTCCTTTAATTCTCCTAATCTAAAGAGGGTGTGAAACCATCAGAAATCGTTCGACGTCTGCAACGCGTATTTGAAGAGTCCACAAAGTCTAAAAGTTCAATCCATGGTGTGGAACGTTGCATAAGCGCCTGTTATTAAAACAGACAATGAAAGACCTCGGACTAAGGGACCTCGGACTAATGTGGAAAGAATTGCGGTAGCAATTCTTTCCACATCTATCCTATTTGCCAAATCCGACTCCTAGTGATTTTTATCTGTTCCCAAATTTGAAAGAACCACGACGGGGTGTTCGATTTCAGATCTTAAATGAGGTAAAACTTACTATAAATCGGTAGATTGAAGAGACCCCGAAAGAATTCTTTGAGGGCGGTTTAAAAAATAGGTTCACGTTGAGATAAGTGTATTCAATTAAATCGAGATCATATCGAGAAGTTAGATTGTAATTTTGACGAAAATTAACGAAAGGAGCAAATTAGAGTCAACATAGACAACTTTCGAAACACCCCTCGTACACCAAGATTTGTCAATCCAATCTTACGAAATCATATTCCCATTAACTTGGAAGTAAAAACACGATTAAAATTAGATAATTTAGGTTCCTTTTCTGGGGGTAGCACATTTTTTGTGAGTAGATTTACATCGACCCTGCAGGCATATATCATTTTGCAACATAGACAGCTACATAAAGAGATAGACATTAGAAATGCATTAAAAGTCATTTTGTGCTATTACGATTTTTGACCTGTGTTTGGTGCGATAATGATACGTTTTGGTCAATTACGAAACTGGAGACTTCATTCAGAAATATGGTGCACAACCATCCTCTCGGCATTTCGGAAAAAGTGAATGAAATTTTAATCCGGTATTTTTAGCGTTTTTAGGCGGCTTAGAACAATTTAATTGTCGTAAAAAATGTATGTTAGAAGATTTGGAAACTATTATCGACCTGCGAATTTGTAATTTCTTTATACAATCGTATTATGAGACAACACCAAAATTTGATAGGAGTCGTAATATTTTTTTGGAACGTGTCCATGGTCTCTTTGTCTTAAAAATTGCAGACGGAAACTATAGAAATCTTGCCCCATAGCAAAAGGATAATACACGCAACTCTAAAAACAAATGGGTAAAGAACCTAACATTCATGTGTCGAATATTTATTACAATAATTTAATATAAAAGGATTTAATACTGCCTTGGTTTCTCCTAAATTGTAGAATTTATATTGTTGAGAATTGAAGTAGGAGTACTAAATGAGTTCCAAACTAACACACACACACACAAAAGGCATTTGAAAATTAATTTTGTGAATTACTGCGTCACCGAAATATTAATAATAACTGATATGTGAGACCAGCACTTGCGGGATGATATGTAGAAGCAAATCCTTCTGCTCAGATCCATTTCAAGATGACAGTATATCAGATGTGATCAAACGAATTAAATGTGAAGGTCGCACGGGCATGCGATTTATATTGGCAATTACGCGATATCGATTACATAAACAAGTCCAGTCTTTCTTAAAATTAGACGTGGTAACAAGTTCTCATTGTTTTGATCTGTAATGCTGCATCACTGAGAATAAAGTATGTGATTGGTCATCCATCGTTCAACTTCCTGTACAGCCCCCACGTTATTTCAACAAGACCGTGCTCGCCTCCACATCGAGGAAGAAACGTATGTAATTCATGTAAGTTCGACCTTGAATCGTTAAGCAAATCTGAATTCAGTTGAACACTTTTGAGAGCTAGTCGGCGCATCCATCAATATTTATTGCATCCACGTACTTCACTAAACAATTTTGAATTCGTGCAAGATTTTATTCTGAAAGCTATTTCGTCGTTTGATACGTTTTGGATAGATCATTTAATGCATATACAACTTCATGTAAAATCATCACGTTACTCCCACACGACTTACACCAAGAAAAGAAGTTTGGTTCTTCTCCACCAGGTCATCACACAGGCTTGCACAGGAATGAACATAAATGTCGATCGGCACCGTCGCCAAATTTGCGTACTTTTGGATTTTTGCAAAATCAAATGCGCTGATGCTATTTCACCCTCCTATTATACTCTTCATAGCTATGGGGATCAATAGAAAAGATATGGATTGTCATATTTCAAGGACCATCCAACGCCCGTTCGAATTCATATCAGGATGCTACTGCAAAGGAGCACGAACTTTCTACCCAGAACCCAACACATAATCGCTACTTTAATCCGATGGTACTACGCACCGATGACCAGATGTTAAAAGCTATCAGTGTTCGGCGCGGAAGGTGCCAAGTTGAATTCTAGGTTGGAACATGATTTTTGATAAGTCAGGACGAGTGACATCCGAGAGTCGAGGGTGGTTCATAAGCATAAAGCTTCGGCAATATAGAACCAGGGGTATCCGGAAATAGACAATCTTGGAGTTTTTCAAAACTGAACGTTATACATGTTAATTTATAATAGTGGTTAGCCATGAGCCAAATGCCATTCAATGCCTGCTAGGTTCCATGTCAAACCATAATACTGCTGCCCCACTGCATTTTCCATGATTTTTGAACTTGGTACCATGTAAAAGTCCCCGCTGGAAATGGCATTTTGAGATGGATTTTAATAGATGACATCTGTAATGAAATCGAAGCCACCTGATGACATCCGATGTTTAAGGTCACCTGAAAATGTGGAGAAGCAAGAAGGCAAGGTGTACTCAGTAAACGGAAACAATGCTCTGTCCATCCCTATCAAATTGTGGATAATCAGAGCTATGCAGTTCGGAAGGCACGACTAGTCACTTATAGGGTATTATAAACAAACACTTATAATTAGCGATAACTGACGTTCTCAAATACAAGCTGTCCAGGTAAATAATATCGCGGTGCAGTCATTTTGAACCGTTTAACTGACGTCATTACTGGATTTGGACGATTTATAGCCCTGATGATAATGCCATAATTGAATCTAGAGAATTACGCCAGACTCAAAGACTTGATGTGAGATAACGCCCAATGGGTTTATAGAAAACGATGATACAATTGTCGTTCATAAATGAAACTACCCTGAGCTGTAGCTAAATTTGGAGTAAATCATTGAAATTTTTTTGGGGAAAACGGCAATAGAATGGTATTAACTTCCAAAAATACATTGCGATAATAAGTATCTTCTTCCTAAAAGAACTCCCTGGACGACAAAGTAGAATGACAAACCCGTGACGTCAGTAAAACGGCATCATAACCTACACAGCTCGAGTCATTTTGGATATCCCTCGCGACGCGTTGATTCTTTGTTTAAGTGACGTCAATTAGTCATTATGGTTTCATGAGTTTTTAACTTGAGATTATTTTGGATGGTGACACTTTAGATCCCGTGTTTTCCGCAGGGCATATATTTGCGGCGGCTGGTGATCACCAGCAACGAATGCTTTCAACAGCTTCTCCAGAACAGCATCACCAACAACTGCTTAGGTTGGTTCTTAATCTATCTTTCCAAAATCTAGATTCTATAAATTTTTCCGACCTTTACTAATTGTTGTAGCCAATACGTTTCTATTATTTTCTGTTGTTATGTATCTCAAATTAACCATCGAGCATCGTGATCGAATGATTGATACAACAGCATTACTCTCCATTGCTAATAACACACAATATTAAATCCTAAGTAACAAATTGCAACCCTTAATCAGTGAGTGAATACGACAAAAATTAATATCCTTTCAAATCCAAATGTCTGCGACCCAAAAGAGCTGGCTCGCAGATTTTCTTTTCGATTGCGTTTCTGATCAAACAATTCCAGCACGAGTGGCAAACTGCTTAATTTCCTACCCAGCAATCAGTGTAAGTTCATTTTTTTATGGTTTACACTTTGTTTAGGTATTATATTTAAATACTGTGGGTATGTTCATTACTGTACGTATTTTTTCCACTTCTAATTCTTTATAGTGATGCATGATATCTGAAATATTTGCTTGTCTGAAATGCCCTTAAACCTTGATTTCGGATACGGGAGGTCCTACTGTATTCATAAGCGCATCACATTGGCGTCTATTAACGTTTATAAGGCGCATTCAAAGTCGTTTAAAATAATGTACCTATATATGCAATTGTTTTCACACCCCAAGATACAACACAAAAACCATTTCGTAATGAGCCAACTTAGCGAGTTGCATGTCATGAAGTGCTTTGTTAAATAACAAAATTCTATATATTTAACGCAATTATTATATACCATAATAACAGCGTACGTTTTCAAAACTGTTAATCATTGTACAAAATTACTTAAAAAAGTGGCCGATCGACAAATAAATTATTATTGGAATAATCACTATTTGCTGAAAGCGAAAAGCGAGTTATATTTCTATTCCTGTAGATCAAAACCGTATCAGCCAAAATTAGTGCACGTAATCACGATTATTGTAAGACATTCAACGGATCGCCTTTCCTCGTGGTCTTCACGGTTAAGAATTTATAGGAAGATATGCGGAATATGTGTAACTTTACGCCGGCAACCTATTATTAGGCGCCCAGGGTGCTGCGGTCGTGGACGAATGATTTTTTGATGAGTATGTCATTTGATTATTTCCAATCCGACACAAATGGCGGTCTAAATGCTAAAGATTGCGCCCGAAGATCCCGAGAATTAACATAAATTCCTCTGTAAGTGGAGCGAATGATATGAATGAATGCGATGTCGTTTATGGACAAAGTCGTGAGTGAAGTGTATCGGTAATTGTGAGGATTGCAACAATGTAAGAAGATGTATCATTCGCGCGATGATACTCGAGACGAACGCGCACGGTTCTTGACATTGCAAATGTAAATTCGCGAAATTTGCATGAACAGATGCTGAATGCGAGGAATCGTAAAAATTCGTGAGGAAAACGTAACGTTGATGTGCGTTTTGCGTGGATATAAAGCGAAGACGTCAGTTCAGAATGATAATCTTCAATTATATTTCAATTACAATTGGAAAAGAAAGTAATTGCTTAGTTCAATGATGGACTATATCAAATAAAATTGGTCTAGAGTAATCTAGACAATCTTAGAGAATTATAATCAGAAGCATAGTCAATTATTTATTGGATTTCTAATTTCTTATGATTTTACAATATTTCAAAGTCACCTACCTTGTTACTTTGTTATCCTCGATATATTTCTTTCGAAGTTCAGGATCCTCCATTTCTACCAACTTGAATTCGAAACTACCAGAGAATGGAATGATGATGGCTCCAGGATCGTTCTTGTCTACCCATTCCTTAATTTTTACTAACCTGGCAATAATAGAAAGAAAAATTATGTCCTGTATGTGCCACAAATTTTGTCTTTCCTTTCATACATTTTCTAAATAATACAATAGCGACCAATGGATCTTACAGGAATATAATGATATCACATATCATTACAGAAGTACACTATCGCCCATAAGTATTTGTCCACCAATATTTTCTGGATCTTGCATATTTATAGACAGATTTGTTCTGTAAAATAAATTGATAAATGATAGTTCAAGTCTGCCTATAAAAAAATTGTAGCTGTAGTCATAAAATTTACGAAATTTCTCGGAATAAGGATGCATAAGTACCGGATGCAAAAATCAGATGGGATTTCCGGAAGTATATAACCTAAAATCTTATATTTTTTATTATCAGAAAACGATACTCCACTTTAGACAGGAAAGCGTCGAATTTTTACCTTAGCTTTCGCAGAGTAAACATTATTTAAAATTTTCGCCGTGACCTGACCTCGTTTAAGAATTTTGTTGTGTGAATTGCAAGTATGATTGATAATATAACTTTTAATTGAAATGCGCTCTACAATTATAAAAATGGCAAAAGTAATCGTCATCTATCGAGGGAACTAAAAGTACCAAGAAAAACAGTTGACAGGAAGAAATTTAAGACCGATGAAAGTGTTAGAAACAAAACGCGTAGTAGAAGACCCAGAATTACGATTTCGGTTGAAGATACGAAGATTGTGATTCCTACCAAACGTAATAGACGCCTTACTGCACCAGACACTGCATCACAAGTGAATGTAATTCCTTTGTAATTGCAGCATTCTTTTGTTTCTCCTTTTTTATGCATAGGGAGGACAATCCCCTTTTCCCAATTGAACGGTATTGTCTCCTCATGCCATCCTTTATTGTAATCCCAGTAATTAAGTTTTCCCCATTTACAACAGGTATTTGGTCATTTCTGATGTTATAGTATCGTGTGGTGTTTTACCTATTTTCATCCTCTTAATAGTCTGGTTTAGTTCATCAGATGTTATGTGGTCATTTTCCATTTCTAGTTCTGGATTGTGTTTCTCTTCCTCTTTATTAGTTGTTAAGCATAGCAATTCTTGGAAGTACTCTTTCCAGCGTTTCATAATTTCTTTCTGTTTTGTTGCTATGGTCCCATCTTTTTCTTCATATGTTTGGGTTGAGCATTTTGCATTTTCTCCGCATTTTCAGCACTTTGTAGAATAATTTAACACTGCGTTTATTATTCTTTTCTATTGCTTTCCAAACTCTTGTTCCACCATGGGATCTGGTTTATCTTACTTGTACCGCATGCTTTTTTAACCGCTTTTATAGTCGTTGTTTTGAACAGTTTCCATATTTCTTCAGTACTCATCTTTGCAATATTGGCTTCGTTTTGATAATTGTGTGTGTTTATTTTCGTATGCTTCCTGCGTTTCGCGTATCTTCAGTTTCTAGTAGGTTCTATTCTTCAAATATTCTATCTTTATTCAATTTTTAATTTTTGCTATAAGCAGTAGATGGTCACTGCCTATTTCTGATTCCCCTTTGACTCTGATGTCGTTAATCAATCTTCTGCTGCTGTTAATCACTTGAATGTAGTCTAATATACATCTTCTTCGTCCATGGTGTTCTTGGCGTGTAAATTTGTGTATATCTTTATGTTGGTAGAATGTATTAGTGACTATCAGATAATTCAAAATGCAAAAATCTGTTAATCTTCTGCCGTTGTTATTCTTTGTCTTTTCTCCGTAACATTAAATTGCACCCCTACTTGTTATATCTCTTATTCCCAGTCTTCCATTGAAATCTCCTATCAAGAAAATTTACTATTTTGTGTGATTTCCGTTAAATCTTTTCAAAATTTGTCTTTGCTTTCTTTTGCATCATCTTTGTTTGGTCCGTATATTGCTATGATTGTCATTTCTTCTAGCAATCTATCTTTCAGATGGGCCGTTAGGATTCTTTCTGACCATTCTTTCCACTGGTGTATGGGATTTTTAAGTCTTTATGTATTACGCACGCTACTCCAGCCGCTGCTCCTCTGTTTTCCAATACTCCACTGTAGATAAGTATATGGCCCCCTTCAATCTCTATTGTGTCTTGTCCTTTTTCTTAGTTTTTGACAAAATCACTATGCTCAATTCAACTCGGCAAAATTAAAACATAAGGTTAATTTCTTTCCCATTCAATCCTCTAACATTCCAAGTAGCCAACTTCCATTTTTTGTATGCTTCTTAAACCTATCATATTCCGTATTTATTGCCTGTGTCGCCATCGAAAAATCTTCCGTATCTTCCCTTATTAGTTTTTTCTTCTTCCTGTTCTAGTAATCTTTCTCAGTTGGTTATCCATCTCTTGTCCATTTGGCGATCTTTCTAGCACTTCTCTCTTTTGGCTTCCCTGACTTTCTATTCCAATTTCACTTTCTGCATATGACTTTTTAGTCTCGTATATTTCCTTGTTCACTATAAGTTCCTCGTACCTAATGTAAGCCCTGTGGCCTTCCTCCCTTGTCTCCTTGAGTATAGGGATCAGTAATTTCCTTTCCTCTTGTGCGTTTTTCGGATAGTCTTCCTCAATCCAGATCTCGGTGCCTCCAAATTTCTTCGCATTTCGTAATATCTCTGTTCTCGTACTCTCTTTGATTAATTTCATCAATATAGGTCTTTTCTTTTGTGCCCCGTTTGTACTAATAAAGAAACTTTAATACA
This sequence comes from Chrysina gloriosa, assembly GCA_038088585.1. Classification (NCBI taxonomy): domain Eukaryota; kingdom Metazoa; phylum Arthropoda; class Insecta; order Coleoptera; family Scarabaeidae; genus Chrysina; species Chrysina gloriosa. Next base: position 18,801,118 of record CM076091.1, read on the forward strand.
ATTGCTTAATAGGATGCTGAAACTTTATGAAGCGGTTTTTAAAAATAAGTTGAAGAGTCCAAAACCTAATAATACTATTGTTATTTGTAATTCTTTTTTGCTGTATTATTCACTTTAGGTATATACTAAGTTATATAAGGTTCTAAATCAATTTTCTAACCTAAAGTATACTTAATTCTCGTGGTAGCAAAATACTTTTGACCTGTAGTGTATGCAATCATTGCCATCTTGTAAAGTAGTACACTGACCATTATTACAAAATTGATACAGCTTCAGCAGTTGATATTAATATATAACTTATATGATAGAGATCTACCACTAATAGGTATATATAAGATAAGTATAAAAGGTCACGAAATATATATATATATATACATTTAATTAATATATAACCATAAACTCCGCAAAATAAGAGGGTTGAAGTGAGGAATTAAATTAAATTCCTAATAAATGCAATCAGGATGAAATTGATGATAAAGCTAATACTTGAAAATAACGTCCGTATTCTAGTTCTCACGCATTTATAGACAATAATCTCCCATTTCAAACGAACGCAATACAGTGGAGAGCGGCGATGTTCCTAGCTGGCAAACATAATTAAGTCCTCTGTGCTGTCACCGGCTACTCACCGGTGTTGAATACCAAATCAAGCGCGATTGATAGCGTTCGCGCGGCCAGATCAAAGCAATCAGCGACCATTATGGGCAGCGCACATTACGCGGGAGTAGATAATTAACGGGGCATTTGATGTCCGAAGTGGCCGCGCCGTTCCAAAAGTGGAACCCGAACCCGAACGGCCTATTGTGTCGTGTTCAGCAGCGCGCCGATGTTTGCTTTTGCCCCCGCGTATTCCGCCCTCGATGGAAGGAAGAGCGGCCAGCTCCTCCGGCAGCCATTACGGTGGATGATTTGGCGTTTAGTTTGGCCAACTACTATCACAAAAGTGCACCACAGCTTGCGGTTGAAGCGCCCGACTACAATAGACGACGATTCAGTTTTGTCCGTTGTCCGCCGTTTGTTTCTCTTGACGTTGATTCTCTCGCCTCTTTTGTTTTTCTCGTTTTGGATGAGTTGCTGAAAGTTCGCGATTGAATAAAATTGCTCTGGAATTTCAAAGCATCCGACACTAATGGAGTCGGTCTACAACGGACTAGGATTACAATTAGAGATAAAATGCTTAAGGTCGAAAGTTTCTTTGAATGCAAATTTTGTACAAGAATTAACTTCTTCGACTAACGATCGTTTTTCTAAGTAATTTATCAATGTGATTATCAAGTCAACTAAACTCGGTTAAATAACGATCAGGTTACGATTTATTGTCTTAGGCATGTTCCAAACAGTAAATCAGAAAACAATTTTTGTTAATACCCGATGCTAAACGATTTTGTCCCTCCTTCATGTAATGGGCACGATTGTGTTACGTATCCTTTTCCTGAAACACCACTGACATACTTCGGCAAATGTGGCTGCAGTATACGTAAGATAAAGTTTCAGATCGATGTTGCCCTTATTCTTGTTATTACCAGAAGTTTCTTATGAAATATACATATTCCAATATGCACTAATAGGGCGAAGTTGAGTGTACGTTTTAGATGTCACTATACACGCAGAAAGAATTATCTATCACTAAATTATCTCAAAAAAAAAAAAATCTGCCAACTATTAAAGGCATCATAATTTCGAGAAGCAGTGTATGAACTCGTTGAACTTGTCGAGGTAGCTTCAAATCTAAAATTTTATAGAACAGCCTCTTTTCTTCTCAGTGAAAATTGTAGTTCAGAAAATCAGTATGTTCTTTAACCCACTGCATATAAGAAATGATTTTTGGAATGTAATTAAGACAACCAATTAAGGCTCGATCCTTATAGCCCACTTCGTGCAAGACATCTTCAATTGTAAATTTTGATTTCTAATTGTTTGCGATTTGCACTATCAAAGGTTTTCAACCAGCTCAGGAAAAATACTACCGCTTTTCTCATTAATTCTGACTCTAGGTACCAACAATTGTGAATAATACTTTCAAGAAAAAGTAAATTAAAATAAAACCTGGATTCTTTTCCTTTGTATCTTTACGGTTTATTCACTTCAATTTATTTTCTTCTTCAAACAATTGTTCAGAATTATTAGTACACAGTAGAACCAAATGATAAGGTTTATTATAAATGACAATAATGTACAATTAAGACAACCCATTCATAATACTCGGCGGGTTATGCCGATAATTAAACAACTAAAAATTCGATGCAGAAAATTTAGATCTTCAATGCTTCTTGGTGTTCTCCCAGTTTACCAATGAATTTGTTTGAGATTTGAGTTATAGAACAATTGCTTATGATAGATGAGGATAGTCATAGCAGTCGCAGATATCAAAACAAATGTTGGTAAGAGATGTGAGAAATAAGGAAAGCACTCAATGTAATTTTCGAAGAAACAAGTATGTTCCAGGAAATTATTCCGTATTGTCTACATAACATTGACTTAGATAACAATAAGATAGTTGTCACTGCTAATTCAGCAATAGTAGCTAAATTTGTTACCACGTGATTCAAATGAGTGGCGTAGGCTGTACTATTCCTTCTTCTTCCTTACCCGCAGTCCTTCGGCCTTTGTATACCATTGGGGAAATATGTGTGCTCAAAGTATTAACATGGAAGAAACATAGATAATGTAAAAGGTATTGGAATATTAGCAGCACCAGAACTAAAGACAAATCAAAGCAAGAGAGAAAAAATCAGGAGAAAACTATGCGGGAAGATATAAAATAGAAGTGGCAACTGATCCACTCCAGTGAATGGATCTAGAGAGCTCTGAGGTGCGGTAACGCCCCACATGGGGCGTTTTAACCACTACAATAATAATCACTGTCTCATACCTCACTCAGGTTCCTTGCAGGATGGAAGGGGGCAGGAATACTTTATCCATCGGCCACTAAGGACTTCATGGCAAAATCCCATCTGCTATGATGAAAATTTTCAATTTCCTCTTTATTTATTAAAATAGGAGGCTTCCACTTTTTCTTCTTTTTTCCTCATATCTCAGGAGAGGCAAGTGGGCCTCAACTTTCTGCTGGCACCTCCTTGCCCAATTCAATTTGACCGTTATCTACCACACTCTTCAGAAATAGGAGCTGGATTATCACAATTCGCCCGGATCGAGACTGGAACAGAGGATCTTCGGCACCAAAGACAACAACATTTGTGTTTCCAAAATTGTTAGTCTCCGACGATAAATTTCTTAAATCAAGGTAACGTGGTTCTATCGATTACTAGCATTCTCTCCAAATGCTTAACAGATTTTGCGAAAACTTTGTATCGAGTTAAGATTTAATTTCTCTTAATGTTATTGTTGGGGGACATTAATCGAATGGGTGATGTTAGTGCTAAGTTGTGTTAGACAAAGCGACAACTATCAAGTGCCACGTCAGTGTGCTTTGTGTAATTTGCGCGTTGTTATTGGCCAATCAGATTGAAGAATTTTACAACCCTATCCATCCCAACATTGTATTCTTAACGTAAACGAAGTATAGTGATAGAAAATAATGGAAAATACATTTAATTTCAATTGCCATCTAAACTCAGAAGGAGAAGGTAAGGTAATCGGATTTTTGTAATTTTCGATATTTATGGTACGTGTAGTTTGGACTTTAAATAAGAATATCTTGGAGTAGTTTGACGCAACGTTCATAAATTACCGAGATAATCGATGTTGAAGTTTCACCCACCAGTTAAATCCACTAGATATAATATGATTCTTAACTGGACTCGTGGCCTACCCGATAGCGTTTTGGTGCGATACTCACGAGAGCGCTGGTTCGAGTATCGTCACGGGACATTTCTTTTTCTTCCATTCAAAACGCACCATATGTCTTTTTCATTCTTCTTCTCATATCAAAAATTATGAACAAACGAAATATATGAACTATATGCAGGAACATTCTTCAAGTACATCATTAAAATGCACAATCGGTTGATAAACAATATTCATTTTGAATTAACAATAAGGTTTCTTCAAAAAAAAAAAAAAAAACGAATGGAGTCAGGTAGGAAATGAAAAGTTCTATTATTTTATATCTAGTATGCGATATTTTACGCACTGTGGCACGAGCCAGAATGGTAGTTATTATAGAAACATGGAAAGCAACATTTTTTTTATATTACCTTATTGTTAAGTTAATTCAAAATGAATATTGTTTATCAACCGATTGTGCATTTTAATGAAGTATTTGACGAATGTTCCTGCATATAGTTTATATATTTCGTTTGTTCATAATTTTTGATATGAGAAGAAGAATGAAAAAACATATGGTGTGTTTTGAATAGAAGAAAAAGAACTGTCCCGTGACGACATTCGAACCAGCGATCTCGTGAGTATCGCACCAAAACGCTATCGACTAGGCCACGAGTCTAGTTAAGAATCATATTATATCTAGTGGATTTAACTGGTGGGTCAAAGTTCAATATCGATTATCTCGGTAATTTATGAACGTTGCGTCGAACTACTCCAAAATATTCTTATTTAAGGTCCAAACTACACGTACCATAAATATCAAAAATTACAAAAATCCGATTACCTTACCTTCTCCTTGTCAGACCGAATGGCTAACCAGTTTGATGGATGAAGTGACTAGATAGAATTGAGTTTAAGTGAATTAGCACAGTAAACGTTCGATTTTTACGCACAGTCTAATTATTATTGAATTTCATATAATAATATGCAGTTATCTTCTTAACATTAATCTAATTATACACACAATTTTGATGTGATTAGTAAGTTTTGATGCAATTTTCTCTAACTTTTAAAATAATATAAAAGGAAAAATTAAAGCAGGGAAAAATAGTGAAAATTAGTTATTATGTAAGATAATTACATCGCTAGGACGTACAAAATTGGCCACAATTAAGCGAGTACAAAAGACAATGTTTTGAGAAACATCAAAGTCAACCTTAACACCTCGTCAAATAACAAATGTAGGAACTACGGTACAGACAGTAAAACAACTAAAGTCACAGATCATTTTTAATGGGGGAAAGAAAAAGAATATGAGTGAGCCTGATGAATTGCCTGCTACTGAAACAGATTACGAAAAGATGAAATATCATAAAGACATACTCATGTTGTTGAGATTGTCGTTGAACAAAGGATCCGTTAATGCTGTTGTAATGACGCGCATGAGGGAAAACTCCGGAAAGCTCATCCTGGTTCTAAAAAGAGTAAACTTACTTGTTTGACAGCATATACTATATCAGCACGATGTCAGTATTTATTTGGTTCGCGTTATATAAAACTGGTTTGTTGACCAGCTCAGGAACATCTTGCTTGGCCAGTAGTTTCTCTTGGCCTAAACATAATAAAAAGCAATAGAATAACCTCGAAAAAACAAAAACCTGAAAGCTAGTTGAAATCAACTTCGCCTTAACTATTTAAAGCAGCTGTATAACTTAGTCCTAGCGTGTGCTTTTTAACTGATAAGAAACACTGGAAAAGCATCAAGTATTAAGTATAAAAGGTATGCAGGTTCAAGAACTCTTTGCTCTTAGTTGCATTCAAGAGGCTCATCCAAGTCATCACTACATCTTTATTGTAAAATTTTTATACAAAATAAATATGTACTTGGTCGTATTCAGATTGCAGTGTATCTAACGAGTGTAGTACATGTTAGTATGTAACATATCTCGGTATACTTTCGTTGACTCCTTAGAATGTATAAGAATTGTGTCTGTATACTATTACTCTGGCGACTGTTATTGAATTCTTTCCCAAATTAAAATCAACGACTGTCCCAGGGAATTGTACAAGTAAGAAGGCCCTTATGATGGTTAGAATAAAAATGATACGAAGGAGAAACCGCCGTAAAAGAACATAAAACGAACGCCACTGTCGAATAATTTCGAATAATGAATTATTATTGAAAATTACCGGGTAATTTGGTGATACCGCAGACGGTAACTTTTCGAGTACCACTTTGTGTCAATAGTGTTTATTGTATCGATACATATAAATGCGAGAATGTATACATCGGGCAGCCGCATTACAGGTAATATCACTACTACCACTACTACTACCTGACGGTCCCTGTCGTCCATCGGGGTCATTATTACTTATTAAGATGGGTTCGTGAGAATTCGAGGCGAACCCTTTCATTGTCTCCCATTGTATTATTCAGATTCCGTTGGTTGCGGTGTAATTGTCGGTTTTCCCTTTTTCGGGGCCTTCGTCGATTCCTTACCCATTGTCCGAACGGGGACCAATTTCCTCATTAGGTCTCTGCGAGAGGAAAGAGAGAATCGGCGATTTCGGGTTTCGGCTCTTATGAAAAGAGATATTACAACGTCCGAACCGTTATGGGGCTATTGAATTCGGATCCGAGAAAGAAGCATATGGTAGGCAAGTATGTATAAACATTGTATAAGAAAACGTATAATCGTGATTACTGTGATTACTCGGACGATCATTTGAAATAATTATTTTTGGATGAAGTCGTTTTTGTATTGGTTTTCTACACGTTGGCGTTTGTAATGTATCGGGACGGCAGTAATTTTGCGGTTTTATTTGTATTATTGTATGTAGTAGCAATTCTGTAAAAAGAAAGAGAACAACAGTTTTTCAAAGTTTGAATGGAAGAACAAATATGCTTGCATTTATGTAGAAGGTATGCTGAAATTTTGATTACAGTTTCTTCCCAAAGTAATTGACTTTTGACGTTATAATTGCATATACTTTCTCAACCTATGCTTATCCACATTTGGTGTAGTTCCACAATTTGTGATGTACACAACCGTTAGGAATTAAGCGGACAAAATGAGTTTCCTGCATCCACCATTTTTTCCCGATTGTACTGGATTTGAATAAGAAAAGTGCGAGCTGCATTCAAGTGATAACACCTCCAACTTTCTTCTTCTTACAATCTAATCACACGAAAACTGTGAAACTTGTGTCACTACTCAGCATAATCTCCTGCAGCCGTAAACATTTTTCACAACAACACGCTATGATTCCATGGCCGCTGTGAAAGCTTCTTTGGAAGTCTGCCTTGACCACTTGAAAATCGCTGATGCAATAGTGGCACGGCTAGTGAATGTGCGTCCATGGAGAGTGTCTTTCATCGTTGGAGGCAGACAAAAGTCGCTAAGAGCGAGCTCAGCTGAGTAGTGGGCATGAGAAGTGGTTGGCACGAAAGAACTGCAACGTCGCGTTCGCCCGATGTGCTGTTGTGTGATCTTGGAGAAAAAGCACACCTGCAGCTTTTTCTGGCCGTTTCTCACGCAATGCTGGAAGGAGCTTGTTCTTCAAAACATCTTGGCAGGATCCACTTGTCGCCGTAGTGCACCTTGGAACGCGACGAGTAAGGATTACGCCATCGCTGTCCCAAAACATGGCCACCATAATTTTTTCAGCACTGGCGCTTACCCAAAATCATTTTTTGGTGGCGATGAATCTGTGTGGTTCCATTGAGATAACTGGCGCTTTGTTTCAGAATTGAAATACGGTATCCATGTCTCATTCATTGTCACAATCAATGAAAAGAAAGTCCCATTCATGCCTGCATCACGCGTCAACATTACCTGGCAACATGCCTCGCGCGCAACCTTGTGGTCATTCGTCAGCATTCGTGACAGTCACCTAGAGGACACTTTTCGCATTTTCAGGTGCACAGATCTCATGGAAATGTTAATTTTGGAGACGATGTGTTATACACTCATTCGGCGATCCTCCAAAACAACTTTCTCCACTCGTTCATGTTGTCAGACCGGCTGGTGCGACGCCGAGATTATCTTGGAGTGTTGTCACACAACGTTCTGCGGTCTTTGAACTATTGCGCCCACGAACTCACATTAGACACATCCATGACGTCATCACCACATGTATCACTCAACTGGTGATGATCTCAATCGCTGTCACACCACACAAATAGAGAAAACGAATGATTACACGCTGTTCTTGTAATGAAAACGTCGCCATTTTAAGTATAGAAAAATGGTCCTCACTGCCGCGGTTGTAGCTAGAGTTTCGTGGACCGTACAGTGCTGCCATCTCTCTCACGCATTCACAACGAGTGCACGCGTATTTTAAAACAAATCGTCTGTTTCTACTCTTTTCAAGTCCTGAGAAAGAAGAAATTGTAGTCTCCATCTATTCGGATACTTTTCAAGGGTCTGACTTGTAAGTTTATATATATATATATATATATATATATATATATATAATAGAAAAGTTTCCTTAAATTAAATTGGCCGTACGGCAGAAAAATAATTACCAGAATATAACCCACAATTATACTTATAAAGTTGACTAGTGTTTATTGGATTCAATGTTTGGATAGATGTTCAGAATTCAATACAATTAACTCAATGTATCATTTTTAAAGATACAAAAGATTTTGCAAACAAAAAGAGAAAAGATTTTCCATTTCTCTTTCTCCATATTTCGCGTCAATTTCTAGGCTAATTTCAAAGTAGATTTTCCACAAAGATACCGCCAAATTTATAATCGACAAATTAGAATTTGAGTCTAGCAATAAGAAGGAGCTGTAGCTTGAGCTAACCTCAACATGACGGTAGCTCCGGGGAACGATATATGTACATATATATCACATACTAATGTCAACACCAATACGAAATCAGAAAATTGCGAGATGGTAAAGAATAAATTATAGAAGCTCCACTAGAATAATAAATTTCCAAAGATTAGATTTGTTTATACTTTAGAATCTGTTGCTATTATCAAACCTTTTTCCCAATGACCAATACATATTTATTTTTAACATTCCCTCCGTATTTTTAAAGAAATCTTCTTAACGCATATTTCTTACTAAAAATATATTTTATCCTACATTTTGCACACTTGCCGCACCATGCGTATATTGTTTTACCAAATTCGTATGTTAAACCAACCGAGTTCGCTTTTTCTAATTAATTAACAAATTATCAAATACATCTTGCAAGAGAGAATGGACAAACACTATTTATGGCATATACGAGTACGTATATGAAGGTAAACCCAAGGAAAAAAGTGATTTCATAAAAATAACATGCACATGATACATATTACTTACCACTTATTTTTCTTCTTAATGTAGTCCTTCTCTGCTAAATTTACCAAGTAGATCATTGGCTTCGATGTTAAGAACAAGTACCTATTTAATACCTCAATCTGAAATGGAAAGATCGTTTGATTATAAGTTCACAAGTTTGCAATGCAGATAGATCTGTTCCGATTCGAGTTTTATTTGAAACAATTTATTCTTATTGGTCAATGGCATTAATAAACGTGGGTTCAAATGAAATGGAATGGATGAGGAATGGAGAGTCAGAATGTAGTAAGTGACAGGTCATTACCAAGAAAATCACGAAGTAAATGGTGTAACAATATCACTACTAAAGGTAAGGATAAGTAACTAAGAGGGAACAGACAAGAATCATACAGAAAAGTAGGATTATGAAAATATTTTTGGAAAACTCCACTGTTTTAAAATCTACGTAAGAATTACCTCAATTTGTTTTAAGAGATTGAAAGAAATTGTTCAACGAAGAAACGATAAAGGGATGCACAGAATATAAATATTTCGGGAGATATCAAACACAGGAAAGACAGACTGAGATATAGAAGACAAAGTAATAAAGGAAAAGATAGCCATTGAAGTTTTACATTTACACGATTTAGAATAGGCACCTCACTAAAGACACAAAAGGGAAGATATTTCATACAATAATAGAAAGTATATCAATATATGGAGAGAAATGTTTAACAAACAAAATCAGGGACAAAAATAACACAATAGAATTAGACTATATGAGAAGATGTCTACAATTCCATCGCAAAGACAAAATAAGAACAGAACATTTGGCGAGAAATGGAAATAAAAACATCGATTACAAGCAGATTGAAGAATAAAGCATTAAAATGGTACGGACATGTAAATCGAATGAAGGAGGAGAGATGGTTAAAGAAGATCCGAAAGTGGTCACCGAGAGAGGAGAGAAGAAAAGGACGCTCGGCCGCAAAATGGAAAACATAGATAACAAAAACAATCAAAGCTAAGGAATTAAACGATGGCGGTTGGGCAGACAGAGGATATTGGAATCTGAAAACAGCTAACCTATAAAGGGGAAGAAAACCGTAGAAAGAGAGGGAGTGTGAGAGAAAGAAGTTGGTAGTTTTCAAGGATATCAGTAGCAAGAGATACCACAAAACCACCATCTATCTGTTTACAAGAGAAATACATGAACAGTTATGCCTAACAAGCAAGTATTTCCCATACAATAGTAACAACCGCTAACTACAGCATTACAGCCGCACAGTTGCGTCGAGGAAGTTCAAGAGGTCACTGCAAACTCCAACAGTTCAGAATCCTAGTATTTATGTGATTGCGAAGTTTCTTCTCCACAATCAATTGAAGCAAACACATGTTATTTCCGAAAAATGGAAAAGAACGAGGATGGTGCAGTGATTTAACACTTTTATTTCAAAGGCAGAACAGTGAAAGAAATCAAAACTGCATTGGACGAAGTTCATAGCACATCTGCACCAGTCACCAACCAATACTGTTTACAATTGGGTAAAAGCGTTTAAACATCGTCTGGTTCGTCCAATTGGGGCAGCCACGCCATTGATCATCAACAAAATCCACGATATTTCTAAGGCTCACTGATTTTAATTTCACACAATACATTCAATATGAACAATCTATCGATGCCGCGTTCACTCACAACCTAGAATAAACGCATTCAATCAATCACTGCTTTAGGGCTGGCCAACAATAGATCAGGCACTATGCAGCATTATGCGCTTTGTATCGTTCCCCAATAACACTCTGACTTCCAGTCAAGCACCCCGTGTCCTCCACAAAGGCCACTATTCTACTCAAAAGGAATGAGTATTGTTCGTGAGCTCTGGTAGGTCCTTATCGAAATGCTTCTGCCTGAGTTCCTTCAGTTCCTCACAGGGAATAAACGCAATCGCGTGACCTATGGAATGGTTGGTTTAACTCTTCTTCGTCACAACCCGAAGGAATTTCTGCTTCGATACGTAACTGTTAATGAAACATAGGTCTACTACTACTCACCAGAGATAAAGGAGCAAACAACAAACGCGAATCAGCCCTAAAGAAAGCGTAGATGGTGAAATCGGCTAGCAAGATAATGGCTATAGTATTTTGGGATATGCGACTACTTGAAAAACAGAAGAACGAAAACTGGAGAATATAATTCGTCGTTATTGGGCCTATTGTGGAAAATCAAGCAAACACGCCCCCATTTGGCCAAAAGAAATTGCTCCTCTATCAATAGAACGCACCGATACACACCACTGCAGTTTCGATGGAAAAAATACACGAATTAAACGTCGAATTGTTATCGCGTCCACCATATTCACCAGATATGCCTTCCGGTTCCTAAATCTTACTTTGTGCATGGTTTGAAAAAGTTGAAAAATTGCTTAAAAGGAGACTATTTTGACATTTGATGAATGAAAATGAAACAATCGAAATAATGTTTTTCTATGTATTTGCTAGGGCTTCTTAATCTTCCCTCGTATCATCCAGTATTTCCTCTGTCTGGGTAAACAGCTGTAACAGCGGACAGTTACAAAATAAGTTACGACACCATCGCCGACTCCCCGTCCCCTTACCTAAACAGTACTAAATCTATGCTGTATACGAGTAGTAAGCCGTATCTCGTAATTGTACGCTGTTACCACTATTTTCCCATACTAGATATTTATGAAAAACAATTTTATTCAAGTACCTACCAAATATTAAACAATATTCCAAAAATTCAATCAAAACCTGTAATCATTTAGTGGCCAAACCAGCATATTATTCTTCTGATAATATTATCTTCAAAATAATGTGTAATTTTTTTTAAATCACACATGAATTTTCGTCGTCTATTCTTGAAAAGAATTAATGTATTCGAACCTTGCATTTGTGATCCATTTTATTGTTATTGTATCTCATATAAGAAAGCCAAGTAAAGTAAAAAAGATACGTAGAAAAGGAAGAATATCTATCCAAAAACCTTTGCGTCGATAATCGGAGGAATTTCGTAGTTTTTCTGCTGACTCACACAGTTTCATGAATGAATCGAACCGAAGAGGATCGACGAGGCCGACAGCGATGACGACGACGTATCGAAACCCGAAAAAACGATGCGTGTGCACTTAATGTGACAGGTAATAAATGATAAACGCGCCTTAATAATATCACCACCCGGAGATTTACTTCAAAACATTCAGCATTGACACCGCGGTCGCTCAGCAGGACGGCGCGTTCGGCTACGCGACTCCACAACAGGTTCTCTCTTCTTCCTTTTTCGTCGTTCTGTCGCCGGACTATTTCGACGGTGACTCGTCAAAAATGGCGAGAGCTGATTTATCGGCGATATTACGATAGCATTTATTGAAAATGACACTGTTGAAATATAATTTATGATGTGATAGGATGAAGAAATATAGAAATTACATAAGGGTGTTCGGTACTTATTTTCAAGATCGCTTAAAGTTAATTTTTTTTTTTTTGGTCGGTTCGAAAACTATTTCGAAAGCTATATATTTTAGCTCTAAAAGATGTATGTATGTATAGAATACTAATTGTTTGCAATTTTAAGAGCTCAGGCAGGTCTAATCTTTTTTCAGTAATAAGTGAAGAACCAGCAGGTTTGCAGACCTGAAATTTTGAATACCACATATTCGATATGGTAGTTACGACTTGTCAAAAAGCATTGTTGTAAACTTCTTTGTTATCGTTGCTTTCTTGAAGTCTAAAAATGACGGTAAGCGCATGGTCATTTTTCTATTCCTTGACTGAGGTTAAATTCAACAACAAGGAATTTACAAAAAGCTCGTCGATAAGTCGTAGCTATCGTAATGAATACACGGTATGCAAAATTTCGAGCCCGTAAACTTACTGGTTCTTCATTTATTATTGAAAAAGCTCTAGAAGCTTTTAACATTGCAAAAAACTAGTATTTCATCGTTACACACACTACTTTTAAAGGTCAGATATACAATTTTCAAAACAGTTTTGGAACCAATAAAAGAAATTAGGTTTAACCGATACTTGAATAGTTTTCTACTTACGTCATTAGCATGCCAATCTGCAAATCGGATATGCAACTTCTGGTCGACCAGCACCCCCTTCACCTTCATCAGCGTATCCTGCAATCGCAACGAGAAATGTGCTGAATGACATTAGGAATGTCACACCCAGCATTAGTACATTTTTTAAACTTGTTTCACTACAATATCTTGGTGTTATATATATTAATAACAAAATAATTCAAACAAAAATGGCGGTAAGAAATATATATAAAGAAATAAAAAATTATAAATAATGTTTGGGGAGCGCAGTTTTGAGCATATTCATTACAACCTTAGAATGTCAACAAAGTTGGATAAATTTGCAGATCGCAGATTTCGAGCTTACGTACGAGCCTTTTTCTCCAGTAGGTTTGAAAGTTATCAAGATTACCCACGTGGATCTTGTTTGATAGATGCGCTCATGCAAATAAAAACGAAAATTATAACCGGGCTTCCCCTTAAGATTCCAGCATACGCATTTGCCTGTATTTTTAACGAGGATATCATAGCCCTTTCGAAGATTTTTGAAGCAGGGCACACCCACACTGTGACCGGAATGTCCACGGATTTATTAGAAAAAAAAAAAAAAGACGAGGCCCGTATTATAATTGCCGAGCAGCTCCCGCATACATCCACCAAAGGGCGCAGGATGGCTCCTAGACGACCTAGACCATCAAATCGACGTTCTAGAGGTGGCTACAGATATACGGGGTCTTCCAACAAGAGGTTCCATTTTGATATGTAAAAAAACGAGTGTTTTTAAGCGAAATCTTCGGATGTTCATTTAATTGTAAAGAGGAGGGTATGCCATTAATACTGGAAAACAATATCAGCCAAATGGCCGCCACGGCTACGCTTGTAGGACCTTATTCTTTTCATGCAATTTTCCATCACCAATTCGCACATTTGCGGCTGTATGTTCTCGATAACTTCACGAGGTCCATCTTTGAGGTCTTGAATCGATTGTGGACCATTGGATAAACCGTATCTTTCACGTAGCCCCAAAGAAAAAGTCTAAATAAAAAAGTCTCATAATCACAAGATATCGTTGGCCAATTGTGATCGCCTCCTCGAGAAATCCCATGGTCAGGAAACTTTTCACGCAAAAGAGCGATGGTATCCTTACTTGTGTGGCACCTGACGCCGCTCCGTCTTGTTGAAAATAAACGACGTCCACGTCAATCTCTTCCAATTCCGGCCATACAAAATCATTAATCATCGTTCGATAGCGCAATCCACTCACCGTAACAGTTATTCCAGCCTCATTTTCGAAAAAATTAGGTGTTTAATGACCCCGCCAGACCAAAAACCGCACCAAACAGTCACACGTTGAGGATGGAGAGGCTTTTCAACAATAATTCTTGAGTTTCCCGAGCCCCAAATGCGAAAATTCTGCTTGTTAACGTAGTCTCCGAGGTGAAAATGGGCCTCATCACTCAAGATGATCTTTCGATGAAATTCCGGATGTTTGATGCATTTCAGGGACCCAATCAGCAAAGACACGACGTTGTTGATGGTCGGTAGGCTTGAGTTCTTGTGTTAACTGAACTTTAAAAGCCTTAAGACCAGACTTCGGTCTTAAGGTAATACGGTGTAATGTCGTTTGTGGAATGCCCAATTCCAAAGATCAACGAAAAATGGACAAACCTGGGTTTTCCTCAACACTATGTGCAATATTCTCATTTGTTCTTGAGCGATGTGCACGAGTTCAATTCTTCACATTACTAACTTGTCCCAACAGCTCAAATTTTTCCACCAGTTTCACAATTGCTGGCTAAGAAGGTGCTTTACGACGACCCAAAAATGCATTAGTTTTGCGAACTGTGAGCGCAAAATTTTCATCATTTTTGTAGTGAATTTTAATAATTTCAATGCGTTGTTGAAGCGTATATCATTCCATGTTTATTAATGGCGTAGTTTTTACTGGTCATCTGTCAAGTAGTTACAGATTGACAACTGTTAAAATGGCGGGCTATTGAAAATGAAACGTCTTATTAGAACGCCCTATAGAAGGGTCCCTTTTGGCCCTGAAATACATGGGTCTTTTTAAGTTAAAAAAGTAATTTTAATTTTGAATCACATAGATTTGAAACGCGATTATCTCTGT
This sequence comes from Chrysina gloriosa, assembly GCA_038088585.1. Lineage (NCBI taxonomy): Eukaryota > Metazoa > Arthropoda > Insecta > Coleoptera > Scarabaeidae > Chrysina > Chrysina gloriosa. The sequence goes on from CM076091.1 coordinate 18,816,299, forward strand.
TAACTGTTAGCTTTTCAAATTCGGTTGCGGTGACGAAACTTTTCTAAAAATTATTGCACCAATCGAACTCCAATTTTACTTGCTTATTTTGTTATTATCATAGGCAGTTCCTCGACGAAAGATTTTTTATTTCTATTAAAAGTATTTGTTTATACCAAAGAAAACCAAAATCAGTTTACCTCGAGCAATGGGTTTTTCGTTAAATTTTTGTCATTTTTTGTCAAATTCAAAATTTTACCCAAACCGTTGTTCAGTCCCTTCGTAATGCAATATACTAACGCAATATTCTTTTATTTTGGTACCGCATAAGCCGTTCGAACGATATCATGGTCATCGCAAACCGGAAAGAAACAGATGCGGTAGGAGAAGAGCTACATTTCTTTTCTTTTTTTTAAATTCAGTAATATAAAAACTTATACATGTACTTTTTGGTAGTACTTCGCAGTTGTTAATGAATACTTATCAAAACGGCGAAACAAAAATCTTGAAAATCAAGTCATTTTCCTGATCTCACGTAGGGCTAACCCCTTAAGTAATCCACATTACTCTTTAGTTATATAACTTTAAACTTTCTTCAGTATCTTCAAAGCGGGAGACTCTAATAAGGCGACACCCGGAGTTCGGCCAACCCGTGACGGCCCGTCTCGCAGCGGGTGCCGTCACGCCCCGACCTTAGGCCCGCACTCATTCCTGTCCCCCAAATTACATACGTGTTCACACTAATCGAATTAGCGCTCATCGTGGGCATCGGTTTCGAATGAGTGTCGACGGTCGAGAGTCGACTCTTGCTCCAGCGATGATAAAGCAAGAAAAATAATATCAATAAGAAGATTGAATATCAATGAGATGGCAAATGCATATTGGAATACATTTTACTCGATGTATTCACAGAAATAATCAGTGCTTTCTGGTTTGTTTAATCATCTTTGTATTTTAGACAATTGGAGAGAACAAATGATTTAAGGCTTACCTAGCAAAAGCTATGATTAAAATTTTCAAACTTCGAAGACAGACATCTTCATTTTCAAGTTTATGAATACTTTGTCGTCAAAGAAACAGAACAAAAAATTATTGTAACAATAACGTTTCAATTTGGATTTTCCGAGAGTTGTTTTGGTTCTTCTATGAGTCCGATCTGACCAGGTATTTGAAAAGAACCCTCTTAATTCCCAGACTGCTAGTAAAATACGCAACATTTCGGAGATTGGTACTATTTGCTTTCGCCAGCTGGATAGTAACTTGATCAAGATGTTGGGACCAAATATCGGATCCTTCTTGCAAAAGCTCGACTTATCTTCAGCGGTGTCTCATTTTCCTGGGATATTTTGATGAACTGTGTACCTTGGAATGGCGTGTGATCAATTTAACTCTTCCCTTTGAAACACAGGGAAACATTTTTTTACAAAAAAAAGGTGATAAATTTGTTCACCTGTCCTAATCAAGGAGTACTTCGGTAGTAACAACATGCCCTTCCGCAAGATTGTCCAATGAACTGCTTCTTATGAAAGCGCTCGTATCAGTCTTCCCCAGCTTTCAAGTTAATTAGATGTTTCATTTGAGTGCGAAACAAATTCTCCATTCATATTTAATATAACTTCTACAGACTTATATATAGCAGCGCTACAGGTTTTGTAGACCCTTGGCTTCAAATCTCCTTATGTTTTTCTCCATTTCATTGTTTCCTCTCCGCTTCTTCCCTCCATCTCCAGTCGTCAGTATCCTTCCAACGTTTCTGTTCTCCGCCAACGTTGCTATATGTCCCAGCCATCTCGATCTATGTATTTTAACGGTTTCCGATAATGTTGATCTTCTATACAGGTCTATAATTTCTTGGTTTGTCCTTCTTCTCCATCCCATGCCTATCACCTGTACTCCCCCGAATACCTTCCGAAGGATTTTCCTCTCTCATATATAATTTTTTTCCTGCTGCTTGTTGAGAACCCATGTTTCGCAGTATATTAAGTGCAGATGTTGTTGATAACATTCAACATCGAATGGATCAACGCCCTACGAAACCTCCACCCAAGTTATCTGCTCAGGCAGGTATGATAACGTATTTCATTACTTATTATAAAAGAATTCGATGTTTCCTTATTTTATACGTATCTCTTATGGAAGCTAACAAAAGGATTTGAAGAGGATTTTGTATATGCATCCATACAAAGTGTCAGTGGTACAACAATTATATCCACGAGATCATCAACAACGTATTAAATTTTGTCAGCGGTTTAGTGAAAATTTAAACAATAACGATGTATTGGACAAAACATTTATATCAGACGAGGCATGGTTCCATTTATCACGCTACATAAATCCCCAAAATTATAGAACACGCGGAACGGAAAATCCACCTACTTTTATCAAAACCAGTTTACACCCTATTAAAATTGGTACAAGGGTGGCATTATCAAGATGAAAGATATCGAAATAATATTTTACACGCATTTATCGAACAGTTGCACGATGATCAATTGAGGGAAAAAATATTTTCAGAAAGATGGAGCAACAGCTCATACTGCATTAGATACATTGGAATACCTACGACAATTTCATGATCGTGTTATTAGTTATGGAAGATGGCCTGGAAGATCACCGGAATTAACACCTCTAGATTTCTACTTCTTTGGTTATGTAAAAAACAAAGTGTAGAGATAATGCTTACATAACATTGGTGAGCTATAAGCAGCTATACGGCACGCAATTGATAGATATCACTATAGAAGATTTGAGAAAAGTATTTGATAGTTTAAGAAGGAGCATTCGATCATGTATAGAACAGAACGGATCCCATTTTGAACATTTATTGTAATTTGACAGAATTTATTTACTTTACTCTTAATGTAACAGCTCTGAATAAATAAATTGTCGCAACTATTAAACTTAAATCTATCTCAAATTGAGAGCTATAGAATAAAAACTTACTATCTATGTAGCAATAAAGTCAAAAGTAAATAAAAGAAGTAAAAACTATTTCTTTTTATTTTAAAAATGCGCACCCTAATTAAAACTTTATGATACGCTACTTTCTCCAATATTTTACTTAAAGCAATTGCTGTGTCACGTGGTGGACAGGAATTGATACCTCTGTACATTACGATTGCATTTTCTCAAAACTAATTACCTTCAACGATATCCTGTTAACCCGGAACAGGTGCGAATGAGTAACCGGTAAACCTTATCACCCGCCATGGTACAGTAGTTCTTCGTTACTTCTAATTCTCAAATTTCTCCTGCCCAATAACCTTCTATAAAGTCGCCGAATGTCTCAGACTCAATGATTAGGTCATAGAGCTTTCCTTAACAAAGCTATTAATAGTTTCGTCATCCTCAATTCTCTTATATCCAGCATCCACAATAAGATCATTTCATCGTTTTGCACCAGTTGATTGAAATTGTCTGTAATCTCTCACACGTTATTATACTTCCACAATGCTGCCTGTCAAAACACACTACTTACTTCCGTGTAATTCCAAGGTCCAGTTTAACTTGCGGCCATGCCAGTTAGATGATGCTCACTTTTGATTTTTCCTTAGGGTTATTAGTTCTTCTTAAAATATTTTCACAAAAGGTCAGTTTGGGTAAGGAAAGTCAAACACGTTAGTACAAATTCCAGCGCTACCTCCAACATACTGCTGCTTTTTCTAAAGCGAAGAAGACGCCTTCATCCGTCGAACAAGTCGATGCTTCAACCATGGTTAATATACGGCGTTCTGGCATGGTCTTCGGAGGCTCTGAATCTGTTCACGTGATCATTTCATCGAGATCTGGATATTCCTATTTTTCCCAAATAGCTCAAAGACCACCTTAAAATTAACACGAAAGAGGGTGTGTCTCAAGCTTTGCTTGCGAATATCGTACAGATCTTTAACTTCCCAAGAGGGACCACCCGCCCTTTAGATTTAACTAAAAAGTTGAGTGCAAACATGAGTAGCATACAATAGTATTATAATTTGCATTTAAAGAAAGCATCAATCGATAATGATAAAGAAAATTTTAATTCTATGACATATACTTAAACTCCTTTCTGTGTTTAGAGTCGCGGTATTATTGAAATGCAGCAATTTTATTTTTTATTGATGGTTCTGGGGCATCTTATTAAAATTATACTTACAGTACTGACAATCCTAAAACCCCTATCCAGGTCGCCCGTTTTGAGTATTTTTTGACTAATCACATAAAAATGTAAACAGATACGCTTTGTATATTTTAAGTTTTTACCTACGTCATGGTTTTGTCGTAGAGGTAAAGACAATCTATTAATTTCACTATCTTTCTCAAGTGCTGCCGGTGAAAGGACAAGCACGATTTACGCTTGTCTCATAGACAAAGATCTATGGACAAAAATTAATGACACAGGTAAAAACTCTAAATATACAAGTATATGTGACTAAATTGAAGTAGAAGTCAATACGTTGAAAAAAAACATTCAACCTCAACGTAGACGATACTTATTCAACTCCTTTCAATCGGTCATATTAGAGTATGTTTAATACACATCTACAACGATTTAAAATGCGATATCGTCTAGTCCGATCAGTGATAATGCAAAAGGTCATCACCTCTGCCAATATTACCAACACCACACGAAACACCCGTAAAGCGATCGCGATAAGATCGGCGCCCAACGACGCATCTTAATGAAAATCTGGAACGAAGCAAAGCACGCTCCCTGTCGCGTTATTACCATAAACGCGCGCGCCAACCACACACAATAAACAATAGAACAACACTTCTATTCTTTGGCAGGTGTCTCCGTCGCGTTCGAGGAACGATTGATTTCTCTCGTGAAGGTTCTTTCATCTCCTTTCTTTTGACCGTTTAGGTTTGTGGTATAAAATTATTTTTGTATCATCATCGTCATTTACATCTCGTTTTCGACGGATAAGTTACAAGGAAACATGGGATTTATTGTTGTGCCCATGTCAGAATTTATGTGTTAAACAGTACAGCGTCGAAGAATAGGTTGACGATAAGGACCTAGAAATATATAAAATTCACTCACATACTCTGGTTTCATTTTCTTATCACCGCCTCGTACTACAGTTCGTTCCAATTTCTCCAAATTTTTCACTAACATCTCCTCGTCCTTCAGTCTTAATTCTTCGCCGATGATTTCCAGATCTCTGACTGGGTTGACTTCACCCTCGACGTGCGTTACGTCATCGTCTTCAAAAGCTCCTGAAATAAATGATAAATTATTATCTGGAATTATTTTCCTTCTTTTCGGTTAAACTTACGACACAGATGGAATATGGCATCGCAAGCGCTAATGTGGGAGAGGAAAGCATTTCCGAGACCTTGACCTTCCGATGCTCCTTTTACAAGGCCCGCTATATCGACGACGTTCAGAAATGCTGGAACTTTGCTAAAAGATAAATAAGTGCATGTTACACAAAGCAAACTACAATAAAATTTAAAAAAAAGAACAAAATACGTAGCAAGAATAATTATATGTAGTTCACAGACAAATCTAAAATGGATACCAAGGGCTATATAAGACAAGAAAAAGAAATAATTAAACATGGCCGTGGGCTGTCATCTCAGTATATTCTAGATAGGAGTAATGGTAACAGTTATATGGATCCAACGAAAGATGGAGCAATAAGAATACCTCTTAAAGTTGCATTCCAAATCGGTACGATCATTACAACAGCAATCGCTTTTCATCACCACTTACAGAATAACCGCTGGAGCAGCCAACGAAACTCAGCACTCAGTTCAAATTCGTACATGTTCATCAATGATTGGCGCCCCAGCTGTTAGGGCTACGCTGGGACGGTCATCTTACCCTACTTATCAGCAATTGCACGCAACTCCCCTTGGCGATGCCAGGCCCCAATTCCGGCTGTGTGTCATTGAGCAAATCGGCGATTCCGAAAAAGAGAATTCCATTGAGAAACGAAGGAGAACAACAAAAGAAGAAGAGAATTAACGTCAATACTATAATCAACGACGTAGAAATACAAACAACTTTTAGAACCACCACCACTGCGCATGATGCGGCCTAGAACAAGCAGCAACACAAAACGATCCCGTCGATCGTGGTAAGGGCCGACGAAAGCTGGACCCTCATGGCAGTGAAGGCCAGAGCTAGAGGCTTTGCCTTTCAAAAAACGAAGAACACGTTGGAAGGGATCTGCATCGAGTCCAACACTGAGGACGGTTCAGGGACATTATCAGATCTCTGGACGACAAAAAAATGCCTATCACATCTACCAACTTCAATGCTAAAAGAAGTTGAACGTGGTCATTAGAGGAGTTCGGGTTTATAACTCCAAGGATGCCTTCGTCAGAGACTTTAGGGCAAACGGTCTCAATCAAGAGTGAGTCACCAGGATGAAAAAGAAGGAAAAAGCACTCCGATGCTACTTCATCATTGTAAGGATTGGTCACAAGCAGAAGAACACTGACTCACCGAGATTTTTCAGTTTCACCTAACGGTGGACTCCCTTCGAAAAAGACCGAGGGCAGTATTTCCGTTGTCAGCGCTTCGCACACGCCAAAATAAGCTACCTATACTGCTCCAACGAAATACGTTGCATGTGGAGGCTTCCCACAGGAAAGTGGATTGCGATAGACCGTGCGGGGGCCTAGCAACTTGCACAAAACTGCAGACACGCGAGGTTAAGGCTACTAAAAGTCTGGTCGTAAATCGAAAAAGAAAAACCATGAGTTTGTCGACATCTTCCGAACATTATTATATATTATTTTCAATCTATTTTTATCTACTGCAGACATTCTCTAGGATAAACCATAATGGTTGAAATATTACATGTACCGTTTCGTTCATCGTGCAACTAACTAATTCAGAAGTTCTAAAATTGAAGATACTGATCTGAACATACGCCGACTATTGTTCCAAATAAAACCCAAGCAAAAAACTAGCAATCTGCGACAATGCAGGCCAAGGCTGTTCGTTGCAAGTGTTTGACCTTTTACAATTGATTGTGTACTTCGAGTTATAACAAGTGAGCAGATGGTTTATGGGATGACGCAAGCCAGCAGAACCACCCTGACAAACGATTTATCGTTTGTGCCAGGTTTGAAATCAAAACCTGACCGGTGCAGTAGTGCACCGCTACGTCAATCCATAAACCACGTGCTTTCTAGTTATAATACAGGTGGATTAAGATGACTGTGAGTCTTTTCCACTGAAGACCATAAGATAGTTACAAAAATACGTAAGTATTTGAAGTTTTAAAACTCGGTGTGGTAAGGAAAGAACTATTTAAATAAAAAAAATTTAACATTTTTTGCTTTCATTGCTTCGTTTTACAGAGAACCTTGAGCAAAATTTCAAATTTTGAAATATTCAGTTATGCTTTACATTAAAACAAAAAGCAAGATGGTTCACAAAATTAATCCAAAAAGTTCGCGCAGTTTGCTTTAATTTTTATATCTTATAAGGTCATCGAGGTATATTCAGTGCACATAATGATAGGGATTGGATTATTGTTGAGCAAATTTTCTTATTCCTAATACATATTTCTTTCTTTAAAATGTTTTTCCATATACAAGTAATTCACCCTTGTTTACTGCCTAAATCTAAACTTCGAACAAAAACTACAAAAGCACGTTACCAGATAAGTATAGTATTTGGTAAAGACGTCCTGAAAGAATGCACGTCAGAGAAGTGATTTAAAACATGTTTTCAGCAACGAACCACTTCAAGATGAGCCATATTTTATAAAAGCGGCATTTACAAACTAGAATAATTAGGACGGCAAAAGATTTTTAATTGTTAAAAATTGCGTAAAACTATTTTTAATATTTTTTACCGGCTTTTTTTTTAATATCTAAAATGCAAAATCGACTGTTATCTGATAAATCTTTCATTTTAACAAATAATTTTATCGTATTCGCTGATTAATCGCAATTATGTTTGGTCTAGGTATGGTAAATTGACACGTACGCATTCACAAATAAATAAATAAAAACTAGCGTTTCTTTAAAAATAGACTAGAGTAATAAAATTTCACATAAAGCAGATAAACAAAGGCACACCACACATCGGAATCGGCAGATTATGTAAAAGTCAAGACTTAAACGACAGCAAATTACATGGTTCCAAACATAATACGACCCTATTGTGGCCAAATTTCACCTACATTATTATTATGATTACGAGAAAATGGCACTTAATACCATGGAAGGAAGAAATGTACTTATGGATTCCCGTTTTTTTCTCCCAAATCCAGCACATTGGAAAGGTCTGCAATTTTTATCAAATTGGACGTTGCACAAACGATTAGGCGAAATTTAGAGTAATAAGACGAAGTATAGGTTACTATTGGCGAACGTTAGATGTCCATTTGTCCTTTTTTATATACATAGAAAGGCTCTTTGGTCGATGGCTTTGTCATAGTCAAACGATAGCGAGCAAACCGCGAGACACGGCGTCAAATAGTGAACATTAGCACTTTGGGTCATGCGATCTCCTGACTGTGACCAATTTAGAGCGTAGTTGGTTGGTCTCTATTCGCGATCACGTGACACGTTGTTTAGAGCATTTTGTAACGTTTTTTCCTCGACTCTCATTTAAATAATTGCCGATTACATCGCCTTTGGTGCTAAGTATATAGCTAGAAAAAGATATAATAAAACGTATAATGGAAAGATTTTGTTTGTATACCCAAATTGAGTTTATGCATGTGCAGCCATAATTCGAATTCAATAACAATAAGATTACGTAATAAAGTAACACGTAGAGATATATACATATTAAAGTAATAGATATAACGTTGTATACGAGAGATGTTCTCTTTCCGCCCAGCCTCTTCTGTCGACCAGATTTTTTAACAAATTATGTTTGAGATTTTTAGTTAGTTGTTAAGATGTTTAATGACTGTGATAGTTGTCAAATATACTTGAATATTTCTAAAATATATAAGTCTAAGGTGATGATGATCCCTTGTATAAGAAATCATGCAAATCATGGTGATAAATTGTCTTCCTCAGCTATCATAAAGCGGTGATACAACGAATTTCAACGTGGTCAACTTTCTAATGATTGGTATGAAAGCAATTAACATCAATTTACACAAACATTTAAAGGTATGTGAGCTTTGCCCCCGTTAGATTTCCCACAATTTGATTTCAGCTAAAAAAGAAAACCGTAACACAAAAGAAGTTTCTGGACTCTGTTGTAGAATACTAGATCAATTTCATTAAAAGCTTGTTCTGTCCACTGTTAGAGAGAGGCAACTCTACAATGTTTCCACTTCTTCTGGTCTTTGAGAAACTTGCATCCAGTTTTCGATATTACGTTTTTTGTTGTCACACCAACGAGTTAACGGCCTTTATTTTTATTTGAAAATCTCAAATCCTAGTGGCCACTTAAAAACCTTGTTTATCTATTTATCATTTCTCGTAGCTACGTGACTCAAGTTTCCTTCCAAGCGCAGAAGTACTTCAATAGCATCTCGTATCCCTCTAACTAGCATGTAACATCGTAGAGTAATTCCTAACATCACTCCCTTCATTTTGTGTTGCACTACTTGGTTTTTGATATTCAGTGTTTTTTAATGTTATGACTTGATCTCTATAAAATAGGTGGGAAAACAATACACCAAGAAATATCTGAAAATATGCGCTTTCACATGTCGCATGTAACATGTGCTTACTACTTCATCACGTTTTTCCTTAAAGTTCTGATTCCCTAGTCGAGGACATGTGGAAATTCTGATTAAAAGGGACGTACACAATTTCCTTCTGTGACTTTTGTCCATTCATCATCAGTACTCCGCAAATCGATAGAGGAAATTAGAAGTCAGAAAATGCTACACAACTTGATGTTTCGTTTGTGAGTAAAGTGGGTTACGATTTGCAAGTCTGATCAGGTCACATCAAACGATTGAGCGAAATCTTCATCAAGCATACATCAAAGGAGAAATCAACCCTATCCAGCTTTGTACAATGCAATCGACAGTTAATTTCAGAATATTTAAGCGGCGAAGACTCGACAGAGTAGATACGTCGGTTCTCCATATGTATTATTTAACTTAATGAGAAAAGAAATTACGAAGTAAAGACGTAAGAGAACAGAAAAATGTCTTTATATAGTTTCGTTTCACCGCTCTCACACACTTTAGAACACAGAATGATGATGCGCGCGTGTTACCTGTATAGTGTGGGAATATTTCTGGTATGGAAATGGTTGTAATTGATGGCGGAGAAACGGACGGGTCTTCAAATTGGATCATTCCTTGTGCGCTATTATTGTCGCCTGTGATTTTTTCCCATTATGTGCCGAGTAAACGTTTCGTAATTGTGGCGTTTATGTACTTAAAAACGCGTTTCGGCCCTGATACACCGCCGCCGACGGAGTCGCCTCTTTAAAGGACCTAATGGCACCAGCCATCCCGTCTAGTCGTCGAAGAACTTCACTCAATTTGGGGGAATTTTCGAAGAAGTTGTAAATACTATATTTTACGTCATTAAACAATTCGAGATTTGCCTATAATTTAAGCCCGTATTTACTTAAACGAATTCAATTCAAAATTGGTAATTCTGGATTAACTGCTGAGATAAACATGTTTGAATTTAAAAATATTCAAAATGAAAGTCAGTTTTCGCAGTTAGATAAGATGGTGCGCGTTAAAATTCCATAAAAATTGTGTGAATTGAGGTCTAGAAGTGTTGAATAATATTTTATAATTTACCTTAAGGGTTTGAAGTACTCGCACAAATAATCAAATCGATCGTCTGGAACTGGTACTCGATGTGCTGAAACAAATATTATGATAAATACTGAATAAAATGAGAATGGAGTTACTTAATGATAACAAGACAAGCCAAAAATTCAATCTTAAATCACCTTAACATTGAATTCTTTGAGTCGGTTAACTCACAATTAGATCAAAAAATTCAGTTCTCGAGGGTTGGTTTGTTTTTCAATTTTCATTTATTTCTCATTTTTATATTATTATTTGGGGTTAGTTTTACAATTGCTGTGACATTGAACTGCAAATTCGGAGGTTATGGGTTCATCCTTCACAACCACCCGCTGAAATATCAAGGACGTTTTTTTCAGATTCACAGTACATTCAACCTGTGACAATGAGCACATTGTATTCGTTTCGCAGGGTGATAATAGATGGCTGAAAAGTTGTTGTTAGTCACACTACTTTCAATTTTCTAATGGCTGGCCTAGATCTAGAGCAATCCATGCTAACAACAAGTCGAACTCAATGGTCCTTCAAGAACTGTAATGGGACCCATTAGAATTCTCTTTGAACAAGAAATTTAAAGCGCGAATATTTACTTCATGATTACTATTACGAAAAGAAAATATCTGAAAAGAAAGGAATGGTTGGACGCGGAATGCACTGAATAAACCAAAAAGGCAGTAAAGTTGCGGAAGATCTACCTATTACCGGAGAAAGAAAAGGACAGTGAAATACGAAGACCAGAGAGTTTAGAGAAGAGAAATTTAAACAAATGGAAGACAGCTACATAAAACACGACATCAAAAATTTCCACAAAGATGTTCAGCAAATAAAAAGTGGTTTTCCAACCACAAGGAATTTTCGTCAAGGACAAAATAGGCAAGCTCATAGGAGGCAAACAATGGTGAAAGAAAGAAGAAGAAAGAGAAGTGGCCGGAAATACAACTTAGGTAGAAAGCCCTAGGAAACAAAGAAATAAAAGAAATCGTCAATAAGATGAAAAACAATAAAAGCCCTGGACCAAATAATATCACTGCAGAAAGCCTATTGTTCGGAGGGACGACACTAATAAATGAAATCACAAAATTAATAAAAGAAGTCTGGAAAGAGAAGATGCCACAAGCATGTAGAAAAACATTGATACAACCTATACCTAAGGCGACATGGCAGACTGTAAAAATACATGGGAAAAGTGTTATTAGATGTAAGATATAAAGTGCTACCATTGCTGGTAAAAAAGAGGCTGGAAACAGAGGTAGAACAAATTAGCATAGCAAGGATTCCGGAAAGCTGGATCAACGACGGACCAATTATCTTTCTTAACACAGACTTAAACTACCTGCTATGAAAGTAACATTCCAGTATTTACCCTATTTATCAATTTTAAAGTACTCTACGATATAGTGAATAGAAGAGTCTTACTCAAAGTCATAAAAGAGTTAAGAGTATCAGCAAAATTAGTAAATTTAATACGAATTACATCAGAAAAGACAAAATATTCAGTCGAGGTAAGCGGAGAGGACAGTGATGAATTCGAGGTACTTAAAGGGCTGAGGCATGCGGTCCCACCGTCAACAATACTATTTAATCTATTGCCGAAGTGATCATGGGAGTGAGTGATATAAATAGCAAGAAATAAAAAGGAGCTTAAAAGAAAAGCAGAAAGACTGATAACGGAGATAAAAAATACGAATTACAAATCAATGGGAACAAGAGCCGTACATGCAATTAAAGAACAAGCACAGTAGCAAAAACAAAGAACAATTAACACTTAAAACGGAAAATGCGAAAGAGATGGTAGTAGAAAATGTGCTACATCTATTTCGATATACTCATCAACAACAAATATGTTCTAAAGTTGAAATCGACCTCAGATTAGAAAAAGTAATATATGTATGTCGGTCCAATGCATGGGATGATAAAACCCAAGCAACTATCACGCGCAGTAAAGAAGACAATGTACAAAACAATAATAAGGCCAATACTACTATATATGGCAGATTATAGATGATAAATAATAACTTATGATAAATCAAACGACACTGAGTTTTAAAATATTGAATCATAGTACCACTACAATATTGTTTCGCCACACTGTGGTGATAAAAACATCCACCTGATGAAGCCACAGCGTGGCGAAACAATATTGTAGTGGTACTATGATTAAATATTTTGAAACACACAAAGTCTTTTTTGATTTATCATAACTTATTCGTTATGGAGTTTCAACAAGTGATTCCCGCATCAATTAATTATTTGATAGATGATAGATGCTCACAAAAAGATCAAAATAAAATCCAAACATGAGGTAGAAAAAATTTACGGAGGGAAAATGACATGGGCAACACCAGGCGGGAAGAAAAAGAGAGGGAGACCTCGAAGAAGATGGGAAGAGACAGCGATGTGGGAAATCACTGATCAACAGATAACCAACCAGAGACAGGACAAGATAGAAAGATGTCATCAGACTATAGGCCTTCAAGGCCTGACACATGGCCTTCATTCATTCATATTTACTTTATAATAAACGATTTAAAGCTTTATAAAAATTAAACCATGCCTTTACTGCGAAACGTACCAACAACTTTCATGGAAATGATGTGTTCCTCATCTCCAATTTTGTAACATTTTGTTGGATTTGTTAACTTAGAGCACATCTGCAGCTAGCGCTATTCAAAGTCAAGCAGCAGTTTCTCAGTCCAGTAGCAGGCTGATCAGCAATTGCCACAATTCGATGCGCCTACCCCAATCGACACTGACTGCTGTAAGAGATAAGAGATGAAGCTTTTTCACTAATTCTCAAGTCCTTGTCATTATCCTCCGTTGGTATTTTCAAGCCAAATAAGTTTTAGAGGACACAAGTCGAGTAATAGTTTATAAGTGAAAGTATATGTTATCACCGTGTCTAGCACTCAAAAGCAAGCAAATATTTTCGATTTATGATACAAAAGGAGCATCAACATCGTGTTTCACAAATTCGAAACTTTTGTGCATTGTTAATATCGGTACAGTATTCGTCCGTGTTAAGGGGAATATTGCTGGGCGGAAGAGGAAGCTTGATCAATGAAGACAAATAGGCCTGTGGTACGGTCTGCCACGAGATTTAGTTTAGAATTTAGTAATTTCCATCGCTCAGTTCCACCATTGTAACGAAACACTTCTCTGTCATGTTTAACATAAACCAGAAGATAACGTTGAAGCGTGGGTGAATTTCTTTGTCGCTCAAATCGAATTCGGTTTCATATAATTTAACCTCAAGTAGCCGACCATCAATTTGTAGCTCTAAATGTAGACGCAACCGCACTTGAAGACGGACAAACTTGCACAAATATCCTAGTAATGTTGTGGATGGGCATTTGATCTATCTTCATGTAGGAGTATACGATCGCAATTCTTAGTTATTCTTTCATAGCGCCAGTTTTATCTAGGTCCTATTCACTTATCAAAATTGTTTTACGACTTTTAGAGAAACATCTCAAGCTACAACGGTTACTTTAATGAAATATGGAAATCCTGGCCTGTCAATAGAAAAGACGTGTCAATCCGTCCATGTACCAGTTACCATATAAACCGAGCTTTATGAGCATCTCGGCGAGAGGAAAGTGAGCTAAAACCATGTCTGTACAGTAAGAAATTATAGTCGGTATTCCGATGAGGATATGTACCACCTATTTTAAACGATAAAAATTTTGAAAGCGTCTTCGCACATTCTCAAGGGAAAGATGCAAATATAAATGAGGGGAACATGCTGATAAAGCATATTCAAGCTTGCTGGCTACGAAGGCAAAATAAAGTTTCTTTAACAATTGAATATTATTAAAGAAGCGTGAACACCTAAATGTGAATCCGAGAACTTTAAAAGTAGAGGTGCAAAGATTTGTTATGTGTGTCGAAAATGCTAGACGAGAATCGAACAAGACACCAAGATCACTAACCATTTCAATCCTTTGTAGATATTGACTATCCAAAGTATATTGTGAGTTTATATAATTTACTTTTCTTGTATAAATATTATAATTGCACTTATACATTACATTTAAATTAATTACGACACCAATTGGCAAGGATATCCAAGTTATGTTGTAGGTGTAAAATATCATGCAAGTCCCCAACGGGGTCCGTAAATTTTTAGATTATCCGCATAAGCAAGCACTGGACATTTTAGTGCCATTAATACACCATCAATATATATATAATAAACAGTAACGGTCCTAAATTAGACCGTTGAGGTACTCCAGTAGTAGAGATCTATTTAAATGATTTGTCAATAGCTTGATTAAATGCGCAGAACTTCCTAAAGCAGACAACTTTTGGCAATAATATGTTGTGGTTTATATAACAGGTGCCCCAAAATTAACGCAAGATTTGAATTTGTCGCCATTTCTGCTGTAAAATGTTGGCGACCTTAAAAAAAAACAATTCGACAGCTGACAGTTTAGGGTTAGTAAAAATGGAGCGTTACACGGTAGAACAACGTGTCTTCATTATTGAACAATATTTCAAAAATAATGAAAGTTTGGCGGCCACAGTACGAAAATTTCATACAAAATATGATCGGAATAGTGTTTCAAATTCGTCAACTGTGAAGAGATTAAGTGAAAATTCAGGGAGATTGGGTCCGTTGAAGACGCCAAACACACTGGTCGTCCAAAAACAAGCCGTTCAAATGACAATATCGAAGCAGTGCGTGAGAGTGTCGGTGACAATCCAGAAACCTCAATTCGGCGTCGTGGACAAGAATTGCAAATTTCAAGTAGCTCTCTACAACTACTCACTAAAGATCTGTCTCCATGCTTACAAAATTCAATTAACACAACAACTAAAGCCTAATGACCATGCACAGCGAAGAGAGTTGGTTGAATGGATTATTGAACATCAACAAATGGTTGCTGATTTTTCGAGCAAAATCATCCTAAGCGATGAAGCACATTTTCAACTCGATGGCTTTGTTAATCGCCAAAATTGCCGCTTTTGGAGTTCTGAGAACCCACATGTGATTGTCGAAAAACAAATGTATCCACAACATGTCACTGTTTGGTGTGGATTTTGGGCTGGAGGCATAATTGGACAATAGTTTTTTGAAAATGAGGCTGGTCAAGCAGTGACTGTTACTGGTGCTCGATATCGCGACATGATAACACAGTTCTTTCTGCCGAAATTGGATGATATTGATGTGGCCAATATGTGGTTTCCACAAGACGGTGCCACATGCCATACAGCCCGTGAAACAATTCAATTACTGCATGAGACATTTCCAGGTCGTGTACTCTCTCGTTTCGGAGATCAGAATTGGCCCCCTAAATCGTGTGATTTAACACCATTAGATTTCTTTTTATGGGGTTATTTGAAATCACAGGTCTATGTCAACAAGCCGACAACCACCCGTGCATTAAAAGAGGAGATTCAACGCTGCATCAACGAAATTCGGTCACATTTATGCAAAATGGTCATGGAAAATTTCAACAAACGAGTGCGTATGTGCATGCAAAGCCGTGGAGGCCATTTCCCCGATGTGTTATTCCATAAATAACACTATCCTATGTACTTTATGATTCAATAAAAAATAACAATCAAAAGACTAAAAGTTATGTTTTCTATTTAATTCAAATCTTGCGTTAATGTTGGGACAGCTTTATATTGCATCGACTTGTCCCTGTTTATTCAACTCCTTGCTCCTGACTAATAAATTGTGAAATGGTAACAAGATTTGCGGTTATTGATCTACCACGAACAAAACCATGCTGATAAGGGGATATATGTGAGGTCATATATTATTAAAAAGACAGGAATAAATTACATTTTCGTAAACTCTAGCAAAATTGGATTCTATTGATATAGGTCTGTAGCTTTCTACATGAGATTTATCACCTTTCTTAAATATGGGACTAATTTTAGCACCCTTCCAAAATTTGGGAAAGGTAGCAATTGCTGTAAAGACTATTGTCCATGTCAAGTTGTGCATCAGAAGAGTTGTAAGTAGCTGAAAATTTCATGGCAAAGCATTAACCGCATCTTGAGGAGTAGAAATTACGGTGTTATTGTAGGATAAACCACGGGGAATACAGTATTAGCAAAATAAAATCATTTAAGTTTAATAAATGTTGACGCTAAATCCTTCAATTTGCCTATCTTTGTACATAAAATTATTTAAAAAATTAATTAATTATTTCACCCCACAATTATGTTTTTGGACAGTACAACTATTAAACATATGGACAGTGGGATATTTCCTCAACTAAGTTCTCATCTAAATTGTATGCAATTTGAGGAAGAGTTGATGAGTAACAAGTTGTGTGCATTACGCGATGATTGTTGCGTAATTATCATTGGCCAGTGTGGTCGTTATGTACTGTTCAGTGTGCAGTGGTCAAAGTGACTCTCAATCAAAGCGGAATGATGCCTTGAAGTGTTTCACTGCTGGCAACCACTTGTCTAATACGTACTTGGAATCTTTTGCATTTAAAGCACAACCTCCTATAATCCTTACTAAATATCATCATGCTAATATTAAACAGTGTGAAACCAATCAGAACTTTATTAAATAATAAAAAAAAATATCTCAACTAAATCACTATTCCGGCTCAAGATAATCTAAAACGCACTGGAAAAGAGAAAGTTGCATCGAAGTCGAATAACCTATACCGAGTTCACTTCCTTCTTCCGTAATTTCACCGATTAGACTTTCTTCCCCGGAGCACACTTCTTTCTCTGAAGAAGGAGCATCTGACTGTGGCAAGACGAACTTCTCAAGCGGTTCTTCATAATGAAGGTAAGGATTCATAGTACGTTTCATCCTAGCTAAAGCGTTAATGAATTCCAGGCGACGCTCGGTGAAAACTTTATGAGCCCTCTCATACAACGGTAAGAATTCCTTAGGGGTGTTCGGATTGTGAATCTTTAAATGCAAAGCGATATTTATCGCCGCCGATTGTTGAATATTCAGACCGGCTATGACAGGCCGGGTTGCACAAGTATTCGTAACAGCTTTTATCACGCTTCTGACAACGTACTGTTCCAGCATTCCAAGAACCGGGAGATTTTCCATTTTTAGCGATGCATACGGTCGATTGTTTTTGAAATTCACGGTTTTACTGAAATATCTATGCGGTCGATTTAAAAATTTTGATCTACACTCCTTGGTATCGAACAAATACATTTTTATCCTTGTATGAGCACGCATACTCTAGCAGACCTTGCTTGAGGACCTTTTCGTACTGGGAATCCCAATAACATACAACACATACACCATCCTCGTAACAATTTTTGGGTTTCTCTTCTAAAATCACACATAGAGGAAGATCGCCCGGTAGTACTTTATCGTTGTACGGAGGAAGGAACGAATCGGGATCGTTTGCGAATTCATCAATGTGTTGCGAACATAACCAATAGAATTTATTTTTGAATTGCATCAAACCAGTTCTATCTGGAGGTTCGCCACCGCTAACTAACATGTTATTATAAAATAAACAACTGGGACAGTAATGTTTATAGCAGCTCCGCCTTTTAGTAAATTCTGCAGAAGTAACTTGCATATTGGCCAAATGCAAAGCCATATCCCTATTGCAATTTTTGAAATAATATTTGATTTCGAACATCGTTGCCAAAGCTAACTCATTGGCCATGATCCATACACCCCATTTACTAGGCCTAACTTTTAGTTTAGTCCAGACCTGGTACTCCGTATCCAGCCAATTGCAAATACTATCGACGAGTTTGAACCACTCCTCGCATCGATGGTCGATAAATTTTTCACTAAATATTGGTAATCCTTTTTTGCCTTTACCTCCGTTTAAGAACGCGTAGATTTCGTCCATATCCGCATCTAGATGTATAACCAAATGTGGAATCAAACCTAATTCGGCCAGATGATCAACATCATAGCGAGTATTTGGGAAACCGTCAAAAACTAGACCTTGAGTTATAGCCCTACCATCGAATGCCATAGCTTCGACGCATCTCATCGACATTTCACTAGTTAATTCCCAACCGCTCCTAAGTACAAATTCCATTTCCTTGGCCAGTTTGGAAAATGGTAAAAAGCGTAGTACGTATCTTGCCGCTTGACCAATGCTAACGCATTTTAAACCAAGTTCATGCTTGAACCTTTCTGCTATCGCAGTTTTACCTGATTTTGGAGGACCAATTATAGCTATTCTAAAGGGTATCAACGGAAAACTGACGTCGCTTTGCATTATGTAAAACAAAGGATCGTTAACAAATTTGTCCTTATTCTTCTTACCGGCCAAAAAGTAAATGTAATTGCGATGGATGACTGGAAACAATTCCATTTTCTGTTCTAATGGGTAATACATAAGCACGGAATTACTTTTTTCACATGTCTGGACCGGGCATGCCTTTCCGAATCGACTTAGAAAGTGATATCCATCACTAAGTAGTTTTTCCGCAATTTCTAAGCTTACATCGTAACATCTTTCAAAGAAAGAACGATTTCTAAATTTGTACTTATCGACGATTATCATTGCTTGTTCTAAAACTTTGCTTAGAGATAAAGACGCGTCAATTGACACCCACTCGATCAAATGATTTTCAAACAATTCTTTCAACACACTCAAATACGAAACATCAGCTGTAAAATTTGAATGAGTTTGATTGACAATGCGCTCGGTTGCTTCTTCCAAGGTTTCCCAATTATCTTCGAATACCGGTTCCGGAAATTCTTGCTGCACAATGGTGGTGACTTCTTCTAAATCAGCTTCTTCAGCTACCGAATCGTAACTGATCAAAGAAACATCTGTCATATTACCTTCATCTTCTTCGTGTGCACCTGAGGTTTCCTTTGTTCCTCGTCTTTCTTCTATTTTAGCTTGGTACCTTGCCTGACGCCTCTTCTCCATCAGTTCCTCAATTCTGTTATTGCGACTCACTTCCCATTCTGCCAGAAATTGACGATTTACTATATCTTGCTCTTCTTGTTCTTTCTCCACAAATTGCTGCCATTCTTTCAATAATTTTCGTATGTATCTCTCATTAACTTCTATATCCTCCGCGGATAATTCTATTACAACATCTGGTATTAGACTAAGATCTTCTACCTGTCTAATATCAGATGGACGTCTGGGAAACCCATCCAAAACAAAGCCAACCGACCGTTTTGGTTCATCGTACCAGATTTCTCTTAAGTTAATTTTACGTAGTAATTCTTCAGGTAGTGGTTCATCAGTATCAAAATATGCGGTAATAGCTTCAACTTCTGGATTGTCGCTATGATTTAACAGTGTATCTAGATTTCCTTCGATGTGTTCTGCATGCAGTGTACACTTCAAGTAATCCTCATATGAAACATAGTACAAACCCAAAGAGATGCAAAGAGCTTTCGCTAAAGTTGTTTTTCCGGCTCCAGGTACGCCAACAATACATATTCTTGGTGGAGGCAAAGTGTGAATGGGTTCTTTTAATATGTACTCGCGTGGTGAAGTTATGAATTTATCCAATGCCTCTTCGGTAGCCATAAAATATAACTTACCACTGTATACTGCCCCATATTCTTCTTTACCTTTCCACAGTACCCAATTTTTGCGGAAATTTATCGGACAGTACAGGTCCGTATCACCTAATCTTCTATTTTGCATAAAGCTTCCGCCGCCTTCGGCCAATTTTTCTTCCCCTTCTTCGTCGAGCCATTCTCCTTCCAGTTCTGGTTCACCAAAATCTTCCACTTCTTCGACTCTTTCCTCTGAAGTAAATTGATGGGCATGATATCGATATTTACTATCGACATAAGTTACAACTTCTTTCATCACTTCTTCTAACGACTTATCTGTTACAATAATTTCTGTGTACTGTATTCCAAGATCGTCAAAATATTCGAGCAGCCTTTCACAATCGGCATCAAAAGTCTGCAAACCATTTTCATAATGTTTCAATTCTAATCGTGTAGCGCGCGAAGCAAAATAATCTTCGTCCACAAATCCCACTTCTCTCACTTCAGGTTCTTCATACATTTTTGATTCATCCTCCGGGTGGTTTTCACTATCGTTTTCTAGATATTCAAAATTTCCGCCGCGTAATACTTCGTCTAGCAAGCGCCGCACCAAACGCGTTTTGTATGAATGCGTAGACGAGGTTATTGGGCATATTTTTGCTATCGATGACTTATCGATACTTTCGAAGAAACCTTGATAATCACTAAATTCGTTTTGACCGAATATCTTGTATCTCTCCAACAGAAACGAGCATTCGGGATCGCGAAAGACCAATATGTTATCTGGTTTGCATTTCTCTAAAATCAATTCTACCGTTTCTGGATTTGGTTGGACACCTACAAGGATCCACCCGCCGTGATACTCCCCTGCTTCGATATTTTGGTCTTCAACTGCTCGAACTGAGTTCACATACATATCACCTTTATCTGACAGGGACATCTTGTAAATAGTCGAGTTGGATGTCTGAACTTTTTCGTCTGCGTATTTAGTCACAAACTCATCAAAGATACTGACAGCCTCAGGAGGGGTCATTGGATTTTTTAAATGTAATGGTAAATAATCGTCGAGTCCAGATGGATCTGTATTGAGTCTGTTACATTCCTCTATGTCTTCATAAAATGGTAGTCCTAATTGTTCAAACTGTTCTTTTACACGAGTAATGTCGTTCATGAACTTCGATAAAATATTTGGATCCACCCATGAGTGGGTTATGGACCGCCGTTGGGGAAATGATGAAATATCGGTGCCTTGTCCGCTAATGATGGTCCTGTCTAATAATAGCCACTCGGCGATTGTAGTCTTCGATTTAGTTATCCATTGTTGCTTATTTTCAATCCGCTCCTTTTCCGCTGCTTCGTACTCCCTTTTATTTCTTTCAGTTAACATTTGAACCGCTTCATTAATAGCATCAGTTCTTATTTTGTCCAGCCGTTTCTTTCCCATTTGTTTCATATAATCTAGCTGCAGAGAAATTGCTTCAAGTACTTTGCCATTCAATAGTAGTCCAAGGCATTTTGCAACAGCTGATTTTCCAGATGCATTAGGACCAATTATTAAAACTTTACACGTTGGTCTCGGATAAGGAGGTAGTAAATATGATCTTGGATTTCTTACAAATTTCGTGAGAGATAACTCATCGGATAAGAAATATATGTGGTTCA
Source organism: Chrysina gloriosa (assembly GCA_038088585.1). Lineage (NCBI taxonomy): Eukaryota > Metazoa > Arthropoda > Insecta > Coleoptera > Scarabaeidae > Chrysina > Chrysina gloriosa. The sequence goes on from CM076091.1 coordinate 18,838,070, forward strand.
AAAATTTTACTGCCAAGTTGGGCTTGCCGCTTGCGTATGTTCCCTCTTTCATGGCAACAGGACAAGCAGATCCCCACCTCGACCAACGTAGCTTAAACATGCGATTTACTATCTTTTTTGTCTTCAACACATCAAAACATTCTTCCGGTGTTTTGTCTTCGTAATCAAATACTTCTAAAGCTTCAGCTTCACCTCCTGTTGGAATGATTGGTTCTATCAATTTCTCAGGAATATATACCATTGGTAGTGGCAATATCTTCAGTTTAAATTTGATAATATTGAACATTTTGGAAGGCGACAATCTACCATCTACTTTGATGAAATACTGAGGATCATGGAGTAAAACATGCTTCTCTATTGTCGGGAGTGCGTCAAATCGGTATTGCTCCAATTGATGTTGCACATTCCCAGAAAAATTACACGGAAGATAAGTGAGATACATTAGATCAGAACTTGACAAGCCGGAGGAATAGCCCGCGACATCAATCAAATCGTCCGGTAATTCTTCGGTGTCGAATCCCGGCGTTTTGGTATATATCGTGTAGATAACACTCTCGCTTTGATCTCTCATTAAATTGACGACCTCATTGGTTTTTAAATTGTACCTGAAATGTTCATGCTTAGTAACGACATCGTAGTTTTGACACATAATGTAGATAATAACCAAAGGGTCATGACATAAACTAAATAGAAAATTCAATTGCGCCGTGTAATTTGTCCCAAGTTCCGTCGATTTAAAAATATCACCTGCTGCAGATCCAATATCGATTATGAAAGGTAACGGTTTTTTTCTGGCTGTTCAGTGCTTTGAGATGCACTAAATTCTTCGTCGTCCGGCATCATTTCTTCGGGCTCCTCTAATTCTTCATACGCTTCGTCTTCTCCATATTCTGACGAAAATCGTGATGTTTTTGAAACATTTCTTATCGCATGGGAGGATTTTCCGATTGGTTCCAGAATTTCCTCAAAAATATCTTGAACGGTAAATATGGCTGACTCGGAAGAAACCGGGTCTTCCTGGTACATATCATTCCGTATTAGAGGAAATCCACATATGACAAAGCCTCGGTGCTGGGCTGATTTACTTTTAACACGTTTTTCCATCAGTCGCAATATGACATCGATGGATATGGCACGCCCGCATCTTAAATTGAACTCTATACATTGACCAGCGCGACTGCCAGAGCGAATTTCTTCTTCGACTAGTGTTTCCGGATCTATGTAAATACATTTCCAATACTCCGCTAGTAATTTTCCCAGTTGTAATTCCCCAATACCCGGCTTGCCCAAGATTAAAAAGGTGGCTGGCTTAGATTGGAGGTACCTCAGTTCGGATTCGAGTTCGTTGTAAGCATCAAAATTATTTATTTGGTCTTTCTTAATAGTGGTGAAGGATTCTAGAAATGCTTTGGCCGCTAGTAAATGGTCAACTCTATTTATAGCATCTACATCTTCAGTGTAAGGGTAGTACGAATTACATCGCGGATACCAATCTAACGATAAAGGTGGAGTGTATCCTTCTTCTACAGGGCAGACTCCACGAATATACTTAATAAAATTTTTGTTTATGATTGCTTCGGGGTTACATTTGAATTCACCTAGTTCTGTTTCTTCGTTAATATAGAAATCTGTCAAATATTTAGATGACATATTGAAATGTTATGGAACCGTTGTCATTTCCAGCGATAATTTCGATGATCAATACATACATACATATGTACACCTATGTATATTCCGAAAACGGGATGTTTCAAAATATGGGTGTATTAGTTACGATATGGCTACAGTTCTATCTGTCAATTTGATGTTGAAAATGTTTTTCAAAACAAGCAACGAGAAAAATCATCGCCCATCGTTTGTGATTGTATTAAATTGCCCAATTGGTATAAAATGTAACAAAGAAAGTTATTTAAGAAAGCATTACTCGATTTAGAATAAAACCGCCATACTAACAAGCTAATAACATATTGCTAAAGAAATATAAATAAAAAATACTTATTTTCATTCGGATCGATGGTGCAGAATGGAAAATTTTCGGCTGCGACTGCACTTTTGGTTAACACGTTGAAAAACGTCGATTTTCCAACGTTTGGTATACCAACAATGCCAACCCGTAGATTAGTACCAACGCGTCCTATAAGAGGCTTCCTTTCCGGCTCCTGGACTTTCTTGGGTGGCATAGTTACTATAACAAAAAGTTGAAAATTTAACAGTGAAGTGAACAGGTTACATCACTAAACATTAAAAATACATACTCTTTCTAAAGCTCAAAAGCGTGTGATTGCATCACGTAAAACTTAGCTATTGGGTAATTTTGGCAGATTTGTACCTTCTCTGACTTAATTATCTGTGAAAATAGAGGCCTTGACAAATTTTATAGTGCTTGTTATGATCAATCAAAACAGTTTATTAACATTTTCTAACACATTAAATATCAACAGCATTCAATAATTGTGATCTACAGCATATGCAGCCTAATGATGGTGTGATGGTAAATGATGGCATAATCATCATTTCAAAATTTATTCATTTCAATAGAGAAACTACCCCCATCCCAACCCTTTCGAATATTTTAAAATGCTATGATTTAGTACTCTTCAAACAACTAAAAACCTGTCTCCAATAGTTTTCGAGATATTTGCACAAATTTCAAGGGATAACATTTTCATTAGAGCGCCCTCCAGTCGACAAATTCCGGATTCCGTCGATGAAAGTAAGTGCAATAATCTTACATTGGACTCCTTTACAAACCTACAAAACTTACAATTCTTTTGGATTGCCAGTTTTCCCTTGTTAGCTAAATTTCATAGGCATTGTGTTGAGAAAAGATTCTGTTATTATTACTAACTTTTGCCGAATTTGGCATCACATTATTACTTAACAAACGGGCTCTTGACAGGCCTAGGGCATGTTTCTTGTAGTTTCGTCTGAAATCCTCCAAGACTTCTCTCGCTTATTAGTTCAAAACGTAAGCAAACCGAGATTATTGGCACATAAGAGTAAAGTAAGTACCCAGAAGTAAAAATGAACTAGTAAGAATTTGACTTTATACAAGAAACTAATACAAAGCTTAATACAAGAAATTTGATATTAGGTTTGGAAATCGGTAAACACAACACGTTTATTATGTAACACCAGCAATCTATCTAAGACAGCGTAATCGGCGTTTCAAAAATTAATAATTTGAATAGAGAAGTTATCGTAAGGCAAATGTTGGGAAACATCCAAGGTATCTTTGGGACTACTAGTGTGACTTTCAAAGGTAATTTTAATTTTATTTTCTCGATTTCTATTTAAAATTGTATGGAACGAGTCTATGCCATAGCTTGACACTACTTGCTTATTTATGGAAGTTTCGTTTTCTTATATACAAATTGTCATAGTGGAATCGCCTAAAATGGATAGCAAAAATAAACTGCTCTCGACCTGACTTTATCGCTCGAAGCAGACTGAAAACGTTATTCTGATACGAAATACATGAAAACTACTTCAAAAGGTTGAAAACTGCCGAAACCGTTTAAAACCGATTGCAAAGATAAACCTCCCGACACGACTTTTTCGCTCGAAACCGTCAGAAAACGTTATTCTGAGACGGAATGCAACAAAACTGCTTCAAAAACTTAAAAAATGGTAGAATCATCTTGCAAAAATAAACTCCCGACATGACTTTTTCGCTCGAACCAGCCCGAAAACTTCTTCTGACACGAAATGCATCAAAACTGCTTCAAAAGTTTGAAAAATGGTGGAATCACCTAAAACTGATTGCAAGAAAATACTTCTCCCGACATGGCTTTTTCGATGGAAATAGTGCGAAAACGTTATTCTGACAATAAATGCATCAAAACTGCTTCAGAAAGTTGAAAAATTGTGAAATAGACTAAAACCGATTGCAAAAATAAACTTCTCGTGAGGTGACGTTTTCGCTAGAAACAGTCCAAAAACGTTATTCTGACACGAAATGCATCAAAACTGCTTCAAAAATTTTGAAAAATGGTGGAATCTCCTAAAACTGATTGCAAAGACAAACTTCTCCCGACATGACTTTTTTGCTGAAAACAGTCCAAAAACGTTATTCTGACACAAAATCCATCAAAAGTGTGTTTTGCTTGAATATTTGTTACCAATTGTATTGAAATTTCCTCTTCTTCCGGAAAAAGAAAACGCTCAGATATGGGAGCTTTGGGAGATTTTGTATCATTACAGCGCAATCTGCTGCTTTCCTATAATCTAGTACTTTAAATGTTATTTTGTATGTTGAAAAGCTCTGAAACGGGGGAAAAACAGAGTAAACAAACCGGCGCAGATCTGGAAATTTGCATATAAACCGAACTTCACGAAAAATCGCTATTAATAATATGGAATCACGTTGCAGCGATTTAATATGATCCGAAATGGTAATTTTCAATCTGATATCGAGTTCTGTGAGCACTGCTAAATCGCCCTAATAATAAGCTGAACTAGCGTGGGGCCTGCAATTTCGAATTTAACGTTTTCGAACCATCGGAAAAAATCCGTATTAATGTAATCATCCGCGGTACAGCCTACGGTTACGTTTACCTATCGTTATTTTCTGCATATTCCAGGTTCAAACAAAAGAAAAAACGAGCAAAATAACATTTAATTTTCGAGATTTAAATTCCGGTCAGGCTATAGATACTAGTCGCACTAACCGACACAAGATGGCAGGTACAGAACTGCCTATCTTATGTCAAAAAAATGTAATATCCACCGATATTTCTTCCAGCAAACCGCAATTACAAAATAATTTATAAAATAGAACGATATCAAATTAACTGCAATGCCGGAAACGATCATTAGCTTTGGTGTAATGGATACGGTTATTATGACCTAACCTAACATAGCAGCAAGGTATGTACTTTGCATTACTTTAAATAACATTAGCAGATCTAAAGACACCGACTAAGTATAGATCATTAAGAAATCAGTTTACTTACAATTTATCTGTAAGTTGAAGAATTAAACTGACACAAACACAATCACAACGTGGTTTTCGTGTAAACTTATTGATGTACTCTCACTGCCTGCAACGTGGTATCTACTTTCACGGTTTGTAACTTAACTAAATTTAGGATATTATTTTTTAATTTACAGTTTTAGTTCGTATTTGCGAATAAACTGAAGGAGTAATTACGCCTACAAATATGAATTATTTTTGTTTAATTATATAAGCCAATTTTCATATCGTTATACTCAAACTAAGAAATGAATGCTCCCTCTACGTAAAACCGCACCCAAACATGATTTTAAGGGATGTATTAGGTATACCCGGATGACAATCAAAGGCTGTTTTCAAATAGAAATTTGGGTTCACTGTCCTAATAGGAGGAATAAGCTGAAATTATTGAGAATAAAAAACAAGATTAATATTTTATAGGATTTTATTTTAAATATGATCAAAGTAATTTCCTTCAGCAGTGATATACTTGACCATTCTTTCTTTCGATTGTTTATAAGTTCCCAACCAATCTTCTTTCGGAATACCTTGACAATAAGCGTGAACTGCGGTATCAATCTCTTCTTCAGACGAAAACCTTCCACCCCTTAAATTTCGTTTAAGCCCAAAAAAATAGCCAAAAGTCACACATTGCTAAATCAGGTGAGTACGGCGTATGTTCTATTACTTTTATATTTCTTTCAGTCAAAAACTGGAGAGTTGAAACTGCCATATGGAACGATGCATTGTCACGGTGGAGCATAATTTCCTTGTCTGGAACTCTATTGAACACTTCAGGCAAACATTTTTCAGTGTACCACTTAGCACTGTAACTGTCTTTTGTCCATCTAACTTAATTGCATTTACTAAGCCCGTACTTCTGAAGAATACCGTATACATACCCCTTTTTCATAGCTCGCTGCTTCTTAGTCATTGTTGAGTTTCCCCATTTTTGTGAATCAATACGCGACTCTCCTGGCGGATAGCAAGGTCGGAAAATGGGAATATAGGTTTCGTCACCTGTCACTATTTTGGAAAAAATTTGGTGCCCGCCAATATTTAATAAATTTAAAGTTTCATGGCAAATTATCACGTGCTCTGATTTTTGGAAGTCAGAAAACTGATGCGGCACAAAACGACTTACCAGTTTGTTTAAATGCAGGTGATAGTATATGATTGTTTTAACAGCTGAGGATCCGATCTTGAGTTGATGCTCTATTACCGCATAAGTAGCTTTATTATTCTCTCCAATGGTTTTTTTAACAGCAGCAATGTTTTTGTCGTTAACAGCCGTAGGAGAACCCTTAGTTCCTTTTTGATGCTGAACAGAATTCCTTTCGCGTTTGAATTCCTTATACAATCGGTAATTTATAACCAAGAAAAGTGATTGTTCACTAAAAACTGAATCTAAACTATCTTTGCACTCATGTGCGCTTAAATCTCTTAAAATCGTAATAAATTATGATTCGAAGTGCTCTCTGATTAATTCAATTTTATTTTACTTTTACAAAATAAGTAGCTGAGTTATAACGAACGGAACTTCAACAACTAAAGGTCAAATGACAGATAAAAAGTGGCTCTAAATAAATACTGTGTGATTGTTTTTCTTATTCTCAATAAATTCAGCTTATACCTCGTAATTTGCCATCCTTTAGATACTTTCCCTTGCTACTGCAGTATAATCCTTCCACCGGTATTGAACCGGAATCTAACCATAATCAAATAACTAAAGACTGGAGTGATTCTTGCTGATAGTATCCTTCTTTCACATATCAAACCTACGGAAAGATGTGGGTCTTCAACGTGTTAAACAACATTTCTTTTCCTAACCTCAAGAGCCAATAGTTTTGAAAGTTGCATTCCTCTTTGTGGTCTTCTTCTGCTTCTACTGACTCCTTACTAGGTTAACCACTGAAAGTGGCTTTAATGGCTTATATATGCGAGGCCAAAGCAGTGATTGCTTCTGTCCTTCTGCATTGCAGTATCGTCGCCGATCAAATCGATGTTTAATTGTCGCCTATGAGTATCTGACGATGAAAATAGAATTGCCAATAACAAGAACTTAATATTTTAGCACTTATTAAACGGAATCAATTTATAACAAAACGTTTTGACTTCTGGAGCTTCATATTTTATCATATTCTGAGTCTGTGGCAGCTGATTCTTTGCTTGGTTGCAAAGAAAACGATTCGAACGCTAAGCATTATCGATAGTTTTGTCGATATTTTGAAAGAACATTCTTATTAAAAGTTGTTTTTGTCTTTTCGTTTCAGTGAACAAATTTTGCTCTGTTTCAAGGCTTCTGTTATAGTCCGAGTAATTTTTATGCCGCGTTCCATTATTGGATCATAACCTGTTATCTGTTCCTTTGATATTTCCCCTGTTCGAAATATTGCAGACATTTTTTAAGCGTTCACTCCTTTCTGAAAAGGATTTGACAAGATCTTGCAATTCCTCGTTAGTGAACACCTGATGCTGTTCCACTATGTAATCGTTCAGTTCTTCTACGGTCATATCGTTAAATTCTTCTCCACCTATTTTCTGCGCTGTATTAATTATCGTTGTGAGATGTGGATCAATGTTTGGGGAACCTTCCGAATTACAAAGGATATCATGCCGCAATTTCTTCCATAATCCACTATCGTTTCTGGTTTCAATTCGTCCATTGTTCCCTTGATAAATGCAATTGCATCAACAATTGTGAATGACTTCCAATATTCCATGAGCCCAGCATCAGAGGAATCTGGAACAATCGTGTAAGACACTTCGAAAATCTGCTGAGTATATATGACTTTAATGCATCTAATGATACCGTAATCAAGTGGATGAAGCCATGAGGTCGTATTAGGTGGTAAGAAAACCACTTGAACATTTTTATCTTCTATGACTTATGATGCAGGATGCCCAGGAGCGTTCTCCATTATCAACAGCACTTTGAATCCCCCTTTGCTTCCTCCGAATATAATCTCACTTTCGAAATAAAACATCGATGAAACCATTCCATAAACAAAACAGCCGTGACCCACACCTTCCGATTTGATTGCCAAAAAACAAGTAGACAATTCTTATCTTTAGTTTTAAGAGGACAGGAATTTTGTGTTCGGTAGACAAATCCAGGTTTAATTATATGACTAGCGACATTTTTACCAAGTACCAACGGCAGTCTGTCCTTCATTGTTTTAAAGCCTGGTGCTTTCTTCGTGGTCTTGAATTTGAGTTCGCTGGGACAAGCTTTACCACATAAGGCCGGTTTCATCACAATTGAGAACTTGCGCAGGATGATAATCTTCTTCAGTAATGATTTGTTTCAATTTTCCTTGAAACGAGGCAGGAGCTATATAATCAGCCGATGCAGATTTCCTCGTAATTTTTTGTTTCTTAGATTAAAGCTAGTGTTAAATCCTCTACTTGCTTTGAAGGACTTTCTTTCCTCTTCTATTTTATCTTGAGGCTACATGTCTTAATGTAGGATCAACGTTTTTTGTGGTAACATCTCACCATCAATGGGACTATTTTCTCTTGCCATGTCCCATACTCCCACTAAATTAAGGCTTTTTACTTTAAGTAACACCTCATCACGTTTTGTAGCTGTTAGTTTGGTAATTTACGGCACATTGGAAAAGATATCTCGAATATTTTCTTTCTCTTTTAACAGTTCACGTATCGAAGATTCGTTTTTATTCTAGATCGTGGCTATGACTGCAACAACCCTTTTCTATTTCAATCATATCAATAATTTTTTATTTAGCGCTAACACTGAGTTTTGTTTTAGAAGCCATTTTAGAATATCCTATAGTTTACTTCCTTGTATTTAAACGAATTTATTAAATATGATAACAGATGAGTACTATCTTCTTCGATTATTTTAATAGAACTAAACAAAATTAACAAAGGCATTTATTCAAGTCCATAAACGCGCATCACGCTTAAGCACGTTCCAACATGTTGCTTGCTTTCCTCTCTGGCTAGACTAATCAGCCTTTATCCTCAAGACCTACACCAACTTCAATAGTTATACTTGCAAGGGCAAATCTGCCCTTTAAGGCTCGAATTCCAAAATCTTTGCAAAGGCTGAAAGTTTCCGGAAAAGGGCAAGGCCTTTCTCGAACTTCTTCCTCCAATCTTTATCCCTCGAGATTTAGAGATACGCTCAAGATTTATTTTGTCAGCATTTTTGTCCCTCTGGGTAGGCTAATTAGCCTTTATCCGTCCTCTGTGCTGTAAGGATACATCTTCCCTTGAAACATCATCTTCATAAGTATGAGTAGGTAGTCAGAATCAGATCACCCAAGATAGAATTTTCCATATCCCGGGAAGACTTATTTAACTAAAGGTCGTCAAGTCCCCGTAGATGTGCAATGGAAGTGTATCTTCTACCATAGGTGTTGTCCTATGCATGAGGAACAGCTTCTTTATCTTGGCAACTACTCCCGAAAGCTAACTGCGTTGTTGTTTTGCATTACCTGTATATTCTAATTGTAGAGTTTGTTTATGGGCGCCTTATCATTCTATTGAAAATGGCATCCAACTTTAAGTTCATGTTTTTGTATTTCTTCTGATCAATTTTGGCTAAGCTTCTTCTTTTCCTTTAGCCTTAGTCTTGCTTTGTTGCGAAGTCGGCTCTTCTGGATCGGGTCCGCTATTTGTCCCGGTCATGAGCTTGGCTAATGCTCTTGTTTCTTTTTAAATTTTGGGTAGTCAATCGTTGTCTATTCAATCTGCGTGAAAACTCTATTCTCTTATTCTTACTTTAACAATCTTGGTACTTGTTATTTCAAGACTTGATACGCCTGTAAGGTCTTTGGTTGTATTTCCGCATATGCACATGTATATTCTAACATTGTTTCCTATTCAAATGTCCTTATTTCAACGTATGATGTTCCGAAAGCATCTAAAACAGTGGTACCTACCTTTAATTTCGTTAGCACGTTACTAAGAAGCCAGATTTACATGTGCATACTCACCAATTAGCTGCGGAAAGTCTTTGTGGGATATTTAATTAACATTAACCTTACAAAATGTACCCAAATAGATAAAACTAGTTTGAAGTAGTAGCTTGGGATAATATAGTAATGATACTAGACGAGTATTCTAGTCTAAAGTAAGTTAAGAACTTTATGCATTATAGTTTAGCTGACGGCACTGAACGTCATGGTAAATGGGCCGATAAACGTAAAGTCACACGCTAAGTGCAGTGCCGTATTCTCCCCGCTTTCATAGCCAATCTAACGCATCGATGAGCATATCGATTCATCGCACTACCCGCTGCGTTCGCCCTCAAACAATGAAAATTGCTTCATTTATTTATTTTAGAAGGACACGGTTCTGTATCAATTGCAACGAAAGTTAACAATGTATTGTAGTTCACTTCGTTAGGAAAAACTTAATACGCTTTATTATGGTAAACTATTTCACTTTCTACGTTGATGAAATCTGAAGCGCTTAGCCTTTTGGCACGCCTGGGTAACAATAAATTTTACAAATCAAGTCATAATGATGTGGAGGCAGCGTCACAGTTGCACGTACTAAGCTAGTGCTATTTGTAATAAGTGGATCATTCTGATTTCTGAAGTATCCATAACATACATGCTCTAATCTTCACTATTCTTAATCTCAATGATAAAAGATTGCAAATGTGTTTAGGCACTTGCAAACCGTGCTATTTTTCTTTGTCCCTTACAACAGCTATGTTTCTTTACTTTGATGTACCTCTACTTCGGTGCCTGGACATCCACTGCAAACTTACTGGATTATTGAATGCTAAGGAAAGTGATATATTCTTGAATGCGCGGACTTTGATTAACATTTGTTTTACAAAGCAGAGAGAACGAAATTATGATTTGGTGCGGTGCACTTGACCTCACCATTTCATAGTTGGGCTTATTAAGACGCGAGTTTTCAAGTTGCTGAAGCAGGAATATATGTTCATAATATAGCACGAGGTTTGTAAATCAACCAATATACCAATTAATGACCGGAAGCCAAAGCCAACGGTTTCCTTATACTCTTATTCGTTTATCGCTTTCTATGACATAGTCGTAGAGAATTAAAAAATAATATATACAAGAAAGTGTAATGTTAATGCAGCAATGTTTTTACTTCATAATTTCAAATGACTTGAATATATTGCGTCTTTATTCTTTCTATTCATTCTCATTGAGTATAGGTACACATATATATGTACATATATGTGTATTAAATCGCATGCTTGTTTGAAACTAATGCGATCCCATTGCAAGTTAAGTACAAAAAAATTATGTAGAAGTCACAAATATTTTACATCGACATCAACATAAATAAATTTAGACTATAAGATGGTGAAGTGTAAATTTTCAGGAACAACTGATAACCAAAGTTTACGAGTAAGGTTTTCTTCCCTAAGGAACGTATATGTTGGGATGGAAAGCGCTGATGGATGGTATTAAAAAGCTTGGATCAGTTGAATTAATCAATAAATTAAAGCCTCAGTGGTATATTGGGTATGAACAAAAACCGAAACTTATTGATTTCCTTTTTTCTGGACGTAAATCCAATAAAGTTTTAAAGTAAGCATTTTGATGAAAAAGTGCCAACAATTTGGTACTAGTTCTGGTATTTACAGGTAGATCCAACGGATGGTAACCTTTTTCTGATCTAAAATGGGAGACCGAGGTAGTCACGTCAGTCTTCCATTTTAGGCTTTTAAGACTGAAAATGAGAATAGCAATTTATCCCAATCTTAATAAGTTGCTACAATGGAAATGATATTGGAATCATAGCAATAAGAATGACAGAAAACAATTGAATAGAATACACTTACTCCGTAGTTGCTTTTTAAAATTTCCGATGGACATGTTGACGGAACTAATTTAGTACTAACAAGTGTACCACCGACTAAGAACTTTGGCAATGTAAATTTAGCCATCGTTACTCTTGCATTAAATTCCAAAAGTTAAACATGCATATTTTATACAAGCAAACCTATTTAGAAATGTCTATACAACTAAGTATTTATATCCTACGTAAATAAGGAAACTCTACGTAAAGTAAAGGATACAATTACGTTCTATACTCCTCGCTTCTCCATCATAATGTCATACTTTAAAACGTAACAAATATGTCCGTTTCAGTACTTCCTGTCGGTGCTCCGCTTTTTGTAACGCAATACCTCATTGTGGCAATTTCAGTGTGCGCCGTCCGTTCTCGTTCTGGTAGCCGTTGTTGTTGCCGAATTGAGTTAAAGAAAGGTTTTGCGAAACGTCCGGATGTGGGAGAATGCTTTTGTAACATGTGTTCTTCTTACAAGGGAAATAGAGAATTTTTACAATTGCGGTTTTTGTTATCCCTGCACCCGTGGCGATGTCGACGAAAAGTTTGATGTCTGCATTACTTGCGGCGAATGTCGAATATCTTTTTTGTGGCAGCAAGACATAAAGGATCATTCTCACCGCCCAAAGGGCCTTCGCATTGTTCAACTTAGTTCCGGATGATGTATGTGCATGTATGTACCGAGCTGTAAATTGTAATTTGATGACCTAATTTGCGCATGACGAAAATAAAACAGATGTGGAATCTTTCATTTGTTGGATTGCGTAAAGCAAATAATACTCTAGCTTCACAACCAACTTGTTAAAATAACAAAAGAATGATTATAGCCGAGTTTGAAAGGAACATTTTACTTATATTTATTAAGGAAGTACATAAATCTAGTAAGTCTAGAAACCTCCATACATAGTTTGTGTAGACAAAGCTCGAGACATACAGACAATTTTTCATTATAGAAAGATGATAGTTATTTCGAACTTTGTTCTCACTCAAAATGTCGTAAAAGTAACTCATATTGATGAGGACAATGGTTTGAAATGGGTGAGGTAGTACATTTGAAACGCTTTGTACATACGTACACTACCGTCCAAAAGTTTGGAAGCAGCGACGCCAACAACGGATTTTACAAAAAAAAAACAGATAAAGTAAATTTTTATTGTAATTATTAATGAATGTATGTAACATACGTCACTATCATCCATAAACAGTAAATTTATTCAAAAATATAATAATATATTAGGTAGTAAGTCTATTTTCGTCTATATGACCACCTTTAGCTTTAATAACTGCTCCACAAATTTTTGGCATTCTTCGAAGCAATTTTTCAAGGCAGTTCTCGTCAATTTGTTGCCATGCGGTCTGTAAATATTCCCATAGCTGTTGGGTGTTTTGAGGCTGTTGCTGTCTAGCCCTTCGATCAAGTTCATCCCACAAGAGCTCAATAGGGGACAAATCCGGACTTTGAGGAGGCCAAACCATTAACTTTAGTTGATTTAATGCTGCTTTCTCCTCTAAAAGTTCTTGCAGATTCGAGCCGTATGTTTGGGGTCATTATCTTGCTGAAACACAAACGGCTCGCCAACAAGACGGCTTCCAGACGGAAAACCATGATTCTGCAGAATATTCAAATACTCTTCTTTCCGCATTGTACCACTAATTTTTACTAAATCACCCGTCGTTCTTCCAGCAAAACAACCCCAAACCATAACACTACCACCTCCGTGTTTAACAGACGGCACTAAACAGGCCTCACTGACTCTTTCCCCGGGTCGCCGACGAACAAAAACTCTCCGTTTCGTACCGAATAGTTCAAATTTAGATTCGTCGGTCCATAACACTGTCTTCCAATCCTCCAGTGACCAGTTTGCATGTTCTCTTGCCCAAGTTAGCCTTTTCTGCTTATGCACATGTTTCAAAAACGGTTTTTTGCGGCCGACGCACTCCCTTAAACCAGCTGCCAATAACCGTCTCTTGACGGTGGTAACAGAAACATTTGTTTCTCGTTGCGTATTGACGCGCGATGCGATGTCCGGTGCTGTTAGACGTCGATCTCGTTTAGAAGTTGTTACAATGAATCTGTCATCAGCTGCAGAAGTCACCCGTGGCCGCCCACTTCGTCTCCTATCAAGATTTTGCCCGGTCTCTCTTCTCCGGGCCAAGGTATAATGCACACCCTTCGGTGAAATTCCCAACCGTTGTGAAATTTCTCTTTCGGTATATCCTTCGCCGCGGAGAGTACAAATCGTACAACGTTGTTCTGCAGTCAACTGTTTGCGTTTTGGCATTTTTACGCTCAGTACTTCACCAAATTGTTTTAATTCCGCACTGAATTCAAAACACTAATTCCGCAAAGGAAACCGATACGACACAAAAGTTTTAATACTTCTACCACACGCACTCAACGATTACTGAAGTAATACTAAACCGTTTGACCGAAAGCAATTACTGCAGGTGTCCTACTCATCATCGCCAAATAATAGCTGTTCTCTTGGAAAAGAGCAATAAAACGTATTCGGGTGAAATTTGTACCTAAATGTTTGGAATTTACGGATTATGAGTAACGATTTTATAATTGCATAGAATAATTTACAATAGGGATTTCACGATATGCGTAACAGTTGTATAATTTTAAAGGAATTTCACCTTGCTTCCAAACTTATGGACGGTAGTGTAGGTATGTATTAGGAATGTTTCCACAGATGCAGGATTTTGGCTACCATTTTTTTATTTCATCAACATTACAGTGTGGTTTTTCAATATAATCTGCATTTGATTGAATACACTTGTCCCGGCGTAATTTTCAAATAGTCCTCAAAGAACTTTTCCAAAGTGTCTGCGATCTACCTATTTATAGCAAGTTTATCTCATTTAAGATCAAATTGAAGATCCTGTAGTGTTTTTTGTAAATTTGGGACCAAACGAAAATCACTAGATCAGATTTGGCGAATAGGATGGATGTGAAAGCAATTCCCAACGGAATTCGTGTAAAACATCCTTCGTTGTTTATGCGATATGGACTCTTGCTGTGTCCTTATACAATAACGGACGTTTATGCAACTTCCCAGGTCGTTTCGTACAAACTACCTACTGCAATGAGCCAGATAAAAATTAGAATAATATTCTGTGGTAACTATAGTACCTTTCAGTAGATCATCCATAAAAATAATCCCTTCGCAATCCCAGAATACACTAAACTTTACTCTCCAACTGACGTGCTTTAAGCGGAAGCCCTTCTGGTTATGGTTTGTGGGTATCCATGTTTAATCAGTTGGCAAAACTGGACACCTTAACGTGCTAAAAGCTCTAGTAGTTGGCCGTATATGTCGGACCAATTGAGCTTCTCTTCCGGTCGCAAGAGCCTAGGTACCCAGCGGGCCGAAGCTTTATTCACGTTCAAATGTACGTGTAATATCTCATGAACCTGTCACATATCTATTCCTACACAAACACAACTTTTACGAATAATTATTCGTCTATCACTTTTCAGTAGGTTCTTCACAGCAGCAACGTTTCTTTCATATAGATAGATGTTTGGCCGTCCACTGCGCGGATCATCTCTTACTGAAGTTCAACTTTAAAACGGACGACCCATTCACAGACTGTACATTTAGATTCTGCAGATTCTCCTATCCCCTATAATATACCTTGCAGACGTCGAACAATTTTTGAAGGTTTAACACCCTCTTCAATAAAAGGAAATGATAGCTTTTTGTGGTTTAGTCGCGTCTTCCACGATTGCAAAATCCGTGGTACGGAAATGCGTCCGTATCAGTCAAGTATCTTAAGTATACTAAAGAATATTGCACGGAATGACTGCGTAAACGTGTTGGAACTTGTATTTGGCTAAGAGCGCAGTTGAATTGGACCTAGATTCCAAGAACATTCGAAACATCCCTCGTAGTTTTACCTTCCATGCGTTTTGTCGATGCATGCTGTCACTATGAACTTAAACTTAATATTGTGGTCATAAATGCCTGAAAATATATTTACGTTGCAATAGATATACTCAGATAAATGGATGAACAAATTTCAAAAATCAGAAATATTCAGTAGAAACGCTGAGTATTTAAATAAATTTGCACAATGTGGGGCGGATGTGAATGTTTCAGGAAACAGATTTGAATCTAACTAATTATTTCGGTAGCTTATTTCGTCTTCTTCTTTTTCTTCGTCTTGTTCTTTATTTCTAACGCCTTATGGCCCAGGGCGTCAGCCATTCTGTGGCATCCAGCCACTTTTTCCATTTCTTTCTGTTGTTGAACTGTATTTCCTCTGCTGTGTCAATTTCTATTATTCTCCCTCCTGTTCTAGTTCTCCTACTCCTACTTTACCATATATCTGGTACTTTGCCATGTGTTTGGTTATACTTTTTAGGAGCAATCTTTGTAACATTGGATTTCCGCACGAGCGGTTCCATCGGTTGGAAAAGTATTGCATACTATATTCTGGGATTGCGAGAGATTTTTGTGGATTATCTACCAAAAGATACCACAACTAACGTAGAATATTATTATAACTGGCCCATTGCAAGAGGCGCTTTGCAAGAAACGGCCTGGGAAGTTGCATTAGCGTCTGTTATTGCAACAGGACAATCCAATCCGTTAAACCGCACGAAGGACGAACGATGCGTTAAACAAATTGCTCTGGGAATTGCGGTCACGTTTATCGTGTTCGCCAGTCCTAGTGATTTTCATTTGTTCCCAAATTTGAAACAACCACTTCGGGCTGTTTGATTTCAGACATTACATGAGGTAAAACTTGCTATAGATAGGTGGATTGCAGAGACTCCATGGATGCATTAAAACAATAATTTCACGTTGTGATAGGTGTATTTAATTAAATTCAGATTATATTGGAAAACTACATTGCAATTTTGATAAGAATTGACGAAATATTATATCCAAATACCTAGAACTTAGGAAACATTCCTCGTAATAACTAAGTCAAAGTCTACATTTTTATTAAACAGAGGTGGAACATCTAAAGCTTCTTGCAAAAGGGAACTTATAATTTGGTTGTGTTTTTTCAACTCTGGAGGGGTATATCATTCTATTTGTTTTCTTCATTGATTAGATATATTTGGTTTAAAATGTTTTTGTATCCCGAATGAAGAACAAAAGTTATTAGAAACGATATTGGTCCGAAAGAAAAGTAACACAAATGTCATTCCCTTATTATTTCGAAATTAAAAATTAATTTTAAACTATCTATGTACGAACGATCAAATTGATATCTCATCGGCCTCATCACGCACGTTTGTATGCATATTTCCAAGTAATTACAATTTTCTATTGCAAGTAAAGAATTAATTTCAAAACTGAAACTAAATTATTTCCAAGGAGCTTAAAAATTATAGGCATTATAAATACTTAGTATGAGGATAGTGCGACAGATGTCGGGAGTTGTATATTTAGGGGAGGAAAAATAACAGCAAGAGGTATTTAAACTATTACTCACTTAAAGAATTATCAGCAGTTGAAAATAATTTCCCAGAAATTTAGGCAATTAATACAAAAAAATTTAAACCTTAATTTAACACGTTTTCCAATAATTTTAGAAATGCAAGTTTGAACCAACTGAATACTATGATTAAGGTTCGAGAAACGTGTGCATGATGAGTTGTGTAAGCCGGACTGAAGCTATCACTCCACCGCTTGTCTCTAATTACGTACAAGGCACGACATGGAAATCCCGTGGAGTAAGAGCGTCAGTCCGGTTTACACAACTTATCATGCACACGTTTGTCGAACCTTAATCATAGTTTTATCCTGTTGCGAATGATATTTTGTTTTCAGTCGTAACCTTTTGGCTCGGCATAATTTCTTATTTTTTACGAGTTGGTTACCTCAAAACAATTGCGTTCCTACTGAAACCAGATCGAATCGTTCACTCACTAGAATATTTACATTACAAATGACGTAATCTGACACATCCTCTCAACATGATTAAAATAAAAAGAAAATCGAACGCCTACGAGAACATTTTTCGAACTAACACAATTACAATCTCGAATACGTTTCCGGCTTTAACCTTCCTGCAATTGTTCGTTCCTTTATTTAACACAAATCACGACACCGCCTCCACAGATAATTTGGCTCGTGTGGACGGCAGCTGTTTCATCCGGAGTTGGGCGTCCTCGCCACGGACTCCCGGAAACACCTCCATTTGCTACAACGGATAGTTCTTTTCAAAATGTATATACCTTACTAGGGTCACGTCGTCTGCTACGTGCTTCATAGGCATCATAAGTGCATTATTGTCGCACTGTTGTGATTGTTACTCTCACGACGCCTCTTGCACGCCTCTTGGAGGCGGACACGCGCCCTTGTTTACCTCAAACAACCCCCTCGTAGTTATATGGCCCCCGTTGGGCTGCGGGGCAGTACAGTGTTGAATGAAATTTTTGTATGAATATTGGCGCAAAGCTATAATTATTACTAGTTTTCGGGTAGGAAGTATGTGATTTTATTTTAGTTTACTAAGGACATAAGATTTGCTATAAATGGAGATTTAATTATATGGGTTTAGTTAAGCTTTGTTAAAGTTGGATTCGCCACTTTTATCCAGAAATTTCTTATTATTGTTGTACGTAACCCGTGACCAGATGAAGATCTAGTCAGTGGACTAGAAAAAATTAGAAATGGGAGAAGAAGAATTAGAGAAAATTGGCGAACGCAGTTGTCTGGAAATTAGAGTAGTAAGATGGGAGGCGAAAAGCAGGAGTGGAGAAGAATTAACAAAAGAATTAAAAGTGTTGATAAGAATTAAAAAATATTTTCTTATCATAAGGTGTTTTGCAAGCAATATTCCCAGAAGTAATTGCATCAGTAGTGGCACCGATAATGCTATATGGAAGTTGAATGTGGAAAACAATTGTATTCAAAAGAAAAATATCGATAAAAATTTATGAAGGAAAAAAGGTGGATGAATATTTAGAACGCTGATTCAATAAAAAGGTAAAAGAATAATACAGGTAACTAATTATTATCATTTTTCTCGGATTTCAGGGAAACCGTAAAGAAAAGTAGACACGAATGAAGAGGGACTTGCACTTATACTCGAATAAATTATTTACATAGATAAATGCAGAATAGAGCAGAGCAAAAAGATTATCGGAAGCTTCAATTCGGTTTGGTGGAATAGCCATGTATCAGAATAAAGGAAAGTTCTGTTAAAAGAAGCTCTAGTATTTTGTCCACACCAATAGTCAGATGTGAAAACACGTCGGTCTTGGATGCGCATGGTTTCGGTTTACATTTTGAGTCTGAGTGGTCACGATAACCTCGATTTATTTCGGGGTTGGTGATGAGTAAGGTTCAACAAACGAGTGCATGATAAGTAGTGTAAACCGGACTGACACTGTCACTCCTCCGAATTTTAATTTCGTACCTTGTACGTCACTAATATTGTATATTACGTAGCTACTTTTGCGGTGCGCCACTGCCGGTACCACTTTTTTAACAAACTCTATTTATCGTGCACTCGTTTGTTGAACCTTAGAGATGAGTTGTGACAAGCTCAAGACATACGCAAAATACTCTCCGGGAGAAATCAGGGATATTAAAAAGAGTAATGTACTGGAGTGTAGTATGGACTTTTAACGTAATACACCCTCTGTCCCAAAAGTAACCGCAATAGTTCGAAATAAAGCACGCTATGTATGTTATGTCCACAAAAATCATTGTATTCATTCGAAATATTCTCCATGTGCTACAATACATCGATTTGCACGGTCAACGAGTGCTTCAAACGACTTTTTCATGTCGATCTCTGGGATGGCCTTTAGGATGCCGGTCGTCGATCTTTGAATGGCGTCTACGGATGCATAACGAACTCCTTTCTGCTTCAAATGAAGACGAGGGAACAGGAAATAATCGCATGGGGACAGATCAGGCGAATACGGTGGGTGCTGTATCGAATATATTTCATTTTTCGCCAAAAAATCGGTGACAATCGTTGCTCGATGACACGGTGCGTTATCGTGCAGTAATCTCCAGCTCCAGCGATATTCGGGCCGAACACGACGAATGCGACCCAGCAAACGCCTCATAACATCGAGGTAATATGCACCATTAACCGTTGAGCCGTATGGAACGAACTCCTTATGGATAATTCCCTTCGAATCGTAGAATGAAATCAGCATTGACTTGATTTTCGACTTCTCCATTCGTGATTTTTTCGGATTTCTTTCTTCTGGTGACCTCCACTCTGCGCTTTGACGTTTGCTTTCTGGTTCGTATTGAAAGCACCACGTCTCGTCACCAGTCACAATCGTTTTCAAGAAGTTTTCATCTGCACGGGCTCGTGCAATAATGTCTTTGGAGTGTTCGATTCGAAGCGTTTTTTGGTCGTCGGTCCATTTGTGCGGAACAAACTTCGAATTGACTTTCTTCAAACCAAGGGTTTCAGTCAAAATGCGCTGAATAGTTGTTTTAGGGATGCCAAGCTCCATTTCCATAAATCTCACTGACGATTTCTTCGAAATTTTCACAAATTCGCGCACTTTTTCCACATTTGCCTCAGCCAAAGTTGTAGAAGGACGACCGGCTCTTTCGTCATCGTTAACATCTTCTCTGCCTTTACGAAATCGTCGATGCCACTCGAACACTTGCCTCTTCGACAAACAATCGTCGCCATAAACAATTTGCAGCATTTCATACGTCTCGGTTGCAGTTTTTCCAAGTTTAAAACAAAACTTAATATTGACTCGTTGTTCGTGACTCATTTTCTGACCGTTTACGAAAAACACTCTCACAGGATGCGTGATGTATCAGCTGACTATGCACCAAATGTCATGAAAATTTGTCAGGTTGGTAAGGAAGAGTCCCACTACAATAATCAATCAACTATCAAGAGATGACGCCACTGGTTTCTGATTTATAGATGCATTGCGGTTACTTTTGGGACAGAGGGTGTAGTAAAAAAATTAATTTAGTAGCAATGGACCATTTATGTTATGATGTGACCAAATGTTGAGAGAAGGGGGAAATACCTAAGACAGGGAAAACGTTCAACACTAAGGGCACACAACAAATAGATTGAAAAGAAGGAGAATGAAATACTCTGTACTACGTCCGAATGCGCATAGGCAGCCAAGAAAAATATAGATGGAATCCGGCAGGAAAATCTAAATAGTCGTTGACTAAGAATATCATAAAAGCAGTGGAGGGTAGTGTGTACAGTGTACACATTGAAAGATCTTTTCTTACAAGAAATATATACATTTATTTGAATATATAATTTTAAATCAAATCTTAGAGTCTTCCTTTAAGAATACTTTGCTTGAATATAAACTTTGTATTAATTTATAATGAAATAGGAATGTATTTAAATTATATATTCAAATTGATAATTATTTCTTTGAATCAAAAATTAAAACGCCTATTGCAAATTCTTAGTTGTATTGAAATAAATGTATCGAGACTGTCAGCTTAAACATAGCACTATGATCACTATCAACGTAAATGCTTTATGCAGATGCTTGATTTGAAATTATATTGATATAAAATATAGCTTGCTATCAATTCGAAAATAGTCCGAACAAGGAAATTTCCTTCAAATAAATCATAAAATTGTTATAATGCAGAGTAATAGTAAATTCAAACATAACCAATATTTCTGGTAAAATTTTGATTTGTTTGGTGGCAACCATGTGATACATTTTATTTAAGTATATGGTTAGTTCGGATGTATGTTGGCCTAATCATTTGTTTCATACACACTTTATATGCTTAAATTAAAGATTCGTTTTTTTGAGAATAGGATATTTTCATTGGTCAACAATGTGTCAAGATTGATACTGTGCATTTCCTACGTCCGAATATTCGTGGGGAGCACGATCTATGAATGGGTAGATAAGGAGTAGACACTTATTATCATTACTGGCGTATACAAATTATGCTTACTTAGTAGGCTTTTGTATAATTACCTGATAGCCATCCATTGACGTACCTTACGTAATTAGGTCGTTCTATGGCGAGTCATCCAGATTTAATTTTATTAAGAAGGTTTACACTTGGCAGCTGAAGATATCTGAGCGTGATTTCGAAGTAAACAAAACTGGAGAATGAAAGCAAAAGAAGAGAAAATTAAGAGACTTTATTACTTTTCCAAAGTCAGTATATAAAGCTGTAGAAAATATAAATGCAGCCGCGTTAAACTCATATTTCCCCAGGTATGAGCTTTCGAATAGTAAAACTTCGTGCACTTGCTGTGAAATACACATCATGGTTCCATCAAGGAAGTTAAAATCATAAAACTGTTATGAAACACCGAAATAATGTTTGGAGCTTCTATTGATTATTCAGAGCTTAGGATAATTAACGGAATTAGCTAACTGTGGTTTGTTGCATAAGTATACGATACCCATTATTTCCAACTAAAAATTATGTACTATGTGCACGAAACACATTTCATAAACAGAAATGCCATTCCTTTTTATTGACACTAAGGGATTTCATAACGAAATACACGTCGGCTTTATCATTGTCGATAACGACAATGATAAAGCCACTCCTAGCGAAATTTCTCTCATACCATCCGGCAGTATTCCTCATTCGGCCTCTTTTAATATGAAAAACGTCAAATATGTATTCCCTCCTTCTCCTCGTATAGGGAACAAAGTTAGCTTAATATTGAAATTATGCTAATAATTGATAATAATCGGACGGCAGCCATGATTCCGGCAGCACGGTTTCCAGATCTGTAATTACCGCAGACCTGTCGGCGCCATGCCAAATACGAATTAAAATTGCAACATTTATAAATTTATATTCGGATCGGCGCTTTAAAAATCTTTCGCGTGATATCAACGTTAATGGTTCGTAATTAGGAGATAGACGATGGTCGTGGAAACAAAGTGTATACAAGCGGGGAAAATTGTGTTGGCATTTTTACTCGCTTATTATTATTTGCTTGCTAGTCGCTAACATTGTTCCGCACGTATGAATATAGAGACATACATATAAGGACTAATCCCACAAGAATATGCGCACGAATGAGAATATTAAGTGTATAATTTGCACTAATTATTAATCTGCATAAATCAAGTCATGTATTACTTATAGCTGCTTATATATGTATGTATATGTATATAGATGGTATATAGTTAGCTTTATTAACAGGCACATAAGAAGGCAATAGTTCTGGGAAGGTATTTTCATAACGCAGTTAGTTCCCACATCGAGGAGCGAACGCGAAATGTCACAGAAGGGTATAATCCGCTAATGTAATTAATGATGCTAATATCTTGTTGCAGGCCGACAAAACTAGATTCACTTTTGGAACTGATATGCACATCTTCAGCTTTCTTGCTTTTTAGTCCTAATATTACTCATACCTACATTTTTTTGAGTGACGACATATTTTTTCCATGACGATGATGTGTTGCAAAGAACTTGTTGTATTCAGCCTTAGCACAAATGTCTTGACTACATCAACAAAATACGAATCCATTTGATTTGAGCTACAAATACTGTAACAATCATAGGTCTGAGCTCTGCATTCACTTCCTAACTTCTTTCTCTGAACTGATAACCTGATAAGGAATAATGGAAAAACTACTCACAATTATGTAATTACAAAAAAGTAATTTCATTCAAATTCAAGAGCATGATAATTTGAGATGTGGCCAACGTATGTATCTATTACCTTAATTTCGTTCTTGTCTCACATTTGTTGCTAGTCTCAAACCGCCCTTGCTTTGTTTTAAATTTTACATTGAATATTAAAAACATATACCAGGTGTAGAAATATGAAATGCGGTTTTAAGACAACAGATGCTCACCAATGCAGTTTGTGCTATAAACCATTGACACTGCGCCATTTTGCTGTGTCATCAACAAGTGTCAGACGCCCACGAGTGATAAATTGGAAAAGTGTGTGCATAGTGTTGTGTTGAATATATCGAAATTTATACCGAACAAAGAGCATTGGCGGACAGCATTAATCTTGTATTTTCATTTCAAGAAAATTGCTGCCGAATCATACCGATTACGTCGAGAAGCATATGGTGAACATGCTCCATTGCAAGATACGTGTGAACGATGGTTTCGGCGTTTCAAAAGTAGTGATTTTGATGTTGCAGATAAGGAACGTGGAAAACCGCAAAAAATACGAAGATGTGGAATTGCAAGCATTATTGGAGGAAGATGATTCGCAAACACAAAAACAACTCCCCGAGGAATTGGGCGTTAGTCAACAAGTCGTTTCCAATGGGCTACGAGAGATGGGAACGACAGCATCGCCAGCTCTTCATCGCATTATCTAGATCTATGCGAGTAGTTCTGTGTATATGTAGGCTGTCTTAACTTATTTTGCAATTACCGCTGTTTGCCCAGACTATTTATCAAGTTTGCTTTAAATACCAGTTTATTTCCGATTCTGTCATATACTGATTCATCCA
The DNA here is from genome assembly GCA_038088585.1 of Chrysina gloriosa. Lineage (NCBI taxonomy): Eukaryota > Metazoa > Arthropoda > Insecta > Coleoptera > Scarabaeidae > Chrysina > Chrysina gloriosa. The sequence goes on from CM076091.1 coordinate 18,862,231, forward strand.
AATGTCCCTCGAGGCCCCTGCTCCCTAGTCTGTTTTAATTTATCGTACGCGCACGTCTCTTCCTAAGTTTCAATCGCTGGATGTTTCTGTGTGAAAATAATTAAGTGCCAAAAGTTGATGAATATGCTTAATACTTTCAATTAATCTGTATCTGACCGATTCTTTGAATACATATATAGACTGTACTCATCGCAACGTAGTATTTTTCCTTGAATCCATGCAGTTCCGTAATGGACAGTCTTGGAAGATATGGAAATTTGTTTGTTCCGATTACGAAGAATCACACGACGCAATAATTCACATTTCTCGTTCATATTTTGATGAGTTAGGTATATTTCCCATGACCTGTTCTATTTGGGTAGTCTACACTTTTCTATGCACCTAGCGAACCGTCCGATTGGTTTCATTCAGATTTCTTCAAATTTATGTCATATTGTTGTTGCTGATTCAATTTCTTACTTATATCTACCGTATTATGCTTCTGCTGTAATTAGAAGACACGGTGCAGATGTACACTGTACACATATCCTGCGTAATATGACAGCGACCAATTACCAGGTTTACAAATATGAAAACCGATTTTCTTTTCTAAAAAAGCATCTTAAATTCGGAAGAATGATAAAAACTGCTTTGTTCAAAGTATGCTCCATCGCTTGTTATACATTCTTCCCAACCTTCGAGCAATTTGTGAATAGCATGCCAGTAAAAATCTTCTCCTGTTGCTGTGAACCATACATCGATCCGTTCTTTCAAATCTTCGTACGAACCAAAGCGCTGCTCAGAAAATACGTGACCCGTCAACGCAAACAAGTGGTAAATGGAAGGGGCCAAGTCTGGTGAATAAGTCGCATGAGGAACCAGTTTTTTCGTATGTGATGGAGCATTGTCATTTTTCAAGCAGCGAACGGTTCAAATCGGACAATTGTTGTTGGTGAAGGTTTAGTATCAACCGTTTCCTTAGGTTTTAACAGCTCATAATAGACCACGCTCCTCTGGTCCCACCAAACACAGAGCATCGTTTGTCTGCTAAAGCTATTCGGTCTTGCGGCCGATGTGGATAATGCGCTTGGGTCTACCCGTGATTTTTTTGCAAAATGTCACGTGTGTTTTTGCGCTTTAGCATTTGCCTGTCTTTCAACTCATGTGGTACCCATCTACCGGTCTTCTGAATCGTTCCGATCTCTCGTAGCCGATTGGAAACATATACACAGAACTACTCGCATAGAGCTAGATAATGCGATGAGGAGTTGACGATGCCGTCGTAACTTATTTCGTAATTGTGCGCTGTTACTACTGCGTGACCCAAAACCAGACGGTGCTGTTGAAGAAGTCACGTGAACATAACGTGATCGGAACCAGCTGAACCAGTTGTACCTTACGCCAGCAGGTGGCGTAAGGTACAAAAGTTATATGGCGTGTAATTATAAGATAGCCATTTACCAATTCGTGTAGATCACACAAAGGTTGAAATGAAAACTAGACTAACTTCGAAGAGTCGGAAAGGATGATGAAAGACCTATCCGGAGCTTCTGGAAAAATAGGCCACAAAATAATCACCGATAAAACGAGAACAATATGGAAGACTGGACATCCAAGAAGAATAGCGTCAACGAATATATCTATCTTGGACAGATCAAGAAGAACGACAAAGGAAACCAGACTTCGTAAATACATAGGAGAGTTAGATTTGCATGGGCTTGTTTCAGAAGGTTAAAATATGTACTAAACAATAACAAAATCTCACAATACTTGCAGATGAAAGTATTTGACAGCGGCGTACTCCCACGACGCACAGACATGGAAGCTGACGAAAGTTAATATGGACAGGATATTTAAACACAAGGGGCTACGGAAATATTAATGTTAGATATTAGTCTGATATAGAAGGACAATTTGATTGATAAGGAATACAAGAAAGGACAAAGATGGCAATACATTGCGAAATTGAAGTGAAGCCATGCAGGCCACAATGCTAGACAGAGCGACGGTAAGTGGAATACAGTAATACAGGAATGGAGACAATGCCCAGGAAAGCGAGGAAGAGGAAGATTCCAGATAAGACGTAGTGACAAACTGGAAAAGAAGAACAGCACAAGACAAATTCAAATGGTGTGAACTAAGGGATGCCTATATCTAAATTTTGACGAATTAAGTGCGAAAAAGAAGAATGCTCAGTATATGTGTGTTCAATATGTTTAGGGCCGAAGTTCGTGACCGCACCTGTTTTTCCCGATGAATGACAACTTAGTCGATTGAATATTTTAAATTTCATGACAATTGATATTGATAAAATAGTAGACTCCTTTGTTTTTTATCCTCAGAAAGAGTTTAAATTCGTAATGGAACACTAACCATTACCTGAGCAAACCGTGTTCTTTTCCCACTGTTTTATTTTCGAGGATAATATCGCGCCAAATTTATTATAAACCGATAGCGCCGTAATTACATTAAACTAGCCCTAATGCGTATAGCAAAGCAGAGAAGAAAAAAGGCATCTGTGTTTTATTTATTAGCAGAACGTGTAATTTAGTTATCGTGTCAGGCTGCCATCAAAATGTGTATCGTGTTCGAGCCAGCCGTATTAAATTAAATGGCAAGGTGGAGACATCCGAGTCTGTCCAATCCCTTCTGCGGTGAAAGAGACGTTCTTCTGCCTCTTTTCGCGGTCGTTTCGCGTTTCGGCTGCGGCGACGGCGTCGTTAGCGTCGATTCGCGTTAAATTGCACCACCAATTATTGGCAAACACGACGCTTTCTGCAAAGGAATGACGTCGGAGGCTTTCGCCGTATTAATTTTGCAACGGCTTCCTTGCACTTGCGTAAATTACAACGAATGATGGAAACGTGGGCAGATATTTCATTGCATATGTTTGCAGAAAATTACATTGAATAGCAGTCATGCCAATTGCGGATGTTTAATTTATTTAACGAGCACTTGATGAAATACCGCGTACTAATATCTACGCGCACATAATTTATTATTATTTTATAATTGTTTCTGGCGGAAGTATTGATAATGAGTTTAATAGAAGAAATACTCCACTCCTAGGTTAATTCCCAGTCGGTTGGTAATTGAGAAATTGACAGCTGCATTAAAACATACGTGTATAATTTTATTGGCCATAGTTGCTTGTTGCCCATTGGTGAATTCCATTTTGCAACGACAATTTAAATTCCATTTGAATGGCATTTAATTATAATTGCTACATGCTACTTTTTATTAATACAAATTAAAGGCGAGGGTACTAAATTTATCTGAAGTCGGTTGAAGTGTGCTTCTACTCACAAATGCGTTTCCATTCGCCATGGATCAGCAAAAGAAGTTCATAAGTCCTTTTTGGTCCATTTTGAAGAAGATGCGGTTCATACTGCTAAGAACTATTTCTTATGACGGGCTTCCATTGAATAAAGTGCAGTCTTTCAACAAATTAATTATTATTATTAATTAGTCATCATTATTTACAGAATTTTCTTACTCAACCAATTGAATATGGTCACTATTCTGAAAATAATAGATACTATTTACTATTAGAACCCCAAACACAATAATAATAATAATAACTACCTTATTACCAAACAGATTAATCTAATGAAAAGGCAATAGACATAAAAAGAAAATACAATGCAGTGTTTTTAAATCAACACTTAAACTTGAACTTGAACCAAAACTAAAGCTTAAACGTAAACATCAAAGTAATTGAAAAACGAAGTGAAAATCTGATCGCTACAATATATTAACATAACACAAGTTGGAGTTTCCGGATCAAAAAAATAAATAAATGTGTATAATAAAATAATAAAATAAAATTTATCACTATTAATAATAATAAATGGTGGTTATTAGTTACAAATATTGATTAACCATATAATGTAATAACATTACATAGTTAGGACAAGTACGCTTGTCTTTTGTCGACGAGTTGAACACTAGATTGAACTTTCCACGTTGTCTAGGCAGCAGGAATGGCAATGCAAATTGTAGTACCAGAACACCGTTGGAATCTGTATTTCAATTACAAAGGTGCGTTTAGAATTGTGCTGCTTGGAGTCGCAGATGCTAGCCACAACTTTCTGTATGTTGATGTGGATGCAAACGTCGCATTTCTGATAAGGATGTTTTCAAGTGCACTTGACTTTATAAGGACACAGAAGGATTCCTTCATCTAGTGGTTCCTGAGGAATTACCAGGAAGAAAACATCAATCTCCTACATCTTTGATGTAGATGATGCATTTACGTTATCTACTTACATGGCGAAGGCATATCCATGTCAGATATGCCTGGATTATCCACAGAGGAAAAGATACACAACTACAAATTGACTACAGCTTGAAGAATACCTGATAATGCTTTTAGTATCATGTCATCCAAATTTAGAGTGCTGTTGACACCAATAGCATTGCATGCAGATAAAATACCATCTGTAGTTCTCAGCTCTTTCCAGAACTAATTACGTAAAGATTCCATATCGAGAAGTAACGTTTTAAGACAAAGGCGATTAGCAGCTAAAATAGAAAAATTGTTTCAAGAGCTCACATAAATAACCTCACTGAGGCTTATTTATTCGGCAACTTTCACAGCAACTTGTGCAAGGATTGCACTGTAGCCTACATGTAATCGATATTCACTTTACCAATGGCTCAAAGTATGCAAAACCACTATATCCCTAATATTATGACACGAAAATAAATAAACAACAGAAATAGCGAACAGATTTCAAATCGGAATAGTACAAAGGCTCTTAATTCATACGTGAGTGACAAATTCGTACAGGTTTTAAATCAAAATGAGAAATTAGATACAATCATGACAAAATTAAATGTAGAACACATTATTAGAATCAAACGATTACAATAGACAAGATATGTTATAGAGATGGAAGAAGATGTCAAAAAATCTTTATTAAGGACAGGGATGGAAACAAGATAGAGGGAAATCCCAAGAAGCACTGAAGTTCCAGAATGAGAACTCAAGTTGGAGAAGACCAAGATCCAAAGTAAGGCTGTAATGCCATAGAGAAAAAGAGATAGAAAGGAAACATTTATTTTTCTAACCAACAGCTTCCTTTTAAATTATAATTTCACATTCGTTGGATGATTTCCATTACCTCATCAATTTTAATCTGTATAAATCAAATCTGATGCTGAGTCAGAAATGTTGTTCAATTCTATTTGGTGCGGTCGCACGGTGTCAAATAGTTGTAATGATTGTTGGCTTTTCTAATTTTTCTTCAAATTTTATAACATTTTTACATATACCAGATATGCACTAAAAGATGTAGTTGGTTTTGTTAACGCATCAAGGATTAGACAGCCATGTTGACGTCGAAATTTTAGAGATATAATGAAGTCTACCCTAAGGAATATATTGTACACTTTACGGGATACAATATGTCCACATAGGAAGGTTATCCACAACTTAATTTTCGTTTTCGATGTATAGTAAACGTCCAGTAGCAACTACTATCAAAATAAAAAACTGACGCATTCAGTTTAGGACAAGTTTCCCTTTCCTTTATCTTCTGCACTAAATTTTCTTGAAATGTTTCACCAAATGTTATTTGTTTACTATTCTGTTTCGTACTTAATAATTGAAATAATGAAAGCATCGCCTTTTGGGCATTTATTTTCTACTTCAGAAACTTTTGGATAGTTTATTGAAAAGACGTTAACATTAGAACACGTAACGTAGTTGGTTTCAAACTCTTTCCGAGACTATAAGGTGGTATCGACAATTTATAAAAGTCTTGATAACGGATTTAAAGAGGTGACTATTACAAGGCCTCTGATGTTTCCATGGCTGCTTGGTATTTCGCCATGGGCACCGCCTCGGTGAGGATACCACACTACAAGGTATGAACATCAGCAGACACGTTGCAAATAAAACAAACATGCATTAAACGATTGGTGTTATTTAAATCGCCTTCGATCAGCGAAGATCGCAGGGTTTTCTCTGTGTTCTTTTTTTTCTTTGAAGATCGTGTACCGCCATCTACGAACAATAATAAAAGTTAATGTAGGCACGGCCCGGAGGCGAAACCGGAGTAATGCCAGACATCAACATCCGTCCGACGAATGGTAATTTAATATAAAATAATGGGCGAGAAAGGAGATATTCGCGAATAGTTTCCAATCCGCCGGTTTTAATATCGGAGAGCATTGTCATACAAGGAGGTGATGGTACAGACGCAGCCTCGAGGTAGCAAATCAAGAAAATGTCTGTGTCTGCATCACTATAATCTGGGTGCCGGCAGGAGCACGGAATGGCCGAATCCACCATCATCAAACCATATGGAAATTGTCCAAACACTATAATGACGATAAACGCCGTGGATCACGAATCTGCGAGAGAGGAGAAGAGCGCCGCGTTATTATTAAACGATTCGCTAGGCCTATCGCTTTTGTCCGTTACGCCATTGGATGATGGTACTTAAATTGGGCGTTGAAGCTACGCAATAATTAAGCATTCTTTGTGTCTATTTTCGTTTCTTTCGCATGCCAATATATCCACAACATTGAAGAAGTCATGTTTATTCAATGCCAAGAGGAAGTATGTGGTGAGTTCTTCTGAGGGAACAGAACCAATGAATGTAAACCTACAATCGCATTATCTGATCGCTTTCATAATTTCTTGATTATACTATTCTCGCAATTTCTGGCTGTGAGCAACTAAACATCTAGGATGGTAAACATAACAGGAGCAAAACGTCTACTGGGACGTGATATTTAGCTTCTTCGTGCTCAAATTATTGAATTTGGCACGAACAATGTTCACAATTTGAATAGATGTTCCAATAGTTTAAAACCTCTTGAGCATATTTGCTCTCCACTCTATCAAAGCCTTCCTCCATATCTGCGTAGTAAGTAACTCCCTTACAACTGTTTTTTGTATTTAATTGTTTAATAGTAGAAATTCAGTCTTGTATACCTTCGTTTCTCCTAATATTCGGGTGAATATCTTATTTTCTAGTCGTTATTGAGCCTATTTTATAAAATTCTTGCATATATACAGGCGGTCCGGATTTTTCATAGGGACAACATGGGCAACTTTTGCATTTTGAAGTGGTAGAGAGATGGCCAAATTAGCAAAAAGGTTCAGGTTCGAGAGCCCATTAAGAATCTATCTCCAAATCCCCCTTGTCATGGTCCACTTGTTCAAAATTTAAAGAAAAAACAAAATCTCTCAATGTCTTTCATTTTCCGCAACTCCCCTGTTAACCAAGACACTGAAATGCGGTTTGAAACAATTTGCTTGGCAATCTAATCACTTTCATTGCCACTTAATAAAACTAACTTCGTTCGTTCAAATTTTTAAGAATCTAACCTAACCTCAAAATTTTAAATTGATACCGGGCCCTTTTAAGAGGCCTTTTTTTTCTGAATGCAATGATGTATCACACCGATATGGAAGCTTCTTCAACATTTTGAAAAACTGAACTTATTTCTTTTACGGGCAGAAATTACTAGTGCCATTATCACAGTAACTTTGGTTTTTGTTTATCACGTTATCTATGAAATAATGTTTTGAAGCAAATATCCCGCTTATTCACTGTTATCGTACGTGCCTGTCAGTAGTGTAGGTGTCATTACTTCAACTTAAAATGGAAAGTTTTGAAAAGCATGATATATTTTGTATGTATATTAAGTGCTACAAGAACGTATAACTTACAAATCAAACATACAACGTTCAATATCCTGAAAGGCGATTAGACAGGAATCTAAAGAATTCAGGTTCGGTTGCTACAGCAAGACCAAAGATGTACAATAAGAATAATGCAGAAAAGGAAGCTTGTGTTAGTATGGATAAGTGTGTTTATTCTAGAAAAATTTCGCAAATTGTAAGGGTACAAAAGACTGGAGTTGCAGAAATTTTGGAAAAACACAAGTACAAGTGCTATAAATTTAAACCATCTCAAAGATTAAGACTTGGAGATGCAGAAAGTAGACTGCACTTTTGCAACTGGAATTTGGCCCAAGTGAACGCAAATCCCAATTTCAAGAATATCATTTTGTGGACGGATGAGACTATGTTTACCAATTGTGGAATGTTTAATAGACGTAATAATCATTACTACTCCCAAACTACAGCGGACTCTTCCAGATCGAAACCAAGTTAGATTCAGTTTCAATGTTTGGTGTGGCAAAATAAATAATAGATTATTAGGCCCCATTATTTTTATGGTAGTTTAACGGGACAATGGTATCTCTCTCTTTACAAGAGGAGGTCGAAGATTTAATAGGAATTACTAAACAGATATGGTTTCAACAGGATGAGTGTCCTTCGCATAATACTCGTGCCGTTATGGCCTATTTCAATAAGCGATTTAATGAGATCATACATACAACAACGTTGAAGTATTGCAGGAAGCTTGAGCCATTTCACAGTATTAATGGCGATACTATCCGTAACGTAATTAATAGTGTTTAGAAACGGTGCCAACTTTGCATTGCAAACAGTGGTGGATTCTTTGTGTAATTTAATTATTGTTAATTATTGTTTTGTAGTTGAGTTTGTATGACAGTTCGCTGTTATAAATAAATTTCGATTTTCAGTTTTTTTTTTAATTTCTGAACTGTACGAAATGTAACATTTTCCTCAACGAAATTTCAATCAGCATTCAAACCTGCACAAGATTATGTATTTAACCAAATCTCTATCGCTAATAATAAGAAACATATCCATGTTGTCCCTACGAAATCCGGGCACCCGTGTATGCTGCCCTTCCAGATTTATAGGTACATCTCCCCCATAATTCTTACAGTTACAATCACACACACACACAGTCCTAGGTTTAGAAAGCAATTGAATATACAGTTTAGCACTCGTATAGGTATATATTTTCTAATTTGCAACACGCACAATCCGGAACATTCCGGAAGAATCTCAACTCGTACACCACAATGATTTATTAAGCACCTATTGCCCATTCAAACAAAAAAAAAAAGAAAACCTATTACATGACCGTTACATTACAAATCCCATTAACATGTTTCTTAATGTACTGTTGGTCGTCGTTTATCTGACTCGAAAACTACTAAACCTGTCGAAATCCGCGTCTAAACAGGTTGTTAACCGATTTTATCGCCCTCTTTATTAGATATTTTGGCCGAGAATCGGTTACCGTTGTCCGATAAAAAGGAGTGACACTTGTCAACCGTAACGTTTCGACACCATAGGAGGTCCTAGCGCCGGCGGTCATCTAACGTGAGTCCGGAGCGGGAAGATATGACGAGAAGAAAAGGCAATTTGGTAAGGCGCCAAAGCAGCACTCTCCTTGGGTCACCGTGTCGGTTCCTTTGTAAAATTGCGAATCAATTCTGACGAAGTTAAATTGGCTCGGAATCGTTTTCTCCGCTGCGAAAAACAAATAATTTAGCGTTGGATATTAATGGTTTTATTTTTTACCGACATCCAGTGATGTTTATGGCGAACCGTTTTTAAAAACGTAGAAACTAGACGTTGGTTTAAAGAATGACCGAAACCAGTTTGTATTTAGAGCAGTTATAGAGCTATAATATGCATTTAAAACTTTAATGATGTGAGTAATAAGAAATTGCTTTGTGTTGCCGAGGTCACCTTTGTTATTACCACTCACAAGCAATAGCTATTAACTAAGCCTAAAGACTCAAAGATATTTCCAATTAAAATACAGAAACAAGTAAAAGATGTTCGAAGAAAATTATGCTGTAAAACACCAATATGTATGTAATCGTGCATCTAATCTATTATGGAAAAAGGAGACAATAAAGCGCAAAATGTTTTATTTCGTCTTGACCATTCTTTCTATTTTATTCTATTTCCATAGTGACGCCTTAAAAAATTATGATGTTGATCGAATTAACCGTTTTATAAAGCGCAATTTGACAAGTATTGATCATTTAAAGACTATCTTACCTTTAAAATATTTGTTAAAGTTTGAAGAAATCTTGGATTTCCAACAAAAAAATTTTCAAGGTTATTGCTACGTACAAAATCAATTTAAACACTAATGTATAGTTTGAAGTATGCCGATGCTATAAGCAAAATTGAGGAGGTTTAGTGAAGATTTCTGAAGAATTTGTTTTTTTGTAAGCATCGTTGATGTTATAATGGATATTGGTCTTATTAAATTATTATTCGTTTGTTTCCTGATTTCTTCCAGGTATACTATAGAATATTACCGTACTTTATTACTACTTCTATTTATCCATGAACTAATACGGAGGGCGCATTTCAAGTTAGCTAGGAGAATATGTTTGGAACAAGTTGTTTTACTGCTTTATCAAATATTTGTCTTTTGCATACGTTCAAACCTATTCTCAATGCATTTTTTCTATTCAGAAGTTGGTATTTCAAAAACATGGTTTTTGAAAGCTTTGAAAACTTCTTGAGGTGCTGAAAATCGCTCTCCACACATTTTTGTTTGACATTCGGGAACAGAATTGTTAGGCGATAAATCAAGCGAATACGGGCAATGAAACATTAATTCGGTGTTTTCCTCCTCCAAATCATCAATTATTTAACGTAGTGTATGAGACCTGGTATTGTCATGATACAGAATGATGCCAAGTTTTCGATTATTTTCCTGACTTCGGCGATGACTTTTGGCAAACAAATTATTGTATACCATTTACCATTAACTGTTCTTCATTCCTGTAAAGGAATGGTTGCATGGTAAGTACAACCGAAGAAACAAGCAATTATTTTGTCGAAGGGCTTCGGTGAGCGAACAACTTTTGAGGAATTCAGTTCATTTTGGAACACCCAAACGATAGGTTGTTGCTTAGTTCATACGCAAATATCAAAGTTTAGTTACCTGTTACGATGTTGTATAGAGATTTTGTAATTCTTCGGTCGAATCTTTTGAGCAGTTCCGTATATCAATTAACACGAGCCTTTCTTTAGAGCTCCGGTCGAATTATGCGAAATACATTAGAACCAATTAAATGCTTGTGCAAAATAAAATGTATTGCAAACCTCGATATACCTAAAAATGTCTGTACTTCACTGTATCTTCTTCAAATATGTTGCGCACAGCATCGATGTACATAGTATCATCAATGATATCTTGTTGTTTTCTGCGGGCTTCGCAACACCTATCCCAGTTTTACAGCAGAATTTCATGTTTATCCTTACCACATCACAGTTAAAAACTATTAAGTATTTTTCGCATTTAGTTCTTTCTGACTGCTCCCTTAAGTTTTGCTCCCGTAACTTGGCTTTTCTTTTACTTTAGTTTCTATTTTTGTGCTTCAGTCAGGGCTTCAGTCAGCTTTGTGGTTTCAGTCCTTACGATGCTGATATTAAAAATTTAAAGGTGCAATGATACCTTTATTTTTACTTAATTTGGGGTTTTTGTTTAGCGATTAATGATTTAACTAGTTAGTTATTTTTGACGATAGAGAAAGTCCACTTGGTGGATTTTTACGCGTGGAAGCAAAGATTTTGTCATTACCCGTCTTTCGTTATTTCATATCCTTGTTCCGTTTGGTATCCTGTTGTTGAATAATAATATTCCTGTCTTTAGATGTCCCTTCGATATTTACTCGCTTTACGAGTGGAGTGAGTTTCTTGTTGAAATATTTATGGGTTTAACCTTCATGCTAAACCTTGGCTAATTCAGTTTGCTATTTTTATTTGCAATACTTCTATCGCTTGCTCCTATCTACCTTTCGATAAGGAAGAAGCTGTGGTGCTGTGAAAAGCCTAAATATAAGCCTAAATATAACGCATGTACTGGATGATATGTCAGCAACTCAAGTGAGTGGAGATTTAGATGTTTATTTTGGTGCGATGGCGCCTAATTGCTTAAGTACTTTTGATTTTAACCCAGCCCGTGTCCACTGATTGTGAGTTTAATCGTAACCTTCCACGGTTTTCCTATAAAAAAAAATTCTCATCCAGTTACATTTTTGTACTGTTCTTTTGCTTGCGGTCATACCACTGTTCAGGAGAGAATTTAAATAATTTCTTTTCACCACTATCTCTTAGGTGTCTAAGGGCGACACATAGCCGCAAACGAATAAGAAAAGATATCTGTATCATCCAAGTATGTAGTTGAAGTATACTAAACAATATTGTACGGGATGGCTCCTTAAAAATTCCTAGATCATCGAACCATCTCTGGTAGTTCACGAAATAACGATTAAGAGCGATTTTTTCCGTAGTCTATTCTAAACTATAGGACTAATAGCAAATTATTCCAAGAATTTATGTCAGTGTTGGTAAAAAGGAGTGTCGGTAGTATGATATTAGTCGAGAGTGGATAAATTAGAAAACATAAAATATTATCGTTTTAGATTGTGGTTTATTTACGTATACCCAGTAAATAAACCACAATCTTCGCTTCGCTAATTCACCGTAACCTTAATTTCTCTCTTGGTCATTAATGATTTTTAAAAATTAATTATGTCACCCTATATAATGTATAAATACTTCCTTGTTGATTAAAAATTCAAATCTATCGAATTAATTCTCGCATTGCTAACCCAATATATCTTACTGAGCAAACAAAGCACTAACTCACGTCGAAATTACAACTGCAATCTCATATGTACACATTTCTTAGCAGAATCGCAATGAATAATCTTTCGTTGAAAGAGGAGAGGTAGTTGGGTTCTTGGTATGTTCCACTATAATAAGTTATTACGTTTGAACGTAAATGGCATCGGTTTTAATTAAAAGAGCGTCCAATACTGCCCGTTTACGGGCCTTAATTATAAAAATGTTTTTAATTAAGTTAATTTAACGGTTAAAAGCGCTTCGGATATATAATTATGGATAAAGCGAAGGTGTGCTTTTATTTATGCATTATTACGTATAATTTATATAGTAATTACGGAGCGCAATGAGCAATAAATCTAATTTTAGACGAGGGCTACAATGGCCGGCGAATGCGTTTATAGAAATTTTATGCAAATTTCTCATTATTATGAAATTTCTCGGTGATCGAAACGCCAGATCTAGGTATCCATGTACTTGGTAATCCGGCATGAAATTATGAAAGGAAATGATACTGTGCAGATGATAAATGGTATAGGTTTCGAATTGAATGTTTTGTTATTAATAATGCATGCACTATTGGATTTTAAAGAAAATTTCATACATTTTGTAACAATAAGCATGCTTAAACTCAGCATGAGGTAATAACAATAATTATAATAATAACTGAGAGGAGCAACAAACTGATTGGCTTTAAAATGTGGCTATATTGACGCGCCAGGGTTACACTCTTGAATATGAGTGACGCCTTTTATTGTAATTGGTTTAGTAAAGCAGTGAGCATTGGAATTCCCTAATGGATAGATAGAATAAAATTCATCAACAAAATGTTGTCCGTTACTGTCGAAACAAATATTTGTCCTTCGTTTTAAATTTTCAAATATATTTTGAAGTTCTTCTGGGATGAAGTTGTTAATTTCCTGTCGTATTGCTGCTTGCAACCCTCTGAACCATGTAATCGATTTCTGAACACTTTATTTTTTAAATTGCCAAACAAATAAGAATCCATCGGTGTAAGTTCTGGAGAGCGTTGAGGCCATAAGTTGTATGTATTTGTAGCTCTATGTGTTGGGGCATTGTCTTGCTGAAAAATAACCTTGTTGTAGTTCATCATCATGTAATTGTGGTATGAATTCATTTAATATGGCACGGTACCCTTCAGCTGTAATAGTTTCCGTGGAAAAGTATTGGTCCAATAATGTTTCGCCTAGACAATGCTAAGGTTCGACAAACAAAGTGGATGATAAGTTGTGTAAACCGTACTGACGCTGCCACTCGTCCGAATTTTAATGTCGCGCCTTGCTGGTAAGTGTTTCGGTCCAATTTACACTAGTTAATGATAATTTATCATGCACTCGTTTGTCGAACTTTAGTGATAACTAAATCGTTGAAATACGCATTTGAATATACATACATATATGTATATTGATAGTAGTAACAAGTGTGGCAAAAATAGGAGCCCCTTAATTTGTACTTAATTTCACCCTTGGTTTTCTCAACCTCTGTTTTTACTACTTAACATTAACACTAAATTGATAATCATACTTAATTCCAGAAAATATTTGTAATCTACGAAGCAGACGTTCCTTGAAGCATTTATATTTAAACGCAGCAATCGAAATTGTTACCAAAAAATCGTCCCAACTTCTAATATTAAAAATTAACGATCAAGGCCCCAAAATTTACCGGTTGACTAATGCGCCAACGTCATACATCAGCCCACCACCCCTGTCACGAATTTTATAACTGCAGCATGAACTATTCATATCGAAATTGTAATGCACACGAGCAACTTTTCTATTTCTTATACCTTTATACATCATCGATAAATGGCATTACGTGGTCGTACACGTGTTCCTCTTTATTCCTCCTTTATTCATATTTGCATAAATCATGCGTATACATACACGTATAAACATAAATAAATGCTTGTATGTATGGAGTACGTAAAATTCAATAAATCTTTCGATAAAGCGCTGAAAGTTTCATAGCGAATGCGGGGAAACGGGCAGCGGTTTCGCGAAATTTATTTATGGATATTTTATTTATGGATACCGCTTATTTTTCGATTTGTTCGGTACTGACCGGCCCACCAAGATCCTTTTTGTACGTAAGTCCCTTGCAGGGTCGCGAAAGTCGCATATGTCATCCCACGATCCACCACAGCCCAGCGTTTCATATTTTATTCATCGCCCTGCTCGTCTCCTAATGTTCCGGTCGGTCTCTCCGTTGCTTTTGTTTCACGCAACATAAATCAAGACGAAGTGGGTGGAAAATTTACGCAGAATTCATTATTTATAGCACCATATCGGAATTAATGCGCTTATATTGAAAAAATTCTTTAGTTATGAAATTATTGAAAGCGAAGAATTGGAGAATGGAACAACGAGGAATTGCGTAATGCGCTAATCACGTAGTGAAAAAAAATATCTGCTATTCGTGGTATCAGATCAAAATTTCCGCTACTATTTTCTTTTTGTTACTCAGATAGTGAAAGCGCAGCAGAAGGTTTCACGAATAATAAGTAGATTATAACATAAATACATATATACAATATATATAAGTAATATTTATACCACGACGAGATTGCTTAACAGTAAAATGAATAAACAAAGTACCAATAGCAACGTTCAAATACGCATTTCGAGAAGTAAGTCATCATCATGAGTGGGTAAAACAAAAAGAAAGAATGTGCAAACTTTAAGCCTTTGTTAACACATAATAGTAATAATGATAATAGTAATAATAATAATAATTTAGTTATTTATTACCCAATAGCCAACAAAGAAAACAAAATGCAATAGAAACTTTACAATATGAATTTGCACATCATACACTAATTGGTACAACAGACTGAATATCGTACAAAGAGATAAAAAGTGTAAACTTAAATATTATTGGGTAGCGGAAATGTTTATGAGGAGAACGAATCAATTTCAAGCCCATTTCCATTCATCATCATATGTGTTATGGGCATCTTTAGTAGTATGTTTGTCTTAGCTCTGGAAAGATGAAAACTGTTAAAGTGTCAAGTATTACCAGCAGGTACATTAAAATTAATTAGCGATAGAAGAGCGGAAGAATCGATTTGATTGGTAAGGAGTTTAAGAAGAAAATTCGCACTGGTGTTGTCTCTTCTATCAGTGACAGAAATAAAGTTGTGTCTATGTAAAAA
The DNA here is from genome assembly GCA_038088585.1 of Chrysina gloriosa. Classification (NCBI taxonomy): domain Eukaryota; kingdom Metazoa; phylum Arthropoda; class Insecta; order Coleoptera; family Scarabaeidae; genus Chrysina; species Chrysina gloriosa. The sequence goes on from CM076091.1 coordinate 18,877,884, forward strand.
GTTAACTCTGGTGTTCTGTACCTCTGTCGGGATAAACTTCATCTATTTAAAAAGATAAATATTTAAGGAACCTCTTCTGAATTCGTTCAACCGCAAAATTTTGGTAAGGGTAATATGGAAATCACACACCAGAAACGTACTCCAGTTTAGATTGGGCAAACGCAACGTACAAAGATTTTATTGCGTTAGTGTTTGTAAACTGCTTGCAAGAACGAATGACCAAGCCCAACGCTTTGGAGGCCGATGAGGAGATGAAATCAATATGTTGCGTAAATTCGCAATCTAGTGTCAAATAGATTTTACAAGTTAGAAACACAAGTGTTCCTGGAAATAGATGTGTCTTTTATGTTGTAGCTATATTGAGTAGAAGTGGTCGAGTTTGTAGATGACACCAACGCGTATTTAGAGATATTCGGAGGCATATTATTTGCAGTAGCTCATGCGTCGATAGCCGCGAGATTTATTTGCAACCTAATGCAGTCTGAAAAAGTCTTCACGATTGTATAGACCTTTAAGTCATTCGCAATCAATGTGGCATAGAAGATCGTTAAGATACAAGTTATATAATAGGGGTCCCAGGTTAGAACTCTGGGTTACCCCAGACGATGGAGAGAAGACGTTTGATGCCTAACCATTCTAGTAACCATAGCAGTTAGGTTCAGTGAGGTACGGCCAGAAAAAGTTTTATAGAACTGTACTGAAATCAAAGCTATCCAATTTTCCAATGAGCATCGCATGTTCTATCCTATCAAACGTCTTATAGAAGTCAATGTAAATGACATCCACATGGCCACGACTGTCAGGCGCCTTGCCTTACTCAAGAATTGGGTGATGTGGGTCAAGTTACTGGTTGTCGATCTACCCACCATAAAACCATGCTGACGCAGAGATAAAAAGAACTTAACACCTGTGCAGATATCAGTATAGCGCATATACTCAAAAACTTTAGCAAAGTTGGGTAATATGGTGATAAGCCTATAATCGCAAACATTAGACCGATTACCGCTTTTAAAAACGGACGTAACTCTACTGATTTTCCGGTTTTTCGAGAAGGTTGCTGTTCTCAAGGACAGATTATAAAGAAAGGCAAGTGGGGAAGATAATACAGTTACACAATGTTTCACTATGAAAGTGGGCAAGCCATCATGTCCAGCACACAAATTGGATTCTAATCTCGTTATGCTCATAATCACTGGGGCCTCGGCGAAGGAAATCAACCCTTGAAAAAGATTATTTCACCAACTTGCAATATACAAGGAGAGTGCGTAGTTTTAATTTAATTTTCCCAGAAAATCAGCAATGAAATATTGCAACCCCCAATTCATATTGCAAATCTACGTCCACTTCAGGAAAAAAGGGAAAAAACAGATTTTCTGCGGCGGTAAATTATGATAATAATTTGAGTGTCTACTACCTTGCGTCATTTTAAATTTGCAATTCAAGAATTCCGCCTTCGCTCAATTCAACAGAAATATATATATATTCCCAGGGGCGCTATTTATTCATTCTTACAAAACACCTATCAATTACAGTTACCCATACATTTCCATAACTTCCAACACCAATCGTTCCGAAAGATCCGCGGAACTGTCTTTGATTTGATTATGTAAGCGGGTACCTAACAATTGCGATGCGAGTTTATTGGTGCGACGTATATAATAGTCGGCCGCAATGCGCATAATGCGATCGTAAAAATTTGAATATAATTTTCATAACCATAATTGAATTGCACGTAAATATAGGTGCTTATTACATGGCCGACGGAAATTCGAATGTGTGTGACATATGACGTAAACTGCTTATTGAAGCATATGATAATGCGTATAATTGTCATTACATATGTATGTATAGCGAGTACCGAAGGCGAACTTAATCAAAGAGTTTTGCCGCCTCCAAATTGGAATGTGATTTTGCCTTTGCTGGCAGGTGTTAAATGTAAAAGGTTTATTGAATGCCCGGAGCATATGCTTGTTCATAATGTAAGATAAAAGTTCTATGTAGATGATTATAGATTTGGACATGCATAATTCTTGCACTAGTTACTGAGGTTTAGATGCGATTACGTCATGAAGACTTGCTTATTTGCTTTAGCGACATTACTTCCGAAAACTAAGTCGTAATTAAAGATCAATGATGCGCAGAATATTTCGTTTATTATTGCAAAATGAAGCACAAAGAGAGGTAAGCAAGATAACATAATAAGAAGAATTACAAGTTTCCTATGATCGTCGTCCAATTTTGGTCAAAATATTTTACCAGAAGTCTCAATTAATTCTTTGAAATTTTGGTATTTATGATTTTGTAACTTTCTCCTATTGATATTTAACTATACCAGCTACGGTCCCGCCCAATGCTTTAAAATGATTTCTTCAGAAAATCAGGTCGAAAATTATCATAATGTTGTGCTACATGTTTCTCGCGTGTCGTGCGCTCCGCGGGGTAGAGTGCCCAGCAACAAAACGAAAAACATATTCTTAAAACTCTTGAAAATGGTTCTGAGGAAGAAACACAGCCTTCAGAAAGTAGGTGGCTGTCATAATATCTCACGGAGATCTGATGGCACGCAGAAGCGAATACGGCCAGCGACAATCTGCTGTCGTTGTGTTGAAGTTAAATTTTGAGGATGAAAAGGTGTTTTAAACTGTCGTTGGTCATATCTACAATTCCTTCCTACATCTTTCGGGTTGTCTCTATTACTCAGGTAGAGACTCGTCTTTCCTTAACCGTTGAAATAGGAGCCAACTGATCTAGCTTTGTTTATTGTACCGAGATAAAAAGTTGTAATTTCTTTTTGACAGCCTCCGGTGCAGCACATAATTCGATAAATTCAAATTATGTATAATAACAGTTTTTATTTGTTCTTTTTTATCTGAGAAAAGTAAAAAAGCAGAATGAACTTGAGTGAAATGCTTTGCATTCTTGTTTCGGCAATTATCTTTCAGTTTCTGTGGTCAGTGAAAAAGCCACAAAGGAATTAAGATGCAATTATGACTATTACCACTATAGTAATCGAACGCTATCCCTTAAAAAAGCATCTATGCAATATGGGAATGGTAAGCGAACTGTGGTGTAGAAGATGTAAAGTACAAGAGGAAGCCAGTGTAGATATTATGTGCGTTTGTGAAAAACTGAAAGGAGTCAGACGAAGGCACTTCGGCATAGGTCTACTGGAGCCTACGAGAATGCTTAGAATACCCTTGAACGAGATAGTTGCCTTTGTGAAAGACACGTGGTTGCTGCTGGAAGTGAGAGTATTTGTGGAAATAGGTACCAAGAGGATAGTGCTTATGTGCCTGGTTTATTGGTAGCCAATCTTAAAAAGAATGAATGAAGCAATTTTGAGGACAACAAACTAGTTGCCGAAATATATAGCGGTTTCCAATTTACTGTAGCCGGATTTCTCTAATAGGTACTGTAATACGATATTAATCTATATGTGGACCTGAAGGTAGAGCCAATATACTATTACTCATAATACTGATTATGAGAAATGCTACATTCATTCATTCAATGATAGATGTATAAGGAGAGTAGAAAGTTTTGGGGTGTTACGGTTTGTCACTAACAATAAGTAGGTATATGATAACGAAGCGTCATGCCCACATTGCCACCTTCTCCGGAAATATTAAAATTGATTCTCTGCGAACAATTAGTCTCGTTACCTAGTAATTCAAGAACACAAGCATTGCATCTTATACTTTATCAAAGAGATATAATAAGTTACTTATAGCTTAATAGCAAAGATCATGAATTAAGCTATATTAATTAAAATAAAGTAACCTCTACCACACGTAGTTTGCAAAACATCCAGGTACGTACTTACAACAAAGTATCCATCTTCAGTGGATGAAACCATGGGAGTGACGTGCTTGTAATCTTTGCAGAACACCGCACAATGACAGCAGACCACTACCCTTCACATCACACTCAACACTTCTGTGTTTATGTTTCAGTAGTGTTAATTAGCCAAAAGGAAATAAAGTACCAGGTACAAAAGATTTAAAACTGTTTGGAAGTCCCGCAAGAAAACCATTTCTAAGATTACCACTACTGAAATTAGCTACTCGTAGTATAGTGCTAATTGGTACAACAGTTCTGCAAGAATACTAAAAACATATTTATAAAATTAATGACTGCACAAAAGCTTTTATCTAGATTAATATTTCAAAATATACAATTATAAAATACAGAGCAGGAGGAACTGGCAAACTATAAAACTATAAACTATAAAACACGGGGTGACAGCAATGGAGAAAATTAATAAAATACCTGTTCAGTGTTACCAATATAAATTTCACTTTTATAAGGCACCAATTTTAGACTGATAACATTTAGAATCAGTTTGTACTACTAAAAATTCGTTGAATAATAGCTAGCTTAATCTCGTGCCTAAAGATTCGCCGTTTATAAGTTGAATACTAATTCGGAAATTAGTTTTCGCATAAATGCTGTTGTTACAAGCATAGAACGTACAAGAAATGTGCATCTCGTGTAGGAAATTTAATAAACAAGATACTTTGCGATATGTTCTTAAATAGTATCTTTTGCTGTGGAAGACATACGATTTTCTTGACATTTCCATTATGTTTCGATTTGTTTCTGGTTTTGAAAGAAAATGTTTAACAATTACAATATAATAAAAAATGCAGGGAAGTAGAAACTACTTAGAGTAAAGAAATGAAGAAGAGGTAAAGATTTCCAGAAGGGATTCTCGCAGTAAACAGTCAGAAGCGTTTTCCGAGGTTTTCAAAATTTAATTCTGCAATAAACTAAATATTACTGGTGCTATTTAGAAAACATGATAGGAGAAAAGAACCATCAACAGGTCTTTGCTTTATACCCACGAAAACGGAGTTGTACAGGATTTAAAACAAGAACCGTAAGAAATAAACATTGGTTACGTAATCTTTCTATTTGATATATAAGAAAGTTTGTGGCCTCAAATAGTTCTTATCTTTACGACAACTAAATTGTTATCTCCGCCCGGAAAAATACAACAGAATAAAATAGCGTATATGAATTCAAATGCGGGGGAGAGGGTCTGCAAGAATACATATACGAATTGATACGGAAACTATGGAATGAAGAAACGATGCCAAAGGAATGGGAATCGGGGCAAATAGTGACATTACACAAGAAAGGAGACCAACGAAGTTGTAAAAACTATAGAGGAATCACGCTTTTAAGCACAACATATAAAATCCTATCATCAATAATACAGAGAAGATTAGCAAGTACAATGGAAAACTTTACGGGGCAATATCAATATGGTTTCAGAAGCGGAAAGTCCACTACGGATGCGGTGCATAACATAAAACAAATACTGGAAAAGGCATACCAATACAATATGGAATTGCAATTCTTGTTTATAGACTTTCAGCAAGCATTTGACAGTATTAGAAGGAGAGAGCTTATCTCGGCAATGAGAGAACTCAATGTGCCAGCGAAACTAAGAAGACTTATAGTAATGACATTAAAAACAACAAAGGTTAGTGTGAAAACATCGAAAGGAGAAACGAACGAATTCGAAACAAATAAGGGTGTTAGGCAGGGCGACTCACTATCTGCGACGTTATTCAATTTAGTATTGGAACATGTGACAAAAAATATAAACAAAGGCACATTGAGAACAAGAGGAAGCCAAATAGTAGCATATGCGGATGACGTAGTGGTCATAACGAAAAAGAAAGATAATGGTTAAAATACTGCAAGAAGTAATTAAAGAAGGGGAGAAACTGGGTCTGAAAATCAATGAAACAAAAACGAAATTGATGAGAGTTGGAAAAAGGGCAAAGAAAACAAAAAATTTAAAGTAGAAAACCTTACATTTGAAGAGGTTGATAAATTCAAATACCTGGGTATTATGGTATCAAATGATGGAAGTAGAGAAGCCGAAATAAAAGAAAAAATTATGGCAGCAAACAGAGCCTTTTATGCCAACAGGAAATTGTTAAAAAACGTAAATCTCTCTAAAAAAAAAAAAATAAAAATATACAACACAATAATAAGGCCGGTGCTTATGTATTCAGCGGAAACGATGACAATGACTAAGAGAGATGAAGAAAATCTAAGAATACTCGAGCGGAAAATATTAAGAACCATAATGGGGCCAATTAAACTAACAGACAATGAATTCAGAATAAGAACGAATGAAGAACTACAAGAGGAAATTGGGGGAGAAGATGTGGTAAAAAAATAAAGCGGCAAAGAATAAAATGGTTGGGGCATGTATGAAGGGCAGGGGAGGAATCCATAATCAGGATGTTGCTGGAATGGAAGCCGGGGGGCAAGATGAGAAGGGGAAGACCGAGGTCCAGATGGCTGGAAGAGGTGTTGGAGGATCTAAGGGGAGCAGGCGTTAACAACTGGCAGAAAAAAACGACGGATAGAAGAATCTGGAAAGAAATAAGCCAGAAGATATGAAAACATAGGATGGGGACCGATCCACCCCGGAAATTATGGATTTAGAAAGCTTTTAAAGCGGTGAAGCCCCGATGGGGTGTTTTAACCACTGTATATGAATTTTGGTTGATAAGTTAGAATAACAATATATCAAAGAATCTATATATATATATATATATATATTTGGAGATGTCCAAACTGGTATGGTAAGTTACTATTTCATTTGGATCTCTTAGGTCTTCAAGTGCATTACCCAGATAAATAATGTCTTGAGTCAGTCAATGTACCAAAAAAATACGCTTGATTGTGCATCATCAACATCCGCTCTATTAGTGTATTCACCATTGGCTACGTTCAGTGCATACTTTAAGAATGGATTATTTCGAAAAACTAATGGTTTTTCAGCTTCTGAATAGATTCATCAATTTGTCTAACGTATTTCTGTAGCGAAAAATTATATTTAGCCAAGTTAGCAACTTCTCTTCATATATTGCTTATTTCTTCCCCATCCTTATTAAGCACTTGTACTTCTCAACTAGCCATACGTTTTGTGGATGAAGGTACGAAAGTTAAATAATTTTGGTATGGGAAAAAAGCGTGTCGATATTTTTACAACGTTGTCGACGGTAAAGCTATTATTATTGAATATTACCGAACTTGCATAAATTCTTACAATAATTCCAACTGCCTTATACAGTGTAAAGATAATTTAATAATTTACCGCCGTGGTTCGAACATTAATCTTTAATTTCTTGTCTACTTAATTGCGGCACCTCCTATTTCTGATCGGGCTGGTTACAATTTGCAATGGACAATTTACCGCGAAATGTATACAGGCATTGACGATATGCGCACAAGTAGTAGTGGTTGTAGTAGTAGGTAGTAGTAGTAGTAGCTGTAGCGCGTTATTGCTTTCAATTCAGGAGACTCGGTATTGGTGCTCTGCTATTAAAATTCCACATGAACAAACCTTTTCATAAAACTGGTCTTTGACAGCGATACGGGAACAAGTAATTGAAGCTTCTCATCGCATAACGTTCATCCACAATTACACGAAATTGCCTCTTGATTAGACGGAATCGTTACCAACTAAGCAACTAATTGTCTTCGGACTTGCTAAAAGCAAAAAAGCTTTATAAGTGAGCTATGTCGTGAGTCGGCGTCCGCCTCGTTAACCCCAAAGCGAACCCGGTAGGACGAACCGGACGAAAGAAACTATCAAAATGTCATTTGGTGGTAACCGAGAGTGTCCGGTACAGAAATGATGCCTCTCGCGGCAAAACGGTAAAAATCACCACCGCACGTATTTAAAGCATTACACGATCGTAAATTGAATAATCGTGTAGGGAGCACGAATTACGTATGTGTTTGTTTAAGCTACATACGTGTGCAATTACGCGGATTAAGCCGTGAGAACTCTATCTAAATCGTATTTATGCGTTAACGAGATTATTTAGGAATTGGTGAGACGGGAACGTTGTCGCGTTTAATTGCTTTATAATGTCCATCTACGCTCCAAACTTTTTCAGTTTTTGCCTTAAAGACATTGTTAGTTAAATCGTCTAGTTAGAGTCTAGTGTCAGTGTCGTTCACAGGAAATACTAAATTTATGTTATTATCATCCATGTCGAATTAGCAAGCTTCTGTCTTATGTTATTTCATATTAAGTGGTTACTCACCAATCCCATATTGACATAAATGCACAATTGTAAAAAGTGCCTTTTTGTGCAAAGACTGGAATATCATTTTCGAAATTATATGTTGAATTTAATAATGATGAAGCAGGAGAAGTGTAATTGCTTTATATACTTTAAAGGTTTATTTTGTGTCGCACAAACTTTGTCAATTATTATTCAAACAATATAATCTATATACGCGTATTTTTGTGTTAAAAGAATTAGAAAAGACCCTTGTTTCTTGATGCCTCAGATCTAATAATTACTTAATTTAGTGTGTACATGTAGCTCACACCAAATTATACGGGCAATATCTTCTTATTACAATTATTTACTCTTAACAACCAGAATAATCTAAACCGGTAATATATGAGATCTAGGTAGTTTGCGTTTGTTATACAAATTAGGCTAGCAAATGTTCTTCTGTTTTGTCTTTGGACCGTAGCTGGTCCGATTTCCCATTGCGCTTACCGCAAGGTAGACCAAACCACCTTACCGTGTTTATTTTTTTTTTTGATTGTCTGTGACATATTCTGCTTTCACAACACTCTTTGTCCATGTGATGCAGCTTTTTATTGAAAACAACTTAAACGCATTTCATCACTGTTTGTCATCTTCCATGTTTGTAAGATCTCGACAAGAACGTTCTTAACATTCCTATACTCACGTCAAAATGAAAGACGTATACTATACTATATAAGTCGGTCTCACAGACCGTATGCGTGAGTATAGGAAGGTTAATAAAGTTTTATATATGAGTAGGTAAAGTTTTTTCGTTACAACGCCTGTAGTAACAACTTTTCTTAATCGGAAATAACGTTGAAAGCATCTTATCACCAAAACCTGGGGTGATAATAATAACAATAGTGTAATCTTTATTGTCCAACACAATATCCAATTATAGAACAATTAATATAAACAAAAATGTGCAAATACATGTGTATATTAAACATATGCGTATAAGTCAATAAAAATAAAATAACTCATATTTATAAGAAAAGAAAAGACAGAAAGAAAAGAAAATAAGCTACTTGAATATATCGTCCACTTGCCGATTTTCGAAGTCGGCACATCAATATCACCGGTGCACGTTGAAGCTGCTGACGCTTTCAATTATATGTTAATTACAAATTGTCTACATTATTTTGGATGTATGTACTTATACTTCTTCTTAACAACAATTGCCTTAACTACAACTCCTGATTCTCTTATGACATTCTCTAGCACAATGTAGAAGAGGCATTTTTGCATCTTAACCATCCCTTCAACTTATGTGAAGGTTGTCTTTACTAATTTTATTACGTTCACCAGAATGTCAAACTCTATCTTGTCACAATAAAATGTATTTCCTTCTACGTAATCATAGTTATTCTCAAAGTACAAATAGGTGGTAGGTTCTGATCGCATTTTTGTTTTTTCTACAATAGAAATATTTGGTTACTTCTAGATTTTACCTTATAGAATCAACTCTGGTTATGGGTTATAGCGTATGTACTTTAAACGTCAAATTTAGAAAGGCAGTTCCTTTGTAATTTCTACGTTTCTTTATTACTTTTTTATGTGTAGATATAACGCTCCAACCATTTAGGAGGTGACCTTGCTTCCAGATTGATCTCAGCAACTTACGTACATATATCTTTCCACTTTTCGAATTCAAAAGCTACATATGCCATTTTCGTCACAAGGTTTTGTTGTTATTAAGTCATTTCATTGCTGACTACTTTCCCTTTTGTTTTTGGGTCCTCTTATCGAGCAAACGAAGCAGATATTATTAAGATAGATGAGCATCCTACTAATATCTGCTTCGTTTCTTATATTTAATCTCTTGTCAGTATCCTTAACCACCTTCTTAATAACGTCTATCAATAAAAGCACAATATTCAAACAGTCGAAACATGACGTTATCCATAATCACTTTATTTATCTCAATAAAGATATTGTAATTAGTATAGTCATTACTTAATCAAACTATGAATTATGATGGTTGAGTACCGAAACGTGTTACGCAGTGCGTCTATTCGATGTTTGAGCAACATACACCTAATTGTATTTCGTATAATCTTCTAGAAGAAGCAATAAGTCGCCTAATTGTTTGCAGTATGAGCACTTGAGAAGGAAACATCGGAAAAATACCAATGTTAAGTGAAGTTGAAAGAAATTAGTAAAATTATAACTCGAAAAGTTCTTTTGGCTCCTTATATCAAAGATTGGCGTGCAAATTTCTTCTTGTTTTGCCTTGTCAGAATGTGCGTTCTTATCCTCTTTTACCTATTTCTTCCATTATCGTTTCCCCTTGCCACTGCTGTTAACTCTTCCAATGTTTTCCCTTTATTTCTTCCAATTTCTTCTATCTAGTCAATCCACTGTTTTCTTGGTCTGCATCTGCCTAGTTTTCTTGACATCCCTGTCTGTCTTATCTTCCTTCGTATTCTTTCTGGATGCATTCTTGCTATATTTTCATACCAATTTAGTTGTTACTGTCTAATTTTATTAATTATTGTATTTGCTTTTCCCAATTTCATCTCACTTGTTTTTTGCTACAATTCTTCTCTGGTATTTCGTTTCTATTGAATTTACTTTTGCTTTATCAACCAATTTCCGGTGATGTATGTCAATCTGAGAAGATTGTAAAAGGAATCTTTCGCATTATGTTGCAGTCAATGAGTATAGATGATAATCTTCTATAAATAATATAATATTAGATTTAGTGGAAGAAATTATGACCTTAAAGTGTTTCTGTAGGCTGCAAGCTTGCAAACTTTACATTCAAGAAACAGAAGGTACAGCGACAAACACCGACTATTATAATACAAAATATCTCAAAACTAGCATAAAATTAAATTATTAAACACAAGAAAGAAAGTTGTGATCTGAACACAAGGGTATATATAAGTGTTGTACTTTACGATAATAGAGGGCGCCGCATTAATTTTCCCGGGTCAAGGTAACCATATGTTGGAGATCTAGAAATGAGTTGAATTGAATCGGGCACGATGGAGCCGCCTCGCTGAAGAGGACAAGAAACTGTACAGCCGGTCCGATTTGTTGGTTCCTACTTCATTCAATGCAGTTCCCGTCTCTGGTACATTGCAAGTAGTTGCATAATTTTGAGCCTAAATATAATGCAACGACTGTCGTCGGAGCCTTTGTCAGGGTATCAGTTGTGTTTAACCCTGCTGTTAGATTAAAAAGAATATACGAATCTTGTACTAAGAGACCAATTGGACCATACTACACAAATTCAATTTTTATGAAAATTGATTGAATTCTTTAAGGTAATTTATAAATACAATTATGAACCGTTAATAATTTAACTTGTCATCCATTTATCGGCTAATTGGGCGCTCTAATGTGTTTATGTTAGCTCGAGTGTCCAGCTGGTGTGTATTGTTGTATTTGTTGCTGTCGCACAGCCACCTTGTAAAATGAATTCGCTTTGATTTGTATATAGTTGCAAATATGCTAGATATATTCGCTTTGAATGCATGCATCCTTTTTTCTGAGATCGATGCCTCATGGGCACCGGCTGATCAAAATCGCAGGAGACCAGAGTTTTTATGGAAACTAGCACTTTCTTTGGCTAACGCGCATATTATAAAACGGAGCCGATTACCTCAACAACAGTTTTCAGCGAAATTATTGATTGATGTACAAATGTCATCCTCGAATTTTTCAAGCTCTTCAAATATTGCTTCTTCTAAAGCGGGGGCAAGAAAGCAGGAAATATGTAGTTGCTGCAAAGCTAAGTCCGATATAAAATGCTACATTTACGGAAATTTTATTTTCAGAACAAACCGCAAAATATTTTGTTTAGCATGTAATGAAACACACTTTCAATAAAGGCATACTTTTTTGTAAATAAGCTTAGTATTTTGTATTCTATCAAATTGAAATATTCAGTAGACCAAATGGTCCGTGATAGAAGATAAGTAACTTTTTAATTTTTTCAGTTCAGGCTTATGTCAGATACTTAAAATTATAGATTTAGGCTTGTTACAAAAATAAAACACGTGAGTTGAAAGCTCAAAGCAATATACTACACCGTTAAAAAGTTATTGAGATTACAAAAAAATTTGGACCAAATGGGCTTAATCTAACAGCAGGGTTAAGCGATATCTACCCACCATCTACTTGCAAAATTAGGTTAGTACTGGAAATAGCGCGGTATTCTATAATTAGTATAATTATATGTACCTACTTGACAATCATTCAATAGCTTGAACGCGAAATTATTCAATTTATTCCTAAAAGTATATATCTCCCCAATACATATATCCAAAATAAGGCCAATCTCAAATTTCTATGCGTTATGATACCAAAAGGTGTACGAAGGAAAGTAAGAAGATATAGACGTTGCGTAGAAAAAGTTGATCTTTTGGTGGTCTAAAAGATAATTGAGTGAAGTGGAAGCATGGAGAAGTTATCAAAGAGTACTCGTGGTTTCTGTGAAATTGTGTCCACATAAAAGATTTTATGTTTCATACATAATCCTAGAATCGTCAGTAAGTTTGAACTCTATCTTGCCAATATCACTTATTGTTAGTTACTTCATATCTACCTGAAAATTATTTCCCTGCGGTCATTATTTACTCGATAATCCTCAAATCAAATGCATAAATAACAAATCGCTATGTATTCATACGTATTTCGTGTACTCAAGTCATAATCCTGTTTTCAGGACAGCTGTACTAACACCCTCAGTTCTCCATTTTACCACGGCGAAAATACACAACTCCGACATATTTTACATTTCGTAAACATACACGCACTCGATGTCGCTGCACACATGCGTCGCGTAGCAGCCAGTCTTTGTCGTGGAAATTGCAGGGTTTAGACCCGTAATTCCGCGCTCTGTGGGATCCGGCACCCAGTCCCACTCAGTCCTCGAAAGGGTTCCTTTGATCCGGGGCGGAAGTACCGGTAAATTGAATTAATACGTAGCAATTACACGGGCTATTCTTCGTCTTAAGGAGCATTTAGGACGCGGCTGGAGCCTTTTCGAGAGGACGCGTGTTATACCATTACCGCCCTTGGTGGTTCACAGGACAACGGTTACATCGGACACATCTGTTCCATTCGTACGTAGTTTGATCAAATTTCATCTGCGTACTATTTAGTAACGGATTATGAAGTTGAGAAAACCTGTTTAACCGTTAATGCGATTTAGCATCTAAATATTGATGTCAAGCATATTACTATTAGTAAATGGTTATCCATCTACGTTCATAAGAAGTGCCAATATGAATGTCACATTGAAGAGTCTAACTGTAGATGTCCAACAATAATAGTAATAATAATATCAAAATAAATTGATGGTGATTACATGGCGTAAAGCTAATTATACCTGAACTATTAGAAAACTGAATGTTATTTATTGCTTCTAACACTCAAACATATGTATCACGTCTTCAACACATAAAATATCTCACAGTTGCATACCCCATATATCCATTCGCAAAATAGATTCGTCTCATTTCCAATATGTTGCACTCGTTTATTTTCGGAGTACGGTAATTAAATTATGATGGATGCGCCAATAAATTTCGGCCCAGAGGTGGAGGCTTCGCGTAAGGTGACCTTATTAACGTTACGCGCTGGACCGTGTTTGTGCGGGGCAAACTACCTGAACGCCAAAGTTGCAATTTGTAGCGGACGCCGGACGAGCCCTCCTTTGTATTTCTCTGTTTGTGTCGGCTGACGTTGGCGCCAGCGGCTCTTTTGTCTTTAGCTTGCAGATCTAATTGCCAAACCGCGCGCTGATTTTATTACCTTCGAACCGTAATCCGAATCCGCCAACGATCGTTAGTTTGCTTGCGAACACTTGGTTAAGTTTTTCAACGTCGTTAGGCTTCTGTTAGGAAATTACATTTATATGGTCGATAAATATGGAGTCGTAAATATGTTGATGGAATATATAGATTTAGAAATGCTGTACTCGTATATACGTATATACAATATACATGGCTATACAAGGACACATTCTCTTTCAACCTCTTCTTTCTTCAAGTTATATACTCTCGCTGCATGTCCAATTTTCTGCCATCGCTTTCCATCTCCCATTTCTGCTCTTCATCCTCTTGTTGGGATTCATATCTTCCATCTCAAATGTTAGCTCTACCTCTTCCTCTTTCCGCTAACTGTGTTTACTTCTAACATTGATGTTTCGTTTCGTTTGTAATTTTATTTTTATAATTTCTTTCCTTCTCATAGTTCCATCTATTTCTCTATTTACCAGCATCTGGACTTTTCTGTTGTTTTCTTTGAGGCGTATATTTTCCTTAGTACTTCCGATAGATTAGGCACTCCGAACAATCTCCGCATCTTTTTTCCAGCACATAAAGAATGCAGATCAAATCCGTATTTAACATGTTGTTCGGAATAAGCGTTATCCAACTTCTTCTTTACCCTCCTGTCGCGAAAGACGTACACTACTCTCAGCTCTCACCAATGGTCCCCACTTTCTGGAGTTCATTTCTAGTGTAGGCCACCAACTCCTTTTATTAATTGAGATCATTTTATAATTCTTCTTCCTAGCCGTAGCCTCTATTGCTGCATTGCACACATTTTTCGATATGCTATCTGTTTATCCCGTATAGTGGACTTACTTAGTAATTTATCTTTCTGTTAGCTAACTTTATTAACCCAGTACTTCCTTCAATATACAGTCGTACAGAAATAAGAATGCTCGTTGCGCATAGTAGCATTGAGTGTCGTCATCGTCTAAGGTCTCACGGTAGAATCGTCCTTTTTCTGATCAGATGCGCATATGGGCACAGCTACTTCCGTTGAGATATATACAATATGATCTTTGTAACCCTAAAATGCCCTAGTCCGAACCTCCAGTAATCCGAATACCGAAGTGATTCCTTATCCATAAATGGGGAAATCCCTTGCTTTACTGTTCATTATTCATTAGACCGTTGACCATTACTAACTTCAGATTGCTTGCAATTTGCAGCTGAGATGACCTCTAAAAGGAAGCATATTACTTTATCGGTAAAAGAAAAGATTGAGATTATTAAGAGTTTAGAGGGAAGTTCTGCAGTGATCAGTTTATCACAAAAATACAACGTTGGAAAATCAACGATTCGACATCAAAAAGAAGAAGACGAGGATTCTATAGTATGGCACCACAACCACTTCACTGTACAATAAACGGAAAGCGTTGAAAGTAAGGGCGTATCTCGGAATTGATAAAACGGTGTATACTTGGTTTCTACGGGAAAGATCGATAAATAAAAAGATGATTGACTATGTAAAATTTTTTAACACAACGATAAATGATTCTAGGCTGGCTTTTATCGCCAGACTCACAACGATGATAATTTCAAAGCCAGTTCCTGACTGGTACGGAATTCAAGAACTGTCAATTACAGGAGAAAAATGATCAAGTAATAAGGCTGTTGAGCCATTTAAAAACGCGTTTCGAAATAAAATCGCAGAAATGCAGTTGTGCCCTGATCAAATCTATTGGATTTCCAGAAAAATCCGCTTTGGTGTGGATTGGAAATTACTTCCTCAAACAGCACTTGCTCATGAAGCTGAAGCATGAGCCCCAGGTAAAAAAGGAGCAAAGAAACGACCTACATTTGTGACGTGCTGTAATGCTTCTGGGAAGCATAAAATACGATTGTTGGTGTTGACCAAATCTCAAAAGCCACGGGCCTTTAGACATAAACCACTGCCGGTGAGGTACCAAGGACAAACAAAGAATGGGTTACCAAAGAAATGTTTAAGGATTGGTTTTGTACGGATTTTGTTCCGACAACGCGCCAAGACACCCTGAAGACTTATGTTCAGATGATAAGAAAGTTGTTGTTATGTTTTTGCCGCCAAATGTAACTTCCTTAGTGCAACCGATGGTGTGATTCAAGCTGCATTACCGAAAAAGGCTTTTAAAACGGATTGTTGCCTCTGAAGGTGCAGATATTTCTGCGGAATTGGAGAAAGTTAATCTAAAAGATGTAATCGGATTAGCAAAAGCATGGAAAAATGTGGCCATATCTTATTACAAAATCTTGGAGTAAGCTTCTGACGCAAGTTTATGATGGTTGGAATGAATATGATAATCTTCTATTGTCACAGTGGTGGTCACAAGGTTTAGAGAAACAAATGAAGGAAGTTACTGCCAACAACCAAATGTCTGAACATGCAACAAAGTTATATATATATATATATATATATATATATATATAATATATATTTATATTGATGGATGTTCTGCATAGGAAAAGGTTAATTCTAAATTAAAAATCTTTGCCCGCAAAACATTACGGATCACAGTTCTGCATTCAAAAATTTGCAATTGGATCCCCGATAACACACTATTACTAAATATTGATAAAAGTAATTGTGTAGATAATACACAAACGTGAAAATTAATACTTTAATATTTCTGCTATACGTAGTTCTTTTTAGGAGTTCATTTAGACTGTAATGTTAAATAGGCATTGCACATAGGTTTCTTGTACCAGAAAGTGGCTAACAGTTTCTTTGTCTTAATGCCCTTGAAGCGTAATTGTGGTATTGATGCACGAGACTCTCTTATATTTCCAATTATGTGTTAACTATGTGGTATGGAACTAGGATTTTGACCCTGATATGCAAAGCCCGTTTGTCAGCACATTCTCCATAACTACACTGGACAATTTTGGAAATATCTTTTTATCACAGTTTGCTTCTGTTTGTAGTTGTAGCTACTGTATATATTGCGAATTAGGTATCTGTATGCAGTGTTAATTTTGCAAATACAAACGGGAAATATGTTTGTAGGAATAGAGAGGAATAACGTAATGTATGTATATACATACGTGCGGTGCACAAAACTGTTTCCAACTTACGAGATGCTGTCGCAATGTTGCACATATTCTTAGTTATAGAGCATCACTTGGACCTCAGAATTCTAATGCGAATGTACAGGTCAACAACATGCAAATGGTTTCCACCAGTAAGTCGAAGATTCATCTCTTTGATATGCAAGTTTATTATAGGATCTAGCACATAACGATGTTAAGATGCAATAGCCTGTTTGTGATGACATCAATGACAATCGTAATCGTCTGTCCCAAATCTTCTGTAGACAATAAATGAGTAAAATGAAATCCATACGACATAGAAGTATATATCATTTCCTAACATTTCCTCACAGATCTTTGGCAATTGCGCATGGTCAACCAAAAATATTATTTCGAAACTGCAAGCATGTCCAATAAATCAGTCGTATGGGCAGAATGTCTGTGAGCGAATATTTCACGACGTGTAAGCAGCAAATCGTCTGGAGCAAATCTTCCTCACGAACGTCATCTGCGAGGGACCACCTACGATACGATTACGATTGCTCGACCAACTAACAAAACAAATAGCCAATAACTTATTAGAAATGGAGAGTGACTTCGTAGACTGCGCTGGTTCGATGCGTTTGTACGCACACATGTTTCGTGTTTAGTGCGTGTGGTCCGTGTTTGTCCGTGTTGTGTTTGTAAGAGCATCGAAGAGGCGTGTTGGACTTCGAGTCCTCTCCGAGAACGGAACCACCTCTTCGACGATTACCGGAATTTCATTGTGTTCGTTAGTTTAGTTCGGTCACTCAAATATTAAATATTGTGTAGATACACCTACATTCCTACGTTATTTTGTTTGTTCTGCATAACATGTGTCTATTACGCCGTTAAATTTAATATTAACAAAGCAAGACAAACAATCCTATGGTAGTGACTACAACTAAAATTGATTTCAAAATTTTATTATTCTGAAAATATTTGATCGTTATAAAATGCAAGTCTATATACATATGTATATACACTTCCCGCCATATCCACATACTAGATGACATGGAAGTTGCAACACCAAGACGGGGAGCGAATTTTTTGACCAAGCTTGGCAGAAACGTTTGCCTATTCATATGTAATAATTGATTCAAATTTCAAAGAAAAAGAACAAAAGATTAACACATTTTATTTTTTCCTTTATAAGTAATATGTTGGGCCTCTCTTATTACTCTCATACTCCGCTACTCCTCATGGCATTGATTCCAGTAGGTGGTTGATGCCCTATTGGGTGTAGTGTCCTAAACAACCTGCAATTCATGCCGGAAAGCATCCAGTGTCTGGGGTGGATTCGCCAAGTTACTCAGTTTTCTTCTCATAATGTCCCACACGTGTTCAGTATTCAGCCCAGAGGTCGGGAGATCTAGCTGGGCATAGCAAGATATTGAGACGGGCTTCTTCGAACCGCTTTAGAGAAATTTTGCAGCGTGGGGACGGGCATTATCCTGCTGAAAGTGTGGGTCATCGAGTTACTGAAGATATGGAAGAATATGGCGTTGCACCACATGATCAACGTAACGCTGGACATTCATGTTGTCTCAAATAAACACCAACTGCGGCCTATTCTCATATACTATAGCACCCCATACCATAGCTCCCAAAGCTCGATGCACATAACTAAGCGGAAAATTGAATATCACGACGTTTCCCACGTCTTCGTTAGACCCTCATGCAGCCATCATGCATCCCCATACAAAATCGGGATTCATCACTGAACACGTGCATTCCCAACCTACACCACTACAAACCGTAAGTGGAAGCACAAGATATAGCCGATAGGATTGCATCTCAACAGCTCTGATTCTGCGATAAACCTACATACTCCATGACCGATAGCAGGACATGATGGTACATTGGTTCCGATTTGCAATTTCCTTGAACGAAGAACTACCTTCGTGCAAACCAACAATTCGACCTCTGTCGAATTCGCTTACCAGGCGGTAATTTTCACGTGGTCGCAATTTAGGCATAATCACACTTCTAAAAGAAGAGAAAACGGTGAAAATTGAATAAATAATCGCAAGAAGTATAACTGACTTTAAGGCTAACAAAACCGCATGAAGTGTCAGATATGCTATGACCACTTGATCTATCGCAACAAAATTTTAATCAATTATCACCTTCGAATAGGTAAACGATTGTGCCAAGTTTAGTCAAAAATTCGCACCCCTTCTCGGCATTGCAATTTCCATGTATAAAAACGAGTGATGTTTATCAGAAAGAATGCAATTAATATACGTCTTTTATAGTACGTCTTTTATAGGATTAATTATCACAACAATTTATATATTTGAAATGTGTACGTGGTTCCACCCATTTTACGAGACATTTCCTTATTGTAATGGGATTAAGGTTTTATTGCCTATTACAAGGAGATTTTTATAGCGGTAAATCAGGTAATAAAAGATTTGCAATGCAATTTTTAAGCCGGACCTATTCTCTTGATGACATGATACAAGTATTGGAAATATATTACAAATGCCAAGTGAATTTGTTTCTCTTCAGTTTGCTTCTAAAGTGTGAAGTATGTAGTTGTTAGAATGGCGAAAATACGAGAAATACCAATAGAGAATCGCGCTGCGATATGTACTTTACACGAAGAAGGTTATTCCATTAGACAAATCTCGGCACGATTGGCACATTACCAAATGTCAAGTGTATAATATTTTTGAGTGTAAAGAAACCACCGAACGTATAGGAAATTGCAAACGTTGGGGACGATAATCAATCGCATCCAATGGAGAAGATGAACACGTTGTAGTAACCAGTAAAAGAAACCTTCGTTTAACAGTCCCTAAAATAACGCACACTGTAAATACACGTAGATGAAGGTCACTTTGGTTACTACTGGTCATCGTCGATTAAAGGAAACCGGATTTTTGGACGTATGGCAGTAAACAAAGCATTACTGTGAAAGGAAAATGAGAAAAAGGGTTAGATAGGGCAAATGAACACAAGGATTGGACAATCTAGGACTGAAAATGCGTCCTGTTGAGTGATAGACCGCAGTTTGATATATTTGGTTTCTGGAGGCTCGTTTATGTTCGACGACGTTCGCATAAAAAAGTGTTGGAGAAGTGTTTAAGTCCTAAGTCCTTAAGCAACTTAAATTTTTGTTCAGAGGATACTTTATGGCTCACATATAGCACTCATCCACATCGTTCCTGAACTATAGTTCTCTGCTGTAGATCATCATACTATGTACAGACAATTTTGACAAAGTTACAGGAAGTAAATAGAAGTCTTACAAGAGAAATCTATGGAAATGGGCCTACCGATGGACATGAACAAAAGAAAAATAGTGAAGAAACCAGACAAGAATCAACACAGGACGAACATTATGATTGACGGAAGATAGAAGGATAGCATAGGTACAAACAAATGAATGGAAACCGGAAAAAGGTAAGAGAAGAGTAGGACAACCGGTTACACGATGGTACGATGACATACGACGTATTTTCGAGAAAAAATGGACAATGACAGCTCAAAACCGTGCACTATGAAAGAATGTGGAGGAAGCATGTGGATGACAAATGCTGAATGGAGCACAGCAGGAGGTTGACTCATGATAAAACATCCAAGCTTGGATGCTCATATAAACGCCAAATTATCGAGGGTATTCAGACATATTATAATTCTGTCCTCAGTTTAATGGTAGTTCAGATCATAACTAGCTGTAGCCTTTCTTGGCCGGTGTCTGAGTTTGTACTAGTAGTACGTGTTTCTTGGTATGCCGTGGTCTTTGACTAGTAATTTTTGACGTTTCGACAAACACTGCGATTTGATGATTATCTAAGAATCAACATCGTCCTGAATATGCCAACCGTGTTTGGCAAAACGTGGACACTTACTAGCCAAAGACCAGGGCATGCCAGCTCGGAAATACGTACTACTAGTATAAACTAGACAGCTCAGGTGTTGAACTTTCGCATGTAGTCTCCCCTACCTTCATATCAAATCTTTATGTGTTATTGCTAATTTTTTCCAACCTATACTAGAAAGTCTGCAATACCGCTAACGGTAACCTTCTAGAATTGGTTGGTACGACTTGTCCTTAGGTTATCACAGGCTTTCGATCTCCTGTAAGCGCACCTCCTAAAGAATTATGTGACTTGCCTTAGCCATGGCGGGTTTATTTAATATTTTTGATATTCCTTCTGTTTTGGCACCTTCCAAAGGAATTTGTCTAATCCGCCGAAGGAGTCTGCTTCCGTAAAGGATGCAAATAAATTCTACTTTGCTACCTCAGCGGATATTTCGTTGGTTTTATCTTCAGTGTTCTTGTCCTTGCTCAGAATGTTGATCTATGTTGGTAGCTCGCCATAATTGTGTAAGAGTTCAGTGCGTCAGTAGTTACTTGGTTATCCATTAATATTACAATTTTATGCTTTCTACAGTTCCTTCAGGGATATATGTTGGTACATATCCCTCGAAATACGTGGCCCGAAAGCTGTGAACGGTCTCTCTTCTTTCAAAGATTTTTAATATCATTCTGTCTGCAGGTGATTTGATTAGACATTTGCTGGATTGGTTACTCCAATTCATCTTCTCATCCCATTATGTAGGAAAATTGTATTCAAAGCTATGCCTCTAAATAGCCTGATATGTGGACAGTGTTAGGAAATCGGAAGCACGAAGAAAGATGCTAATCCCTTTGAGCCGATACCTCTGTATCTTTACTCCCTTATTATCTTGATAATGATACTACTTGCGGCTCTTGATAACGAATGAGGAGGCGTTCGAGCTCCATATCCCGCTATTGAAAAACTTTTATTCGTAAATCATACAGACCTAATCTACTTATTGTTAGTGTTTGTAATCTGGTTTTTCTGAACATTTGCTCTGTATGTTATTTCCATAGAAGTTTCATATCCAGCGTAATCCCTAAATATCTTGACCCCATGCTTTTATTTGATTTCCATTCCAGTTGATCTTTCTAACTATCCTTCCTTCTGTGTAAGCATCCCATCGTTTCGTAAATCTTCCTTCAAATGGATAAGACCGACTTTTATTTTCTGAACAGTCAATCGTGCTAATCACATTATAATTTTTGCAAAAATAGTTCGTCGTCGCCACTTGTGGTAAAGTGGAATTTTTAATGTATGCAAATACGGATTAACGTAGCAATCAACTTAAACGTTTTCGAGCAATTATGCCAAAACGTGTCTTCGCATAAACGTGTTCAATGCGAGGTCATCCACGATCAACGTGAATCGTTTATCGGTTTCGTTTAAAATTTTATCGAAAAAGTGGAAAAAGGTTGCGGCCACGTTTTGCCGGTTTGACCGTATGTAAGTGATCGCGTGCTAGAACCCCACCTGCGTTTTACCAGATGCCGACCAATCCTCTTGTAGAGGCGTGGTGTTGCATATCATTACATCCTTTGCATTACTTATTCATATTATACAACCATTTTATTTGCTGCATCATTGCCTTTCCGTCGCGATATACCGATACGATAAAACTACGAAGGCAGGCGAACCGGATAAAGGATAGAGCAGAAGGGAACATTGAAAAGTGGGCGCGGATAATGTGACAAACGCTCGTAAAGTTGCTCGACATGTAAACACGTTACAGATGTTTGAACAGATAAGATAATAAAAATGAGGTTGATTTGATTTTACCAGGACATAATTCCAATTGTATTTGCTAATCGGGAATTTGTTACCAGATTAGGCACACACCAGAACTTCAATATATCCAAACCATTTTGTTTGAACAAATTATAGAGTTGGTATTAAACTTAACTAGATTATCGGCTTTCTAAAACTATCAGCCAGATGCTTGAATAATGGAAGGATAAAATTATCGTCATATACTACATTGCATAATTCTTGAGACGCCACTGTCGGTATTTTAGACTTGATACTAGTTATTAGTAAATGACGTCACATGTATGTGAGCATGAATTTTTGGAACTAAATTAAATGTAAAACAGTTCCGCAATAGTAAAGTAAGGTGAACTTACTTAGCTGCACATGTTATTGCAAATTCTCTCCATAAAACATCATATCACCTAATCAGCACATTGGTGTTGAAAATTACTTTACGACCACGTGAATTATCAAATGTAAAAGCTGCACGTTCATAGTAGTAGACGTGTATGTAAAACAATTATTTAGCTCAGCTGCAGTAACGAAATTAATAAGTTCACGTAGAACATAATGCTTTCTCCTGAAATGCACAATGCATTAGCTGCTGCCAATTTCACGAATTTGTAAAACAGTAGTAGTCTCAAATAAATAAGAAAGGCACGTTTTTCACTTCAAATTTGATTTTCCCAAAAAAAAAAAAATTGTTTGTAACTAATATCCAAGCGCCGCAAAATTTGGTGGATATATAACGAAAGGTAATTTCTAAGAATTTTACTTACTAGTTGTCCTTCCTTGTTGCCATTTTATTTTTATGTTTTGAAGAAATAAGAAAATTAAATATTAAAACTGCAATTTTTTTCTTGGTCGTTGTTTCCTGACCATAATCTCACGGTGTGGCTTGTTTGCGTTTGAAATAGGATTTTAATGGATACATAAAATAAAATTTCATATGCAACGCAAATATGACATTAAATTACTATGAGATACAACATGTAAAAGATTCAACCTTTTATGCATATGGAAGGAAATAAAAATGAAGCGCTTGACAATCCCTCTCGGGATCAATTTGGGGTATGAATCAACACGTGGAAGACGTATGTCTGAAAACGTAGATAAGCCTCCACACGAGAATACTATTGTAAACACTGATTCATCTACTGTCTTACACCATTAGATGTTGAAAAGGTTGGACACAACTCTAGTGATGCCATGCAACCACCTTATTTGTACAACTGAAATTAAATATATTATCATCTAAAGCTTTCAAATTATTGGCAGAACGGAAAAAGGATTAAGATAAAATTCAACAGCTTTAGAAATTATTTTATTTACGTAGAGAGACACGTAAAACATACATATATAGTGCGTTCATTTGAAAACTGTCCAGGCAGCCCACATCGGAAACTAATAAAATTGTTAAAATATGCAAAGACACGTCAATTTTTACTTCGAAGGGGAACCATTTGGTTAATATATCATGATATTAAACTTACCCCCGTAAGCCTCTCCGGCCGCAATATAGAAATGTCAAATCAGATACCATTTGTGACACTTCGTTGTAGATAGTTTCATTACGAATTCAATAAGTACTATAACTTACTTTGATATTTGGTCAAGTTCTGGGGCTTATAGCAGAAAAAATCATGCTAGCAAGAATAGTAAAATTATAAACTTTTATTAAGAAAAAGAGGATTCAAATTAGTTAATTATCTATTTTAAATAATAATAAACAATTTTTACTGAAATTTACTTCTTGTAATAATCTTCCATTTGCTTTTTCTCTTTTTGTTTCCATTATTGTTTGATCACTAATTTCGAATTCTTTGAATTACATCTCATGATAATTTTTGAGCTCTAGGTTTTGCCTAGAAAAGTTAGCTTAGTGATTGTATTGAATATTATAACGTTTCTAATGAATATTCTATTCGCAGGGAATCTCGCCGTTGATGTCAAAGTGGTTTGTGGTGACACTGACCCTTGTAAACAGATGGAGGATTGATGGTGAGTGCTTATTATAGCAAATATATAGTAACAATCAATTATATCGGTGTTAAGCAGAAACATGAGACTTTGAATTGTTTTATTCAGAGTTTAAAACATGAGAAACTTGATTTGGTAATCAGTCCTTGCGTTAACCATAACGATTATAGCGTCCCTTCAGTGAACCATTTCACTACCTCGAAATATTTTTGTTAACTATATTTTATTTCATATAATCATAGTTGTACTTCTAAAAGGATGCACCTATGTGCGTAAAGTGACCAAAACCTCGAGATGGCCATTTACTTATCTGAGGAATATTTATGTATCATCACGGACTTTGGTTATGTCCGGTCTTTTGAGGTACAGCCTGTGCTCCTGTTACTGTATCGGTTTTAGCGTCAAGCAAATTTCGCACATACAAGGCCGGGTATATGTGCGAAATTTGCTTGACGACAAAACCCATACAATAACAAGAGCACAGGCTGTACCTCAAAACACCGGACATAACCAAAGTCCGTGATGGTATTATATATACATATATGTTTTGTGACCTTTACTCTTATTTTATGTATTCTGAACTTTTATGCCCGTATTACACGTATCAGAGCCTGCATGTCAGAGAGCAGTGCTGCAAGCTGACGTGTGTAATGAGTCCTTAATTATCAAACCAATCTGATCCGCGTTTGCAAGATGAGATAGTCTTGTAAACATACTTTTCCTCTATTACATGTGCTGCTTTCAGCTGTGCAACACGACGTCAAAAAATAGGGATGCAAGCTGATAGTATAATACGAGCTTTAGAAAGGGCTGCTTAGAGCTAACCATAAAAATTTGAATTTCATCAATCAAAACTTGCGTTAATGTTGATGATATCTGTATGGAATTGTTTGGTAATATATTGTTGTATTTTGCTATATCCTATACCTTAGACAGTTTTATTGTGGAACCACAAAGGAATCGTGACTTCAGCAGTCAAAATTTATGCATATATATATATATATATTTGGAAAGTGGTCAAAGTACAGAAAAAGTACAGAATCAAGATATCACGCATTGCTTTTGCTAGCTTCTCTTGAATACATTTGTTAATAATCTATGGCATCCTAATCTTTTGGGCTATTCTTTAAACCTGAAAAAATCAAAATCTTAATTTTATTAATTAACATTTGCGTTAACGTTAATCATATCTTCGTAGTAAAATAATATTTGATATTAGTATTTAATAAAGTTTCATTATTTAAACAATTAAGGTGTTATTTATTATTTCCACTAGCTTTTCTTGAATACCTTTGGCAGTAGTTTTATATTCCTTGTTATATTATGATCGTTTGGCTAGTGCTGCTTTGAGCTAAATATATGAAAATCTTGATTTTATCAATGGAAACCTGCGTTAAGGTTAAGTTTGCAGGCCTTTTTACCAATAAACTCTTAATTTTTATTAAATCCTTTACTGTAGATAGTTTCCTTTCAGAATCAAAAATGTAAAAATTATTATTTTGGTCCTGAAAACTTTCGTGCGTGTTTGTAAGACGACAAACGTTTTATTTAAACAGTTAAGCTCTCGGTTGTTCATTCTACTGGTTTCTGTTGACTAATTTCGCTAGTATGTTTTATTTCTCGCTGTATCGTGAAGTTCGGATAATTTTGAATTGTTTAGAGCTAAAATATGAAGTTTCTGATTTTAGTAATCAAAACTTCCGAGGATCAATGAGGACAATATTTATTTCTAATTTATTATATTACGCAGTCTGTATAAGTCTTTTAGGAACCACAAATATGAAGAGAATAATTGGGGAATTAAAATTTATACACATGTATATCTATGTGGGTACAAAAAAACAAGTTTTGGTGTAAATAACCAAACAATAAGTTGTCATTTTTGCTCAAGTTGTAAACTTCCTCATTTGCTGCTAAGTATTGGTGTTAATAATCTTTGGTTTCTGACTCACATACTTGTCATATGTTTAAAACCAAAAATAAAAAACTCATGTTTAGATAATGTACGTATCCATGGAAGATGTCCAAAATTTTATTTAAATAGGTCAGATGATTATCCGGTTCTTAGCGTTAATAGGAACGTGTTTGATATTTGCTTATTTTTCTATTTTCTATTATTCAACTTTTCTATATCTACCCAAATCTGTGCAAATTAATTCTCAGAACTAGATAAGACTTAAATGTTCATTCTTAGAAATGAATGGCTCTATGAATCCAGCATGTTTAAATAGTTGTTTTTCGGCATTTAGCAACAAAACACACCGCACTCCACTGATAACTTCATGCAGCAGCTCATTTCTAAGTATGGATGATTAAAGATAGTTCTGAGAATTCTTTGTTTTGTGTCTGTACCTCTTCTATGGTTTATTCGTGGTATTCGTGGTATTGTATATGTATTATGCACAATAGTGCATAATAGTGAGTATTATGTAACTTATGATGTTGGTATTAAATAAAAATTATAAATAAAGGTAATCATTACAGCATGTTAAAATAATGAATACCATAAATATTGTTTAAAAAGTTAAACAATAGCAACATTTATGGTATTAATTTGATTTCATTGTGAATTAATGTTTCTTCTAGTACGAAACAACCGACGGCTAAAAATTATGAA
Source organism: Chrysina gloriosa (assembly GCA_038088585.1). Taxonomy (NCBI): domain Eukaryota; kingdom Metazoa; phylum Arthropoda; class Insecta; order Coleoptera; family Scarabaeidae; genus Chrysina; species Chrysina gloriosa. The sequence goes on from CM076091.1 coordinate 18,904,978, forward strand.
ATTACCTAATGATGTTGCTTTGCCACGATTCGCTTTTCTTGTCACTTGTATTAAGTATATGAGCAACAATTTCTTAATTAAATACAAGTTTTGTGATATCGACTTTACTTTATATTACGACCAAGTACTGCTTAATGTATTTAGAAAAATGTGGTACTAGATATGTAAAACTAATTAACACAGATTTATACTAGGCGCTTGTAGATCATTGTGCTATTATGGTACAAATGTTAGAAATTATTGGTGAACAGAAGGAAAGGGTAAACAAATGTGTAAGAAAGACCATATCAGGAAGATTTAATTACTATCAATACGCAGATATTTTTTTAATTCTGTTCAGAACGTTTGAAAGTATGCAAGTGTCTCCATTTCTTGCGATTTCATCCCATAGAAAATCTGTGCATATGGAGGACATTCGACGATTTGTGGAAGGAGAAAATGCGATTCAGTGCAGTTCACAGTTGTACTAACATAAATTATTTATTTGATTATAGAATTTAAGGATGTAAGCTTTAAGACACTTGTCACTTGTCGTTTTTATCGCAACTGCAAGGATCATTATTTTTAAAACAATTGCTTCCTTTTCACGTATTATTTTTTGCTTATGTAATTAACCACCCAATAATCCTTAGAACATGAAACTGGTGTTCATGTATGTTTCTTTTGCCAATTGCATCTATATTGCATTCTGTCTGTACTCACCAATACGCTTTAATCATTTAAACGTGAAAAGGGGAAGTGATATGTGATAATATGCAGATTTCTTTATATTAATTGAAACATTTAACTCCCTTTGTATGTATTGTGTAATATGCAGATTTCTTTTTATTAATTGAAACATTCAACTCCTATTGGGTAGAAGGGTAAGACAAGAGAACTAAAAACTTAAAATAAGGTGTTCAGTTTGAATGCCGAAGTATATTTTCGCGGATCACTAATTTGCTGATAAGAAATCAAAAAATGGTCAAGCATCACAATTTTAGAGACGCTTGTCTAAATAATTTGGTTGTTTGACTGCTTTCGTTCAAAATATGCCACAATTGGACTCGCAAAACTTCCAATGTATGGTTATGATTAAAGAACAACTTGAATTAAGTCGATGACTCTTCTTAGAGTGTCCACAAATGTTTTCTTAGGTGTGGTAAAGTTCGATCTTTTAAAGGCGAAATCTAGTTTAATTCATTTTAAATCTTTAACCTTTGCTTTGAGAACATAGTGAATAAAATTTCGTCAGTAATTTATTCAATTTATTAAATTTTTTACTAAAGTCATGAAGAAAGTGCTCAGAGGATACGAGAAAGGTTTCGTAAGAAAATCCCATTGTAGTCTTCTAAGATAGTGTGTCCTTTAAAATTCTTGTATAACAACCAGACGGTAAAGACCGTAGTTGGTAGTATTGTACCACTTGACTAGAAGGTAGTCATTTCATCTGCCAATATAAGGCGTAACTTTAGAATACTTCTTCCTAAGAAAATTACGTTTGAAATAAACTCAAACAAAATGGTTGTTACTCTTACCAAATCAATTTGACTACTTCTGATTAAGTATTGAACAACACAGTTATCACTCTCCTTGGGGGAAACCACGACAATTCTCGACAGACCACTTTTCTTTCCTTTGTCTTTTCTCGGAGGAGAACGACAGCGTAGTTATCGTATTTGGAGGCATCCAAATAAGTGTGGTAAGGATAAGAAGTATTCTATTTGGGATGCTGCTCGCCAATTGAACTAAAACCCTATATCTATTACTTTTCGACATTACTTATTATTTATGAATATTACTTGGATAATATTCTTCTCCTATGACCTGTACTATATACCTGTATATTTATTGTTTTACAATTTTACAGAAAATATATCGCATTCCATAGTTTCTTCCAGATACATAAAAACCAAAAATACGAACAAATATTTGATGTAATACTTTTTCTCACTGTCAGTTAAGCATATTATTTGTGTGGGGCACATTTCCTTTCAATAGGGGAAGATCAGTAAAAGTTTTTGTTAGTTTTATGCAGTAGTTTTGCCACAAATTATCAAATAAAAGCATATCATTCATGTAAACCAGGACAGTTGACAGTTCCAAGAAAGATGCGTACCTACTTACGTTGAGAAGGAAATTCTGAAAAAGTTCATCTTAAGTTTTTCTACGAACTTGTATCTTAATCGACGGTAATTCGACAATAAAGACTGATGAATCCAGAAGGAATGAACGTTTAATTGTCGAAAGGTACAATAATAATAACTAATTTTAAACAAGCATCAATTTCTCATCAAATTCCCAATAGATCTTCGATATTCATTCGTATACAATTCAAACCAATCCACCGAATGCACAGACGCGCCACATTAGGCGAGGCAATTGGAACAAGACACAAGCTCTTCCTATTACCATGAAATTGATTTATCTCGCACAACACCAACACATCACCGATTGTCACCAGTCGCCCGGGAGGGCTTCTTTGTCCCTGTGCACGGGTTCCCGGTTTCCCATGGAACGACGACGTCGCATTAGTTAAACTTTGAATAAATTTTCCAGTCGTCGCCCGCTAAATAGCCGGGCAGTGCGAATTGTTCGGTGAATCCCTGTCGTGCGACGTTGCGTCGACCATCCCCGACCCGTTCGACGGTGTTTTGTCTCCGATATTTACACCCGTTGAGCAACAATGGCTCAACTGTGTGTGAGCTAATTGACAGGGCTCTCTGGATATGGATATTTGAAAACTTTTTTATTGTACGTATCTCGATCTGATTGACGCGACGTTCTTTTTGTTATTGGTGTCACTTATTTTGCTACTTTTCAGTAATGCGTGCATGTACGTATATTTGTCTGACAATGAGTGAGTAGTATGATAATAACAATAACAGTTGGAGAAAAATTTTTTGGACAAATAGATTTGTTTTTATTTTCTAATGTTTGTCGTTTTAAGCACAAATTTGGGATTGTTCAGAATATTTTTACTTTGTGATTTTTTCAGTAGCCACATAGATGTAATGACTACCGCAATAACTTGATCTCTGATTCAAGAGGAAGTGTTGACCCAATAAATGTTTCTCTTCTCGAAATCACATGACTAGGAAATATAATTACAGTTACATCAATATTTTATTAATTGTGTGGTAATCATCGGGACGATCAAGAAATTTTGTTGCAAATACCTTGGAATTCCAAAAACAAGTTGAAAAACGTGGAAGTGATCGCAGTGGATAATCAATAATAAAATATCAGCTAGAACTGGACGACGACGACTATACAATATGAATCTACCTCGTCGAATAACTTTTAAGATTGCGTTACTTAGGGAGGCGAACTTACAGAAAGCCTCTCCACTTGCGTATAGAACGTTGACAGGACAAGAAGGTGCAAAAAAGTGGTGTAATGTCCTGTGAGAGAGATGCTGAGACTAAGATCAATTTACTTGTAAATGATGCTAGAAAGAATGTAAGACGTCCGAAAGACGAAGAATTTATCTCCTTCTACACACACACAAAGAAACATTAAACATGCTGGCAGAAATATAATGATATGAAATTCTCTCACCTAGAATGAAGTTATGCCAGTCCATTTGATTAGTGCGACTATTACTAGGGAGGTTTTCAAAGTTATATTACAGGATCTCATTACCCTATGCTCAAGCTAATATACCACTTCGGTGGATTTTCTAGCAACTATCCCAACACTCTTCAAAGCTGGTGAGTGATTTGTTTCGGAGCAATGCAATTCAAATAATGGAATGACCAATTCAATCACCTGATCTTAACCTAATCGAAAACCTTTGGGGATATCTTAAGACGAATGGTCGCTGTAGCCCTGTGGTTTGTTCGGAACTCGCAGTTGCATCAAGACCTCAATATTGCAACCCTTTAAGGAGTATGTTATGTAACGGTTGAGAGCTACGTATCTATCTCCATGGGCCATTGGATCACTCCAGGAGCTCCATCTGGCAGTGAATTTATCGCCGCACAATAAAGAGCACTAAGAGGTTAGCGAATTTCTGGCCCCAGTTGAATGAGCAACATACATCAGGAGAGCAGGATGACATTAATCTGGCCAGCAAGTTACGAGACGTTGAAAAGTATCGGCGAGAACGGTACGACAGAATGATTGATGATACGTTGAATCTTTCTATTGAATACGTAGAAATCATATTTCTGGAGAGGTTTGAGAATGGTAACAAGAATGCTAACTCCTGTGGATTAGTACAGGCAAAGTCAACTGTAATTTTTATTGATAGCGCCACACAGCTTTCAAAGCTACTGGATATCCGTTGAGGATTATTCCTAATATGTCTTATAAGGCGGAAAATGTGATAGATTATGCACTGCTAACGGTTTTTCCCACAGCATCATCGTACACTTGAAAGCTTTCACATGATCATGCATAGCTGTTACAACTTGACGTGGTAGTTGCAATTTCGTATTTAAGTCCGACAAGTGTTTTGTGATATCTACCATAAATGAAAGATCTTATAAAAAAGGTACGTCGGATAATAAGCTGACGTCTTGTTCTTCCACTTCCATGAGAAAGCGTATGTCTTCTTTAAATTTCCAAAACCGATCGAAAACCATAGAACACGTAAACCATCGCACCTCTACATAATAAGGTAAACCAGTAAACCAGTAAACTTACTTTCTGAATCACGTAAAAACGCAAGAAACTGTCGCTGATTCAAGTCACGTGCCTTTATGAAGTTTATAATGTTCTTCACTGATTTTAAAACGCTTTCCAACTTGATCACTTTTGAGCATAAAACTTCTTGGTGGATTATACAATGCACATGATGAAGATCTTGTTTGATCTTTGTCTGTAATATTCTAATGAAGCCAAGTCTGTTGCAACGAAACACAGTTTAGACAAATCTAAATTGTACTTTTGCAGCAGTTCGTAAACAGCATTGAAAATATCCTCTCCAGTTGTATCATGCAATGGTAATAATTCTTCATAACTGTTGATATCTCTATCAACAGCACGAAGAAAAACAGAGAGTTTCACCAGACCACACACATCTGTACTTTCGTCATAGGTAACAGAAAATGCAATGAAAGAGTCTGATTTTGTTTTTATCTGATTACTTATATTGGCAGCCAACTTAGCAACTCCTTCAGCGATAGTTGTTTGGCATGCTTGCTTTAAAGGAATGGCAGGTTTAAACTAGTTAAAAGATGAAAATAATTTGTAAGGGTGATATTCGAAACTTGGACGAAATAGTACTAATTCAGTTTTCGCCAAAGGACACTAGCGCCCTCTTTCGATACGTTAAATGTCTCTTGCCTAGAAGCTTCAACAATGAGATTAACATTCTGCCGTTCTGAACAACCGCTTGATGCTTGATTAAAAAGGAGGAATAGTAATTTGTGAATATATTGATTCTGCAGTTCTATTTGCGTCATTACTTCTGCAAGAAGTGGATGTTTAGTCATAAATAATATTGCTGCCTTAGTAGGTATTCATTTTACCACTACCATACTGCCTTCGTGTTGAAAATAATTATTATTTTAATCACGTACTATAAGAAAGAAACCGCATAAAGTAGTTCGCTATCATTGCCGCATGTGTGAATGCACGTACATATGTGTGGTTCGTTCCAAGCTATATGGCGGTACATACGTATGTATGTATGTAAGAACGTAGATTTTACATTTACAACATTGTGTTCGTATTGTAGCCGCGCCGTTAACGTCGTAATGCAGATTAATTCGCGTTCTGCCTTCTAAGTTATATATCGTGAGGCTCATTACACTAATTTCAGTAACAATCGGCCGTAATGCATATGTAGAGTGGCTTTATTGGGGACCACATCCCGCCTTAATAAGCACCATCGAACTGGTCGCTTCCTCGTACCAAACCAAATGAATGAACAACAACAATTACAAAGTTTCATTATTCATGCGACAGAAACGGCCGACTACTCGCTAATTTCACGAACGGAACAAACGAAAAAATAATAATCGTCCCCGGTACGTACCTACTAATAACGATAATAATAATAACGACAACGACCACGGCAAGAAAAATCGTGGGCCGTACGTTCTGGCAATTAAATTTCTATTTAATTGGTCGCGATGCAATTTTATTTCGGGTTGCTGTCATCGGAGTAAGGGTAGTAGTATCGATAAGGAGCAATCGGGCATTGCTCGTTTTTGCGAACAATTGACGTAATAAATCATACAGTTCTTTGGGAACTCCACGACATTAAGAGCAGCCTATTTAGGAAGAAAAGTTCGAAAGTTTTGCAAAGTAAAATAAATCAGACATGACGAAGTTTTAATGTGAATGCGTCATGACACGTCCCCTCATTAAAATCCTGTACCAGTCTCAATAGACATTGGTACCTATTAATAAATATGAGCTATTAATCAAATAAAACTGTAATTGACTAAAGTTGATTTGTAGTTTGCATTTAACCGAAATAGATCTAACTTGTGCTTCCGACGATAACTTTAAACCTATTAACACACAGTTTAAACCTTTGAAAGCTTTCTTGTATTACATTTTGCAGTTCAAGCGAACGCGGTTATACTCCAAGTATTCAATATACTCTGCGGTTTTGCAGTCATATTTTTAACTAACGAATGTCAAGCTAACTAATAGAAGTTGGACAGTGTTTACGAGAAATGTGATTGAAGTGCTCCTATTCTGTGTTGGTTCACAAGCTCAGAGGTTCGTTGAAAGCAAATCTTGTACGCATAGGATCAGTGATTTATGCTGTGAAGTTCTTTTCACACAAAAGATTATTTTTTTCCGTCAGGAGAGAACTGGTGGATGTATCAAATCTAAAACAGTGTTAGTCGTCATTGATCATTATGGCATGCATTTGACTAGCAAAATACGAATCATATGGTATTGTAAATATGGCACGAAAACCAATAAAATACGTAGATAACCTCAGGCGTGGAGAGCAACACTATCCGGCTAAAACCGAGTTAAACGAAAGCAGAATCCGCAAATAATATCGAAATTGTCATTGCACGTTTTTTAAAGTCGTGACTTTCCACTGTCGGCCCATCGGCTCACAAGTCCTATAATTTTCGACACACAAAGGCCGAATTATTATTATACGTCTACATTTCTTTACCTTATGTATGGAGACCGATCGGAAGATTGTTTCCATTGAACGGCTTCAGCCGATGCGACGTTTACGATTGACGGCAAGCATAAGAAGAGCGAGAATATCTTCTGCGTATACAATAGAAGTACGTCATGTGCATGTGATGTATGTAATTTGGAGCATTGTTCGGCGACGTTCCGGTACTTTTCGCTGTCTAGACTGCGTATTCGAGGAGGATTGGTGCAATATATACATATTTACTTATTGTAGGCGACTTTTCAACTCGTTTTGGATGTAACTTGATATAAAATCTTGGTCTGTTTGTTAAGAGTTCTCAAAAATTATTCGATGGGAGTAGAAAACCTACTAACAATACTTCGAATAACAAAAATAGGAGGCAGTTCAGCTTAAATCTTGAAAACATAAAATTAGAAATTCTTCAAGAGGTACAAGAACTGTTAACAAAGGAGAAATTTAAATAAATAATAAGAAGCTTAAAGAACAATAAAAATAAAGACGATAATAGGGTTCAAAACGAATATATTAATATATTCGTTACAACCTCAGTGCAAGGTGATCCGAAACTTCACCATAAACCTAAAGAAATCGTGGGTACATTTTGAACAAAGAAACTACCTATAAAATGATCTAAGCCAATTGTAATCCTAATCTTGACAAAAGGGAATAACACAAATTGTAATAACTATCGAGGTGTTGCCTTACTTGATATTTAGTTTCTAAGGCAATTACAAGCTTCTGCGGGCCGCATAGTACTCGTGAAGTTTTACTTTGCACTATTCGCAGATTTCAAAGCAGCTTATGACAAAATACAAAAAGAAATTTAATTTATAAAGTAATAAAAGGTTTAAGCATTCAACTTAAGATGCTAGGATTGATAAAGATGAGATAAAATATGTTTAAGTTAACAAATAGGAACTGAGCTTGGTAGCCTCAATGTCAATTATCTGCCATCTTCAGTATGGTTCTGCAAATTCCATTACTGTGAATAGTAAAAGAAAAAACAAAGAGGACAGGAATATTATTTAATTGTATAAAGAACAAAATGATGTTAAAAAAGAAGGTCCAGAAGAAGACAAAAATACAAGTATATATAATAATAGCAAAAAGATACTGAATTACGACACGAAACCATGGACAAAAAAGGAGCTCAGTAAAATAAGTGAGATGAGATTCTGAGGAAGATAGAAAAAAACATACATAAATTAAGAAACATGGAGGTAAAACATTCTTGAAGATGCAACCTACAAAACACATATTTATTATCTATTAACAGAAGAAAACTAGTAAATGTGGTATCGCTACAGAATAGAAGAGCGAAGGGCTACACAGAAAATGAAACAAGGAACATTAGAGAGAAAAGAGAATAACCAGTAAGTAATGAAGAATTAATATTCTAACATCAAAAAGTAAACAGACTTTAGGATAAGCTAGTGAATTAGTTATAATATTTTAATTTTCTGGTGGTTAATAATAACGGGCAGCAATTGCAGAGGGAGCACGAAATTTATTGTAGAACAAGTAGAAGTATAGAGAATGCTCATAAAAGTGTATAGTTACGGACGACGTCAAAGTGGATAAAAGAACAGCTTTACTCTTGCATGATCATCAAATAAAGTGGAGGAGCATAAACTGAAAAAAGTGATGTAAAAATTCCATGAGGAATATGTGTGGATACTACGAACAAAGAAACAACGGAAATTTACAAGAGCACCTTAGCTGCATGAAGATCGCAATGAATCTAAGAAAGGTATGTGAGATAGTGAGAGTAATAAAGAAAGTACTAAGATGGGTTTGGCGGGTGGAAAGTGAAGGGGGAGACCTAGAACAAAACGGTTGAGGACAGTGATGGAAAATTAAGAAGAGCCGAACATCAGAGATCATGAAAATAAACCTTTGGGCAGGAAGGGATAGAGGAAAATCTCCAGGGCTAAATAGATTGTAGAGCTAGGTATGAATTGGCATATTGACATCCATTTGGTGAAATATGGCTTTCATATCTTCGTAGAAGAGACGATACAGATAATATCATGAGGCGGTGTGAGAATTGTTATTAAGGTCTCCATTTTCGCGCCTCTTAGGTTCATTCTGTTTCAATGTCATTACTGCTTTCCCCTTAACATCTGAAAAGCTTTTACAATTGTAAGTATAGACATCGAGCGGTTTCTTTTCTGTATCGAATACATGACATGCCTTTCTACATTAACTACTTGTAATATTTTCTCTTTTCACTAGGTGAAAGTATAGTTTGAAATCTCTTTTCTTCTTCTTCTGTGGACTATCTTCTCTCTTCCAATCTCCTGTCGCCAGGTCTCTTTGTTTGCTTGATATACGTTTCCCATTTCAAGGCAGGCCTTGCTCTATTCCTATTTCCTCTGGAATACCACTCCAAAAATTTTTGGAGCCATCTATTTTGAGACAATCGCTTGACATGCCCGTACCATTGCAGCGCCCAATTTTCCAAGGTTCTAGTAGTTGAGCTGGTTATTTAAATTATTCTGAAAATTTCTTCAAATTTTTTAGAGGGAGGCCACATTTCGGCCCCATACAAAACTGTATTTTCAATTATATTGTGAAATACACTTTCTTTTCACATCTTGTCTGATATTGCTATTCCACAGCAAACCATGCAAAGTTTTTGCTGCTCCTTTCCCGTGTGTTATTCTAGTTTGTGTGTCAGCTGCGGAGGTACCTGTTTTATCAATGATACCAAGGTACTTGAAACTTTTACATCCTTCAATAGCCCCTGTCTCTATTGATAAATTATTTATCTCTTTACCTATGCTCATATATTCTGTTTTGTTCCAATTAATAGAGAGACACCATTTTCCATATTTCTCCTTGCGTTTTTTGAGCATGAATTCCATTTATTTTTGATCTTGCCCAAAAATGATCTCGTCGTCAGCAAACAGTAACGAGTGTAATATCTTGAAATCTCTCTTCAACGAGTTCTAAACCAAATGCCGGTCTTTAGAACTGTATACGGCTTTGAGGATCATGGTATCCGTTAATGCCCCCAATCATAATTTTAGATAGACGATGAAAATTCTTTGACTAAAAATGTAGGAAAGTGCACCTTTAATCCTTAGCAATTTTTCGAATTCCATCCATTAAGCTAGGGTTAATGTACACAGAAGGTAAGCTTGCTAGTAGATATCATTGTCAAAGCTGGCCGAGTGCTCATTATTTTGAAAATTGTCAAGGCGTACAATTTTATGGGAAACCTGCGTTTCCATGTCATTTTTTTATTGCACGGTGGATATTAATGAACAAAGTAGTAGACACTTTTTCTGTAGTATATGCAGGTGGTACTAAATTCTTACATTATGAAAAGGAGTCGATGGAATACATATAATCCTTGCAACGTGTAACTCCTGCATTATTTGTTACAGCAATTCGAAACAACTCATACAAAATAAAAGTAGCTTGCAGTAATCACAGCTTCAAGTTTTGATTACCATAGGAAATATTTCCTATACAATTAACTTGCTCACGTCTACTTAAACATAATGCACGAAGCCTCAATTACAAAACGGTGGCTACAATCAGCCAATTTTCTTAGAAATCGACACGATTCCGTTAGTTTCTCATCCGTTTTGCATACATACGAGTAGCACAAGGAAAATATAGCGGTAAGGAAATATGTCAAGCGCACGAAAGGTGGATCTCTCCATTTGCATCGCATGTCGGTACCTTTAAATTTTTTAAAAAGGAACAACAGCAGCAGGTTCCTGTACCGACGTTTTACGTACTCGACAATATGTCACATATGCCTGTATATTTGTAAACGTATAGGTTGCGCACGTATGTGTGTATTATAACAATAGAGTACCTCCTCTTCACATGTGTTTCACGAAAAATTGTATATAATTTAATACTTATTTTTCCTGTACAATGGACTCGAAATGATAGGAGTACTGGACGGGTAATATCAATAATTACGGTAAGCAAGTAGCAGATCCATGTGCTCTGTTCACATAAGTGCAGAGCCGGGACACGATCACGTAGCAGCAATAGAGCGGCTTTTCCGGAAAACCGTAACCGTACTAATTGTATGATGAAACGTTTAATGGCAATCGCGTAGATCCGTCCATCGGCACCGACGCGGAGATACATGAAACGCTTTTTATTATGGACTATACAAACCAGGGACGGCTCTAACGAGTACATTGAATTCAACAAGGAATACTCTACTTGCTTCTATTTGCTATTGTTATGATTCCAGATTGAACTTCTCTCGTGATTGGATTTTAGGAACTAAAAGTGTACAAAAAATTACACTTGGCTACAGTTATTCTTGTATGATTTATTGCTTTGTTTGTCTGCAGTTCCATTTCTCTAATCTTTCTGCAGTTTTGGAGCACACTTTTGACTTAGGTTACACATTTTCGGTAATTGTTTTGTTCTGATATTAGGACCGCGGTTATCTTTTATCAGTCACAAGAGTACTTCTTGGAAGAATACTTTCAACAAATGATTTACAATTTTTCAATTTTTTTGAGCAGCTCCTCAGGAATATTATCGCTTTGTATCTTCATATCTTCATCTCTTGAGACGTCCTCTTCAAGGAGTAGTTCGGATTTTCCGAAATTTGGTTCCCAGACGGCCAAGCGGCTAACAGTGGAAACGGTGTGGGTGTATCTCCAATATTGTATTAAAATGAATGGGCACCACTTGATCTCTTATCAGGAAACCTGCCTTTCCCCTAGTAACGATAAGACCAAGAAAGTTCGCTACAGGTGCAACCACTAATTGATGTCGCATGGGGAGGGGTGTGAAGGGAAACACAGATCATTCAACTAACGTCCAATTTAATAAAAGAAATAAAAATATGGCTTGAATGGCATATAGTCACTAACACCCTGTATATGAACAAACAAAAAGAGAATTTAAGCCGAAGAAATATATAATACACGTTTTAATCTTTGATCTAAAATTAATACTTCGAATTCAAACAGGATTTGCAAATTCTTAAGAAACTTTTGTATCTAACCTTGTATATGAAAAATTGTATGTGGGAAACAACAATTATTAGACTACCATAAAATTGAAACTAAGCACAGTAAATAAATAAAATGACTGAATATGTTAAATTCTGAAGGTGTTTGTCAGCATTCATGTTATTAACGAGGTATGTTATGTATGCACCCACTCACAATTCATATATATATAACAGTTTGTTCTAATGATTAAGCAATACCTATTGGTTCAACCTTATCCAACAACAAATTAACAATCGGTCACTACACTGCACTTTTGTGTTCCACCTGAAGGGTTCACTGCAATGTGTTATTCTACTCGCTTTGAGAGCCGTCGAGGTATCCTATACCTCAAAGATAATAATAATAAACCAAAGGGAATACGTTACGGTCTCGTTCCTTAAGTATGAAGTGTGATGTTTCCTGTAACTCCGATATTAGGATAATCTAATCTTGATTCTTAATGGTTACTTCTTATAAATCAATTAGGCTTTCAAAGCCTAACAAATAGGCTGACCCGTAGCTGTTGTTCTGTTCTAGAGGGAAGTAATACACCTCTGGTAGATATCAACCCCAAAATTATAGCGAAACACTAATGAATCTCAAACCAATTGTATAATATAAATAATAATAATATAAAGATTCTTTTAACAAATTAAGAAATTTAAGTTATATGAGTAATATTTCAAAATGGCGATCTTATCGTATAAAAACCACGCTTCCTTACAATGGTATTTCGAGAACTGGAGGATATATAGTCCGCAAATTATTAAGCTAGAAAAATCTACTATTCAGATTTCTCCCATTTTTCCAAAATAGCAAATGCGAATCAAGATCGAATGCACGGAAACACAACAAAATGCTTCAGCTAATTGAGAAAATCTTCCAGAACTGTTGTCGCCTTGCTGGATCGGAAACAAAAGCGGACAATTTGTGATCGACTGGTATGAAGTTAGTCGGGGAGTGCAGAGTAGAAAAATTCCGATTCTAATTGAAAAATGAACTTAACGTAAGAGATATCATATAGCTCCATGTTCCATTCGAAATTGATACTATTGAAATTAATGATCAAAAATAAAAATTACAAATCAAACCCCTAAATATATTTTATCGTTATTATCACTCATCGCGTTGCATTCCTTCTCATTCGAATTGTATCTAATAGTAATGTCGCTAGGCTTTTATACCTTTATCTGCCGTTTTCACAAATTTTTGTTGTATCTCCAGCTTGTGATTCGAGTTCAATAGACACCCTCAGATTATTGGCGTAAGGCAAACATAAACAACTGAGAATATCAAGACCACTAAAAAAATGAAACTCATTAGTTTCACATTGATTGGATTTGTACCTTTATGGGACGACTAGTATCATAACAAACATTTCCGAATAAGAGTCGGTCTATGTAAGGTAATTAAGCCTTTCGAGTTAGGAGCTGACCTATTGCAAAGGATATAAGATCCAGAGGACTGGAGTCTAGCTCAACAACCTCAAGTTCTCCAAGGAAGAGGTTACGATATTTAATAGGAAATGCTTATTAAGAATGGTCACTAAATGATCATTGTTTAGTCTGCAGATATGTTTGAGAAGACTCATAGCGATCAATATACATTGTATTTCTGACACTGTTGTACGTTTTCCCTGAGTGTAGAAGGGAGGATAACTGTTTTATGTTTATACGTGTATTAATGGAAGCGACTGTGGGAAATTTTGAAAGGAAAATTGCTATTTTTTACATATACACTGCTCTCTCTCTCTCTATCTGTTTAGAATTTTTTTCTTTGTTTGACTATGAGTAATTCCCATGTAACATTCTAAAATGGTCAATGTGCAGTATTTAATGCAGAACAATTAAATCTCTTGTCTGTACGTCCTGTACATCCTGCGAAGAAAAGAATGCTATATGTCCCAAGGATATAATAAATTTTTACGTGAACGATTGAATAGAAACAATAATTACTTGTTCTTTTTGTTACGTGTAGGCAACTGTGGTATGGACATCGGTTTCTCACAATAAATAAGTAGACAATTTACAACTACTGGGTGTGCTTTAGTACACATCCATAGTAGCGAAGTATCTTCTACGATTCTAGTCGAATTACGTGAAAAGGCTGGATTCTATTGTTACCTACAATCGCGCCCGAAAGAAGGCGGTCACGCAAAATGCGATAAATAACATTTCCATTCATTCTCGCGACTACGACGACGATGACGACGACTACAACGCCGATGCGACGGTTTTAATACGTTGTGTTCCTCTTTATCCTTCAGGGCTCGAGCGCAAAAGTATAAGGGACGCACAACAGCGCGTAGAATGCACACATGTCCAGGTGTTTGGCGGGTCACACCCATCTACCATTGTATTGTGCGGAAAAGGGGGTAGGTATGGAACGGCGGCGGTAGCGGCAATAATGGTAAACCCTCACGTAAGGGTGGTACCCACCAAGCCTCTGGAATTACTCGATTTGATACGCGTACCTAAAGTACGATATGTTATATTGAAAGTACATTTATGATATATGGGCGCACAGTGTAAAGGACAAAGATGCACAAAGGCAAGAGGTATTTTTATACAAAGGGATTTGCGATTTCGCAGAGGGGCGGCCACGGGCAAGACGAAAAGGTGTAGTGCAAACAATGGTGAAGATTGATGTTGACAAATTTCTATGTGGTAGCGTCTAATTTGTCAATGAGGCGCATAAATGTCTTAAATTTAGCTTTAACTTCAAACTTGGTCCCAGATAAGCAAAGTCTGCCTAGAGCTTTGCTAAAACATGTAAAGGAAATTAGTATTATTTTATTATTTATTAAATGAGTGGAAATTTAGAGAATTACAGATACCGTTTGGACTTAATGACTATCAGTAACTGTGCGTTTCGTCTAAATCGAATTAGAAACGTGACTTTATATGTTAACCACACTAGAAATGAAGCAATGATGAAGGAAAAACTTAAGATCTAGTATTAGCTTACTCCTGCTAGTTCATCAAAGAACACGAACGAAGAGATCCAATTGAAAATTATTGCATATTTCGACAACCAAAGTATTATTTTCAGTAAAAAGTAAAGCAATTGGGGTTGCATTTAACCTTTGGTTTGTGTACTACCGAGATCAATTGGAATTTATTATCAAAATAGGACAGAACAAAATTTTGATGTGACGCAATTGTGGAATATTATGCTCAAACGAAAGCCAAGTAAAATTAGCGCCCGATAAGAAACTTCTTTCCTAATTTTCAGATTGGTTTCTACAAATCAGTCTCATCCTTTTGAAACCCACAAGTGTAAAGTTTTCCAGCATTCTGGTGGTCTTCCCTATTCTTTTTACTAATTTTGCTGTCCTAACTTATTCTCTCTCCTAACTTATTATTGTCGATTCTCTGGATAGACTTGTTTCATTATCTCCTTTTTTATTCTTCTTATATTTCGACTGGACTATGTTGTTGGTGAAAGAATTTCTCGAATTGTATATCCTCTCAGTCCGTTTATCATGTCAGTACTTGTTATTCCAACAAACGAATTTATTCTTGAGCTTTGATTTTTCTCTGTTAACTGTTGATAACTCAGGTGTCAAACTGGCACACTTCCGTAGAAGCTTTCTATTCCGTACAAAATCTATAATACAGACATGCGCGCTATTAACTATCTTCAATTCATCGTGGTGATGACTGAGTTTGTAGTGTGCCGAAAGGAAAGCTGCTGGGATTCCCAGCTAGTTAATTTTTCCTGGAACTGAAGGAAGCTTTTGAGCACCTGCGACTGTCATTTCCAGGATACATTTGACCTGCCTCAGCCTTTGGGGGTTTTATTTTTGGTTATTTTGCACTTCTGCCTCTTTGCGTCTGCTAAAATGTTCATTTAACTCACAGAAAACTTCAGGTCCCGCTAAGGGCTTGATGGTCTCCAGAATTATAAATTACTGGTAATTTTACATCACTACTTTATTGCCATTTTATTATTGACAATTCCGGTGTCCTGGTACCCACAGCAAGGACACAGTATTTTTGTCCAGTTTTCTTTCGGGCTTCGTAAATTACCTTTGACATAATAATATGCGTGACCATCAGTTGGCATGACAATCCTCTAATCGCTGTAGTTAGCATAGCACAAAATAAAGATCATTATTATGTAAGACATCACAATGGCGACGAGTATAAAAAAGAAATTAAATAAAAGTAAATTATAAAGAGACAAAGTAACCGAAGAGGGAAGCAGAGACAAGAAGGAAAGCCATAATGTTAAATATGTTGGATGAGTAGGCGTATAAATTAATTTTTAATTTATGCAGTCCCAAGAAACCAGAAAATATGGAGTACGATGCCTTAATGTCAACTTTCGATAAGCATTTTATTCCAAAGACGTTTATATTCACCGAATGTATAAAATTTTATGAAACGAGCAAGATAGAAACGGAATCGGTAAAAGACTGGGCAGCCAGGATTCGCAGTTTTATGCTATGCTGCGAATTCAAATCAGAATTGGAAGTAGAATTGCGGGATAAATTCATATGTGGTTTTGATAAGGCGCCAGTGCTAGAGCGCCTGCTGGTAGAAAAATTACAGCAACATTAGAAGAGGTTATTGCCATTGCCAAACCTAGAACAATAGCTCATCAGCAGCATTCGTCATCGTCAGGGATAAACCTAGAGATGGTGAATCAAGTTAGTCAAGAAAAGGACAGATCATCGAAGTCATCAACATCAGGTCTGCAACAGAGAAGGGAGGAAACACACAATCAGTCTTGCAGGATCTGTGGAAAATTTAACCACAGTACGGATAAGTGTTTTTTTAAATAAGACGTGTCTTAAATGCGACACGAAAGGTCACATCGCTTTAAATTGTAAAGAAAAAATAACAAAACCAGACATAATTTCTTACAAGTAAATGAAAGTAGCAGTAATTGAAATGAATGAAATGTAATTATTCCCTTCGTTATTAATGTAACGTAATGTTATTAATGTAAAAGCAGAAAATAAATGCATAGATTTCCAAGTTGATTCAGGTGCTGGTATTTCATGTATATCATTGAAAATGTATAAAGAAAATTTTACCAAGTTAAAATTATGGGAAACAAATAAGAGATTTATTTGCTATAATGATCAAATGGATTGTTAGATGGGTGTAAAGATGTATTCACTGATAAATTAGGTATATTTAAAAAGGGTTAGCTCATATTGGGCTGAAAGATAATGCCCCACCAAAATTGTGTAAAGCTAGGACAATTCCGTATGCATTGCGCGACAAGATGGAGGAGGAAGTTAATAGATTGCTATTCTTAGGTGTAATTAGTCCAGTGGAATATAGTGAATGGGCCACGCCGGTGCTGAAAAATGACAATTCGGTACGTCTGTGTGGGGGTTTTAAGATTACTTTAAATCCAGTGATGGAAGTCGATCAGTACCCACTTCCCAAAATTGGGGACTTGTTCAGTCGCCTACAGAGTGGAGTCCAATTGACGAAGTTGGGCCTATCTCAGGCTTACCAACAAGTTTGCGTGGATAAGGAAACACAGAAAGTACTAACGATAAGTACACACAAAGGGTTATTTAGATGTAATCGTTTTTGCTTTGATATTGCGTGCGCCCCAGTTAAATTCCAAAAGATCATGGAGTCTTTATTGCGCGGTATTGACGGCGTAGTAGTATTTTTGGACGACATCCTAATTACAGACGTGGATACGAATCAACATTTTCAAATATTGAAATTGGTGTTAGATATTTTAAAAGAAGCCTGCTTTACGCTGGCGAAAGAGAAATGTAGTTTTCTTTCAAGACAAAATCGAATATTTAGGATACATTATCGATAGGGATGGGTTACACACGAATAAGGAAAAGCATGAGCCATTGATCAAGCTCGTATTTCCACAAATTTAACACAGTTAAAATCGTTCTTAAGTATGGTAAATTATTACGGGAAATTTGTGAAAAATCTATCAACGGTGTTACATCCACTATATGAATTATTAAAAAAGAAGTAACATGGTATTGGTCACAGAAATGTGATCAAATATTTAGCAAGGTTAAGTCTATTTTGATGTCAGCAGAGGTGCTAGTAACATGGTGCTCTATCTAGAATATGTTTACACATTTAGCTCGTATTGTATGACGTTAATTCTAAGGTGATTAAGTACTTAATTAGAATGAGTACCCTTTTAGCCTTTGCTATGAATAGGCATTATCGATATTATCCATTACGTATCCATTATAGCAATAATAAATTTGTATGAATTCTAAGCTTTCGCTCTTTCGTTCAACAGAAAGATAATGGGACGCGTAATTCTTTACAAAAGAACAGATACGAGACAGAAAATGTGTCTGAATAAACATGACACGCTACATAATTTCCCGAATGTAAATACATAAGGTGTAAAAGTAAACACTACACTTCAAGCGTTTCAGCAAGCAAACCACCGATAACAGAGTGCACCCCGAAAAAGTCAATTCACTATAAACGCTGTTTGCTTAGGGACATAATACAGTCGCAAGGGATAACTACTACAGCTACCAGCAGCGTATGGAAGGACGACGTCAATGACGAGGATGATGATAATTCGTACCCATTGCCGATATGTCTCCTACAAAACCGTCGGTACATTGTGCGGCACCCAGGGGATACGCTCCATATTTCATAGCAATAGGCCCATTAAAGGCTATTACCGACTGGGGAGAATGCGGCGAACTCATTCATGGTCTCGAAACGTGAAGTCAATAGAGAGAAAGCTTTGAGGTTATGTAACGCTGACGGCAATCCGAACCCCCTCAGCGATATATGCGTAATTTATTTGCGGTGTCACTTAGACTTCTTCAGCTCAATATGATGTTCGGTGTTTGCGTTGGTTTTGTATTTTATTATCCGCTAGTACCTACTAATGTCTGTCTTTGTACTGGTATAGTGTAAGATCAGGACAAATATCCATTGACTGGATGGAATTTATTTGAATTGCAGAAATTTGTCGACCACATCTTACAATGTACATAGATATGTGTAAAGAATAGGTTAACTGTTGAAGGTGTGAAATATGTTTAAAGTTTAGATCCAACTTTTCTTTCCGTATGGTTTCCCATATAGGTGGACCATTACCTATTCAATCCAAAGAAGCCTCCTCCGACATCGATGTGGAGCATTGTTTCCAGGCCTTTGTTGGTTTTCTCTCGGTTTTTATATCCATCAAATATATAATATCACTCGTTAAAGCCTATAGTTCAGAAAAGTTGCCGTATTGAAAAACACAATTTTTTAATGAACTAGACTCAGGTGTTTCTGTTTTACTTAATGTCGCCAAGTCCAGGACCAGTAATGATATAAAATATTAAAGACGACTTATGATCATACCAGTCACTGACCAACTCTAATCTTTAGATACAGGATTAGAGTTGGTCAGTTTGCGCCAATAGTACTAAAACTATCGGAAAACACTGTACTAAAATAAAACAACGTCGGGCTATACGAATACAGATAGAGTGGGATAACATCATACTATACATTTAACCTGAGAACAAGTATGCCGATGTTATTTTATTCTAGTACAGCGCTTTCAAATAGTACCTATTGTTGGCGCAAACTGAGTAACTCTACTAATGATAGCTGGTAGCTGAAATTTTGAACGTGTGTAATAGATAGGGGACCAGAAGCGCGAATCCAGAGAAAAATTGACACTTTTAATATTGATAAAGGAATGAAATAAGAAACTCAACCTCTCTAACCTTGTCCAACCTAATATTGGAATGGATTACACGAAGGATCGCACCTGAATAGGAAATATAAGAATATAGGTCAAGACCAGTTGTCACACATACAATAAAAATAACACTAATGGACAAAAAAATAGATTAGGAAGAAAGATATTTAGATCCGATATAACAATACTATTAACGAGAAAGAAAAAGCTAATAAAGCAAGGAATTAGGGAATAACTGTGAGGAGCAGGAAGTTACTGTCTAAACGTGCAATAGTTTGACTGGATCGCGTCGATAAGGAAGGAGACCTTATTTACAGCCTATTTTAATTCGACTCTTACGAGAAAATCCTCTAATATCGTGTAGAGAAATTTGGGAAAAAGATAATACTTTATTATCAATATTTCACGTCAATTTACGAGTGTAATGTCCATGTAGAGTTTTCTGTCATTCAAATCTGGGTATCTTAAAGTCAAAGAACTGTTCTTCCCCAAATTCCTGTATATCCTCTCCATAGATAAACTTGCTGGAGCACCTCGTCATATTCTGCGATAAAACCAGAAATATATAAACCAAAAATGTTATCGAGTATCTCAAGAAGAACAACAAATCCTTACTTGCTTCCAATAAAATGGAAACCTATGAAGGTATTTACCGCTTTCTAAGTGAAAGTAAAATAGTAGTTTGCATGAAGTTCCTTTGTTTGCTTCATCTGTGTAGTTTAAATCTTTGCTCCGTAGTTCTGTCCGTTTACGTCATATTGAGTGCTTAATTATTATTCTTGGTACGAATGAGTTTCCAGTATGAATGATGATGATCATGGCCGAACGCTACAACCAAACAACAACAACAACAACAACAACAACAACAACAACAACAACAATAACAACAACATATTCTCTTCATGGTGGTCATTATCTTATAAATCACTTAAATCAAAAGACTTTGTAGGTTTCAAAACATTTATTATACATTTCGGCCATAACTAGTATTTTTATAAGAGAATGATGTTTTATATGTAGTATGCGCATTCAGCATTTTTAAACTTAGACCTGTGGTTGATGATGTTTTCACATTGGCTCGCATCCTTTTCAGGGCGAGTCCTTCCGTTGTGATTAGGCGTGCTTGGTATATTTCTGATTAAGAAGACTGGTTACTGTGGACTTGCCTTTTATGTATCTGTTTCTGTTTTTGTCTTCTGCTAGTTTTTGGTAGTCGTTCTGCTGTCACTCTGTATCCTTATTAGTACGATTGTTGTTTTCGAGTTCTAAATGTACTTGCCCATGTCCTGTACACTATATTGTCTTCTATTTCCTAATATTGTAATTAAGCGGTGGACAATTTTTACCTGAAAAACTACTAGAACCCGGATAGAAATCCCGACGGTCATTGCATTATGTTTGGATCGAGAATGTATCTCCAACATGCAATTGAGCAAGTTAGGGGCATGTTCCAATTAATTAATTACACGCCAAAAATTCTATTTTTTTATTTGTGAACCTATTGTAATGGGAAGAAAGTCCAGTAATGTGTCTTTAGTGAATACACAAGGAGTAAGGCATGAACAAAAAAGGGCTTGTGTTGCACAGCCGAATGATATTAAACTTTATTGTACAGTGTGAAGTTGCCGATTCGGCGTTTTCTTTTTCTCATACTGACCTCGTGACTGGCAGTGGTAATGAGTTTTTCAGTATATTCGACGCTGGAATACTGACCAGGAAAAAAGGAAACGGAAGAATAGTGTTGATGAACTAGCTATAATATATATACAAGAAAAAATAGTATTTATAAGCTAGTGTTATTCTAATTCCACCACACTGGTCGCATCTTAAAAGAGGGGCTACTGATTTGTAACAAAACACTGTAATGTAACACCAAGAGAACGTAGTGCCGACAAGCCATCGGTAAATTGAACATCCGTGCTCCACAATTGAATGTTATACTTGTTTGAACTCCATGCGAGCATTACATTACGATCCTCTGCTCAAATCAGTAGCCGCCCTAGTGCATGAATAAAGTGTAATCATTATAGTTTGTTAAAAAGGTGGATGACGTACAATGTAAGTAATGTAAACCGGACTTACGCCCTTACTTCTTCGAATTTTAATGGCACATCTTGCGTGTAAGTGGAGGCAAAGACCGGTTTACACTACTTAACGATAACACGTCATACACCTTTTTTAACAAACTCTACTAATCATCCGTAGAATGTATCTTAAAAACGTTCCATTTTACAACAACACCATTTTAAAATGTACTATATTTACTTAAATATGTGTATTTGTACCTAGAACATTACAATAATTAAAATTACTTTTAACGTTCTAAAACATTTACTATATATGTATACTACCCAGACTACGGAACTATAACACCAACGTAAACATTCAGTGAAATCCCGTATATTTTTATCACAAAACTCGAGTAATCGTGTCGAATTGTACTAAAAGGCACATACAAGCCATAACGGATGTGCTCTTGAACCAGCTGCGAGGGTACCGGATCGCGGGACACAAACCGGGTACGTGTATGTATCGGTAAAAGAGGTCCCTAATGTGTTCGCAACTCGACGTTTACTCTGCGAATCTGTACCGTGACAAATATTATAAATAGAAATGGGCGTACATATGTTAAGATTTAAACAGTATCAGGGGGTTGAATTACCTGCCTACTGGGCCTACCAGTTGTTAAGTAAATATGCTTAATATACAGTAATCGAAGCTTGTTTAGGATATATCAGCAGAGGAGATGTAGTTACATAGCTTTTAAATAGTTTTCCAGAAAATGGTTTTGTTGGTATAAGTGTAGTAATTGTAAAATAGGGCTGTAGAAGGTATAATGCCTGTTACACACGTTTCGTTCGTTGTCATTTAGATCGTTTTGAGTGTTTAGGATTTAGTATCAAGGACTTATTTACACATCTGAAGAAGCTTTGTTTTTCTGTCTGCAGACTATACACATGTATGTCGTGTTGATAAGTCCCAAGCAGGACGAAAGAAACAAAACATTTCTTCTCTCCCTTCCATTAACATGTGCATTTTCTCCCATTTTACACTATATAAAAGAAATAAAATTACCCTTACCGCATCTTTCGGAAATAATTTCGGCAACCAAGTCACCATCCTCAGTGTAAAACTGGGGAAGTAAGTATCACCAACGATATCCGGCTAACGCGACGAACACCATGCAATGAGCACTGTACAACTCTAAAGCCTGCACAATGTACATCAGATATTGAACGCCTGCGGAAAAAGCAACAAAAACACTGTTGACGCAGTGTCAACAGTGTTTTGGCAATTTTATTTCTTTTATATATTATTTTAACCGCAGTCTCCTTGTTCTTAGTCTCATTACACAGAACTAAAGGTCTCTTGTTCATCTCCTATTCCTTTCATGTTTTCGGTCATCCTTATCAGTGCAATGTGTCTGCTGGAACATAACTACTTCATGGTTGCTTTATTAAAAAAGCTTTAGTGGTATTTGTTTTGACAGATATTATTATCTTACCACAACTAACAATAAGCTGTGTTCATCAACAGAGAAAATAAAAATGAAAGACAACATCGCTCATAAACTCCAAATAGCACGCTGCACGCTGCCTCAAAAGAATGTACTGGATTTTAAGAATAAGTACTCCAATGAGACAGACTTAGGATATTTATGAAATTGCAATCTTTGACAATTTTCAGCGTAGCTGAATTTGAGTGTCGCTGTCGAGGGTTTTTACTCCCAGTAGCTTGTTTAATTTTTTGCATCTCTCACTTCCTTAATCTATATTTCTTTTCCTTCTTACTTTCTTATACCATATAAATTCTTGTCCTTCAGTCTCTTTTCTCCAATTCTTGTAACGTGAAACAGTCATCCTATTTAATTTTCTGTCCTTTAAATTCGAGTCATGTGATTTCAAGTTTCATGTGGGCGCTTTAATATGCCTAAACAAGTATCCCGTTTAATTGTTGTCAACTACGGACCCATTTTTTCTTTTCTAGAGAACAGTCAAACTATTGTTGATGGGGGTCAGTTGGTGTCAGTGGCGCCTGAGTTTGACTTTGAAATCCAGATCGTTGGCGCCATAGTCAAGCATCCTAACCCCTCAACGATATACGGGCCGTTTTCCCTTCAATTCTTATATTCCTTATTAATTTCGTATTTGATATTTGCTTCCTTGTTAACGTCCACAATTTGCTGGCATGATTGGTTTATATACGTTCCTTACATATCTGATGTTAGTTTCCGGGGTATCTTCGTCTTGTGTAGGAGGTTTACTTTATACCAATTTAGTAGTCAAAAAGGGTAATTGGAAGGAACGAAATTTGTCTGGTAAGGATAAGAACTGTTTCGTTAGAGTTCATTTTAAACAATTGCTGCATAATACATAGTTTGAAATTGTATCCAGAAAGATAGTTTTCTTCCTTGACGATTTGTAATTTAGAATACTTTTCCCCTAGTATAAACTGTTGGGTCCTTAATACAATTATAAAGTTAATAAATACTAGATTGTCCATAGTAATGCAGTGGTACGGAACTGGACGAAAAACCTGGGGATTGTTGGAGGAGGAGTGGGTTCTATTGCCATCCCCGTTATAATATTGCGACGGATTTTTTGGGCTCGAAAGGCACTCGGCCTGTCAAAATAAGTACTTATAATTTATTTCCTGTGGAAGTAATAGGAAGCTGAAGCGTAACTGCTGATAAAACTACTATCTTTAGTTCTCTAGCGTTAAAAGTCGGTAGTTCGTACAAAGCTTACCCCAAAATGGACCTTGGTCTGTAGAAACAGATACCCATTATTATTAGAAGAACCGGTTTCAATATGGAACATGGGTTTAATATGGGTCCACAGTTTACTGCCAAGAAAAAAGATAATGCGATTCACCTCTAGGGCTCCTAACTTCGTATTGCAATTGTATTTACAGCTTTCGTTTACGCATCTGTCGTTTAGATCAAATGTTCCTAGTCGAAGTTTCAAACTTTTTTACCGCAAATATATCATATAATTTTGTCAATAGACCTGTATATCTTTTGATGGTTTTCGTTGGAAACTTAAGTAGAGAGGTTGAAACTTTCATTACTGATAAAATTTCTTATTATATGTTAAATTAGTCTGAACCCAGTAAACATTTTTTAAATTTCGCGGATAGTTTATGTTGGTAGGTCCGGCAATAGTGAACATATTCGCATGTATTGTGTTTAGAATTTGGCGTGTATGTCCACTATTGCCGGAACTACCAACTTAAACTATCCGCGAAATTTATGAATAAAATGTTTACCGGAAACTAATTGATTTGACACATTCTGAAATAAGGCAGGTGTTGTTTGCAATATTAGGAGCAAGTTTGAAATTAAAAGAAAGTTCCAAGTTCATCATACCAAGAAAGAGAAAAACTTACGGCAGAGATCTAAGAGAGCGATGGAAAAAGTCGGACATGAAGCTTGCTATCGAGAGAGTGAAAGAAAAAGGGGTGGGATTAAAGAAAAGTTCTAGATAGTTCAATGTTCCGATGCCTACAATACAAAGAAATGTTTGGAATTATACCTTTTTTATATACCATATTTAAAGCATGCATATCCCTGTTTATAATTGTTTTGAAGTGTTTTTATAAAGTACTTCGAACTTCATAGGCTGAAACTAAAATTTAAAAACTGCAGGTGTTTGTTTATTCCTTAACTAAATTTTTCCTTTGGTACAATTATATAGAGTATTGGTAATTTGTAACTAACAATAAGTAAATAGTCAATGTATATATGATTATGTTCTTATGTTGGGGCGTAGAAACGTCTATTCGTTATACCCGAAAAACGAAATGGGGTTCCATATTTGGAGCAGTTCCTCTATTAATAAATATTACAACTAAACTAACTATTTTTTGACTTTATGAAAATCGGATAAAGCTTCCGTCTTTAGACATCAAAATCTCATTAAAAGTACAACTAAACCCGGTTTTCATTACAATAAATGAGTTTTCCACATCTCCTTTAATACACCAGTAAACTAACTGTTGAAATCAGACGAAACGGGAGGTAAAAGCTAATATCCACAAACAACTAGCGCACACTATAACTAGCCCGAATCTAAAAGCAATCTCATTATCGAAAATAATAACTATCACGAAATTAATTCGATCTCAAATTAATAAGGCAGGTGCACAATCTGTCTACTTAAAATTTTATTATACTGTGTGGAACATCGGGAAGGAAAATTTTGTTATTGTCGTTACGTACCGGAAATTCTTAATAACAAAACCGTGTTTTCCAAATTGCCAGTTGTTAAGTTACTGCACCGACAGCGATACCGGTGCAGATTTAAAATTTATAATTCAAAGTGACGTCGGTCCTTTCCACCTCGTCGAATTAACACATCAAAACACTCAAGTGATGAAAACAATGAACAAACACGTCGTAGCTTTAATCACGTTTTTCAATTAACGTCATTGTTTGCGATCTGAATGCAAACAAGGAAAAGTCCGGGTGTTCTTGATATATTCTTTTCGGTTAGTATTTCGTAGCTCTGAGTTGTATGTATGTCAAAAGCGATAATTCGATATACAGTATGTCAATAAACTAATTACACAGCTAAGTTTTTCAGAAAAACAATGACGTACATAAATATTTTTTTAATTTTAGTGTTACATTCAACATTAGAATTTCCAGTAAAAAAAGCCATTCTGCATACGAAGAAGAACGGATAGTTATTTGAAAGAACGTTAAAAATCTTAAAACCCGAATACAATAAAGTATTTGCACGTGTATACACATCTAATATATATGTAGATATTATATTTTAACTTGGAAATAAAAGCAGATCTTGATAACAATGATATATTTACAAAAACTTGTTCGTACAGATGTTTTAATATTATGTGCAGTATTAATTTTGCTTAGTTGAAACAATGAGTTCGGAAAGTGAAGAGCTGAGTGTATTTGAAAGATCAAGAATAATAATCCTTTCTAATAAAGGAAAGTGTTTGCGCGAGATTGAAGGAATTATTGGGAGACCATTTAGTACAGCCCGTTACATTATAAACAATTACAAAAAGACGGATAGTGTAGAAAAATTGCTTAGCTCACGTCATCCAAAGATTTTAAATGATCTCGAGAAGCGTGGTATTATAAAACAAGTATGAAATAACCCGAAGATAAGTACACAAATCTTAGCAACTAATATCGCACAAGAAAATAGAAAAATTGTTTGTGCAGAAACTGTAAGAAAAGTAATAAGTAATGATGGCTAGAATGGAAGAGTAGCATAAAGGAAACCATTTCTGAGTGAACAGAACAGAGTAAAACGTTTACAAATTGCCAGAGAATATTTAGAGAAGCCAATAGAATTTTGGAAGACGGTCTTATTTTAAGGTGAAAGTAAGTTTAATTTGTTTTCATTAGATGGTAGAAGAATGGTTTTGGGGAAAACCAAACACAGAGCTGGGAACTCAAAATGTAATTCTAACTATAAAGCATGGAGCTGGGAACGTTTTTGTTTGGGGTTGTATGTCACACACTTACACTTCATAGATAAAATTATGGATGCTAAATCTTATTTAAAGATATTGCAATCTAATTTATTTGATATTTTGTAGAAAATGGGCATGAATACAGGATTAGTGTTTCAAGAGGACAACCATCCTAAACATATGGCAAGGATCGTTAAGGGTGTTTGGTACTTTTTCAAAATCGATTAAACTTAAAGTTTCTTTATTGTTTCCAAAACTATCTTGAAAATTGTATATTTGCCCTATAAAAGTAGTGTGTGTAACGATAAAATACTAGTTTTTCACAATGTTAACCTTCCTATACTCACGTCAAAGTGAAAGACGTATACTATACTATATAAATCGGTCTCACAGACCGTATGCGTGAGTATAGGAAGGTTAAGAGCTGTTACAGGTTTAATTTTTCTTCAAGAATAAATGAAGAGCCAGTAAGTTTACGGGCTCGAAATTGTGCATACCATGTATTCGTTACCATAGCTATGTCTTATCGGCGAACTTTTTGTAAATTCCTTTGTTATCGTTGCTTTCATGAAGTCCTAAAATGACGGTAACCCCATGGTCATTTTTCTATTCCTTAATTGAGGTTAAATTCAACAACAAACAAAGAATTTACAAAAGAGCTCACCGATAAGACGTAGCTATCGTAACGAATACACGGTATGCAAAATTTCGAGCCAGGTCAGATATACAATTTTCAAAATAGTTTTGGAACCAATAAAAACTTTAAGTTTAACCGATTTTGAAGAAAGGTACCAAACACCCTTAAGGAATGGCTTTTATACCAAGTACAAAACACTACCCGACCCACCAGATCTCAATCCAATTGAGAATTTGTTGCATATCCTCGATCTGAAAATAAGAAAGTACAACATTTCAAACAATGAACAGCTAAAATTGAGGTTGAAAGACGAATGAACTAATGTTTTTTATGAAATTACTTAAAAGCTTGTAACATCTGTGCCATACAGGTTACTGGCAATACTGGATGTAAAAGGGACGAACGCCAAGTATAAATCGCATAGGAAAAGTAACCCTAATAAATGTTGAGTATAAGTTTTTCTTTTTATTTGCATATCTACAATTTCTTTCTCTCTGTTTATGCTGCAATAAAGACATTTATTATTATTATTATTAAGTGTGCAAATACTTTATTGATATTAGATTTTCAATTCTTTTGTACGTTTTTAGTTTCAAGTGAAGAATGTGATTTTTATTTTAAAATATAATATTAGATGTAATGTCAAAATTAATATTAAAAATAATTTCCTACTCTATGGGATTTTCGCGAAAAACTTACCTGTGCAAATACTTTATTGACCCATTGTATGTAGTTTAAAGAAAATAAAATAGAAATTGGAGTGCAAACCGATTTGTTCAGTACTTGCGAATTTCTAACTATTAATTGTCACTATTCAATAGAAAAGAAACATTTATGTATGCAGGATAGATCAACTTGCTTTCCCAGCAAAGTACAATGTCCCTTTTGTCTTAATTATTGTATTAGAAAGATAATTAAGCGCTGCTTTTCTGTACTCATTATACATATAAATAAGAAATAATTAGTGCTCGAGCTGGCTTAACATTTAATTAAGTTGTATTGCCCTGTCAACCCGAAAAATAATTAGTTCGATGAAATTGTTAGGTAGAACTAGTAACCGATACCTAAGAGGTAGAAAATTAAAATTAACGTATTGCTGGCTTAATTAGTTACTAGTTATTTATAGTTCTTCTCAACAACGTACATAAAATCGAAACTTCTTAATACTAAAATAGCAAGATTTTTCAGTTTATACGACACTGTCGTCGTGGTATAAAATTCAATACACAAAGTTCCTATATCAATACAATCCCAAAATCCGAATTTGGTCCCATTATTCCATTAATAAACAAGAGAAATTAGACATGCATTTTAAATCATTCGATTCTATCAAAATTTCAATGAAAATGCGTTAAACTGCCATAAAAAGAAACTTACCAGATCGTAAAATTCCGAATCTCCTCGTTTTATAGCGTTTTCACCCGTTTCAGATCCGTATAGAATTCTAAACAGTAGGATCGATCGACATTTCACAGACAATTAAACTTTCTCATCAGTTCTTTAGTAGTCCCTTATACTATTATTATCCGGGATGAATTACGTAACGAAATACTTTTACAGAATCGAAATGCCGGCCGTAGTAAACGCTGCGAAAATAGGTCATCTATTATCTCGTTAAGTTTCTCGAACGCATTTTTCTTATGTATATATATGTTTCCTTTTCTTGGAACTTACGCTGGTTAGCAAGCCCATAAAAAGGCAGAATGATGTTCGAACGTTGCAAGACGGATTTATCAAACTCTTTCCAATAAAGCTATAATAATTTTGAGAACCTAACAAGCCAACGTTATACCTTACATGTAAATTGTCGAATCCGCCCAGCGAATAAATTATCTTCCTACCAAATTGGCAAACCATAATCACTAATTAGGTAATATGGAGGAAATGGTTCGACATCTGCGTTACACCGACATAATTTTGTAATTTCAGTCGTGTAATATGGAGCAAATTAAGAAATTAATCAAGCATATGTTGCGAAAAGCTCACGTAGGGGTTTTACAGTGTGTATATTTAAAGAATACGTCCGCATAATATACTCAAAGGAATCGATGTGTTTGTGGGTAAGTAAATGAATGAAGGAAACGTTGATTTATAAAATTTTATTTTGATGCTCATCGTGCTCAAAACATTTTATTTCATCATTTGTCTTGTACCCTTTTAGAGCCAGTCATGCAGTTTGCGGCATAACAGTGATCGTGTTATTTGCTCTCCCGCTCTAAATATATGCCTAACCCATCCTCTTTTTGACACTTGATGAATTGAACAGTTTGTTCTTCGTGTGGTTTGTTGCCTAATGGCATGGTTCATAAACGTCCTTATGAACCAGCATTCATTCCTCGGACCATATGCTTCTCTTAAAAGCTCTGTGGATTGTAAAATCCGATTTCTTAAGGATACTTCCACCTTAAACTCTATTCGACTAATTTGGTATTTTAACCAATTAGATACGTAGTATTAGTGATTTTTAGATCTTTCTGCTATACAGTTTACACCGCCGTATCACAATCTGGCTGTCAGCAATACTACGGAATCATATTTGTCTAAAAATCCGGGATTATTTCTGACACAATCTATTATAAACACAAGTATAGCAAAACTGTTTACCTATTTGTACAAAAATCCAGGACTTTCAACAACAAAGCGACGACTTATGTACCTGAAACGACACGTATTTGAAGTGAAGGTGTACTTTTTATAATAGAATCCGATACAAGTGAATGAACAAGTCGGATGCAAGAATTGTGAATGAAATCTGCACGATAACAATTCGATGTATAAAATTGAAATGGTACTCAGGTAGAATCGTTTATACATCTACCTAAACAATTAAGATTGTTGGGTCCATACATACCACAATGATCTACCTGTAATCTTATATTTACAGTCTGTAAAAGAACATGATACATATTTGCATTGCAAAGATGACCGAAATATTGTGGATTTTTGCTGTGTTCATGAATGAACCCAATGAATACCAAAACGAAATATGAAATCAAACTAATCGAATGCTGTTTTATGTCCTTGCAACTTGTCTTGCTAGATCAACCAGCGATCACTTTCTACCCTAATTAACCACAAAATTAACAATCAGTTCATATCTCTTAAATTTTATTAATTTTCATACATTCGATACTGAGACGTAGAGTTCTCTGCATTTACCTATCCACAGCTGATCTCGCACCACATTGACTTCTGTAGTTTCATCCTCTCGAGTCTTTGTTCTTCTCCGTTCACATCCAGAAGTTAAAGAATCTTAATGTTTGGATGCCGATGCAGCTTTGTCTTCATTCTCCTTAGCGATGTTTTTAATTCATAATTCTGCTTCTGGTAGACTTTGGCACATCTATAATGCCACGGATAACTTTACCTTGAATGGTCTACTTTTTATAGCAATATTTATTACTCGATGCGCCACAACTCCATTAGTGGATGTCATAAAGCAAAACCGGTTTCAGAATCTACCTGTACGAGATCATGATCAAGAAGTCCTTGCAAATACAGAAAAACGTATTATTTCGCGTTGCTTCAATTTTATGGTCCTTTTCAGTTGATGCATTTGACCTAGCTGTTTTCTAACCTTTTCGAGCCATCCCAAAAATAAGATTTCAGAAAGTCCCCAGAATTGCATGGATGACACCCTTGTTTGGCGTCGTTCTTTGCGGTGAGTCATTTCTCCAAATTTGGAAATGAATAAAGGTCGTAAAGGCAATATCGTAGTTTTCGCAACAATTCGAACTATGATTCAATATTTTCGCCATCTACATTGCACAGGTGCATTGTCTTCATGAAGCGGTACTTTCTTCTTAGCCAAATCTTCTTCCAAGTAATCAATGTGAATGATTCCTAGCCCAACCCAAGAAACGGTAGCCACTATCTTACTGGCCGATTTCATCGTATTCGCTTTCTTTGGGGGTTGCTTCGCCTAGTACAGTCAATTATTTTGATTATATCTTTATCTCTGGTGAATGCAAGTGGATTTATGTTTCATCAACAGTTACGCATCGAACTCAAAATCCCTCCCGCACCGAGAGCCATTTCATATTCAATTTTTCGTGCAAGATTGAAACCATTAAGCCCATACAATATGCCTGTTGTCTCAACAAGTTCGCGCATTTTAACTGGTCGATCTCGACTTCCGGCGTCGCTGTCCCAACTGGATACCTCCAATTAGAAGCAATCTTAAACACTAATGCAGATTGTGCCATGAACTTCATCAAAATCGTTTGATTCCTTTCAGTGTCTTGCCTTTCCAGAAAAGTGTGTAATCACAGCACAAATCTTGCTCTTTCCAATTTTTTTAAATAAAAGAACACTGTTTGCTTCAATTGATTATGGAAAAAAACCTGGGATTGTTTTGATTCAACATTTGACAATAGTTTATTAATATACGGCGCTTGTCAGTAATCAACTTTATTAAATACTGAGGATGCCAACTCTTGGACTTTGTAAGGGCTTTTTTCTCTCATATAATAGCAGTTTACTGACAGTTTAACCATTCAGCGGTGATCGAATATCAAATACAAATCTATGACGACAAATGGGAGAAAAGTATCATTCAGCGATACGTCCCAAACTGATATTTGTATTTTCGGGCTGACAGTTTAGCCTTCCCGCCAATGGGTCACTGTTTAGCTCTAAGTTCAGGAACTTTCTTCTTTCCAATGTAACATGGCGTCAGATTTCATTCCAAGGTACTTGGCTGTCTTTACAGATGGAATTAGCTACCTAGAAGATCGTTTTATTTAGTCTTACAATTAGTTGTAAAATTTATACTTACCTTCGTTTATCTTTATTCGTCATTTTTCAGTCCGTTTGCTGATGTGTCTAATAACATTTCTCAGTTAAGGCTATTGAACTTTAGCTTTCCTTAAAGCAAAGTGGAAAATTCAAGTAATTATTCGAACTGTTTTCGGACGTATATGCCCTCCAAGGTTTTTTAATACTAAGGGAAGTATTGAATAAATAGGTATGGTATTTTCATTATATTAGGTACTCACGTCTTTACCTAGTTAACTTTAGTAAAACAAAATGTCTCTACATAAATTGAAATCGATTTCTTTCTTGCGCAAAATGAATATCATCCATTTTTTGTTTTCCATCATCTCATTAGAAATAAACCACGGCGATGAAAATAAGCATTATTATCAACGGCTAATGGTAAAATAGAACACCAAATTACATCTACATTCCGATGTATTTCGGTATTCTGTCGAGTCATAATTACAGGTTTAAATTACAATTATGTCATACTCATCGCGTAATGACAGAGTGCAACCGCATAGACTATATCATTAGGCCATTTTGCTTTATCATTTCATATTCACGACGTTCCTCGGGCATAAAAACTTTGTTTTTCGCACTCGCACGACAATTATATGATTACGTGTTTATTTTAATTAACTTAAAACAAAGGAAATTACATTAAATTACAGAGTCCGGTATCGGTTTTCGATAATCCAAACTGTATAATGATCGAACAATCATAACAGCGTGAAATGATGATAAGAAAGTTTTTGTCACTCTTCTTGTTCTAAACTTACTTCTGTAGTGGGTTCCACTGGGAGCTGATACTGCAAGACTTATGGGAATCGTATCTGGATTGCCATATCGTCATCGTGTTTGAGACTGTTAGAAATAGCATCCGCGTAAAAATGTAAACAATCAAAATTATAAACTACAAACGAATAAAAATTTTTAGAGTCTCATGTTAAAAATACAATTGCACAACATAGAAAATACGATGCATTCTTAGCAAAATAATTTATTAGAAACACACTTTAGATTTACATTTAACTAACTGTATATATTCGTACAATGTACGTATTTCGTTACCTATTTAAATACCTTGAGTTACCTCCGCCAGTTTCTAGGGTAGATAAAAGACAAACTCCAAACTTAAAGCTTCCATTTCAGATTTAGCTGAATCTGACCTAGAAAGTGGTGGAGGTAATCCAACAGACATTTGAAATTACCATATATGTACGATGTACATGCATAAATTATATTATGAAATATATTGGACTAACAATAAGAGAGATTTCGCTTTAACATGCCAAGTTATGATATATGTTTTGCTCCAATTTATTGCTGAAGTTACCTCACATCTTCTACTGTGATAGGATGCATTGCCGATAACTATTACTGTAGTGAACCAGTCTGCATACATCAACTTCATTATGAGTATCAGCAGTATTTTTTTGATAAGAATCTCTAATTTTGCTCCAGAAACAATATCATTCTGTTTGCTGTCGTATCGATGTCCACGACCGGATCGTATTATGAAATTGGTTGATACAGCTAACGTTTAAAATTTCTAAACATATTGAGGTTCAAATACAATGGGATTCTATTCTGAAGATTAGTTTGGTAGGGGATGACCATTGTGATTCATAAGAAAATGGTGAATATTACAACAGCATCAGGAAGAACTTGGAGCCACATTAAGAAATTGAGTGAAGATCTCGTTTAGCCGATTCAGTTGTCCCCTGATAGCTCAGCTGTTTGACCTTTTAATGTACGTAAAATACAAATTATTAATCTTCAAAAGTCATCACCTTTTATAGAGTCAATTTATGCTTTTTCGTCAATGAGCTTCGTATATTAAAAGTATTTTATATCCGACATCCAATATTACTTTATGTTGCTAACTTAATAGTTCTATATTTGAATTGGACGAAAATATGTATACACTTGAAGAGGATATATAAGCTTTTGATTCCTAACTGTGGCTTGGTACAATTACCATTATGAACAAAATGAGTTTGGAGAAGTTGAAAGCGCAACAACAAAGAACTATTTGAGTATGTTAAAAGCGCTAATACTGTAAAGTAATAGGACATAATAACTCTAACTATTAATAATAATTATAACTTGGTAGACGTTGTAATGTTAACGTGTTACGTATAAGCAATAAAGCGGAAACTTTTTGTTTGTAAATCATTGAAGTTAGCCCGAAGGAACTAGGACCATAGAAAATGGAAATGTCACAAGATGTTTTCGCTACTGACGCCCATCAGAAATCTGACTCTAACTCTAAGATGTCTGGTTCACGGATGGACCAAGACGACTACTGGAACTGCACGTTTGAAGAGAGTACAAAAGTCTTTATCACGATGGAAAACCAAGCAATTATTAAAGCGGTTCAGAATGTACAAATGCAATCAAGGGATATACATTAATCCATGAATGCCCAAATGTTTTTAGCTGAAGTTATACGGAACACCAGAGCTTAGAAGTAAAGGAAAATGTGAACCTCTTGGCAAGACAGAGATCAAATGCAAAGCTTGTGGACCCCGAATCTACATGTGGAATTCCTTGTTAAACCGTTACGGTCAAGGGGCAATATGATAAACACTAGAGATCTCCGCTTGGACTAAGACAGTCTCGTATGTTTATTGCGGAAGTTTCAGAGGGTGATACGCAACAATTGGTGTTAATAAGCAGGAACGAAGATGGGAAGACAGTGAATTTGTTGTTTCCTTAATAAGCATCTCTACACCATAAGAAAATAAGGATCTTTGGGAGATCTTTCGGGGCCCTAAGCTGAACGATTGCAACGGAGAACAAGTGTGAGTTTGACGTAGCCTATCTAGCACGACGTTTACTCGGAATAGGCAAATGCTCCCTAGAGTTAATTCTCCTAAGGAGAAACCTGGCACGATCATCAAATTTTAGCCTATACGAGTTTTCCTTAGGACGTACCTAAGAGAAAAAGTATTTCAGCATCATCCCCGATTTCTTAACGAATCGAGTTACAGAGGAAATCAATACCATTTCACCGGAAATAAACCGGAAGTACCAGTGTTTTTTCTAAATATATAGTTTTATTTTCATACTCATCAAAATGTTGGAAATTTTTGTGCCTAGCCCTATATTTTATGCAATTTATAAAACGAAACGTCCAACTATCACATCTAATTTTGTATGTATAGGTACACATACATACGTGAACATACTTTTACTACGTAAATCTAACAATAAGCTTGCTAAACGTGTTTCAGATTTGGATTCCCATGATATTTAACAAAATTTTCCACACCCAATCCGTTAATGCACGATATGCTGCGAGAGAGGGGTTGTATTTGAACAGCGTATAATTTGTACCGACTAGTGGGGTAAGTTGCTATTGTTCGATGGGGTGGTTATGACAGCAATAGACGTATGTTTGTCACGTATTTTCCGCCGACACAGAGGATACTTCCTGTAGGTGAGCGCTACAGCTTCAACTGCGACGGATATGTTGGAATAACGTGCGCAACATTCAGCGAAGTATTTTATAGGATAAAATTTAACGCCGTATGAATCTAGGCGTTTTTGTCTCTATGTTAAATTGAGAGAGAGAGGCATTGATTATGTTGAAGTCGATTGTATCAGTTATAAGCTTAACTTTGCATTGAAGAGCATTGAAACAGATGACGATTTTGATTCCAGAAAAAAGTCCATCATGTACGAAGTTTTCTCATATCTTTTGTTACGTCTACTCTCCGATCTCAAAATGTAAGCAATTTATGTGGCAAATAAATCCCATCGCATGCAAGGAAGTTATATTTGACGCACATCGAGTATTAACAATAAGTATAAATGTCACCAACTGACTGGAAGAAAATGCTTTTCTTCACTTCGAAGACTAAATCTATGGGTAATCTAATTATTTTAAGACGGGTGGAAATTGTCCACTTTACATTAGATTAAGTTTGGTACTGGAAATACATACATATGTAACTCACCTACCAGCCCAATGCATGCCAATTCATGTATCACAAACATGTCTTGATTTACAGCTCTTGAATTCTTAGATATATAGAACAACCTTTAAATTCCCGAAAGAATGGTTTTTATCTAGGCCTTACCAACTAGATGTTTGCACAATATATGTGTGATACACATACATACTTTGAGGAGATACTACTGTACCCCAAGGACTATGATTCTATAATAGAGAAGATAATAAACTGTTTTACCTTTTCCTAGTATGAACTCATCACTCGATCTATACACGTTTTAATTCAATCTATAACATTCCTCTTTGCAATCCTATTAAACGATTGAAATTTTAAAAAGTAGGACCGAAAACCATCCTTCGTCAGAACTGGCACTAATTTCTCAATTCCTTTGTGAGTTGGTTTACACAGCGAGATCACTTTATTATTCTTGTTCAACCTCTCAATCATATAGTTTGGGCCGAAGGAATGGTTCTACATTTTCTTCTGCAAGAAGAATATCGAGGGTATCGCTTTCTTCAATTCCGTTATTTGTTTTGTGTCATTTAGTACCAAAATTCTGTGAAATACCATTGAACGTTTCAGTTGTAAGCCATAATGTCCCATGTTTCTATAAAGTAAGGCTACATATTGGCAATATCATTTTTTCCAATTTGAAGGTGTATTGGCGAAAGCACCGGCAATGGACTACTTTGGAAAAGAAATTAGTAGTAATGGAAGAATTTAAACAAATATTCAGTAGAGAGAGAAAAGTCACCCAAATTAATACTCGGGCAAGTAGAAAGATTTTAGGGAAAAAGAGACTTGAAATAAAATCAAGGAAAAACATATATTGCATAATACAGTAGTGATATCAACCTTGACATGGGTATGAGATAACCATTAACAGATAATCTTGAGAACAAAGTAATACAACAGAAATGAAATACTTGAGGAAGATATCGAGAAAAACAATAAGTGCAGATATTAGTAGATGAAAGCTGATGCAAATAAGACAGCGAATAGTGAAAGAATAGAGAAAAAACAACAGAAATG
This sequence comes from Chrysina gloriosa, assembly GCA_038088585.1. Lineage (NCBI taxonomy): Eukaryota > Metazoa > Arthropoda > Insecta > Coleoptera > Scarabaeidae > Chrysina > Chrysina gloriosa. Next base: position 18,942,538 of record CM076091.1, read on the forward strand.
GTGGCAAGTTCTACAGATTGACAAAACAGATTATGTAAGTAACAATATATGGGAAAATAAAAGTGAAAAGATCTAGGAAAGAGATGGAAAATAGAATAAAAGAACTGGCAGAAAGAAGAGGAAAAAGTATGAACTCCACTGCAGCCGACGCCCAGAGGCAAGAGGATCAAGAAGTTTTCTCCAATCTGTTTTTGTGCTGATATCCACGACGAGCTGGCGTTATTCTTATCCGAGCGTTGAGGGTATCATCTTCCAACACCATAGATCTTTGTAATACCAACTAACAGTTCGGATCCAAGGAATTAGGTAGTAAATTTTCTCCGATTGTGCTCCTGACAATTTCGTATTCCTTAACACGCTTTTGTTGTGATATCCACCTTATTTTTATTAATCAGTACTGTTATCCATAATTCTTTCTCAACATATTCGAGTATGTAAAAATTGGTGGTACGAATCGCAGCTTGGAAGATGATTTGACAGTTTTCTTTCTGTTTACCAAATCCATCAATAAATCGTAATGCAGCTGTAATAATGAAATGAGTTACTTCTGATCTGAATAACCTGTAGTTTTGAATTATCATTTCAAAAGCGATTTATTTGAAAATATGCATTTGAAACAATTTCTTTAATTTAGGTATCTATATATGTATATATAACAAAATTTGTAGCTATTGTAGTTTTATGCTAATACGTGTTTGTTGTTCATAAGTTTTTATATCGGATACTTTAGTTATAACTAACAATAAAGTGGTAATCAAAGATACACTGTACCAAATTGAATACAAATTGAATTGAAACTGTAAAATAGTTGCTAACAGAGTACTCGGGCTACGAGCCCCAAGACATGAAATATTTACCAATGAATTGAAGAAGTTAACTAAAGAAATCAATGCGAATGATTTGGTAGGTCCACGATTGTTCCTTGGTATGCCAGTTCTACAGCTAAAATTAGGAGAAGAGAGTCGCTTCTAATAATGGACGCACTTTGGAGAAGGCCTAATACAAATATAAAGGTATTACAGACTACGGACACATCACGCTGACAGTAGACTCCACTGAGGATTCTAGATTGATAGGAAAGGTAGATTCTATGTAATTGTAGTTGATCTACAGCACTTCTGGAACTATCTGGACATACACAATTTCGGCCTAACAACTTTAACGAAATTCCAGTTGTGTTAGTCGTCAAATTTTGGGACGCTATTAATATGAAGGATTATAGTAGTCACAGTGTGGGAGGTACATTGCGGTACTCGCTCAAGAACTAACCCAAATTACTTGAGATTGTCATATTCATCATAATCGGTGCCCCATGACAAAAGCGCAATACAAATATAAACTAACAGCTCGAACGTCCAGTTGTCATTAGCATACATGCATGGCCAGTGTACTCACGCGTTCAGCTTCTACAAATAGAGAATAAATGTCGTACTTTGGTAAAGTCCAGATCCATTGATGATGGGTATAGGAATATCATTCATTAGTAGTATAGCCTGTATCTTATCGTTTAAATGCATCATTGAGGTTACATCATCATATAACCTTAAATAATGGAGAATCGTGGCTAACTACCAAAGAGGTTGCTAAATTCGGATAGGTTACGTATCTGACTAACACAATTCATAATTGGATGGTTGTTATTGAGTATAGATAAAAATACAGACATCTTGACTTTCTAGGAGTCAATGAACGTGGCCCAAGCAGAAGAATCTTTTGCTATGCGCACAACTATTAAAAGTGCCGCGTTAAAATTTATTGCTAATTATCCAGGATATAAACACGGACATTAAAATTTCGTATATAAATGTGTCATAATAGTAAACTTTATGTCTTCACAGACAGTTCACAGTTCAAGTTGTGTGCTGTTTAACACACGTGCATAGTATGTTAATAGTTGAAAGTGCAAAAAGGAAATCGTGCTTGTACAATTGTACGGTCTCTTGCAACATTATTAAAATTTAAGTGCACTGTTTGGTATTACGTTATGGTCTTGCATTTTTTTACAAAGAAAGCGGGATATTCGTACTGTGAAATCATAAAGAACAGCTTAACTACACATGTACACAACAATTACCTATTAATGACGTCGCATAGACGTCCGTACAATAGTTAAAGCGATCGTTAACCAAATATCTACATAAGAAAAGACGGTGAATTGCCTGTTACCGCCGCAATAAAGAAATAATTAAACGTTGTATCCGAAAAGTATCAGTTCGTGAAACCGCAGCCATGACAGCGAAAAAGTAAGCAACCGTTCCAACGACTGGAACCACATGACATCTACCGATTGTCGACGGAACCACGCTTAAGGAAAGCAACCCATTCTTTCACCTACGTACGAAAGGGCATAACGTTTAATTGGTATAATTACGAGAAGATAATAATAAGGGATACGTTTTCTGTTTCATTCTTCCACTATTTTGGTTTCGTCAGTAACAGATGATGCGTATACCATAGTAGTTGGACAACACGCATAATGAACATTAAGTGGTAAAGCTATGACACCGCCTGGAGTAACGAAATTATGCGTGTTTGAGCAAGCTAATTGGTGAAATAGTCTTTCTTCAATTATACATCACTGTATCCTGTACACAAAGAAATGTTTGGTTTGACACAACAAATGCGATAATAGCAAAACCTACCGAGTGCTAATTCGAAAAAGTAATAGAAAATAATTCAACAGCCAAAACTTGATCGAAATAATTTAAAAAATGAATGCTATTCCAATCTATGAAGACCAGAGCATCCAGGTCAAATATTGTGTACAATTGATATGGGAATCTTCACGCCATCCTCAAACCAAATTACGCATATTTTGGGAGTTAACATCCTTTGATCCAATTTTGACCCTCAAGCTTTTCGCAAATATTTGAGAACTCACTAAACCAGTCGTAAGTTTAAGTTATAATGTAAAAATTCATTGCTGTACACGTTTTGCTATATCTTTTGCCACGTTCAATATAAACTATAATCTCTTCTCTCCATTGCTTCAAGCTTTGTTGCAGTGTTAGCGCTATAACACCGTCTGACGAAGCAGATGAAAATTTGGTACGATACTAATGCGAAGGGCGCCTTTTAAGTTATTAGAAAAACTAGGAAAAACAAAAATTTGTTAGGCACAAAAGGTTTTATTGCTTTTCAAAATATTTGCATTTAAGATTTACACATTTTTACAACCAATCCTTCTGGTATGTCAAAGACATTGTTTTTGAAGTCTTCGACAGCTTCTTGAGGTGCCGAAAATCGCTATCCCCGCACTTTTCTTTGACATTCGGGAACAAAAAGAAATCATTAAGTGCTAAATCGTGTGAATACTGGTAATAATTCGATGCTTATATCCTTCTAATAATCAATTGTTTAACGTGCTGTGTGAAAGCTGGCATTGTCATGATGCAGAATGATGCGACGTTTTCGGTTTTTTTTCTGATTTCGTCGATGACTTCTGACAAGAAAATTGTTGGATATCATTCAGCATTAACTACTCTTCAATTCTCTGCAGAAATGGTTGCAACATGTCCGGTTGAACCGAAGAGACAAGCGATCATTTTCTTGAAAATGCTTTGTAAGCGAACAACTTTTGTGGGATTTTGTTCATCTTGAAACAGCCAAACAATTGATTGTTGTTTTGTCTCTGGTTCATACCAATATATCCAAATTCCATCACCTGTTACGATGTTGTATACGCATTTTCCAGTTCCTTGGTAGAATTCCTTGAACAGTTCCTTACACCAACTAGCACGAGCGGATTTTTGAGCTTCGGTGAAATTATGCGAAATCCATCAAAAATAAATCTATTTGCCTAAGAATGCCTCTACCTCACTATAAGTCACATGTCGAACTTCTTCAGTCATGTTGCGCGCAGCATCGATGTTTTTTGGGATAAAAACCGATACTGGTCGACCTTCATGCAATTTATCATTGACTGACTTATTGCTTCTGTGCAATGCTTAGTTTCTTCAATAACATCATTGTAGCAATTAAGATAAATTCAAAATTGTATATAGGCGGTGTAACCATTAAATTACTTTGAACCTGCAAAAAGTAGCAAGAAAATATAGATGCTTAAAGTTTTATGTTGTTTCTTTTTGGTATCTATTGGCACTTATTGGCTTCTACCTAACCGCCTTCTCTTTTAATATCGTTCTGGATATATATAACTTTCTTAGAAACCGCCTTAGACGAACGTGTTATGTTCGTTTGGATCCTTAAGAAACTAATTTTTTAAGAAATTCCTATTTTGGAGAACAAAGAAAAATTTACAGGGAAATACGAAAGACGAATGCCCCTGTGATCTGATGTTTGGCCGCAAACTATACAATTTATCCCTCATATGTCGACGAACCCACCAGAAACAGCAACGTATATATCAGATTGACCCGGATAGCGATCTTTAAACGTACCTGACACGTCTAATTTGATTTACACGACATTTCGAAATAAATAATAATAAATAAATAGAGTGTTGAATTAACGGTTAAGTTAGGTGGTGAGAATGTGTGATGGATTAATTCAGAAAAGAAGGTGTAATGTGAATTGACAAACTCCATGTCTTCTTTTTCAATTTGGCCGTAATTTACTTTTAGAAATGTACAAAGCTTTAACAGGGCCAATTTTGGAAAAAGAGAAATATGTAACAAGCATCATCAACACTGTATGAAAGTCAATCGTGTATAGTACAAAGCGGAGATGGACACGGTCTGAACACTATGGATATGAAATATTTGAGTGATGTGGGAAAGACAAAGTGGGATAGGATAACAAATCAAGAAGCCAGAGGGATATTGGACCTGAACTGGTTCGGACATGTACAACGTATAAATTAGCCAACACGAACCAAAAAATTGTTGGGGAGGAAAGGGAGAAACAGGAAAGCGGAAAGGGGCAGATCCACGAGAAAATGGTGAAAAAGAGTCACCGGGATAGGATGCCCGAATAAGGAACAAGGAATGGAGAAGAAGACATACACCAGCATCTGAGGGCAGATTTACAAATTTTGAATTGAGGTACTTTTTCAGCAGAGATAACGACAATGCTTTTACTGTTAGATGTTTTCTCAATGTTATCCGTATCGCTTTTGTGCTGTGCATAATCTTACATTAGAAAAGAAAAAGAAAATTGAACTTATTGGCTATTTTTAATTTTTTTTTTTTGTATTTTGTGAATTACGAAGTTTCTACGTTAGGGAATTAAATACTTGTCTTGGATGTTATCCCCACTGTGTTTAGCTTCTCTTTTGCGTTATAAAAGTGATACTTTCAAGAGTAAGATTTATGCTTTATTTAGAAAATACCTTTTACCTAAGTTTTGTTTTTCTTCGGATTGCAAATGCTAATTGCAGTCTTCTGTCTAAAATGAGAATTACTTTTTTGAATATGCGTGATCAGCTTGAAACGCCGTTAAGATTCTTATGAAAACTGTACACATTTCCTGAAATACCTAACATTAACTCGGGTATGCATGGTTTCATCTAGACTTCAACATATTATCGCGAATTACATGAACATTGAAGTAAGCTGCTAACCGCAATCGCGTCCCTCACTTTGATAGACTTTAGTGGTGTAATAATGGTGTCATAATTAGAGTTGTTCAAATTGCGCCAACAGTACTAAAACTATCAGAAACGATTGTAGTAGAATAGCAACATTGCGCTATACGAATACGAACTCTAGTGATAATGTGTAATAAAGACTTATTGTTCTTTCTTTGTTTGACAGAATTCCACTTTCCAACTAAAAGAATGTTTTCCTAGCGTATTTGACTGTCATAAAATCTGTATTGTAGAAATGAATCGGTTTGCGATATTCGTGGGTGCATTTTACTCATTTGCGCAGTTTAAAATAGAATGTAAGGAAAGCTTCAGAGCCACATACAGCGTACATAGAAATTCATGTCAGTCTTGGTAGCACATATTGCACAAAACTTCAGCCTTTTCAGGAAGGATGAAGCATTTCGCCAATTGGTCACTGGTTGGCCAATTGGTTTAGTAGATTACTCACACTAAGCTATAATGAGGGAACTGCTTTACAAATGGCCGGGAGTTATAAACAATTTTGTAAATAAGTCATAAAATACCAAATCAACAACTTGGGAATACGCGCTAGTGCCATAGCACTGAACATCCGCCAACTTTATTGCCATTAATGCAGCTGGGAACTAAAAATTGTAAAACTACATACATACTTATAGATATGTTTTATATTTGTTTGAATACTCCAACTCTGCTAGAATACATTTTCTTTTTAACTCTTAATACATTATTTATTTAAAAAGAACTTGCGAAGTAGCACAAAAAGTTTTTAATTTGTTTTTTAAGTTAGATAGAACATCGTGGTTATCAAATTCAGGCGGCATGCTTTTTAGCGACCTCCTCTGATTGTAATTACAAGGTATCTGTTTTAGACTAACATAAATCAATATAGTCTCGGCACATGCTACACCAATCGCATAAAAATACATCAAATCGAACGCTGAAGTTCAAGGATTGACATTGACACATTAGATCAATTTTATCCTGAATATATACCATAAAATTACGTCGATCTAAATATCTATGTATTATAAACAGCTTAGGTTGATACCTCAATATGTTGCTGGTAGAATTGATTACGCTTTGAGAACTTTTAAACTTTTTAAATATTAGAGTATGATTGCGTAAGATGAAATTAGCTCTAAAGGGTTAAATTATAGGTACATATTTTGGTGAATGTTTCTCGGTGAGATTTCAATTCTTCAACAATTTTCAAATGTCTATTGTTACGTAATCCGAGGTTATAACAGTTTATTTATCCTTTCTGTTTTTTAAGAAACAAGTAAGTTAATGTTACCTCAGCAATGTAACGTTATATAATGACTGCTTATGTATGGGGAAATGAAGTGGTACACATTTGTTGAACTATTAATTTGTATATAAATGTGCTTGTTTAGACAGCCACTTTTGATTAAAAATGTACAAGAAGTAGATTATATTGTCGTTCTATGTCATTCGAATGTGTAGTTTCTACTACCACAGGCACAAATACCCTGAGCTTGTATGAAAACGAATGATGTCGTGTATCTCGTTGATTGGACGTTAACCAACATCAATATCTAAACGAATTTGAAAATGCTTTGATTTCTTTCCGGAAACATCAATATGAAACCAATATTTTTAGGCATAAATTATCAGTTGTATTCAGTAATGTTCCCATCAATTTTTTGACCAGTAATCCATTATATGCATGATTTTTCTTATTGGAGGGAATGGGGGCAAGAAGCAACAAGAAGATTTCTGAAATTTTTAGTTCGTAATAAAAGATCAACTTCCATTTGGCGTATCCAATGGCGGCGGCTGTACGGCTTGATTGAGAGTATACGCCATATCTCTAAAAATGCTTGAAAGTATACCGCGTATATGTAGTACACCCTATGGGAACACCACTGGTTGTATTAAGTTATCTGATGAATAGTTAGATTACATAAAATATTAAGTTCATGAAAAGATTGAAATTGAAAAGCCCCGGGAGTTTCCTTAGCATACGTAGGGTTAATGAAAATTTTCATTGCAATGCCCTCTCTCTAGATTTTATTTCAGCTTCAACGAACTTCGCAAATTATTTAGCATGTCAATAGCTCAATCATCCGATCTGAAACTTCGAAACGCGCTCGTCGGTGGGGGACGCCCAGTGCGACATCGCGCCGTTTCTTTTAATTCCGCTCGAATCCGGTTGGGCATGAAATTTAAGAAACGAGCATCGAATAAACGACGATCAGTTTACACGGTACGCGTAATTGGCCCTATGACGGGCAGATTTGACGGGGGTGAATACGTTAATGTCGAAAGTTGCCGCGGAGCGCGTTTCTCTTACCCGTCGGGATACAATGATGGTTAATTTGAAATCCGGGGAAGAGGAAACTGCCGTGAATGGCTCCATTGATGCTTTGATGAGACACGGTCGCAGGACTTCAATCACATTGTAAATTCCGCCCCGAACGGTTTCCTCTGTATTTATTTGTGCATGTACAGTAAGCAGGAAGAATATCTGGACTCTGGCACTCTCATCTGTAGCATTAATTGGACGAGTAGTTCCCAGAGTTTTCTAGAACCTAATATAATTTTCACAAGAATTTGCTAGCGGCAGTGAAACAGACGATCCACATATTGGCAATAAATGTACTAGACATGATTGAAATTTTTGAGATGTATGCTTATGTATATTATATATGTATGTAGGTGTGATGGATCAAGGTTCTTGTAAATTGAACGAAACATCTACCACGAAAAGTCAAGTAAGTAGGGACATAAAGATACAGTGAGCAAAAATTGTAGTACTACAAAATATAGTACTACTACAGCACAAATGGCGGCAAAGAAACGGGAAACCTCATCAGAACCTCGACAGAAATCGAATAGAACTGGCTTTTACTTGGTGAAGATCCATGGTAATAAGGAATAACACTCGTAGAATAATCCGATAACCAAACAGTTTAGCACAGCAGTTTAAGATCATTCGCGCATCAAACATGTAGAGATGGTTCCTTTAGAAGATTTAAAAATGACGCTTCTCAATGCATCTGGAGGGATGTAGATGTTTAAAGTCTCCACGATCAATCAAGTGGACAATTGAAGATGTCCGTCATAAATATGCGAATGTATTTGCTGAAAATGGCGGAATACTGTTTGTATACGACGAACAATAACAAATTAACCGTCGAAACTAGCACTAGTTAACGATAACACAACGTATAGTGATAGTATCATCTCTGTTCAAGCTACTAAAATGGTATGTTTTCAGCCAATCGATTCTAGGCTAATTTGCGATTTTCAATCGACAGGCATACTAAAAGGCAGCATGGCAAATATCAATCAGCATAAGCTCTTCCTCTGATTCTAAAGGATGATCATGACTTTGCGGTGATAATTAAGCAATCGTGGCTTGAATGTACTGTCCGGATCATTTGCCGTGGCGCTGAATAGAGACTAGCGCGTCGGACTATAGCTCCCAAAGTAATATTTTTTAAATCTCTTTTTACATGATGGTGTATATTTATAAAAGCCATAGTTAGAAAATATTGTCATTTATACAGGGTACCCCAAAAAAGCACTAAATATCAAAATTATGTTTTCCTTAATGGAACACTATATATTTTTTGCTTTTTGGAATTATATAGAAAAAACTAAGGTGAGTTAATGTTTCCTATACCTACCGTTTACCTTTAACGAAGTATTTGAGGATTTCCGAAAAAATCAGATGTTTTGAAAATGGACATAGACAAACTGATTGAATTTTTCAAATCATGTTTTTGGCCTTGATTTGGTATACCTTGGGCTGCTTAATTTCAGGTATGTAATTTTACAATAACGTCAGGGTGATTCCATAGATCGGCTTTATCTGTCTCAACTTTAATAGTGTATAAGTTTGCTATTTGAAATGGAACAACCTGTATATTTTTAGAATCGGGGAAAGGCTTTTCAATTCCAACGCAAACTGTATTCGGTTTTCCTATACCTTAGAAAGATCGCTGGAACTTGAGGGTCTGGACGACCTGAAGAGGAAATTGACACAATCGCACATCTTGTTCTTATGGTGCGATTTATTAATCACAAATAGATCGACAAAGTAATGCAAGAATCAAGCCCGGCCTTATCGGAGATAGATACATAAATCTGGAAGATGGTTGATAGCTCCTCGCTATTTCATTAATCAATGTTTTATAATCTGGGTCTTGAACCATCCACGCTTCCGACAGTGTTGAAAATAGTTAATAAATATTCAATAGTTTGTGGTTAACGGTGGTGATATCGGTGATATTCTAAATTATGGATCTATTACAATTTTATCTAACTTTTCTAAAATACTTGATTGCTGATTCTCCGAAAAATAGTGCTTTCTCTAAGGACTTTGCCCAATACAGAGAGATTTTAAATGATTGTCTTGATCCTGTACTACTTTTTAGAGTGCTCATATTAATATTTACGTCTATTTAAACAGAACGTTTTGCAGTGCCGTGGTGTTTTTAAATAAATTATTATGCAACTTATCGCACACAACCGTCTATAGAAAATCTACGACCTATATCACTACTATAGAATCTGTTCCAGTGGGAAGAACTCTTTTATTTACATTTTACAAAAAAAAAACGGCAAATACGTTTAGCCTTGAAAAGGACTTGGAGAAACTAGCAAACGTAAATAAATGATTATTTAGCATTATTAACGTATTGTTTGCTTTCTTGCATGTTTCTCTCGCTTTAATTCTTTTCTTTCGTTAGACATGTTAAGCTTTTCTTAATGAATTTGTAGGTGCTCTCATTTGTATTTTTCTTAGCTCGGAATCAGTCACGCATAAAATTTATATTTTACAACGCAAGTATATAAATTAAGCTATACATGTATTATACATTCGTCTAAAAATTATTTTATATCTCGATGAAAATAATTTCAAACGAGCAGTAATTTTCACAATTTCAGTTTTTTTTTTTTACAATTATTTTGTGTGGGACGTTATTTCAACTCCCAAAGTCTGTTTCCCATTAACAACATGGACTTATGAAAAAGGTTTGACGATAACAAATTTAGTAAATTCAACAGTTTGTTACTAACGCTAGTAATATTAAAGGTAACATAAATGTTATCTGCATGAACTTCGCTTCCATGCTTATAGGTTTAATGCGACATAGGAATTAGAACCAATATTGTAACTGCTTTCATTCTTATTTGGTTAATAGAGAACAGTGTATAACCGTGTGAACATGTGCGATGTCTCATCCCTATATCTCATGTCGCCTTCAGGAGTATCCAAAGCCTCGAACCAACACTTTCTACCTTTACCAATGACATTGTAGACGTTTCTGACTGTTCGGTGTTAAACTTATATTCTTACCTAGGCTCAGACTGACAGCTTCAAACCCTTTTATCAACTTGGAAAACGGCTGCAACCGCGGCTCGGGGGTGAAGAGTAAAGATCTAGTTTACTAAGTAACCGAATCAACTAGCATTGCTTATCAAATCAATCGTAAACTATGGATGAAAATAATACAGATTTCCTTTACTGAAAAATATCAGGAAAGATGATAACATAACAAATTAAAAATGTCAAATGTCGTACATAGCAACATAACAATTACAACATTGCTAGAAATGATAAATAATAATAATCAAATAATCTACAATGTGGCAACATAAACAAAATTTTAAGCTGATAGAACGAATTAATACAAATCAAAAATAGTAAGTAACACCGATAAAACTTTAAATGCCCTGAACACAGGTTAAGGAATAAAACAAATCTTTTCAGTAGGGTTCGGAAATAGACGGCGATAGAAAGGTTATGAAAATAACTGTGAACTTAGCGACAGCTCTACAAACAGGTAAGATAATCTATAGCAAAACACATTCTGCTATAGCGATTATCTAAACCAATACAAGTTGGAACTTGGTTGAGAAAGCGATTCAGGATGAAAAACTAGATAGAAATCACATCGACTTCATATCGAGTCATCTTACGCCGATACTCGAAGAAAATTGCAACCTCAGAAACTACGTATTAAACAACGTACATGAAGCGGTCGAATAGTCCCAGCACGTACGCGTGCACAGTTATACGGAATGAAAATAATACGAACGAAGTAATATGGAAAACGCTAAAATAACGACACAGAGTTCCCTACTTTACCGTAGACTCTCGTAGGTTTAATCACTTGCGGATTTAATTAACGTTTGATATACCTACAACTACTTTGAAGAATTTTAAAACGGCTTCTATACACGTGGCTCGTGACGTAAACGAAGATTGATGAGAGGATGGTTACATAAATTCTCTTTTTTTTCAAATAGACCGTGATTAACCTGGCCTGGGCAAACAGCGGTAACTACGAAATTAGTTACGAAAACCTACATATACACAGAACTACTCGCATTCCTGCGTACTGACTAGAATGAGGAGTCAGTGGTACTGTCGTAACTTATTTCGTAATTGCCCAGACTATTTATTTCTATTTGTTACTTCGCTTTTCGCCATTGTATTTTAAATAAAATTCCACTACAACATCGATTGTTATGAGTATGAGTTTCTTCATCTTCTTCAGTTATTGAATTCCTCAATCTTTTTCTTAGTTACTATATTTTACTGTAATTATCCCAAAAGTAATTGAAAATTCGCTTGCACCGCTTATCTAGTACCTTCATATGTAAAAACTTCAATATTTCTCCAAAGTATAAGATGTTAGTACCAGTTATGCTGATTGCTTAAATAATCATATATAATTTTGAATTGTATATATAACTGCCGTTCAGTTTAAGGCCTCGTTTATGTCTGCATAATTACGGCCGTTGGAATTTTAATCCTTTGTTTCATTTTCACTTTACTATATTATAGAATAAATTGTTGTGTAATTGGTATTATAATTTTTATTACTATTACATTGGAACACGTATTTCTCTTCTCACCGCATGCTAAAGTACCACTTACAAGATATAATAGTGAAGTATATGAAAAGTTGAAGAGCGTAAGCCAAAGCAGAACTTTTGGAATAAGGTTCGTAATAAACAGCAAGTGGAAAGATAAAGTTATTGATTTCATACCAATATCGGATAGACTATGTAGCATTAGGATTAAAGGTGAAAAGGAGAATATGTTTATTCTAAATATGCATGCACCAACGGAGGAGAAAGAAGAGTAGATCAAGGATATTTCCTATGAAGAAATAGAGAGGATAATAGATACTATCCCACAACGAGATATAGTAATTATTATTGGAGATGCGATAATACCTATTTATAAGAAAGGCGAAAAAACCACCTGTGAAAATTACAGAAGGATCGCTCTACTAGACGTAGTATATAAGGTGTATGCAGCTATTATAAAAGGAGACTGGAAATGTATGCTGAGAAATTGCTGGAAGAGTACCAGGGAGGATTTAGGGAAGGCACAGAGACAACCGACCATATTTTTATGTTAAAATAATTTACTACGGGATACTATGAATATGAGATTCCGCCATAAATGCTGTTTATCGACATTAAAAGAGCTTATTAGGATAAATAGATCCAAACTAATTCACATCCTAATGGAATTAAAAATCCCAAACAAATTAGTAAAATTAGTAATATGACTCTAGAAGGTACAATCAACAAAATAAAAATTATGGACCAAAAGAGCACCAGCATTAAAACATATCGCGATTTACGACAAGGCGACCGACTATTAACAACTCTGTTTAACTTGGTACTAGAAAGTGTAATAAGAAGGGATATGGAAGCAACTGATGAAGGAGGTGGAACAAATAGGCCTAGAGTTCAACAGCAAAAAGGCGAAATACATGGAAATAAAAAATAGATGAGGAAGTAAAATTATTACCACGTTCAAGTTACAGAGACAAGATGGCACATTGATAGAATTTGAAGAAGTAGAAGGTTTCATGTGTCTGGGAGTACTGATCAACAATAAATGCCAAGAAGAAACGGAGGTAGACTTGAGAATCGTGAAAAGCAATAAATGTGCAGATGGTTTAAGTAGAATTTTGAAATCGAAAGAAGTGTAAAGGAAAACAAAAGTAAGGATCTACAAAACTATTTTGAGACCCACTCTAATCTACGCATGTGAAACTTGAATAATCTAACAAAATAAAAGCTAGAGATTTGGGAAAGAAAAGTTCTGAGATAAATTCTCAGAGGCAAGCAGACAGATGGATATAATTGTATGAACGGTTTAACGAGGCACTAGTTAGCAACACTATCAAGGCAAGAAGAATGCAATGGCTTGGGCATTTAGGAACCACAGAACAAAATAGGGATGTAAAGGATGTAGGATGGAAGGTACCAGAGGGTAAAAGAAAACGGGAAACACCTAGGAAACGCTGGACGGAAACTGTGGAGGAAGACCTAAAAGAGAAAAAATCGAGAACTGGAAGGAAGAGACAAAGAATAGAAATAGAAATATATATATAACATGCGAAATATCGGTATAAAAATAAATTTGAACATACTACTATATTTTATATATATATATATATATATATATGTATGTATATATATAACATTATTGGAGTGATCGGTCTGTTGTATAATAAAATAAACTCATTTGTTCATTGCTCAAGATTTCGCTATTTTTTATAGCTTCATCGGGAGTGCTAAAATTGATCACATTTACAAGAAATTTTTAGATGTTAATTGGTCATACTTACAATTAGAGTACACACTGACAAGAAATGAAATCGAAGACCTTACAGGCATTTAAAAATTACTTTTACAATTGTTTCATATTAAAATTAAAATTAAAATTATTTAATACAATAAAAGTTTTTAAAATTAATTTTTTAAACTGGTGATTTACATTTTATGGAGCTGGTATTCGGATATGTGTAAGATGTAGACAGATCTGGATGTACGTTAAGAACATTCAATGTGTTTTTATTGCAAAAAGTTTGGTTATTATTTATCGAATACATATTTGAAAGTTTGTACAATGCCGGCTCATACAAAGAGAATAGAACACTTCATTCATAAAATCCCGAACAAATTAGAATAAATTACACTCAATTCATCTGTATCCGACATCCGTTTTGAAATTGATTGGATTTTGTTCTTTGTTAATATGTATCATTTCTAAAACTAATCTATTTCTATATTTCTGTCCTTTATCTAAAATCGCGATACTGTCATAACTGAATTTATGTCCCAAATCCCTGAAATGTACTGCCAATGCACAACAACGTTTTCCCACGCTGCAGTCACTTTTGTGTTGACTTATTCTTTATTTCAACAGTTGTGATGTCCCTCTTATGTATCCACCCTCACAGTCTGCACAAGGTATTTTGTATATGACATTATTTTGATTTAATATTGGGGTTCTGTCTTTAATTGTAGTAAATATATTGTGCAAAGTTATTAAATTGTACTTATTTTTAGTTATGGAAATGTTAGGATATGGTTTCAAATATTTAACTATTTGGTCTATCAGATTGCTTATGTAGGGGATCTTTTTGTAAATGACTCTATCGTTATTAGGAGTATATTCAACGGGACCATCAAAACAGTTGGCATTATAGATAAGTTTATTTAGAATATGTCTACAATATCCATTATTTCGAAATACATTAGGTATACAATTGCTTTAGATTATCTTGTAAAAAAATGTTATCGCTGATGTGAATTATTCTATGTTTCATTGCTATGTGTGTGTGTTTTATTTTTTGTGTGATAGGATGGTGTGAATGATAATTGACAAAACGTACAGACGCAGTTCGCTTCTGGTACCAGTTCAAAATTATTGTGCTGTTTGTATCTCTTATGACTTTGGTGTCAAGAAAAGGTATAGATCTATTCCTTTCTCGTTCAATTGTAAATTGTAAATGTGAATCAAAAGAATTAAATATTTCCATTATTTTTATTATAATACAGCAGATACCCGTCGTGTTTTGAATGTTTTCGGTAGGTGTGTTAACATAAAGATTTTTCGACGTTCCAACTCTGGAGCAAGCAATATATAATTGGCAGTGCGAAAAACAGGAATTTTCTAAGTTCAAACCAGCAACACTTACCATCTTGTTGCGTTGCACAATTTCGGTGGGTCTAACAATAAGTTGCGAATGAGCATCAACGGTGAACCAACTTTTAAAGTAAAGATATGTGGTGGCATTCCAGATGGTTCCAAAGACTTAAGAAACTCTATTAGCAAGTTGAAAGCTTGTTCCTCATCTATTACTGTGTCACTTGATTTGTACGTGACAACTTCACCGGGTAGCTTGAATTAAATTAGATGATTTATTTTGTTGACGTCATCATTCTTCGGAACCAAAATTTTTAATATTTTCTAATTCGATTATTTGACATGGTCGACGCGATAACCACAAATGATAAAACTTTCTGATGAGAGTGACAGATCAGTGCTTTGGTGTTGTTCCGCTTCATGAATGAACCGAATGCATTCTTTTAGTGGTCCAAAGTCATCTTCCCCCTTTCTAATGAAACCGGTTTGGAGCACATCGGTTGGATAGTTTCGAAGTCTACAACGGACATAGAAACATTTTTTGTATTTTATATATATATAGATATAGCGAAATATTGAGCAATGAACAAATGAGTTTATTTTATTATACAACAGACCAATCACCCCAATAAAGTTACTTTTCTCTTACATAAGTACAGTCGATATCTATTTTACATATATATCCAATCATATTACATATATATATATATATATATATCGTAACAATGTATATCGACCGTACTGTTTAGAGTAGAATATAAAAACGAGCGAAAAATTCTATTGGGGTGGTCGGTCCGTGAAATAAAAAGTCTCATTTGTTCAATCTCTATATTTAGTCACCGTGTGGTAACTTCATCAGGAGTGTGAACTAGAGCAGATCACTAGCCTTCAGAAACATATTAACGTGGTATTAAACCATCAGATTTTGTACGTGTAATTACATGAACGCGTGGAATATGTATCAAACACATCAAACACATATTCCACGCGTTCATGTGATTACACGTACAAAATCTGATGGTTTAATACCACGTTAATATGTATCTGAAGGCTAGTGATTTACTCTAGTTCATATTCCTGATGAAGTTACCAAACGGTGACGAAATATAGAGGTTGAACAAATGAGACTTTTCATTTCACGGACTGACCACCCCAATAGTTTTTCACTCGTTTTTATATTCTACTCTATATATATATATATATATATATATATATATATATATATATGTTGGTTTCTATTCTTTTTAGTCCATCTAAACTTTTCTGACATCGCAGTAAGTTCTCGGTTCACTCAATCGTAAAATTCAATTAACTCCGATTTAAGGCCATTCAGCACCGTTCAATGAAATCTTAATCAAAAAACAAAAACAAACGACATCAAACCGACAAAAACGAAAACAAACGGCGACCACGAATTTCCGCTGACAATCGCGTCGAAGAAAGTCCGTAATTAAAAGTCGACAATACGATTAGTTCACACCTCCTGAACACGTCGGCGCAATGTTTATCGCTTGAACGACGATCAATTAGGCGCCTATTGTTTTCCAATTAAAATAATAAACACGGAGCAGATCCGTTTATCCGCGTTGATCTGTCGTATTGACGCGTGATTTCTGGTGCTCCTGGTGCGCTAGCGGTCGGATAGACGACGCCCCGTTGCTACCAAGCCGAAAAAGAGGTTGCGGTTTCCTTGTATCGGCGTTCTCCGCAATTGTCGAACGCACCACCACTGCCACCCCTGTGGTGGTTTTCTCGAAACCCTTTCTTTTTTGATTTTCTCAACGCTTTACATCTGTCGGGTGTGTTATAAAAATTAAGAAAAATGCATCCGTTATCGAGAGTAAAACCGCTGTGAAGGGTAAAATGCGGTCTTGAAATTCCTATTTTTGTCCAAATTCCTTAGTAACGTAGCATTTTATATTCGTATTCCTGATGAATTGCCCTTTGAATTTTTTTCCTCTTTAATTCCTCATATGATGTGATGATACTAACTGGAACATTCAAGTCTATCATTCTGACTCTTTTCCGTTGAATATCAGACGACGACGTTCCAAATCATAGCGTAATCTTAGTTATAATTTTAGAAAATCTGATTGTTTCAGTATACAATAGTCGTCTTCAAGTTTATTGGTCATTTTTAACCAATTTTGATAACGTAAATCAAGCTCTATGTGAATTTTATAATGTATTATATTTCGTCTGTGATAGCCATGTTCCATTCAGAAACGGTCACGAGTTGAAATCTGGATATCCACCTTGGTTTTCTATCAAAATTATAAGTAACCTTAAGAAAAAGTTTTTTTTTGGTAAATAATGGTGTTCTAGAAATATTGCGTGTTATAATGGTTTTAAGCGTTTAAGAAAGTGCACTGAAACACTTATACGTAAAGCTTATAAAAGTTTAAAGCATGTCTCTCGTTCAAAGTAGTATTAAACATGAACCGAACGCTTTATGGAAATTTTTAACTAATAAGATCGCTAGTATTCCATGTAAACTATATTACAGCGATGCTGAGTATAGTGACACTCGCGATATACTAAATGCATTTGCTGATAGCTTTTCTGATCTCTATCACTCTTCGCGATCCGCCTCTATGGTACTACATCTTCTTTAAATAATTTGTCCTTTTCTTTTATATCCGTTACTGAGGATTAAATAACTGAAGTCTTGTCTTCCTTTCCTAACAAATTTACTGGTGGTGATGATTCAATTCCCACAGTCTCAGTTCCTGATTGCAGGTTCATCTTTGCCAAGCTACTGTCATGTATTATTCAATTATCTCTGAAGATTTCTTATGTAGGGGATCTTTTCCATAGTAAAAACGGCGCCTCACAATTAACTAATTATAGAACAATTTTTATCCTGGTTAATTTTGCTGATGTGTATGAGCAGATTTTGTATACATCCATATATTTCAATATTCGGTGATTCATATCGCATTGATCACCATGTACGCTTGACCAATTTACTAGCTTTTGGAGAATCTCCCTAGTCATTAACCTTAGTAGAGTTTTATCTGAAGAACAGACAACAGACCTCGCACAAATTCACTGCAACATCTGGTGTTCTTCAGGAGTCGAATTTAGCTCCACTTTTATTTGTAATTTACATAATAATGACTTACTGTTACAACTCCTTTGTTCTATACCACCGTATGCGGGCGACATTAAAATTTAATAGTAATAACAATAAAACTTAATATTAACAAATGCTGTTGTGTGACTTATACTGGAGTAAGTAGGTACTTCAACTCTAATAACATATACTATTAAGAAACATGATTTAGATATCATCATGTGTGTGTCCCATCTGCCCTGGTATTTTTCTTCCATTATTCTGATATCCTGGTGGAATCGTTCGCCCTGCTCCTCACTAAAGTCGCCAAGATTTGCAGGCAATCTCTCTAAATGACTGTAGAGATGAACAAACTCACCAATTTTTTTCCTCTCTCTCTAAATATGTATTCGCCACATACATGATTATAGGTTTGTTCGTAGAGTAAATTGGAAATCGTTGGCATCGATGGCATGCCCGACTGGAAACAGTTGTAAATTTGTCCTAAATTTAATGCTCTACGAACATAAAAGAGAAGAAGGAATGCTTAATTTGTCCAGAAGGTGGCGCAAAACTCAGTTTTTGTAGGTCTTTTGAAGCATTATTTATCTAAATGTAGTAAGAATGTGGAGAAAACAACAAAAAACCACACAAATTCACCGTACAGATGTGGGACAGATCATGGAATGGATCACCACATATTAACAAATAATCTGAGAGTCAACATTACTAAAGTTGGCGCCATTGCGCATGTCTCAAGCCAAAAATTTTCAATTCTGTAAGAAATTATTCTGACGGTTGCCAATCGGTTGGAAATTGAATAAAATTCACTCTGCGAACGCGGAATTTCTAGTTATCAGTTTGAAATTTTACTCTACGAACACAAATATATAAATACGCATGCGTCTGACGGTTGGTGATAGTTGCTGATTGCTCTACGAACAAACCTTATAATAACACTTTTCGAACAAACACACTTGCAAGAAAGCTTAAGTTTAAACTGAATCAAGGGTTGACACGATGAAATCTTTCTAGTTATTTATGCAGATATTATTGGAAAGTAAATATTAAATACCAATTATACCGCTATTGTCATAAATCCTTTATGACACATATTCTTGAAACTGTTTATTGCATAAACACATTAAAGCCGGTTTTCTTGGAAGCCATAAGGGGAATTTAAGATGATAAATAAATAGTTTCTTACCTAAAAAGATTAGGGA
The DNA here is from genome assembly GCA_038088585.1 of Chrysina gloriosa. Classification (NCBI taxonomy): domain Eukaryota; kingdom Metazoa; phylum Arthropoda; class Insecta; order Coleoptera; family Scarabaeidae; genus Chrysina; species Chrysina gloriosa. The sequence continues at coordinate 18,962,280 of CM076091.1, forward strand.
AGTAAAAAACAACTGTAATAAATAGTTAGAATTGAAACGAAGGTCTGTTCAGAAGGTTTATTGTAGCAATATGAATGAAAATATATGAAATGTTTATAACAGAATGGTATTTTTGTGATCAGACTTCTTGAAGTATTTCAAATAAACTTTTTTTTTGATGCAGCAACAAATTTTGTTTTGTCGGTCTGTGTAATCAGTATACTTACTACACCATTGCCAGTTAAAGTGGTAAAAACCAAAACATACATTCATCTACATGAAAATTAGAGTTATGCGATAACTGCACGTTTTCCACAGGAATGGTTCACACACGATCTTTACCATGTTTGGATTAACCGAACTAGTTGTTAATCCAAAGTTCTATAAAAAATTATGACCATGTGCAGGACTATGCTTTACGTAGGCGTTCAAATCTGTTGTAGTGTCTTCAGCAAACAATAGCGTAGGATTAAAAGCTTATGGACCAAGACCAGTATATGTCATACCACCGGTTGAAGAAATATGTGGGCCTATTTGCATCTACAATTACAGAAACCTACTTTGGAGTTAGGAAGGTTTGTTGTTTGTGAGTGCTTGATTTTGAATACATACTTGGCAAAACTGGTTCGATGATGAGAGCTTTCGAGGAATAGAGAGGTGGATCTAGTGAAATGGTGATTACTTTGAAAAGATGAACTAAATATCACCCTATTGCAACGCCACACAAATGTCGTTTGCAGTTATGTGAGTGGCTGTGTAGGAATTAAATTTAAAAAATTATTAGATAAAGAATAAGGAAAAGATTAACTTATATGTTGATAGTATCTGTTAATTGAAACATCGTTATACACTGATTATTCATTTTTCCTTTGAAACGTGTTCCCAGTTCATCGAATGCGCCTTTAGGTCATAGTCATAACACATCCTCAATATATGGAGGCCACGCAAGTTTCATTTTCTGCAAAAATATCTTATAGGCTCACATGTTATGTTCCTTAAATTTTATCGCCAGGATCGAGGTAATATTTTAGTTAAGAAATATGGCGACGTTGACAACTAACATTAATTAAGTATTTATTATTACCGTCTTCAACAAGACTCCGAGAATAATTATCGTCGAAGGGAGTACATAACGGACGACGAACAACAACGAAAAGAAAGTAAAAAAGAGAAAATTCCACCCGTCTCTTTCTCTTTCATTTCGCTGCTAAAAGAATTAATCACGCACCCGTGTTCATTAATTTCAGATCTGGTTAAAGAACAAAACGTACACATGGTGTATACATCTGTCTCACAGACTGGATTTTTCCTGAAAACTACGCCTCCTGGTGAATGGCCTTTCTGTGTGTGCGTGCGAGAGAAAGGGAATGCGGCCCCCGATGTCAACTGCGCTGGGCGGAGTACGACCCGGCCCACCACACAATTCTTTGTCTTTCACAAACCCGGCACGACATTCACCTTCTCAATTATTCAAATTAATTGGAAAAAGAGTCTAGCACGTGTTGCTGCTGAAGCAATATATACACTTTTATAGGTACGCTGAAAATAAATTGCGATTTTATAGTGATCATCACTGACCATTTCATCGATTTAATTATGATGTTGGTTCGGGAAGTACATTTCAGTCTAGATGGCATGTTCTTAAAAAGTGCTATTTGCGTATAGAAATGTAGAAAACGCGTATGCATGTTATAGTAAGTGGTCGTTAAAAATCTGGTTATTTCTGTTATGTATACCTACTTTCACCATGATTGAGTCAAATGTCAGATGCCGTTTATCCTTCCTACTTCTTGTAATGGAAATTTTATTGCTTATAGCATATAAGACTACGTGACCATGGCAGTATTAATTAAATGTATAAATATTATGGATCTAGAAATAATAAGTACTTGTCTATCCACCTAACAGGAGATAATCTGAAAAATAATTACTCATAGCAGTTTTAGCCTGTATACCGTGTTCCGCCAAGAATTGTTACCTACAGTATAAAACATCAAATTTCTGTTCTTGGTAAATACAGTTAGTTATATACACTATCGGCCAATGTACAATTGGAGTCTGGAAACACGGAAGAGTTGTTTTGGTTTTGGACCGTGGTCCATCGTAATCTTTTATTTGGCCCCATACAAACAAGAGGTTGCCCATGCCTAAAGGTATCTCACTCTATCTATTATTTTATTCATAGTACAATCGTTTTCTGTAGTTGTAGTACTATTAGAGCAAGCTGAGCAACTCAAGTCATTATCACACTAATGGCCTTTATTGGGTCTTGCTGGCACGTTCGTGATCTAGACCCACTCATATCTATAGTAAGAATGACACTTACAATTAGAATAGAAAAGTATAGTTTTATTTAATTTGTACGACTAAAGTGGGAAGTCAATGGCAAATAAGAGCATTACAACAACACTAATAAAAATAGTCTAATAATTTAAATCGGATACGGTCTTCTTCAATGATAACCGTGAATATTGATAGCAAGTGTTCGCTTTCAAGAATAGGGTTTAATGCAATTGCTAACGTATTTGTTCATACTTGTAACTAAATATCATACATTCCTTTCCTTATATTTCCGCATTAGTCAATTATCTCAGTATTTTCTTCAAGACTGCTTCACAGCAACTGTTCTCTAATAACAATAAAGTTCTAATAGGTTTCTAACATTCTGCTCAGTATATTTTTCTACACCTTGTATCCCACTTCTAATTTCTTCTTGCTAATTCACCGTCATTTATTTGTGCACTATTTTGTCTTCTTTTTCAAAGAGTCTGTTTAGTGAGAGAAAGGCATGCCTTGTTCTTTGTATTTCTTCCATTAGGTAAAAATTCAATTCTCTTGAAACATAGATGCAGTTTCAAACTTTGCTTGATTGTATATTTATTATAAACTTTAAGGAATAATGAAACAACGTAGTCTGCTATATAATGTATTCGTGACGCCATGAAATGAATCACGGATAACTTTCTCTAGATGTTAGTTTAGCTGATTTCTGTATAAATGTTTTGTATCAACGAAATTTAAGGAATTATTAGGTTTCGAAAATATATTAGTGGATGATCTAATAATTACATTTTTATATATAAAATAGAAAACTGAAGCAAAATGGTTTTCATCCGTTCCACACCCATTTGGATACTCTCAAACATGTATCCCAACAGCTTGATTAATTTTCTGTCAGAAAACCATAAAGAATAAAATATCGTACATGAGCATTAATTAAAATTTGCTATACTGAAAGTGCGCTTTACTATTTCACAGCTGAAATTATTGCATATTCGTTAAAGCATCCCGATGAGTTTCCGTTATGTTAACTTTTTGAAGCATGAATTTTTCTATACACTGGTTTTAGAAATCGCTGATTACGTATCTGCTGTCAGATTTAAAAAATCAAAATGGTGGATCCAATATGACCGACCGGATATTCGGAAATATTGTGAATTGCCATAACAATTTGTATATAGGAGTTTTTCGATGTTGACGATTACGGAACCATCATCATATTTTCAAAATTCACATTAGCGGGCCTTAAAATACGGATAGTGCATTATAAGCAATGCCATCATAAGTATCTAATTTTGACTGTATCTCGAATGTAAACGTATGTTGGATCTGATACCTTACAATGTTCATAATCTGTTAGCGCGTGCGTAATCAGGGACCCTAAAAATTGACGGATATCAATTTTAGTCAAAATTGTTTTTTTTTTTAATTTTGGTGTACCATATTGAACCTATCATTGGATTTTGAGAACCTAGCAATATTAGAGATTCTTTTTCAAATTTTGGCTGGCCATTTTTTAATTTGAAAATCTGATCATGGATTCGTAACCAAAGAACTCGAAAATCCCTATACTTATATGAATGTTGATATACAACTTGGGACTTCAAAAATGAATTTTTCCTGAAAATGGTGCTTTTAAAACCATTTTTTTTGTTAATTTAAACAATTCAATGTTTAATAAATGTGAAAAATCACAAAAAAGTGGCAAGCCGAGTGTGAGATTTTCTCACGAACATTTCGTGTTTTGCTTTTCTTCTCAAGGGTATACTATCGTTCCTGTTGTCCTAAATATTAGACCCTGTATAAAACAGATTATTAAACAGCTTATTGGAAGCAGCAAAGGAGAGCTGTGGAGTTAACAAATATCAAATAAGACCGGAAAAGGAACAGAGTGGTGGACCACTGAAATAAAACATATTGTAAAAGAGAGGAAAACCAGTTGGAAAAGATATCTTGAAACAAGAAACCTGGATGATTTGGAAGAATATAAGGAGAAACGCAGAAAGGTCAAAAATGAAATTAAGAAAGCGAAAGAGAGGTCTTGGATAAAATTTGGAGAGAAAATGACTAATAATTATAGAGAAAATCAAAAATTATTCTATGGAACGCTCAAACAATTAAGACAGAAAAGAGAATATAACATGGTAAACATAAAAGACAAGTATGGTCGTATAATTACAGAGGAAGACCAAATAATGGAAAGATGGCGGCAACACTTCCAAGAGCTGACAGAAACTAATGTCGACACAAGGGAAAAAGAAGAGGAGACAGAGGAAATACAAAATATAGAGCCAATTCAAGAAGAAGAAATAATGGAGTTCGTAAGGAAGCTGAAAATAGGAAAGGCTCCAGGAAGAGACAACATAACACCAGAAATGATCAAATATATGGGAGAAAAAGGGATAAGACAAATAACCAAGCTAATTAATACGATTATGCAAGAAGGTAAAATACCGAAGGAGTGGAACTCGGGAATAATATTGCCCATTTATAAGAAGCGGGACAAGAGGGATTGCAATAACTACAGGGGAATTACACTAACAAGCGTCCCAGATAGAATATTAGCGAGTATTATAGAAAAAGAATAAGAAAAATAACTGAGGAGAGCATAGAAGACACTCAATGTGGATTTAGAAAAGAAAGAAGTACACAAGATTTAATATTTGTGATAAGACAAGCAAGTGAAAAGATAATTAACAAGAAAAACAAATACATATATGTTTTATAGACTTAGAAAAAGCTTTCGACCGGTTAAGAAGGGAAGACATATGGAATGTCCTAGAAAAGAGCAATATAGACAAACGAACAATAGAGTTAATAAAAGCGATGTATAGGAATAACACAAATATAGTAAGAACCAACAACGAAGAATCTAAAGAGTTTACAACAAAGATTGGGGTAAAGCAGGGCTGTGTGCTTAGTCCACTGCTGTTTTCTATGGTACTAGATGAGGCCATAAAAAGTGCTATAAAACAAATGAAACCACTAAAAATGGGTCACTGGAAAATGAAGGAGACTAACTTGTGTGAACTGATGTTTGCGGATGATATGGCAATTCTGGCTGAATCAGAAGAAGCGCTACAAAGGAACCTTGAAATCCTAAATAAGGAAATAAAGAATATAAACATGAAAATAAACATCGAAAAGACCAAATCAATGATAATAGCAGGAGAAAGGAAAAGACATAACATCAAAATCGAAGAGAGGACAATAGAACAGGTGAATAGCTACAAATATTTAGGAACAATAATTCAATGGGACGGAAAAATGGAACAAGAAATTAATGAAAGAATGAAAAAAGCGGCAAGAATGTTTTATATAATGAGAACTACGTTTCTGGGGAAAAAGGAAGTGCCAAAACGGATTAAAACGGAAATTGTGAAAAAGTGTTAAGACCAACAATAACATATAGCAGTGAGTCCTGGACAAGGTCAGAAAAGGTAAAATCGCGGGTGAACGCCATGGATATGAGATTCCTAAGACGAATAGAAAACAAGACCAAGAGAGACAAGATAAGAAACGAGAATTACTGGCAAAACCTAGGAATAAAACCCATATGGAGAATAGTGGAGGAGAGTCAGCTGAGATGGCTCGGCCATGTGTGTCGTATGAGTGATGATAGACTGACAAAGAGAGTGTATGAGACACGAGTGATACGAAAAAGCAAAAGAGGAAGGCCAAGAAGAAGATGGAATGACGATATCAGGGGAGCAGCGGCAGAGAGGGGAATTGAGTGGGAGGGAATAAAGGATCAGACCGGAGACAGAAAACGGTGGAGAGAACTATATGGAAAATAGGAAACTTGACCCCATCCAAGCCTTACACCGAAAGGTAGATAGGAATATGATTAAGAAGAAGAAGAAGAATAAAACAGATATCAAATCCGGATTTTCTATAGAGTTTACCACCTTTCTAATGGAACACTATATCTCTTTCATACATACTTCTAGTTACATCCTACTTCATAATCTTCAGATATTAAGAAAGGAGAGTTTCTGCAATCTAACAGATTTGCGTTGGATGCTAAGAATGTTCTAGAAATTCGATTCTAAGTCAATTGGCCGGCAGACAACCAAGTACCTCTGGAAAAGAAAAAACGTTGCTATCGTGACTAAACTATTGACAGATGGTGGGCGAGAAACTATTCGAGAAAATAGTGTTAGTATAGGAATATCTACACGACAGGCTTATGAGATTTTCCAAGAACGCTTATTCGTGAACAAGGGTTTGAGCCTGCTGAATACCAAGGCTGTTGTGACTGAACAGAAACAGGACAGGTCTAACACACGCGGTCAACTTTAAGAGCTTTAAGCACATTACGGCGACCAATATTGCCAACGGATAATAACTACTGATGAAACATGGATACCTTACTTCAATCCTGAGACCAAGAAATCAGTCAAAAGAATGGCGAAATCCAAACCAATGGCCTTCGCTTAAAGCACGTGCAGTTCCGTCGATTTGAAGACGAATGCTTACTGTTTTCTGGGGATTGCGATAGAGTTATTTTATGGATCACTTACCGGAAGGTACTACAATTAACAAAGAATATTATTCTAATCTTTTGTCTTTGCAAGAAACAGCCTGAGAAGTTACGTAAGCATTCGCTATTGCAAGACGAAAATGCAAGACTGTGTATCGCCCGAAGAACGATGCATGTTTTAATCGAAATACCCTGGGATCGCTTAAAAAAATAGGTGAATTACAGAGACCCCGAGAATGGTTTAAAAAAATAGTTTCACGTTGAGATAAGTGTATTCAATTGAATTGGAGATTATATTGAAAAAGTAAGTGGTAATTATGATGAAAATGAACAAAACAAAAAGATTATAGCCGAATTCGTAGAACTGTGGAAACATTCAACAATTCAAGATGTTGGTCGCAACGAGGCACATTAAAACAGTTGAATAATCAATTTCACATTAATTAACAATTAGGCGAAGAATCCATGCAGATGGAACTAGCAAATCGAAAGTCTCTGTTTCGGATCGTATCGCCATATTTCATATTCATCATGTATTAATCATTTTATTCTACACCAACAAAATATGTACCAAAATCAGGCAATACAAATATGATAACGTCAGTAAGTCGTTTAAATATTTCCTAGAATTAAATTCTAAAGGATTCTTCTTGTGGAATGCTGACAAAAATAACTAACTTATTTATGTGTTTAGGAACGACAGTGTATTCAGGGAATATAAGGACGGCATCGTGGCAGCGTTCAGGACGCCTTTACACTCCTTCGTCAGCCTCGCGGCGGGTTCAATACGCCCGCAGGCGTAGCGCTCCACCTTAAAGCAGCATCATCCGTGTTTCCATTGTATTCCAGGCCGTGCATAAATAATGCGACACGGGAATATACTAACACGCTTTTGTGTATGTATACGCTGCTATATAAACGCATCTATAAAAGCCCTCCATTGTTGACAATCATACTCCATTTTCCTTACAATGAAAGAATATGTTTTGTTCATCGCAGGAATTTGGAATTAATTTCGTTTGAATTATTCAATTAAAATACACGGGTGATTATTGTTCGAAATCGCTTAAAATCTTATTGACCACATAAAGAGATCCTCTTAGAAACGTTTGATCGTAAGAGTAAGAATTTCTAAACGAGCAAGTATCACGCATTAGTTATGTATGTTTCTGGCACTGGGGTGGGACATTGTTGATACCTCTAGTTTTTGATACACTCTGCTCTAAGTTTAAATACATACCCACCGACGGTGCCCCAAAATTATTGGCCCAGTACCTTTAGCATCCTCTGGTTTAAACGGCCCTTTATAGGGGATGCCCGGATTTCGCAGGGACATCATGGATATGTTTCTTATTATTAAAGATAAAGATTTGCTTAAATAGACAATGTTGTATAGGCTTGAATGCTGATTGAAATTCCGCTGAGAAAATGTTACAATCCGAGCAGTTCAGAAATTATTGAAAAAAAAAGGTGATAATCAAAATTTATTTATAACAGCGAACTGTCTTACACACTCTACTACAAAAACAAAAATTAACAATAATTAAATCACTCAAATGATCCACCACTGTTTGCTATCCAAACTTGGGACCGTTTCTGAACGTTATTAATTACTTGACGGATAATAGTATCGCCATTATTACTGTGAAATGCCTCAAGTATTGCTTCCTGCAATTCTTCAACGCTGTTGTATGTAGAATCATAAACTTTACTATTAAGAGTACCCCATAAAAAGGTACCACAAGAAGCCAAATCAGGTGATCTTGCAGGCCAACGTGCCATTCCATTAGTTGCAATTACCATCTCATTAAATCGGTCACTGAAATTGTCCATAACAGCACGAGTATTATGCGTAGGACACCCATCCTGTTGAGTCTAGTAACTTCTAGTGGTACCTCTTCTATTAAATTTTCGATCTCCTCTTGTAAAAAAGGAGATACCTTGGCCCGGCTAAAGTACTATTAAAAATAATGGGGCCTAGTAATATATTATTTATTATGCCACACCAAAGATGGAAACCGAATCTAACTTGGTTTCGAACTGGAAGTGTCAGCTGTAAGTTAGTTTGGGAGTACTAATGCCTATTACGTCTATGAAACATTCCACAATTGGTAAACATAGTTTCATCTGTCCACAAAATGATATTGTTTGGATTGGATTTGCGTTCACTTGGCCCAAATACCAATTGCAAAAGAGCAGTCTTCTTTCGGCATCTCCAGGTCTTTGTCTTTGAGATGATTTAAATTTATAACACTTGTGTTTGTGTTTCTTCAAAATTTCTGAAACTCCAGTCTTTGGCAAACCTACACTGTGTGAAATTTCTCTAGAAAAGCACACTTATCCACATTAACACAAGGTAAAACTAATTCTTCTTTAGATTCCTGTCTAATCTCAATATCGTTTTAGGATCAGGTAATCGTCTTTCTGGATATTGAACTCTGTCTGTTCTACGTTCTTGTATCACTTGATATACGTACAAAATACATCATTGTTTTCAAAATTTTCCGTTATAAGTTGAAGGAATAACATCCACACTACTGACAGGTACGTATATACAATAACAATGGATAAGCATTATATTTGCTTCGAAACAATTTCCTAAATAACGTGAAAAATAAGATTATTGTGATAATGGCACTTGTGATTTCTGCCCGTAACAAGAATAAGCTCAGTTTTTCAAAATTTTGAAGAAGTTTCTATATCGTGTGATACATCGTTGCATTCAGAAAAAATTGCCTCTTTGAAGAGCCAAAGAATTTGCCCTGTACCAATTGAAAACTGTGAGCGTAAGTCTTGTTAATCTTACGTGATCAAACCATCAAATTGTCCTGTGATTTTTCCGTTTATTGTCTCTATTCCTGGGTTTCTTTCTAATCATTTCATTCTTTATTCTGGCCGTCCTTTTGTTATTTTCAATTTTTCTCAGGAACCTCATTTCCATGGCGTTTATTCTCGACATTTGTGTCTCTGACAGTATACATGAGCTACTATATATGATTGTTGGGCGTATAACTCTATTGACAACTTCAGTTTTTATCTTTTTCGGTATCTCTCTTTTCCTTAGAAATGTTGTTTTCATTGTATTGAAGATGCGTCCTACTCTTCCCACTCTTTCATTTACTTCACTATCCAATTTACCGTTTTCCTCTATAATTACTCCTAGGTATTTAAAGCATTCTACTTGTCCAATTTGTTTTTCGTTCAGTCATATTTCGAGGGTGTTTTTTGTGTAGGAAATTATCATAGATTTTGTTTTTCCAATATTGATCTTCAATAATTGTCGTTCTAGTACGTTCTAGTACGGCTCGATACCAAAATCACTCAACAGACTAGCGTGACTATAGCCTCGTTGGGGGTAGTTTCCCGTTTGGCGAAAGTAAAGATATTATAGAAAGCGCCTTTGTACCAATTCTAGTGTATAGATATGGGTTCTGTAAAGCGGAGACCATATCAGTGATGCGTATTCAAGCTTGGATCGTGCGAAGGAAAAGTAGATAGGCAGTATAGTGTCAATCGAGGAAAAGGATCTAGTAGTTCTAATAATAAATCCTAAGGTTTTTAACGCAGCATTAGAGATATTATTGATGTGATCACAGAATGACAATTTAGAATCGAAGGTGATACCTAAGTCCTTAACAAGCAAGGAATTCTTCTCGAGCAAGGAATTGTCTAGGGAGTAGTTAAAGTCAATAGGTGAGCTTTTTCGTGTGAACGTGACATATTTACATTTATATATGTTCAAGCATAACTTATTATCAGCACACCATGTCTGTAGAACATCCAACTGCCTCTGAAGATGAATGCAATCACTAATGTTACTTACTGGGTGAAATATTTTCAGATCGTCTGCATATAGTAGGTTGTGACAGTCTAAAATCTCTACAATATCATTTATATCTAGAGAAAACAGAAAAGGGTCAAGGTTAGATCCTTGGGGAACTCCTGATGTTGAGTAGAAATGCCGAGATTTATGGCCTTATATCTTCTCTTCGGATTCTGTCAAACGCCTTTTCCAAATCAATGAAGCATATATATACCTCCGGTTTTTATTGACTATTTGCTCGCACACTGGTCTTAATGTAAATATGAGGTCTTTCTGAATCCGTATTGAATGTCTTCAAGGGTTGGTTCTGTTTTGGCTCTTATTCCTTTTTCCATTATTTTGACTAATACTTGACCCGAAACACTTGTTATAGTTACATATGTTCCTATAGTTGATGCAATTTGTTTTTCACAATGTTAATAGAATATAAGATAAGAACGCTTTTGCATTTATTTCTAAATTATTCAACTTTCCGTGACACGTTGTAATATGACTTATGCAATGCAATAGCCAACAGAATGTCCAACTTTTTCTGAGTACATTATCTCTATTATATTTTTCCAAATGCTGATTACGTTGTGGTTACAAATTTCAAATCACAACGTAAAAATTTACTGTCACAGTCATCTGTGTTTATTTTAGTTAATCCACCATTTAGTATAAAAAACTGTACTTTATACCTCTACCGGACCACCTATGATGAATTCTTCTAAGGATAATTTGTTCGCATTTTACGGCTTGCAAATTGAACCTCACGAAGGGCCTAGTTTTTCTACCGCAGAGAGGACGTCAATTAGAGGAAAATGGGATGTGATTGATTGATTTTTTGTCAGCGATGTATTTTATAAAAAATCACGAATCTTTCTGACGTATTTTTCAAATAAGACATTTTATCTTGTCGTTTGTCGTAACGAGCATATCTAATTTATTTACGGATTAATAAGTTGGTATATTTTCCAATCCAGCTAACCGATATTTAATAACACAACGCAACCGAGTTAAAGGAACACCTCTAAAAATTTTCTGTCTTAGTTAACCAAAAATCGAATACATCAGTGTCGTCGAGAGCACACTTTGGTTGGTGGTAGTTTTAATCGTAATTACACATGGAAGAACGATGGAATCTCTAATATAATATGTAGAGCCTGGCTGACATTCATAAAAAATGGATACACTATCACATGAGAACCAGAACGGAGTTTTGCTATTTAGTGTGCTTTACGAGCAACTAGAGTGAGAAGTAGGAAATCATAAAGATAAAAATCGGTTTCATAAGCAAATAGTTTAAATTACAAGAATGTGATCATCCAATGATATAATGTTTGAAAGTTGCAGTAAAAATGTTTACCCCAAACATAAAGGATATATTAGTATACATAGCAGAATCATTGGAAAAAAGAGGAACGCAAAACAGATCGAAGCAAAATACAAGTCTTTATAAATAAATATTTAATTTAATTTAATCGTATATATATTTTCAATATAGGAAACAATACAAAAATCTCAATAAACATAGATAACAACCTGAGGAAGCTACGTATATGGGAATAGTACCAGACAAGCTCTAGATTTAAAATCCATGGAAGAATAAAAGTGGAATGTCATTACATACCTAGGCAAAAAGTGCATGAAAGCAAATGAAAAGAACGGGAAAAAGATGGTATCAAACAGAGAAAAGTGAGAAAACCGCATAGATGAAATCGTACAAGCAGGACCCTTCTATGTAACGTACATCCGCAGGTTACTTGACCTTGAGATGCTTTCTGCTGTATGTCCAGAACCAAAAGTCAATTCTAAGGGAGAGTGCGCCACATTTACTAATTTTTAAAATGGGACTTTTGGAATCTGAAGTCGCCTTTTTAGCACTAGAAGAATTTGTAGAGAAAAACTAACACTAGACCTACAAGAAAATGTTTACTACTTGTCGCTACTAATTCATAAACACATCGCTGCCAAAGCACTTGATCTTGATGAGCGAGTTGACAGTCCAGGTTGAATGCTAGAATCAAGAAAAAAGAATTACCTGGGAGACGTAAATCTCCACAATCAGAACATGAATGTGTGCATATTTATAACTTTGTGGAAGTACAAATCTTGTCCAAAATAAAAATCTTTCAAACACAGTTATGGACAACCTATCATAGTAAACCGCCCAAAGACATAACCCGAACATTTTTACTAATGTTAAAAGCAAAGTTACTAAAGCGCTTCTGTTATAACCTCCGCCTGTTTCTATCCGAACTAAATACATAAATTGTTTGAATTGCCGAATGGAATGAAATGCTTTTACCTTGCCACATAAGGTTTGAGTTCCTTCCCGTTACTTTTCAAGTCCACTTAACAATTACTCTTCATTTAGTAACGATAATGTAGGTATGCCAGGCCGAACATTTTGTAAAGTCAAAGTGAAAGTTAATTAAATATATTAGCCGGTTAATTACAATTGTGGTCGAAACACCGTTTATAACTTCGAACTTCAGAATGGCTTTGTAGCCCTTGTAGACGATAGGGCTTGATGAAATGAATCCTGTAAGAATTGTTTGATAGTCTGGTTTTATCTGTGGTAGCTGAGTTATTGTTAAACTTTTTAATTATTTCTAGAAATTGGTTTTTATCGTTTATAATGATTAATAAATAAGATTTGCGTAAAGTCTCAAAATCTTTGCAATTATGTTTCTAGTGATTTCTAAGATTTTAAGTAATCATTCAAATTGAAACGAAAGTTATGTTCACCTGCCAAATCATATGCAGTCCTTTTTAGAAATTTTGCACCAAATTAGACCCAAAGAAAGTTCAAACAAAATAAAACAAAATTTGTAAGAGCAAATATTTTCCTACGATCACAGGAAAGGCAACTGTTTTGAAGTTTCGCAAGAAACCGATCGATTACGGCTGAAATTACGTATGTTTATTAATAAGACTAAGAAATGTAAACGCTAGTAATATTTGCGCCATATTTTCAGCAACGTCAGGTGGGTATTACAATACAACGTGTATGTCTAATTGCACAGGCACCGCTTCTAATGCCGAGTGCATCGAACTTCGAATCTTTAAAAGCTTCTATCCATGTATCTATCGCGTCAAATAAATGTCGAATGTTTACTGTTTGGACAAGGTAAACGCTAGTAAAATTCGGTCCATATGTTTAGCAAGTGGATATTGGATTTCCATCAAAGGAGTCTATTCTCGAATGCAACGCAACTAGCCGAATAGAATGTTAACGTGTATGTATAATAAGCGGTATGAATTTCTCTATTACACATTCATTAACTTACTCAATATAATCTTATAAATAAATATGACGTATTAGTTCAAAAACACTGCATATATATTTCTAATATTTAAAGCGATATGGATTTCGGTACTACTTGAAAAAAGATATCACTACTCGCGATAGCATAAAATATTGATGATTTGCTGTTACTACAAATTGGATGAGATACATTCCATTATGAAGTAACAATTGTCTAGTTTAATACCAGATAATTTGTAGTTCTATTTCCTTTCTGTAGTCTCAGAGGTGAGACTACACTTAGAGGAAGGTGGGGTAAGTTGGCGACCTTAAGAAAAAGGACAAATAGAATGCAAACTTCTGCATATTAAACAGTACAAAAATATTGAATGATCATATGATCCTAATCTGTCAGACACCTAGCATATTATTGCCATAAAACCAAACATTTTATAAAAAACAAAACACACTGCATTTTCGTCATCTTACCCCACGGTTGGGGAAGATGGCTAACCCGATGGGGTAAGACGACTAATCAGTCAAGGTGTGCACAAATCACAAATAAACTGCCCAATACCTCCATACGATGAGCAGTTTTCACGCCACCATAAGTTGCATTGGTCACAAAGGATAGGCGCCAAAGTTATAATGCGACATTTTACCTTCTTTCTGGTGCTTGAGCTTGACCGGTCATATTTTGGCAGGGGTCTTATTTCCCATGGTGACCTTGTTTTTGACGTTTACATTCCTACGTCGCAATGGGCCAGGTGTAGGATTTTCTGGATCAATGGTTTCGATCTCTTCGTTACTGAAATTATTTTTCAAATACGTCAATGGTTCCACGTCAGAAGAATCCCAATCGCTATCTTCCAAATTATGAGTTTCGGTAGTCTTTGTTAAGGACGCAGACGAATTCGTCAACTTGCCCCGGGCGGTACACTGAACAATGTTTTCATATTTGTGATCCACGGAACAGATAATTCACTTTAACTTTGGCGAAATACGATATAACAAGCTTAGCACTAATGGACACTACAACCCAAGATTTCCTCTTATCTTAAAATAGTGAAAAAATCCTTAGTTGGTACCAGCAGAAAATAATAACGCTAACGGTAGAATTTGACAAACAGTCATAACACCCTTAACTCATTCTTCGGGGCACCTAATTTCTGCTAGTTACACTTAAGCACCCACAGAATGCCAACGTAAATATCACCGATCATATATTTGTTTTACATTTTGCCTAAACGATCGTTCGTTATCTTACCCACCTCGTTATCTTACCCCACCCTTCCCCTACTTGAGGTAATTTAATTCTCCCAAATTTTCCCAACTGCTTGCCTAATTAATGAATTTAATTTTTGTTGAAGCCAGTGGTTTGTTTTTCTAAAAAGTGTAATATCTTGTTTTTCAAGCGGTCTGTATTATTGAATTGTTTATTTTTGACACTGTAGTCTTGGCGAGGGGAAACTACATAATTGATCTAGGTAATATCTGGAGAATACAGTGCATACATTGATATATCTTCAATTTCTAATTCGAAAATTTTATCGTGTGTTGTTTTTATTATGTGAAATTGGGCGTTATCTTGAAGAAAATGTTTGGAAACAATTGATCGTGATAGCTTACTGTTGAAGTAATTTATCTTGAACTTTGAAGTTGATCTCAACAAATATGAAATCTAATCGTTTTTGTCCAACAAGTTCACGTTCAGTAATTCCGGTGAAATTTACTGAGCAGGTGGTACAATACACCTTTATCGCGTCCAACACATCATGATAGCTTATGAAACAAAATTATCCGACCACAATCGATGATAAACCTTCCAAGTTAGTGCTTTCATTGCAATCGTTGTTATGATGACTTTCCATTGTGGAGCGTATCCTCTCCAAACACGCGCAAAATTGTTAAAGTGTCCATTGCATTAAACGGAACTTAAATTAACATGATAAAAGGAGATGGATTATAAGTTGTTTTGCATAAAAGCAGATTTAATAGCCTTTACTACTAACGACTGCGGCGACTAACATCACTGTCTGTCTTAAACTCGGCACAGAAGCAGGTATAAACAAACTGGGGAAATTGCAAAAAGCTTGTTTGTTACCTGTTAATCAAATAGGAAAGCAATCCCAAAATCGTAAATGTTTAATAAAGATCTGCATACTTAAATGTTAAAGACCTCACCTTAGTTCTGTTTTAGTTGCGTTCAGTCTCGACAGATTGCGCTAGCATGTTGTATTGTATAGGTAGAAGTAATTTTTAAATTATTTGGATATTGTATCCACGCAGTCATACAATAAAAAAGAAAACGCAAAGCTTCACACTATAATTATTCGCCGTTACGGTGATGATAGCATTGAATTATGACATTATCAGATTGATTCTTGTCCTTTATGTGAATTTGTCTATTCAATTACACTTGACATCTAATAATTAATTTTAAATAAATGATGAATTGATCTCCTGGTACTATTATTATTGTTAAACTATGTAATGACAGCTACCGACTGCTTATTGCTCCTAACATTGCCATTATTAAAAGCAATTACGATCGTTTAATCGCTCCACTCATCGTAAATTAGTGGATTACAATTAACCAAGATATAATTATCCTTCTACTGTTAAGTATTTGTAGATCGCAAGAAGTAAACGAAAATGGGTAATTTAATTAGCAGGCGAGCATGAGCCCGTTTCCGCAAACATAAAATCTTTTCTAATTATAGGTGCAATTACATCTCTGTCCCATTTGAAATTATAATGTTAATTCCTTGCTTCTATACAATTAGATGGTACTAGCTAAAAGCTAATGCTCACATAAATTGTTAGGATGGATGCATATCAACATGTATGAGTTTGATTGCTTAACGATTGGTAAACAAACGTTGCTTGTAACACGCTAGTTATTAATTTTACATTGTTATAAATCGTTTGCCCCTGTTTCCTTCCTCAAACAATAATACTGATATTTAATACCTAGATTGTTGTAACTGCCCCCCTCGTCTCGGACTCCTTGGTGCCTATGGTTCGAAAAATGGACAAAAATATACAAAATCTAACTGATAACAGGTCTTTCTTTCGTAAATTTCTCCAAGATTAGTAAAATTTCGGTTAGAAAATTATCACTTCCCTCTAATTTTTGTGTCTGAACAATTATTTTCATCTGTTATTGTATCTACATTGCTCCTATTCCAGAGATTGTATGGTTAATTAAAATACAAATTATTTGCTAAATAATAAGAGGGTTGCTTATTCTATTAACTTCCCTTTTCTTTGATATAATTAAAGCAGCGAAAACACTCCAATAAATCCTATTTCAACTATATTTTATTGTTAGTATGTTAGTAAAATCATCATTCGCTAAATATCAACCTTTTTCGGGCAAATCAGTGCACTTTCTATATTCATTTCACTCCAATGATACTATACAGTTACTACATCCATTATCCATGACAGTAGACGATTTTGGTTGATCAGCAACAATACATCATAAACGGTGTCTCCGCGTACCTACTGCAAGTTAAACCCTGTATAACATTCAACTCCATTCATAATTTTATTTTGGTCAAATATTAGAAACGCGGCAGGATGTCGGTCATAAACGTAACAATCCGAAACGTAGTCAAATTGGCCAATGTTCTAACTGAAGCATTCGGTCGAGAATGTTGCAGATCATAAAATATAACAACCCGTAAAATAACCGTGTTAAATTTTGACTGAGGAGTAATTTCGAACAATTGAAATAATTTTAGAGGGAAACTTAGTCTTTGTTTCTAGTAAATTAAACACAATGCTTAGCAACGTAAATACATATATTTTGAATAAACATTGCCCTAATTTTATCCAGTAATTTCATTACTAATATAATTACACTGTCTTTATGTTTGGGAATGTTGGAAACTAGAAATGACAAGTAATGCTAAGATAACGGAGAATTTAATTTAGAAAGGTTGAGTTAAAATACGGTGTTTTAGAATTACATTTTACTGGTGTGGTATTTGCTGCTACGGATAAAAAAGCAGATTTGGAAAAAATCAAAATATACCCAATTTAAAGTTATAAATCAATCTACTATTTTTCAATTTACACTATATTAAAGTCAACTTACAAAGCTAGCCTATAAAATACAATAGGACCTATAAAGTAAATGTGTTAACATTGCTCTATTTCTAAGTTTTGTACTTTTATCTGATTCTTCACTACTCCAGAGTATCATACATAACAAAATAATGTGAAAAAGGCATATACAGAAAATTTCAAGCATAAGTAGATGATTTAGTATTAATAGCAACGACTTAATTTAATTTACATCAATTTTGCAATATGCAGCGATGCAATGAATGGAGACTATTTCAAGGTAAATTTAGGAAATTATGATAATAAATAAAAACCCAAAGAATCTGGAAATATAGATATAGCAAATTTTACCACAATTGCAATAAATAAATGAATACCCACTATACAATGGATATCTAAACACAAGAAACATTCTTAAAAGACCTCTGCTTTCTTATGCTCATTAGCTGAATGTCGGAATTCTAAAAAGATTAAGAATGAAAATATATTAGTGTAAAGCAGTGGGCTACCTCGTAAGTGCATACTTACCAGGTAGTACACACGATTGCAAAGACTAAACTAAAGATGCTAAACAAAGGTAAAGTATCATTGTGAGTTCATGTGCAATTGAGCAGGTAAAGAAAGAATAGAATAAATGAAGATGTAAATGCCATTGAAAATGTGATCATGCTTCTTCGTATTTCTTGACATATGCGAATCACGAGTGTGAGTTTGAGTTAGAAACTTATTAGATAATCGATTGCTGATATACACCATTTGTCGTCGAAGTTACTCATAAGATTATCTGAGGTAAAACTTAGTCAATGAATGTAAAAGAAACAAAAATTGATAAAAATAAAATTGGGCAAATACAAGTGTTATTATAGCATTGAATTATGTCTCGTCGAATGGTATTTAAAAAACGCTACGATCACCGAACTCGAAGTTAGATACAGGCCTATTAGCCGGTCCTTAAAATAAACAAAACACGTCCTATCAAAACATGTACTGCACCTTGCTTAACACATAAGGCGAATTTTACCAGCGTTTATATTTCTTTCTCTAAATCGTAAGCATTCGTCTTTATTTTTCAATCACATGTTCGGAAAGTATCGGCAGATATAATTTACTGCTTATACGGTAAAAGAAATGCAAAATTTAGAGAATAACTATCTCAGAAATAAGCGAGATAATTCTACCAAGGGAGAAAAAGGTAGAAAAATAAAAACGGTCTTTTCTAAAAACAAAAAAAGGGAAACTGCTGGAGACTGTATTTCTAAGATGTATATGGAACAAAAGAAGAAGGAGAAGAAGAAGAAACGATACATTCGATGGAACAAACTGATTCAATAAGGACAGAAGATGAAAAACCATAAAGAAGGAAAGAAGCTGCGGATATAATAAAATCGTACAAGAATACTAAATAACCCGTAGAAAATGGGATAACTGCGAAAATGTTTCAAACAGGGGAGAAAACCTCAAAGAGTATATCCATATGATGGTTCAAAAAGTTTAGCAAGAAGCAACAATGTCAGAGATGAACAGAGTCAATGATCTACTCAATTCACAAAAAAGGAGAGAAGGCCGTGTGCGAAAATTTTATAGACACAGCCCTGATAGACGTTATCTACAAAGTAATAGCAGTCGCAATAAAAAGTAAACTAAACGAAATTGCAGAAAACAAAACAGGCCAGCACCAATGTCGATTCCGGAGAAATAGATCGGTAATTGACCCAGTATGTGTATTAAAACAGATTATGAAAAATAGTATAGAGCAAAACTTGCCCTTATATGTTAAATTGATTTTAACCTGACCTACGATAAGGTAAAAATAGAGAAAGTATTCGAAGCCATGAAGGACACGAGTACAAACGGTAAGCTGATAAGATTGGTCAGAATGACACTTACAATTAGAGACAAGGAATATTAAATCACGATAAATGGTCGGATGTCACATAAATTTTGTGTCAAGAATGGTTTAAGACAGGATGACCCACTATTAACAACATTGGTCAATATAGTTTTGGATGCAGCAGTAATAACGAGTGGAATAGAAATTAAGGGAATGATATACAATCAGTGAAGTCAAGTCATAGCTTATGTAGACGAAATGGTCATAATTACTCGAACAGAAGAAAATTTAAGAAAGGTGTTAGGAAACTGAAGTAGTCGCCCAAAGATGTTGATTAACAATAGTGAAACATAGCTACTGAGGATAGGGAGGGCAAAAGGAACTCAACAAAACAGTCAAACAAAATTAAGAATGGAAGGTGCAATGTATGAAATGGAAGAGGCAACAAAATATAACTATGTGGGAATCGAAATAACAAACACAGGAGAGGAAGAAAATGAATTTCAGTGCAGAATTAATAAGAGAAATAGATGCAAGGGGCACTTAATGGATGTAATAAGGTCAATCAATATTTTAAAAAATACGAAAGAGAGAATTTACAGAACAATAAGACCAGTGATTACATGCGGGTGCAAAACATGTGCATATTTTTGTCCAGTTTTTAAGCGTTTTTATATTTGGTGGTCTTATTCCCGGAAAATTAGTGAAATAACTTTGGGCAACAAGAAATTTGTGAAATGTGCAAAGCATATCGTAGCTTTTAGGAATTGGAAAATTCGCCATAGCTTCTGAGTTTGTAGTACAAATAATTGTAAACAACACTTTACCTTAAGTACCTGCTTAAGAAGTAATATCACGATGTTTTTTGTGGTTCAAGTACTTAATATTTAATACTGAATTAACATGTAACAAACAGTAAGTATGGTTTGACAAATGCGTGCTACGGCAAAAACGTCGAGAGGAGATTTAGGTTGATGCCATGCCAGTGATGAGTTTAGTCAATCGATAGCCGTGGAAGTGAGTGGTTGCTCGATAATTATCGGTCTATCGGTATACGACTTTTAAAACATGGATCGTCGTAAACGAGGTTTACCTCTGGCATCGTATATGAATAAATATGCTAGCCGTTTCCCTGGGTTGTAATATAAAGGTACTAGCATTCAATGCAAAATTTGCAATACATCATGTACTTAATTTAAACGACAATATTGCTTAGTGGGATTTTTTAAATTTTTATCCTAAGTGTGTGCAACATCCCACAACACTTAGTAGACAATGAACGGTTTCGTCTTTTAGAATAAATATGTTCCCTCGTGCAAACTACCAACCAATAGACAATTGCGATACAATTTACAATATTTGCAGGGTACTGTATAGTAGACGAGTTGAAAAATAAAAAAAATTGAAAAATTTAGATGAAACAACTGATGCTGATTCATGTTGTTGCGCGTTCTTTAAAACGTAATGAGCCAGCAGCTTCCTTGTTATTAATCAGTAATGGGATTGAAAAAAGTGATGCTGAAACCGTGGTATAGATAATTATCTATCTTTTATTATAATAAAAGATTCGTTCGAATTTTGTGTCACAGGAGGACAAGTCACAATGTCAGTTATTGATGGAGCTTCAACAACACTGAAAGCTGGTAGGATGTTGAAGATATGCTTTCCGATTCTTCTTCACATATATATCATCTCATTGAAGAAACCATTCAAAAGAAGTATCCAATGGTGAATAATTTAATAGCGTCTACCAAAAAAGTGTTTGTGAAATCTCCCAAACATATCCTCGTTTTCAAACAATTGTGTCCGAAATTTCCACTACCACCTCAGCCTGTCTAAACTTGATAGTGAACATGGGTCCAGGCACTATTTTATTATCATATGTCGCAAATGTGAAGAATGTGATTTTAAAATTTAAATCAATTGAATCTGTAGTGATTCGAGAGAGTCAGCAACTTCTTTCCAATTCGGACGTTCAACTATAAATGGATGAAATTTACATAAATTGTTCTGCAGTTGTACAAGCTACATCGTTGTTACACAACAGTTGCTTATCTTTACGAGACTCATTAAATACCTTAGATAATTTACAAGCCGCGCTAGAAAACTTGACGGGTCCTATAGGACTAGATGTCGCTCAACAATTTCATGCATGTTTTGAAATAAAAATTCCGATTTACAAAAATAAAGAGTGCACAGCAGAGATAAAGGAATATCTGGATTATGCAAATTCTACTTCGCTAGATGTAGAGCGATCATTTTCGAAATACACAACATTTTTCGAAGGCTAAGTGAATCGACAATGGAAGCGTCAATGAAAGGTAACAATATATTATTTTGTAATAATACTGTATCCCACGTAACTACTTTTGCGCCTCTGACGCTGCACTCGTTTGTCTAACCCAAACAATAAGTATTATAGGAATTACATACAAGGTTTTCTAAAATAAATTTCACCTAATTTGGTTTGGTTCCACGTAAGCCTGATTGATAAAATGTAGAAAAAAAATTACTGGTATTTTTTTATTCAATCATACGCTATCTTGTGAAAATGTTGAAAAGGGAATCAATAAAAATAAAATGACTTTTATTCGTATCTCTTACACTTACGAATATGTTTTATATACAAGAAGATTAATTTCCTGTTTTTTCTTTCTACATAACTTCTGGCGGGTTTGACATTTTGAACTTCTTCACAGATTTAAAATCAGCATATAAAGCTGCAAAACATGTCCCATTTAACCAAACCTCCATCTTCAACAATAAGAAAGTTACCCATGCAATCCCACTCGATTTGGGACATACTGTTTAATGTATCTTACTTAATTCTCTTCAATTGTTGAAGTAAACCTGCAAATATTTACTCACAGCCTAATGGGTATATAAGTGTTAAGCTTCAATTACATATTACATCGGAATTAAATCCTGATATATGCATATCGGCGTTTCTCCTCTGAGTTTACTGTGCAAATTACACATCAAAAGCAGATTTCTAAAGTTGCACCGTAAACTTGTAAACGAGAAAACGATCTGAAAACAGTGATAAATCATCATCCCTCCAGCGCGTGTTCCTACATTCGACACAAAATTGAACCGATAATGAATTCGTACCAAATTGATCAAGTTCCTTGTACGTACACGTAATATGGTGTAGTATGGCAGGAAACCTCCTGTCGTAAATTGCATGTTTGCAATAGCCAAGTAACACATCAAACATCAGAAACAATAATAGTGTGAGTAAGGACCTTAATTGGACTTGTATACCTTGTTTAGTGGACTGCCGCTGCGGCTATTGTTCCATCAACGTGGCGGCGGACCTTTTGAAGTGATTTTCTGCTAGTCACCGTTAGCCACTGTTACATGCATCATCGTGATTAATTTAGATGGATTCTGCCCATCACTATATCATCATCATCAACGGCGTCGTCTTCGGCGTAATTCTCATCCCCTACCGAAGCGACCGAAAGGGGGTTCCCTCTTTTCGAACGTCTAGCGCGCGGGTGTGTGAGTAGCGATACATGAGAATAGGCGCGGATATGTGTGGTGCATTCGCTTCATTTTCAGACCCATTAGCTGCTCAAACAGGCAGGTATTGGATGATGTGGCCGTCATTATGCCGTTTCCCCAAAAGAAATCTTCGGTTATAATGAATTGGTTTACAATAATGTTAGGGCTAATTTAATAATGTACCGAAACAAAGCTTAGAAACTTGTTATGCTTCAATTTTCACCCGAATATGTAATGAGGTAGTTTTCAATAAAAAAGGTAGAACTTGGATATAATTGCCTAGTACCATATACAGTCGATCCCGCCTAGTCACAAAGTGAGAAATGTGCATTGACCGGTTTACTTACAAACATATACATTTAGTATTGTGGACTTAAGTACTAAATACATAATAAACAAGTAAATACATAATAACGCATTTACATTATTAGGTACGTGCAAAAACGGCGAAAACAACGTAACAAAAATTAAGTCATCTAACTTAACAAGTAAGAATCAACAGTACTTCGCCTTCTTTTCTTAACTGACTCAGCATTAACAAAATTGGAACACTTGATAAGGGCGCCTAAGGGACATCCCTCATTCCCGTTCTGCAAAGAAATGGCCTTAACTTCTCGATGCAATTTCGTCCTTCTGGCAAAGAAGCCCGCGTAGACTCGATTTTTTCTTCGCTGTCAGAATCAAAATGTTTGTTATCTCGTAGGCGTTCTTTCATTTCATCAAAGACATCAAGATTTTCCTTCCGTCCCAGCAACTTAAATCATTGTCTAAATCGATGAATTCCTCTTGATTTTGTATTCCCATCTCTTTCAACACAATGTCATCGTTGATATCTTCGTCCATTTTCTCGGAGCTTTCACTTAAGCTTTGCGAGTTCACTTTAAAATTGCAATAATAAGCAAAACAATTTTTTATTGATTTGCTATTAATATCGCTCCGGCTGTCTACAACGAAGTTTATGGCTTGCAGAATATTATCCCAAAAATTTTCTTCCATTTTTCCTAAAATGAAATTTATTAGCTTAGTTCTGAAGTGGTATTGTGTTTGGTGGCAGATATTCAAGCGTCATGTTCTTTAGAGCGTCGGTGTATGGATGAGCAGCATAATTGTCTAGAATCAGAATTATGGATCTGGACTGAAGTTGCAAATTTTATTCCAACTTTGAGCCAATCTAGAAAAATTAATGTCATCTATGGATTCGTATTAGCATGATATTGGACGGGTAATCTCTCGATATCCAATCCTGTAAAATAGCGAGGTCTTTTGCTTTTTCCAATAACAAGCAGGTTTTTCTTGTCATCCCCCGTCATGTTCGTACAGCATAAGGCAATTATTCTTTCAATTGCTTTCTACGAACCTGCTAAATTGTCTTTTTTGAAACAAAGAGTTGCAGTTGCTCTATAATACCGTCCTGACTCATCGGCGTTGTAAATAGTTTCCAGGTGAAAATTCGTTCATAATTTTGGGAAGCATCACCACTAGCTTTTTCCCTATGAACTTTTTTAAACTTGATGTCGTCTCTCTTTTTCCAACAAGAAAGTCACCACTCGCTCGTCTTAAAATTTTCATGCTTCTGGCCCAGCTTCTTTGCGCACTCTTCGGCTTTGCGTTTTAACAAAGGTCCGTATACACGAACACCTCTTTTAGTAACAATGTCAAACCGTTTCGGCACATTTAAAATTTGAGACAAACTCAGATTCCATGTGTTTGGATGCTCTTTTATTTTGTGTAACAATTCCACTTTTTAAACAACACTTAAGTTTCTACGGAACATTTTGAACAAACAAGCCCACACACAATTTGTATTACATACTTGGAAGAGCGCACATTAAGAAATGAGTCGATTTTTGTCCCCTTGGTTTACATTTCGCTTCTCGAAGAATTATACGTTGTTTTGTCCCGATAAAACGGTTTTTTGTCCCGATGAAACAGTGAAGTTGTACTTATCTTTGATCCCGTTTTATTAGAAATGTCCCAATAAAGCGGTTGTCTCAATTATCCGAGGATCCAATTAAGCGGAATCGACTGTATTGCAGTTCTTCTCGAGTTTCTATTACCAATACTATGTAGTTAACTACAAGAGAAAAGACGATCTGCTATTGTCTCCATGCGCTTGTTTTGTCTATCGCTATAGAATCAAAACAATAGCTATTCCCTTTGAACTCCTTTCGAGCAACGCTAATAATTTAGTTATTATTATCTTAATTCTACATATTACAAAGTAACGACAATAAATCTCCTCTAGAAATATTATCTGTCGCCTAGTATTATGTATGTCTTGTTTTTCCTAAAAATACCTTTTAATACATGCACGACATATAAAACCGTAGATACTACACATTTGCGTTTACATCCGGACTCATATAAGTGCTCGAATACATGTCCAACAATAAAACGTCGCATCTACGGAATTGCCAGCTGTTTACTATTATTCCAAGTCTACTGGTTCACACCTATTCATCATTTCATGTGGATGTGGTGCGTTAGCGACCAGACGGATCGTTAAAATATGAAACATAACCTCTCTCCATTTCTTTTTCTTGTTCGTCTTTCGAAGTAAAATGGATCAAAACAACGACAGACGTTTATGTGACAAAGTGTTCCGTCGTCGTCGCGGTTGTCATAAGTCGTCTCTTTCTTTTTCATCGGCGGAGAAGAACGCGGTTTTCTCCACGCTTCTCCGTATTTATAGCCGGTGTATTTTCAGTTTTGACAAATGATCTTACACATATCTCACTGCACCGCCACTCTTTATAATCCATCTGTGACAGAGTGGAAGTCGTTTGAGTAAACGACCTAAGTACGAGTTAATATATGATACATTAAGTCTTCAATGTTGTGGTGTCATGGTCTATTTTCTTCGCGAAGGTACTTAAAGTTTGAATGATACAGTTATCTTCATTTTAGGAAAAATTGTCAGTATCTTACCGGAAGACGAACGACTTTTCGTGCAAATAAACTTTTTTTGGAAAATTTGCATCCGTATAGAAAAGCACACGAGGAATGTTACCATGGGCGTCCGCAGAGGGAATCTAGCAAAAATTGTACCCATGCACACCAGTGATCGGCAATGCATCGTTTTTTCGCTATTCATACTGACTCATGAAATTTTAAATATAAGTGAGTAGGCATCATTTAAACTCAACTACTCTGATTTACTCATACTCACAATAAATATGAATGCGACGGCGACATCATACACATACTATACCCACACTCATAAATCACCTCAGTTTGATTTCTAATGTCAGGAAAATACTTACAATACTTATGTTGATTCAGCTCACTCAACTCATCCATGTATATTTAAAAGTTTAGTCATTAAACAGTTTGCAACCAGTATAAAGTGTATAAAAATATACAAAAGCATAAAATTGTAAGTTTATACAGAATCATTTCGGGAAAATTATTTTTTTATTATTTATCATTTTTATGAGCAGGTAGTGAAAAATGGATAACAATAGTGAGATTGAGGAAAAATAAATAGCGGAGTTTTTCAATTAGTTCAAAAACGTAAGGGTAAAAGCGCAATATAATATGAAATAAGCAACACAAATCTACACATATTTCTTTGTTTAACTTTAGTAAAAAGACAACAGTAAAAAAGGCAACAGAGCAAACACACAACCTCATAATGAGTATATTAATGTTCGTATACGAACTATACTTATTTTGCATCGTCTATACACATTGAGTTAAGGAGAGTCGAAATCAACAACGTCATAAATGTTGTTAAGTATGAGTTCGATGAGTACTTCAAACTTTCGAGTGGATATGAAGTTGGACAACATTGCAATAAGTATGAGTGCGTATAAGTACAAGAAATTATAAGTCATGATTCAACTCTACTCACTTTTTCACTACTCATTGCTGATCACTGATGCACACACAAATTGTAATGATCAAAGTGACGAAAAGTAAGATTTTGACACCCTTGACCATGGAACGGGATTTGATTGCGGATTACCGGCTTCGGCTGTCGGCAGCGTAACATTAAACTATGTTAGTAAACATCTAACAACTGCACTATTATTACTGCAAAACTTTGTGAGTATTCTTAGCTGACTAAACTGCAGATTTTGGTGAAATAAAGCAGGTTTCACATATTAGATTTGTTGACGACAATAGACATATAAGAGATGATTTCTTAGGATTTTCAAATCGGTATGAATTGAAGGGCTTCTGCTATTTTAAATAAATGTACGGAATAGGTTTGGATTTGAACAAATTAATAAGACAAGAATATGACAGTTGTGCCAGTATGGTAGGAAAGGATGCTGGTGTTCGAGCCCGAATAAAAAATATATATCCAAAAGTCCCTTACCTACATTGTTAAACCTAGTTGTGAATAACTAACTTTCTAACTGAAGTTCGGCAAACAATAGGAATGATTAAATCTGTAGTTAAAATTTTTAGGGGAAGTCGAAAACGGAGAGCCACTGTGCCGACAATTCCTTTCCTTTTTGAGATTAAATGTACTTCAAAATATCAGTGTATATCGGTTTGTTCAAATAACTTTCAACTCATTTCAAATCAATTAGAAAAATCTCTATGAATTGAAGATGGTCAACACACCAAGAAGCGCGTCGCTTGCGAACATTATGCAGAACTCCAATATTTAGTATTTGTTATTCTCGAACGAATATCGGAAAGAAAATACAGGGCGTAGATGCAGATTTATTAGCGGCTTACCAACATATTGATTACTTACTTCATATATTCACACTTCATAGAGAAAAATCTGAAGAGAAATTTATAAACTTTCAGTAAATATGGGTAAAAAATTAAGAGTAGCAATAGAGATACTTAGGCAATGTTAGATACAGAAATATAGAGGCAACCATCCTGGAATTACACCAGAAGAGTGTTATCGACAATTAAACTTTCTCCCATACCTAGATTCTTTTCGATATTTCACCCTCATCTCAAGAATATTCGCACAATAAATAGAACAAAGTTCCAAAAAAATGCCTAAAAATAAGCGAAAGCTACGATTTGGAACATCTAGAAATAGATAGAAATATGTGCTATGAGAAAAGGACAAGTTTTCCTTCGACTAATATTTCTCAAACTTTATTAGAAGTTTTAAAGGAATGGGAATATTTGCCTTCTATTAGTTCTGCAAAAACGATTGGTATGGCATTACCTGTTATAACGTGTTCCGTTGCAAGAAGCTCTAGTATTTTAAGACGCGTGAAAACATAGCTGATCATGGTTTATCAGATTTGTATATGCTTGGTGTGCACAAAGAAGAAAATAGAGGAGGAGGGGTAAAGAAGAAATTTATTGGCGATGTTATCGATAAATCTTCATGCGACAAAAGTCGAATTCAATTCTTGCACGAGTAGTAACTATTGAATATATCGAAATTATAATTAACTTAATTTTTATGTATTTGTATGCTTTTGTTTTGATGCAATATTTTATAGTATACTTTCGAAAAGAAAAATACATAATCATATAAAAATTATTGAATGTAATTACTTGTCTCCACAAGCTCCCCCATCCCTTCTCCCTTAGAAAATTAACTGCGGACATAGATGGACACTACTGTTCTTTCCGCAATGCCAAATTTTGTTTGAAATTTTAAGCTAGTTGTTCACGTTTAAGTTTAAGTTTAGAGTTTAGAGTGATCCTTTTCCTAAGGTATCCTGGAATTGAACAGGTCATTATTTAGCTCTCATTTTCTACAATATCACCCATGACTTAGCCCCTAAACAATATTTCGAGAAAATAAATCCACTCTTTGGTGAGACGTTATGCTCTTTAGCTACCATAAAGCGGTGATACAATATATCCCCACATGATCGAATTTCCTTCAATGACAGTTTTCTAGCGCCAACAACGGCTATTACCAAACAAAATTGTTCGTTTTCAGAACATGATTAAAGAGGACTGACGTGTTACTGTAACGAGTATTCACGCGACATTAGAGATTGGAGCGCAAGCATTTAACTTCATTTTGCACGAATCATTTAAAGGTAATAAGCTTTGTTCCCGTTCGACTCCATGTAAAATGGTGGAAAACTACAACGGATCTCTCTGTCAGTGGGTCGTCTCATCTAGTGCACAATATCATTACTTGTGTTGAAATATGTAAATACTGCTATAATCCCGAGAAAAAGCAATAATTGTTAGCTTGAATCTTTCAGACTTTTTCGCGAAAAAGGCCGAAATAGAGGGAGCACCGTTCACTTTGTGGATTTACTTGTCATGTTTCCACCGTAGCAGTGAAAGATCGCCATATTGTTAATGCTAAATCATACACTACACTTTTTTGCCTTAAGTTCTCCAACATGTTCGCGAGAAGCGCCCAAGAAGTAGGATCATCTTGCATTTTGACAACGCTTAGACAGACAGTATTTGATGATTCTTTTTTGTTCTCACGTGTAAATGATAAGTTACTAGGTGTACGTTTTACATCGACCGACGAAGCAGTCGATGCGTTTAAAAATGAAATAAACAACCTATTGCAGAAATATTGGAAAAGATGTATGGAAGATCGGTTTTGACTATAATGGGGAATACATTAAAAGTTAGAATAAATGTGTTTCTTTCCAGCCATATTGTCTACTACTTTATTAGGCTCAGCGAAAAGAGCTCTTATATTTGTCGCCTTTAGGTGCAAGTTAGAAACCACAATGAAGTAATGGACCTTCAAGGGTTCACACTACCATTTAATTCGATTAGAATAAATTGGAAATAAATGTTTACCATTTACAAAGTTCCATGTAAAGTCGTTTTAGCTAATTATATTACGATGTTTCGTTGCGAAACTTCGTTTAAGAATAACTCCACTTTCAGAATAGCGAAAAGACGTTATGCTTTACGGGCTTCAGTCAAACGCTCTAAGTCTGGAAATAAATCAAATGGTAGACGAGCAGAGACGTCGCGACCGTCGCGGTGAAATATCGGCGCCGTTTTTCACAATTAAGCCGTAAATTAACACCGCGCCGTGTATAACGCGATTCGCTAAGAAAACAAATTGCCTCCGACACCAGACATCATCGAACAATAAGGCGAGACTAAAGGAGAGCGTAGACAGAGAAGGGGCATATTATGAAGACCAGAATTTGAAACGAACTGATGGTCTTAATTACTTAAGAAATCGTGGCAATGATTCTGCATAATACTTACCACAATTAGCAGTATCGATTAATTCGCTATCTGGAATTTAATTGGGTTTCCATTTTCGCAAATCAGTGGGTGCCCTTTACGTGTTGTATTTGTAAATCTGCTGTTACCTTAAATATTCCCTTTTTATTATTTTTCTTGTTCCAAACAAGACAAACTTTAAGCAATATGTTTTACGATTTGGGAGTTTAGTATTATTTGGATATCCTCTGTATGTGTAATCAAAGAAAAATATGTTTGTTATATGTTGCCTACTACACTGTCAAAGTTTAAATATTCTATAAATGATAACGTCTACTACATAATATAATGATGGGAGCAAATACGTTATTACAAAGATACGTGTGGACTAGCTGTTTTGCTGCAAGGTAGTCATTACCTTCACTTACAATAAGTTTACAAGATAATCACTTAGATTTTAGCATACAGTATAAATAAATCTAAGGATTTAACGAGGTGGTATGCAAATTTAACAACAAATGGAACTATGGTCCAATTTAAGGTAGATACAGGCGCAGGTGTTAAGTCAGTAGATTAATTGAAACAAATCCAATTTCATAGGAATTAGATTAAAATGACAAAGATAAATTTAAATCATACACAAATAGCGAACTTCCACATATTGATATTTGCATAACAGACGTAAATTACATAGATAAGAAATATAAACTAAAGATGTATGTAACACACGGTGATTTTGGACCGATTTGATGTTTAAATAGTTGAACGGAGATAAATTTAATATAATGCATTAGTATCATTGAGATATTACCTAACTAAAATATAAATTTAAATACTGAACATAAAAATTTGGTTTCTCAATACGAAAAACATATTTCAAGATGTAGTTGAAATAGGAAAACCGTACCATATTGAAACTGAAAAAGATGTTCGGGCAAAAATTAATCCAACAAGAATAAATTCACTTCCTTTAAGAGGAACTTTAAGACATACCTTGAAAATATTAGAACAAAAACAAATAATAAAGAAAGTCGATGGTAGCACAGATTGATTAAATGTTACGGTATTAGTAAAAAACCTGATAGCTCGTTACGTATTTGCTTAGATCCAAAAAACTTGAACAAAGTAGTTAGACGAAGTTATTGCAAAATCCTCACAATAGAAGCCGCTTATAATATAAGAGGCAGTACATATTTTTCAAAACTTGATGCTACTGAAGGCTTTTGGAACATTCCATTGGAGGAATAAAATAGTAATTTATGTACCTTTATTACTCCATTTGGAAGATATAAATTGCTTAGAATGCCCTATGGCATAAAATAGGCCACTGAAGTGTTTCAAGAGTACTTTAAAGAGATATTTTATTGATGCTGTTGAAATGTATATATATATATATATACAGGATGATCATTTGAAAACTTCCCACCTTGAAGAACTCTATAATTAATAAAATTATCAAAAATCACTAAAACAGGTCAATGTTATTTTGAAGGGGGACATTTAATAACCTATTCCAATCAGTTGGGAAACGTTCACCCTCCCTTTCAGCTACCCCCATCCCAAAATTTTAAATGGCACTACCCCATATGTGATACATCATTTTAAAGGGTATAAAATTCTCAATATTTTAAAGCAAAGAAAATTAAAATCGGCCGAGCCGTTCATGAATTAGAGACAAAAATGTATTAAACCGGAAAATTAACTGACAAACGTTGACGATATCGATAACAATCACCTATTTATGAACACAACACTTATTTAATCTACCTGATTATTTAATCTATCTAATTACGTGTCAGATTACGTGTCTTGATAATGCCCATTTTGAGTGGTTGATCCAGCCATCTACCGACGTTTTGCTTTGAAACAAAAGAACGTGCGTCTTACAAGTTCAAAGTGTCAATTGTTGTAGAATTCAGGAATTAAATATCGCCGCTTCAGATAACTTTAGATTCCTTTGATTTGGGGTAGCGTTTGTGCTAATTGTGTCACTAAAATGACATACACTTTAGAAGAGAGAATTGAAATAATTTTCATTTATGGATCTGAAAGTCAGTGTGCTCGACGAACAGCCAAGGAATTTAATGCAAGACATCCAAATAACCATGTATCCCATCGATACGTTTTAGATTTGGTAGGAAAATTTAAAGAAACTGGATCAGTAGCAAATAAAAAAGGACACAACCTCGAATTGTGAATGAGGACTCTCAAATAGAAATATTAGGACAATTTGCTGCAAATCATACGAGCACAATTCGGCAAGTGTGCAACATAACTGGTTTTTCGTATGGGTCTGTTCAGAAAGTTTTAAAACTTCATAAATGGCATCCATACAAACTTCAAAATCACCAAGCTCTAAATGAAGGTGATTTCGATAGACGACTTCAATTTTGTGAACAAATGACTGTGATGATAAATACCACTCCAAATCTAATTCAAAATATTTGCTTCAGTGACGAATGTACTTTTTTTTTGAATGGCTATGTTAATCGTCATAATTGTCGTTATTGGAATGATGAAAACCCGAATCTATTTAGAGAAACGCATACTCAGTGGCCACAAAAAATTAATGTGTGGGCTGGTATACTGGGGGACTCGGTCATTGGTCCGTTATTTATTAATGAAAATTTAAATGGTACTATTTATCTCAATATGTTGGAAGATGTCATAGATCCCTTGATTACGGAAGCAATAGAAAGTCAAGTAGACGACGAAGGAAACTTAATTTTGGATGAAAATCAAGTTTATTTTCAGCAAGATGGTGCCCCACCACATTTTGTGGTACCAGTTCGAAACTGGTTGAATAACAAGTTTCCAGAGAGGTGGATTGGAAGAAGAGGAGCAGTAGAGTGGCCAGCAAGATCTCCTGGCCTTTCCCCCTCGACTTTTTCCTTTGGGGCCACCTTAAATCCGTCGTCTATAAAACTCCCCCAGCCAACATCGACGAACTGAAACAACGAATAACATCCGAATGCCGATTGATTCCGCGGCGAGTTTTCGAAAATGTTAGAAGAGAGTTTGAACATAGGCTTTATCATTGCCTAGCAACCAATGGAGCGCAATTCGAGCATCTATTACGATAAATTTAATTGTTTACGTTTTTGAGTTTTAGTTTTAGGTAATTTGTAAACTCTTGTTAATTAATGAAAGTTTATTTTGCATTATTGTAGTTAATTATTTGCAACTGTTGTGTTCATAAATAGGTGATTGTTATCGAAATCGTCAACGTTTGTCAGTTAATTTTCCGGTTTAATACATTTTTGTCTCTAATTCATGAACGGCTCGGCCGATTTTAATTTTCTTTGCTTTAAAATATTGAGAATTTTATACCCTTTAAAATGATGTATCACATATGGGGTAGTGCCATTTAAAATTTTGGGATGGGGGTAGCTGAAGGGGAGGGTGAACGTTTCCCAACTGATTGGAATAGGTTATTAAATGTCCCCCTTCAAAATAACATTGACCTGTTTTAGTGATTTTTGATAATTTTATTAATTAAAGAGTTCTTCAAGGTGGGAAGTTTTCAAATGATCATCCTGTATATAATCTCCTTTGCAAGCCCTTTAGGCCCACAGCTTCGTTACATTTCTCCATTGTTTCCTGTCCGTAGCCTTCTTCTTCCAGTCCGCTATTCCCTTATCCTCCAGGACCTCTGGTACCGCCTCTCGCCATCTTTTCCTCGGTCTTCCTCTCTTTTTCTTATATCCTGGTGTTTTCCATGCTATCTTCCTAACGGTTCTTTTATCGTCCATTGTATCCATATAACCCAGCCACTGTAATCTCCTTGCTTTAATGATAAAATCTATCTGCGATTTTTTATATGCCTCATAGACCTCTTCATGAGTTCTTCTTATATAGCCATCTTTGGTCTTTTTCCCTCCTATTATCCTACTAAGTATTTTCCTCTCTCATCTCCTTACTATTTCCTTTGTAGATTGATTCAAAACCCCATGTCTCGCATCCGTATAACGACGTCGGTCTTATTACGGTTTCGTATAGCCTAAATTTCGTGCTCCTCGACATCTGTTTTGCTCTTAGTAGGTGACTCATGATTCCAGCAATTCTATTGGCTTTACCCATTTTTGCTTCAATTTCCTTGCTGTTGAAATATACATTGATATTTTAGTACACGGTGATACAACGGAGGACCACGATGGAATATTAAAACAAGTCCTTGAAATTGCGGAACAAAACAATATAAAATTGAATATGGGAAAGTATTTATTTAACATAAATTAAATATTAGTCATAATAAGTTTAATTAAAAAGGTATGGAGATAGATGTAAAGAAAATAGGAGTTACGAGAAATATGTCGGCGTCGAAAGACAACGCTGACCTGCACTTGTACATAATCTATGAGAGAAAAAGAGCAGCCTTACGAAAATTAATAAAAGGAAAACATAATTTTAATGGTTACAAGGTTATAAAAGAGGATTTAAAAAATTAAAAGATTTGCCCTCAGTATTGAATAGCAGATTTAGTAAAAATAAATGTAACTTACTTAGTACTTTCAAACGGTTTAACCGTATTACCAAACAAATAAAAATTAAAGTAGGTAAAAGTGCATTTAACATAGGTTGGCAATACCGCACTTGTATCTTTACCAACTAAGCTTTCTAACGTAAAATTACTATTCTTGTGCTAGAAGCGTGTGGAAAGTTTGACTACTGTTTGTAATAGTTGTCTTTTTCATATTCCATTTCAAATTTATTTTATTTCATTTTCATAAAATACCCTTTAAAAACTTATCACCACCATCATTATCCTTTACTCTTTCTACCTTTCGGTGTAATAATAATAATAATAATAATACGCATGCGTTAATTTAAATGCTCTTTAAGTGGGCAGTTTCTGGCCTTTAACTATAAAAGCGGATTTAGCACTAAACCTTCTTTTAGAGCGTTGACGATACGTTTCACTGCAATTAAAATGGCTTTTAGAACAAAACTACTTTTAAATGTGTTGGTAATACCAGGCATTACTCATACAGAAATCAGTTTTAAAATACTATGAACTTCAAATGGATGTTACCATTTCTGTAGGTGCTTCAAGCTCAGATTTGAGGGCAATTTTACTGTAAGAAGGTGAATTTTGTCCCTATACATTCAGAACAATGACCTTAACATAAACAAACTACACGCGAATAGGGAAGGAACTGCTTGCTATCTGTTTTGGCGTACAAAAATTGTCACAATACATACATATATAGTAGAAAGTGTACGGTTGAGACCGATCGTAAACCATTGATAGCTTTATATAATAGAAGACTAAATGATTGTTCCATAAGATCACAAGGAATGTTTTTATCTCTACAAAGATATGGCAGTAATGGAAAGCAATTATTAATCAAATAAGATAAAGACAAATTAGATCTGCAAGCTCAAATTTGTGTAGTAACCCAAGAAATTGCAATTAATGATGATAAACTTCAGATATTTAAAGAGGAGATCGAGAAAGATAATGAGTTACTTTTAGTAAAGAAAAGCATTTTAGCAGTCAGCTACAATTAGGAAACAAACAGAGAATTTGGAATCCTATTATAACTTCAAATATGAAGAATAAAAATTAAAAGTTCTGATCAGTTTGTATTTCCAATCCATATGAACCAATGATATCCCACACAATTCCTGCAATTCCGTGGTCAAAGGTAGAAGTTGATCTATACTACTTGAATCCGGAAATTTCTTTTATTATCATAGACTATTATTCTAAATATATCGAAATAGAGCCACTAGAACAAAATACAACAGCAGAAAATATAATGAACAAATTGAACTCCATATTTGCAAGATCTGGTATGTATGGAATAGCAATATCAGATAGTGGAACACAGCTAGCAAGTTCGTTGTTTCAGAACTACTCTAGTGAGAAAACTATTTCGTGAGCTGCATATTTTAGCTCTAAAAGATGTATGTACAACGATAAAATACTAATTGTTTACAATTTTAAGAGCTCAGGTAGATCTAATCTCTTGTCAATAATAAGTGAAGAACCAGCAGGTTTCCAAGCTGGAAATTTTGAATACCACATATTCGATACGGTAGCTAAGACTTGTCAAAGAGCATTTTTGTAAATTCCTTTGTTATCCTTGCTTTCTTGAAATCTAAAAATTGCGGTAAGCCCATGGTTATTTTTCCATTCCCTAATGGAGGCTAAATTCAACAACAAACAAGGAATTTACAAAAAGCTGGTCGATAAGTCGTAGCTATCGTAAGGAATATACGGTATGCCAAATTTCGAGCGTGTAGCGTGAAGCTATTAACATTGTAAAGAACTAGTATTTTAGCGTTACACTCACTTTAACGGTCAGATATAATATGTTCAAAATGGTTTTGAAACCAATAAAAAGATTTTAAGTTTAACCGATCTTGAAAAAAGTACCTTGCAATCTTAAGTCGAAGTTGAAATACCTGTAATGATTGTAACTCAGCACGAATCGTCACTTTTCACCCTAGCCATCAGAGAACACATCTAATAAGCCTATTATGACAAGTTTCTGAGCCCATTTCGTCCTGACTACCTAGGTAATCTCCGTGTAGGCGAACTGTCGAAAATATCAAAGCGGGGAGATTTTCGGAATAGGCATAAACGTTGACGAGGATCAAAGAGATGGGGCCGCAAGCGAAAAGATCTCTCCGGTGCAATGGATGTCTGCTCGTCGAAATCTCCGTCACCGATCATATAACGCTCCCTGCTACGGTGTAATATAAGAACAGGATGTATCGAATGACTCCAGCTCGGAAGATGTAGGTTTACATATGTAGGCACGTTACGTGTGATGTTATATTTATACCGTTCACGTGGGTGCCCGAATTTTGCGAAATCGTCCCTCGTTAATTGGCCCGAATGGATTTCTCGGTAAATTGGAGATATCTGGTGACAGGTTAACGAACCATTCCTTTATTTTCTGTTTCATCAAGTAAGGAATTGCGTGAGTTATGGGAAATGGTGTAGTTTTAAATTAATAACTATGTGAATTTAGTTGATCCAAAGTGCTTTCGGTATAAAAGTATATTGTCTTGAAAGCTTCTAAAATCATATTTAGAATGCATTTTCTTAAAGGTGAAAGCTTCATTAATACTACTTTAAAATTAAAGAAAGAAACTCTAGTCTTTCGTCATTAGTTTATACTGAAAAGAATTAACAATCAAGGAA
This sequence comes from Chrysina gloriosa, assembly GCA_038088585.1. Taxonomy (NCBI): domain Eukaryota; kingdom Metazoa; phylum Arthropoda; class Insecta; order Coleoptera; family Scarabaeidae; genus Chrysina; species Chrysina gloriosa. The sequence continues at coordinate 18,999,740 of CM076091.1, forward strand.
TTAATACGATAGCATGAACGTCATTCAAAATGCAACACGCAGAACTAAAACCTAAGTAGTTGTTGGTGAAAGGTGTTCCAAATGTGTCCATCATTATCCTGATTATAGTCTCAGGTGTTTATTGTCTTTTAAATTAAAACATCTCCACACGCAGCCACTTATTAGCTAAATTATTGGTAAGTTAGAACCAATAAAGTTCAACAGCTAGCTTCCGATCTCTTGGTTAGAGAAGACTTGGTCTCTGACAGCCATACACATCTGTAAACTTACTATTAAAGTTGTGCGAAAGAGGGGAGCGAGTAATTGCATAAGAGGCAAACAATTCAGGTAGGTCAGTTGTTTTAGTTTAGCCAATCATTGGAGTATCAAAGTGTCCAAAACAACCGTTTGGCATGTCTTGAAACGCTCCTGATATTTGCCGAGATAAAATTAAGGTTGATCCAAGACTGCTTAAACAGTATAAGGTTGCGGGTCTTTAATTCGCTAAATAAAATATAAACACTAATTGTCACTCTGTAATGAGCAATGTAAGCCCTATTTGCTTGACTCTTGATGTTCTCCTTGTAGGTGATATTTTCTGATGAGAAGAAATGGAATTTAGATGGACCAGATGGGTCAAACTTTTATTGGCGCGATTTAAGGAAAGAACCCCTCAAATTTTTCTACGCGCAACTTTGGACGCGGGGAAATATTGGTCTGGGGAGGTTTTTCAGAGGTAGGAGTGCACGAATTCCAGTTCACCTCATCTAAAATGAAAAAGTGCCGACTACATTGCTGTGTTGCATAACAATTTTAGTACCATTCCTGCAGCAACACTCTGACCAAAACTGGATTTCTCAGCATTACAATGCTAGAATCCACATAAGCACAGAAACTAAGGTTTGGCTTGGCAGTAAAAGTGTCGGTGGTTTGCAATATAAAGGGGGCTTATAAATATGATACGCACCTTACTTTTGACGTATAAAAGGGGCAAAAGTACATTCAACCTTGATTATTACCAACAGAACCCTAAGTTCCTTTAAAGCCCAGATTTATTGCAGATCCTGTTAAAACTTATATGAAGACATCTGCTAGATCACTCATAAGAATGTGACGGTTGTCAATAAAACTAAATCGACTTCGTCATTATACTCTTGCGTTTCTAAAGCCGACACTATCATTTTTAACGTGTCAACAGGAGCACATATGCGCATGAAAATACTAACAACGCATTAAAAAACTTATTACCCCGAATATAACTGTCACTTTTAATAAGTAAGCGACAAGCTGTAATGAATCACGCGTATTATTCAATTTGAAATATGTTAATTAAGGGGTAAGCGTTGAAATAAAATATATGCGTTCCTCCCGCTTCAACCGCGGCCGGTAGACGGGAAGGAGAAAAACTGAACCAGAATTAAACTGCAACACCTTCGATGCGAGCGGATGGGTGACACAAGTATAGCCGCCTCATTTCAACGAATGTGACGTATAAGTAGATGAGGCGGCCGTCTTCCCTGCTTACTTTTTTCTGGGACGACAAGAAACTTTATTAAGGGATGTGATATACAGCCGTGACAACTCTTTAACTAACTTCGTTAACGGTCTTCGCTTTGCGCAGTCAACGGCGGAAGCTGATGAAAGTGAATCGTTACGAGGATAAACAAAATTGTAGTGTGGGCTGAAAATTTATCTTCTGAGTTCGTTGTCTACCGTTCTAATATCCAATCGGTCAATCAAATCAGTAGTCACACTTAGCAGTTGAAATAGTATAGAACTTTAGTTCAATTAGAATAAGTTGCATTTCTTACATCATTCTTACATGATTAGGGCAGCAAAAATGTGAGTCAAATTTTCCAAGTAGATTAAACATCTCGAAACTATTTTAAACATTGAGTCAAGAACTCAGATGTAAGTTACATTGGCAACCTTGTTGCATCGTAAACCTACTGGAAGCCTATACAGTAAAAAAACTAGAACTATTTGCTTATGTTATTTGATAGCAATTGGAAATTGCTACATTAAATCGCTTGAAGGCAATACGGACACGAAAATAGAAGAATCTTATTCCAGTTTACTGTGGTATTACCGGGGGTCGGCCTCTGTCAGTTTAATCACACTGTCCCGTAACTGTTTGTAAAGAAATTTGTACCAAATACTTTAAGAAGGCCCCATAATTCCCATTCAAATAAAAATGTAGAGGATTTTAAGAAGCTATATTTTTTATAAGATTAAAAGCAATAGATTAGAGTGAAATATGTCAGAGCTGTGCTGATAATAGTACTCGGCATTTGACAATGCAATAAATATTGTCTTATTGTTTGCGTTGTTTACTTATAATACTGGGCAATAATAAAATTGGTTTTTAGATGAAGGTACCAAATCCTAATCGAATTTAACGTTGTGAACGCAATTATCACCCACAGGAAGGGTCGTTGACTTTCATTGCTGACATACTGATATGTTGTTTATTGTATAGGCGCTATTCCATACGCATAATATTAACTACAACAAGTGTGGCTAATAGACCTATGCTGACCTGACGGTAGAGCCTCTGTTGATAGGTTTGCAGGAGGAATATATACAGTACTGCAATTCCTTTATCCATGAGACAACAGAAAATTGGCTGGCAGTAGATCAAGGAAGACTGACCTCCGAGGGCACCTCTTAAGCTTGGGGAAAGGAATATGCACTACCCACCATTGGTATAACTACACAAAATCATCATTTCTTCTTTACATATCAAGTTCGACTTTATCACAAACTTGGTACAAGGCATGGATAAGAATGGACTAGCATTGAACTATCTATATGAAAGATTCTCTCGTCTCAATGAAGCCAAAATGAAAGAGGGCGTTTTTGTAGGGCATCAGCTTAAACAGCTTTTTAGTGACATGAAATTTTAGAAAGTTCTTCAAAGTAAAGAGAAACAGATTTGGGACTGTTCAGTGGCAGGAAACTTCCTGGGGAATGACAAAGCAGCAAACTACAAGGAACTGGTTGAGGATATGTTGGCTTTGTTTCATAAATTCGACTGCAATATGTTCTTAAAGATCTACTTTCATGACTCCCGCCTAAATTTCTTTTTGATAACTACGGAAGTTGTCACCAAGACATTGCCGGTGTGGAACCATGGTACCAAGGCAAATCATCCACGTCAGTGCAGGCTGGCTATTTTTAGACGCTCATCAGATATACTATCCTCGTCAGTTACAAACGTCAGGCCAAAAGAAAGTCACAGTCCTAAGCAGATAAAATATTCTTAACATATATTATAATGTTTATTGGCGTACCCTTCCTAGTCGTCCCGCCGTTGGTTGTGTATTTCATTTTTGAACGCGTCCACTGTTTCTTAGGCCTATGTAAAACATACACTCCCTAAGTTCTCCCTTACACGTGAAACACAAGGGAAATCACCAGCTGCCAGATCTCGACTATCTGGCGAATTGTTCGTGACAGTCGAATAATCGTTTGAGTAACAATATGAGCACGAGCGTTATCAAAATACAAGATGCTCATACTGCTTGGGCACTCTTTGCGAACATATTGGACGAGTTAACTAGCTTAAAATGTCAAAATCAAACAGGATTTGTTGAAAATATCATATTCCTCAATCAAGTAATGTAGTACCAAAAAAGAGACGGTGGTTCCTAAAAATTACTCAAAACAAAAGTACTCTTCATTTTCTATGCTTAAAGAAGTTCAAAAAATTATCTCCACTATTTCCGAAATCTACCCAAATGTGGAACCATTTCCAGTTTGAACTTCATAAACATCGTTTGCGACGCATGCAACTTGTTGCACCATGCTTTTATTTATTTGCTGAGAGAAACTAATTTTCCGTTGATATCTTCCGCCGATTGTGTCATTCTTCTACTTCTTATGAACTTTGTGCATAGAAATTAGTGACAATATAACTTCAGAGAAAAGAGAAGTGCAAAAACATGCGAAGCGCAGCAAGAAGAACAGCATGGAAAAAATTGAAGTTGATAATTGAGAACTAGGTATAGAGGTGGGAGAAAAAGAGAGAGACAGGGAAGACGGGTGGAAGGTAAGATGGATGGAGATCACAGGGTATGGAATGGGACTAACGAAAACAGAACATCAACAATCCAGGGAAACAGGGAAAGAGGGAAAGATGGGCACATGTAAATCTTGAGAATCTACGAAGAGGGGGCCGTAAACAATTCAGAGATGGAGGGAAAGAAATATAGAATGAAGTTGATTGCAGCACAGGAAACTCACAGAAAGGAAACAAAAATAACAAAACCGGGGAATTATGTATTTTTACGAATGATGAAAGGACAAAGCTAGTATACTATTATATATATATATATATATATACTAAAATACAAACTCAGAAGGATTATGGAAAAGTTTGAAGTATCTGAAAATTGATTGGTTTGGCGGATATGACGGTAAGAAGGACAACAAATAATAAATAAAAGACGATGTTTATTATCAGACCAGAATCGAGATAAGGGCATCCCCTCACAACATTACTGTCCAATGTAGATATGGAACAAATAACAAGGGACAGTAATCGAAATGGGGATCTAACGTATAAAAATCAGTAAATAGTTAATTATCCGGATGATGTGGCGATCATAGCTAAATGTGCAACAGAACTAGAAGAGACGATAATTAGATTGGTTCAAATAGCATATAAGGACAACCCTAGAAATAACTACTAGTCTAGACAAAATTAAATTGAAGAGGTCCATGAATTTGGGTGGCAGAAAACCTACAAATGTAAAAAAGAAGTGGAGGTTGAAGCGAGAATAATGGAAGCAGAGAAAAGTGCCGGGGTTCGGTTTCAATTTTCAAGAAATTCGGAGTTTATGAAAATGAATTAAAACCCAGGACAATATGTTGCTGTGAGACTTGGGTACTTAACAGGAGAACCAAGGGAAAAATGGTGGGAGCGAAGGATGAGAAGAATACTGGGGAGAAATAAACAGACGATGGATATGAGAGAAGAACAAATAACGAAACTTTTGGAATATATAAGGAAACAGTTATAGATAGAGTAATAAAGCAGAGGCGGTTGCAGCGGTTGAAGGTCACACAGAAAAGATGACGAACTGGAGGTCTAGGAAAAAGGAGATGGTTTTAATTGGCCCGGAAACAAAATGATATAAAATTATTACACATTTATTACATAAGTTTTCGAATCATTTGTTACACTTTTTCGTCATATATGATTGTTTCATTGAACCATATACGCACTCATGTGTCTTTCCTTCTCCAAATGTTGAAAAACCCTGGAACTAAAAGTAGATTAACATCTCAGCGATTAAACGTTCTTATATACTTTAACAGTAACAAAGTTGAAATATGTAAGTATGTTTGTCCTAAAATAGCATACTAGAATATGAACGCGATAATAAATAAAAAGTTTCTAACAATGAAAACCACCCAAATGATGCAATCCTCAGATTTATATGATGGGTTATTATTTACGCTCGCAGACGCGTACATTCTGCCTTTCATGGAGTTCCTGATAGGTATGCGAATGCAGATTTGGACCGCGTCGGACTCATTAATATGCAAATCGAGCTATTTATTTAATGCCACTTCTAATCCATATGCATGGAGAAATGTTCCTGAACTCCGCGGATAACTAAATCGAGCTCGGTCTGGGAAATATGATGAGATTTATTCGTATTCGTCGTAAAGAAACATTGATATTTCAAAATTGATATGTGGTTGCCACGAGCGTTTATTTAAATTTACTGCGGAAGACAAGTTTCTAATTAAAATGCTTGCCGCTAGTTCGTGTGAGTGGTAATTAATACTATTATGTAAAACTTCAGTCTATCAGTTCTATCCCCACAAATTTTCTCAGCCTCTTTAGAAAATTGCAAAGCTTTGGAAATTGCATTTTCAAAGTAGAAATTTTGTAATACACACTGCAAAGTATCATAATTTAGACCCCAAGTTGATGTCTTTAGTTTAATTGGTTGAGCAAAAAGATCCCGATAGGGCAGAACAGGACCATCTCTGACCGAACACGCTTTACAACCGTAGCTTTCATATATTTGTTTCCTAAGTATAAAAGCCTCCTCTTAACTAAAACGTAGCAAAGGCGCAGTAGTTTCAACTACTTTATTACAGAATCTGCACTCAGGTCGATGATAGTGGACCAAGCAATGCTTGGTAAGAGTGCTAACTATGGTCCCGAGTTGACTTTTATTAGGTTTAGAAAGTTCATGGTGGCATTGCAACTCAAGGGGACTTGTATGAAGGCATTGCTAAAGCTTTGTTTGCTGTTGCCCGGACCGGAGTTGGTCTCCAGATCAGCTCCATACAGCAAGCTCAGATTCCGCGAGAGCAATATCCGAGGATTGCCTTCAGTGCTTCGATGAGATTAATTAATTAGGTAAATTAGGTTAGACTCGTAAAGCTTTTCCAGGATTCGTTTGTAAAGTATAAGTACTGAACCGACTCTTAGGCTAGATTCACACGGCAATACACAGCAGGCTTTTTGCAGAATAAGCCTTATCGAATAAATAACGGCACATACATTGAGTATAAAGTATAAGTATGGAGCATAAGTTAGGCTGGATTCGCATGGCAATACACTGCAAAAGAACATGCGGGCTCCTGCCGTACTGATTTCGGAGCTCTCCGATTACTACATATGCTTATATGCTTACCAGAATAATCCCCGTTGCGGTTCTCTTGGGCCCAAGCCAAAATAGCAACTATCGCGATTTGATAAACTGGGGTGTAACCACCAAGCTGTAGTTCATATCCTTAGTGGAGTTGTTTTATTTCTTTGCTTTTATCTACACTTACACCACAACGTTGCGTTGCATACTTCATCAGATGCTGCGTTTGATCTTTCTATGAGGTTAACTTTGTTACTAAAAGGCGCTTTTATATTATCATTCGTATGTAAGTCGCTAAGTATTCAAAAAGATCTTGTTCCGTTCTGGAGCCTACAGATTGTATCTACAAGTGGTCACTATCACCTGCACAATGGCAATAAAAACATGTAAGCTTCCTTTTTGGAAAACCAAGTTATCTGTTATTTTGCATAACGTTTAAAGTACTTTAAGGAACACTATATCACACCGGTGAACTCCTACCCACAATTATTTAATTACATTTGGAGACACGTATTTCGACAGCAGCGGGGAGAACATCCTTAAATTAGTACGATTGCGAATGAACTGCCAATACAATTTAAGATGGATCAGAATTCGCATATCTACTACTATCGTATCTCAAATACTTGATAAAATAACATTTTCGTCGACAGGATTGTGTACTAAGCCGATTTAAAAGCTTCTTGACTAGCACATACCCGAAAAAATATTTTGTTGCTGGAATGTTCCATCTTTCTGATGAACATATGTGAAATATCAAGCCAAACTGTCAAATAGTTTCTACTTTATTATGTTTTGCTTGTTGGAGTTATAAAATATTTATATAAAAGGTTTGAAGGGAGATAAATTTCATCCCGATATGGTAAATGTATTAGAGAACGATGCTCCTTTACGAGAAACAGTATTTAATTAGCTTGCTGAATTTAAACGTGGTCGGACAGACCATAGACAGACGTCAGTGATAAAGCACTAACAATAAGTGGACGTCGAAAAACTGCTACTAGTGAAGAAATGATTGATTCTATACATAATCTGGTCTTGGATAATAAACGAATGACTACGTATGCAATTACTGAACCTGTGGGAATATCAAATGGTCAGGTATTTCATATTTTGAAGAATGAATTAGGGTTGACAAAACTATTGACAAGGTGGGTGCCGCATTCGTTAACTTTGGATCCAAAACGAAAAAAGTGAGACTTTTACAACAACACTTGGATCGATTTACAAAGAACAACACTGATGTTGAGCGTCGATTTATAACTATGGAAGAGATGAGAAGGTTATGGCATCAGTTTCGTGGGATGCGAAAGAAATTTGGTTAATTGATAACTTGCAAACCAGTAAAACAATTACAGGAGAATATTATTACAACCTTCTAGATCAGTTGGATGTAAAAAGTTTGTAAGAAAAGATCTGGTTTACAGAAGAAAAAATCATCTTTTGTCAGGACTGTGCGCCTGCTCACAAGTGCGCTTTGATGGCCAAAATTAATTAAGTTCGAATTGTTCGAACATTCGCCTGATTCGCCAGATTTAGCTCCCTTTGACTTTGATCCCAAACCGTAAAAGATTTCTGCGTGAAAAACGCTTTTCATCCAATGAAGAAGTTATTGCATCTGCAGAGGGGTATTTTGAAGGCCTTGCAGAAAATTACTGCAGGGATGGAATACATAAACTGGAGAATGACCGAAGAAAGTGTCCAGGGAGATTATACCGAAGCATACAAGTATTTTCAATCATTAACCAATGCTGCTTCACACGTAGTCTAGGAAATTTTTACATCATTAAACCTGATCATGGACCCCAAGTGAAATAATTAGTCTGGGCAAACAACGATAATTACGAAATAAGTTACGATAGCCTACATATACACAGAATTACTCGCATACAGCATACTGACTAGAATGCGGAGTTGGCGATGTTGCCTTATTTCGTAATTGTACGCTGTTGCTGCTGTTTGTCCAGGCTAGAAATAACTCTGCGTAACTGCGTAATAAAGAATTATAAAGTGTCAGCAAGCAAACTTAACCAAAATCATCCTAACACATTTATCTGCAATCAAAGTGCGCCGATTCCTAAATAACGCTAAACCACGGGGGATGACGTGTGCAGAATGGAAGAGACCGCGTGTATACTCTTGTAAACGGATCTAGTGATAAAAGGTATTTGAGCCCCTTTCAATAACGTTCAGCCTGCCAGCAATGAAATTACGAACGTTATTTTCCATTATCACATGAGCGAATTCATATATTCGCCTTTAGATAAATGTCCCACCCCGCTTAGATTCACTACAGAATCCCTAATGAAATCACAATTCACTTAAGGCCGATATTCATCGCCGGCCCTCAGAATCTCAACCCCGGATCAATCCCTTAATGACCTGCATTAACGAATTACCGGCTAAAGTCGTAAAACTGCCTCCGTAACGTCGAAGAGCGGTCGTTTTCCTAAATAAATTCGCCCGGATTATTTACTCCGGGTATCAATAGATAATTCGATGAAATTTGTCATCCGGTTCCCCTCTTATTAAGTGCTTGATTTTCGGCGCTTGTACTCGCTATGTAGTAGGAATCCCGCGAACCCCACTCGAATAATTTATTCCCGACGGGGTGCGTTTCGCCAGCCGCAGAATGCGGGGTTGTATTTGCGGACGCTCGACAGACATATTCCACTTACGGTTTTGCGCCTCGCGTTATCATCCATCCACTTTTACTACCGTCGAACGCGCGCCGTAAACAAAACATTCCGTACGATGCCTCTGTTGTGTTTCCATACATCGCATCGGGAGGAAACAATAGGAACGCAAAACAATTGCGTATCCTCGCGCTCAATCTGCGACTACTTCTGGCGTTTAATCAGTGGCGGAACCCCGCCGACTAGATCCAATAGCCGACGATGCTAAATTGAAATGAATTGGGTACGGGTGGCTTGTCCGCTCCGCGCCGGATTTATGTCCTCGACCATGTCGGCAAATTTTATTAAATTGTAATTCGTTTTACGTCGTCGCTAAATTAAACTTAGGCTACGGTCTCTTGTTCGAGTTATGGAGATTGGAACTGTAATTATCGCAGGATTATGACAAACGGTTGTTGAATTAATGAAAATCAACTGAAACCGAACTGCCAAGGATATTCCGGAGTTCAACAGTCGTTAATTCGTTTTATTGTCGAGACATTTCATCTTAATAAACTTCGAATCAAAGTGCGAAAGATTTTAGGGCCATTACATCATTTAGTCCTACTCTATACATTTCGCTTTGGGACAACACTAACTAAAAACTGTAAATAGTTAGCTTCACTATCTCATTTCAAATTTGAGTATCCCTATTTAGGCCTTACATACGGAGATACTTCAATAACCATATACATAACAAGCCAGTAAAAATGAACCAGAAGGCATCCACGAATTCACTGAGGATGTCAAAACTTTTGGATTCTAGTAACTTGTTACACCCACGAGTAGATCACAGTAGTGTTAAACTTCTTACAATAAACTTATTTTTAGTTATATCTGGTGTTTTTCTAGAGGTATAGAACTTTAGAATGAAATAAACCGCCTAAAAATCGTGCCAATGGCCATGGTATTGGCTTTATCGGGAAGATAATTTTATGCCATTAGTGTTCAGGTATGATGGACATGTGGGCGTCTGGCTCTAATAAAGCGCAATCGGGAAGTATCAGGAAGTATGTTGGCAATAACGCGGTGAATGTTGACTTCCAAGTCATCCACCGTCCCTGGTGTAGCGACGTATACAAGCGACTTTACATATTTCTACAGAAAATAATAAAAGTGCTAAATCACATGATCTTGGAGGTCAATTCACAGGTCACGTATGCAATGTTATGCGCGCATCAAATATTTCCTTAACCTTCCTATACTCACGTCAAAATGAAAAACGTATACTATACTATATCAATCGGTCTCACAGACCGTATGCGTGAGTATAGGAAGGTTAAATAAATTGATTGTGGCGCTCGCTGTGTGGCATGTTGCACCATCATATTGAATCCACAGCTCTTCCATATAATTTCCATTGAATTGGGAAACGAAAAAGTCACTAATCATGGATCTATAGCGCTCTATTTTGATCATCATTGTTGAAGAAATATGGACCAGTGCTTCCACCAGCATATAAATCACACCAAGCATTGACTATTTATGGATGTAACGACATCTTAATAGTGGTTTATGAATTTTCTACACTTCAAAGGCGTCAATTTTGCTTTTTGACTAGGCACTCAACCAAAAATGAGCCTCATTGCTGAAAAAAATTTTGTGGTTAAAATCAGGAGAGTTCCTTGATCTATCTATCCCGTTTTCGGTCCATTCACCGAACAAACGGCGAGAGTCATGCAATTACGATTCTTGCACGAGCTGGATATTGTAAGCCTTTAAATTAAGTTCTTGCCGTAAAATCAAACGTTCCAATTGCTGTGCACGATCGCAAATCGACTCATTCGGGTCTTCCGCAATACTACATTCTGCAGCAGCAGCAACTTCTTCGGGGCGCACTGTACAACGTCCCTGAGGATGCGTATTATCAATTAGAATATGCATGGTGCGACAGCGATCCATGGTTAGTTCGAATTACTGTCTCGGATGGACGACTATGTCGACCGTACTACGGCCTTCGAAATAAATTTGCACAATTTCTAAGCGTTGTTCCGGTGAAATGGCATACCAAGATGAGTACAAATCGACCGTCAACTCTCAAATTTGCTGTCGCGAACTACGTCTACATGAGTTAAGTACCTGAAATATACTAAGGGATATTGCGTGTGATCTATATAATCTACGCAATGGAATTGAAGCTAAATTCCCACAACATTCCAAGCATCTGAAGTGAAGGTACAAATATGTTGATTTTTAATGAAACGTGTTTAATAAGTGCGCAGATAAACAGATCTTAATGAAGAAAGTACGAATAAGAACTGATATGTATCTGCAATATACTAATGTACTTTTTGAAGGGATGGGTAGTTTGGTAGTAAACAAAAACAGAAAATATCCAGATGGAAGGAAGGTTGGAAATGTCATTTCCAAACTCAAAATCCTCTTTAAAATTCCGGATAGTGTATTGAAGCGTTAGTCTTCTTTAAGAATAGAGATATAAAAGAAAATTGTAGACCAGTTAGCCTTGTGTTTCATCTAAACAAAATAAACCACTGTGAACAGAAATTGCACACCAAAAAAAAAAATCAAACAAAGGGGAAATGACGTAAATACAGTAGGGTTTTATAGGACTATAGGATAAGTAAGTTATAATCTTAGGCTGATACAACCTAAAATATGGGAAAGAGTGAGCGACAAATAACATTTAGCCTCCCAATTAGTAATTAGAGTAGTGTTGAGATTGGGAACTAGAGATACGTGGTAAATTTATTTGCTAATACTATTACTACTTAGTTGCGCAGAGGGCTTCCCAAAATTCAAGTTTCCGACTTCGGGCGGGGTACGTATTGTTGGAATACGTGCAGGTACTCATATGGAGATACATATTTCTCGATTATCGGGTGATAAATCGTGTTTGAGATATGGTGTCAGTTGCAAGAAGATAATGTAATAAGTCGGCATCTGGGAATTTGTAGGCGTTATAAGTAGGATAAGATAATCATGTTGTCCCAGCATAGTCCTAACAGCTGGAGCAACCAATCATTGATGAATGTGTACGAATTTGAATTGCTTTGCCACCCGGCAGATGTTTACACATCGCATCAGACAGACTTATGAGGTAGGCAAAAAGTGATGGAAAACTGTGTAAGTGGATGACATTTTTCGAGAATTAAATGCTGCTGTTGTGGTCGTGCACATTTTTTGGGTTCTCAACTAGCGCTAACTTGTTTGCTCATCGAAATTATGAAGTAACAAAGATACTATTCTTTTCTTCTTCTTACAGGCATCGGTCATCGCCTACCTGCTGTGAAGCAGTTTGGCTTATTGTTTTCTTTAGATATCCACTCCATCAGGCCGGTGTCCTCGATGAAACCTACCACCTTGCAATGGGAATCTTTATGACGTCTTCTGGCTGCAGGTACCAAGACCAAAAATTTTTAATTCTTCCCCTGACATTCACAAAGGACAATCTGCGAAGTTTCCTATTTGTCGGAACAGCTCGTACAAATAGGATGATCCACTATTCTTGTGGTGCTGATATGTTTGATAAAGTGGAAGTGCCCTGTTGACAGGGCTACTGCTTTCCCAATTTAGCCCTTGCTTATTTACAGGAATTGTGTTTTGTCCTCTGAAGGCTCCGAAATGTAGATGCTAAATTGCCTCTATCCCGCTGTGATTCCCTAGTGTTTATCATGCTTCTACTGGAGCAAGTTCCTCATCTCATAAGGGAAGATTACCGACCCGTACATGCCGATTTAGATAAAACTTGATAATTGTATAGACGTGGCAGGACTATGTAAGAGGCCAATTTCTCTTTGTGCGATTAAAGCCTTTGAAAAGGCGAAAAACATGAGTGGTAAGAAAGGGTAATTTTTTATGTTGATTACCGATTCACATATGTTTTAATAGCTCTCTTGAAGCGCTATCTGTTCATATATTTGAATATTTCTTTCTTGAAACAATTCCAGAGTAATTGCCAAAAAAAGAGGAAAACAGACCAATTTTCAGGGGCGCTTTTCATCCCTTGGTTTTAACCGCAAAAACAGAAATCGACCTCTTACATAGTCTTACCAACTCTACATAATTAGAGAAAGTTAAGTTTCATCGAAATCGGCGTGTGCGGTGTGGGTACCTTTTCTTGTCAGTTCAGGAGTTCCAAATGTAAACCTCCCTAGCGTCTTCGTTTCTTATTATGTCCCCCGGTGTGCCTGGATCTACCATATATTGATATTGTTCAGAAACTACATAGAATATTGGTACTCGTTGACAAACTTTGAGAAAATTAATTTGGTGTGCTTGTGTTTGTCTCAGCCATATAGAAATTTTAATTCGAATAATTTCATAATTTTCTCTCTTTTTTTGTTAAAATGAAAGGTTAATTTCAACCTTTGTATTTACACTGCAGCAAACCGCGCTGAACTTTTCAGCTATTAAAGAAGCATGGCAATTTGGAATTGACATATGTAGTAACGTTATGTCTATAATAAAGCCTCTTTACAATAATGAAACTCATTCATAAACCAAACCGATCATTATTAATTACGACTCCACAAAACTCCTTTCCTCAAATGTTGGTACCTAATTAGAGTAAACCATCGCCTCACCTCAGAACCTTAAATAGTTAGCATTCAATCTCCGGAGATATACTATGCTAATTTTCTGTTAGGCATTGCAAAATGGTCGGCCAGTAATGAATATTATTACGCATAATTATTATGTGCAACGGCAAAATATATACCATTAATATTGACAGTAATAATTAAGTCCATATATTTGAATATGTTGTATCACTGAACGGCGTGAAGTACGTATTAGCGGGCATGCGCCCGATAACATTTTTCCTTAATCTTTATAATATGGGCTGTAAAATGCTATATAATAAGTACCTCTGGTTGTGTAAATACTAAATTGCATAAATATGCGGTACATACACCTCCCTCTTTTGTTTATATAAGAATTAAATTGTTGTGCGACGCCCTTATTATCACCTTGAATGTTGTTTTAAGCAAATAAAGTGAAAAAGTAAATATGTATAATATATACGGCAAGCGCTCGATAACGAGAACAAATTCAGACCAACCACATTATCGAAATATTTACATTAGCGAATTATTAACAAACAAATTATTAAAAGAAACCTTTAATACGCCAAAATAAAAATAGAAAAGATATTCCAACAACCTTTTGTAAACACTAAGGATAACAATAAGTCAAAATAGCATTTTATAATTATGTATTAAAGAAAGAACCTCACCCAAAAAAGTTTTTATTAAGCCTATTTTTGCGAAATCAAAATTGCATATGTATATATACGCAACTAAGATTCTGTTTTTGCTATAACAGAATCTTAGTATATACATAATTGAGTTATCCCGGGAATATACACGATTAAGTTGAAATATGGATATATGCTACATAAATTGGGGATTCCCCTACATAATTGGATAACTCGGGAATTGATCAAACTGGACTTTTCACAAACAACTTGTAACGCTCGAAGTTATTCGTAGGTGATCGGAAATTGCGCAGATGTCGCATAAGCGTATATATACATACTCGATCCCTCTCGATTAAATTCGATCTTAGTTGATCATCGCCTTCGTGGATCTGTTTACGTTATCGAGTTATCGAACTTACAATGCTTTTACGTTATCGAGCGTTCCGTATAATCCTATACTACGAATTTTGTGTCCACATCAGCGCAATGTTGGCAATATCGGATGTTTACGTTATCGATCGTTTGCTGTATTGCAAAGATGTAAATTGTACCTACCTAATAGATCCTAACGCAACCTAAGTTTTATCACTACCGTACGGGAAGTAGTTGGTTTGTAGGCAAGGGTAACTGTCACTTGATACTTACTTTCATCACAAGCAGCGTAACTATCAAAATGAAGTGAAAAGTCGTAGCGCTCGTATGACTTCACCTCCAAACCCCTGTAGCGTTAACGGCAGATATGTGTACTTATGCATATACACTTTGTCTATTTAGAGTTTTTACTTACGTCATAAATTTTTGTGCATGGATCTTTGTCTGTGAGACAAGCGCAAATCGTGCTTCTATTTTCACCGGCAGCACTTCAGAAAAATAATCGAATTAATAGATCGTCTTTTTCTCCTACGACAAAAAATAACGTAGATAAAAACTTTAAATAGACAAAGTGTAGGTACCTACGTATGTACTCTGATTTTACAGAAAACAGAAATCCAAACAAGAGATCCAGATTGAAAATTATATTTTACTGTCAACGTGATTCACAAAAGCTCATAATAATCAATAATAATAATTTACAGATAGTATACAATTTTACAAGAATTACAAATTCTTTGGCGGAGAATCAGTAAGACAAAGAGATAGAGAGAAATATAACGATAGACTTTTAAACATTTCGATATTTTTTTCTTCGTAATAAAATAGACCCAATATTATTATAAATTAATAAATGCACCACTTATTTAGTCACATATTTTCGATATATAATACACATGATGGGAGAATAGGCTGTAAGAGTTATACAAAACGAATGGATGAGAAGCTTTTCGCAAAACTATGCCTGCTTTGTTTCCTTGTTGATATGTAACGATACCTTCCACGCACTTTATCTTCTCCGCGCTCACGAAACACATCACAGACTGAGATGCGGTGCCTCGTAAACACAAAGCACCCAGCCCAGTGGCGTGTGTATTCTACATTAATATAAGTTACACAATAATTAAATTATTTATATATTTACAATATATAGAATCTCAGTAATAAACTCAATTGAAAATAAAAAAGCTCTGTCCGTATCTGCAGATAATATATACAGCGTTTATACAATGTCATCGATAACAGGTAGTACGCTGGGGCCCGTTGTCTAGCGATAGCTAGGATAGAGCAACGTGGGGCCCCACCTACCTCAAACTAGCCCCGGCGGCTTCACGTCTAACCCTGTAACCATATCCAAACCGCTCATGGCAGCTGAGGGCGGCGGGGTATTGTTAATCGAAGCCGGCGAATTGACATTGTTCGTCATATCGCTCTGGCTGTTCTCTTCGGAATCACTGCACGATTCCGAACTACCCTTTTGCCGTTTCCGTTGTGAGTTTTCACGTGCTTGGCGAGATGGTCTGATCTCATAAAACGCTTATTGCAAACAGGACACGCGAATCTTTTCTCGCCCGTATGCGTTCTTAGGTGTCTTTGCAGTTCATCCGACCGGGTGAATCTCTTGCCGCAAAATAACCAATTACATACGAACGGTCTTTCCCCTGTGTGCCACCGTAAGTGAGCTTTTAAATGCGAAGTTTTCCCGTATACTTTTCCGCAGCCCGGTATATGACAACTATGTATATTTTTCTTTCTAAGATGCACACCTGCCGGTCCTAATCTTTCGGCTTCTTGGCAATTGGGACAATCACATGTTGCGCGGCCTGTGTACCGTCTCTGAGAACGCGGTGATGGTACTTGAGGAGGTAAGCTACCTGCTCCTGATGTGGGCGAAGGCGCCGAACCGGTAGGATGCAAACCGAAAGAAGCACCGACTGTCTGAGCACCAGGTAACATCGACTTATAAGTATCTTGAAGAAGATGTTGCCCTGACGATAGCAGGTGATTAGAAGCTGCCAATGAATGAGTTAATGTCGAATAATCTGATGAGTAGTTGGCGGCCATTTGGGCGTGCATGCCCGCAGCTCCACTCATATCCAACCAACTCCCAGCGGTAGCCGAATGCACATCCCACCATGCGTTTGCCGAAGTAACGGGATCACTTTTAATCGCACCGTGATGGCTTGCACTAGACATTGCATTAAACGGCCAAGGTTCGTAATGCCTTGAATATACCGAACCTAAAGCGGCATGGTGAGCGGTAGCTGCGCCCTCAACTTTCCCCAAAAGCGACGATTGATGATGATGGACGTGAGAGTTGTCTGCTACGGCAGGGGTGGATGTGGCTCCCGGGAAATAGAGATCACTACCGTAAGAAGCGGTGGTAGGAACGCTCGAGCAAGATGTCATCACAGGTCTACTGGAATAAGTGCTGTTTCCGGCTGAAGACCTTTGCGGAGGAAGGGAACTGGCCGTGGAAACACCTGAGCCTGGAGATGGTGCTCCTTGAGGGCTCTTCTTCCAAGGATGAAAGCCCTTTCCCACAGCGGCATCGGCTAGTGGCGGCGGTGATTTCGAACTTAATTTGTTGCACTGTGCTGCTAACATAGCTAATGGTGTACCCCGAAGGCTTGGGTGTTCCTGAAACAAGGAAAAAATTGATTATTGAAGTTACTGAGTAAAATTTTTAGCAAAGTAAAAAACATAGAGATATTATATTAGATATCTTCAAATGTCCATCAAATTAACCACTTCCCTCGTTTTCTACAATTTCCTGGATTCTTTTAGGATCTTCAGTGGTAATCAACCGCTACTTTTCTGATAATGGCGAAGTGATGGAAGACTTCTAAACTATTGCAAAAACTGAATGATATACTATTGGAATGTTCTGATAACTATGTATTACCATAAACTTTATACCAATAAACCTGATCCAGCAGGAAATAAAGATGAATAGTATTCACGATGAACTTCATGATAGTGATGATGGTTGTGATGAAGTTTTTGACGAACAAAATATTCAAAATTCCTCAGAAACGTTTATAATTCACAATTAGGAAATATTTTGAATAAATTGAAATTGCTACAGATGGAACTAGTTGTGACAAAATATCGGAATCTACTGGAAGATTATCATTTTACATTTTCGAGGACGTATATATCTTGGACCAGGTATACGATATGCAGAGAAGGAAGAGAAAGAAAGAAGGATGTATTTTTCAGATATTCTGTTTTTGCATTGAAGTTCAAAAGTACTCCTTTTTGCTAAATTATGCTATATACTTAAATGCAAGTACACCTAATTCTGTACCTTAAATCGACGAAGAACATTCGGTTTAGTTATAGTTAGCATCTCCGTTTGGAAAATTATTGAATTTCTCTATATTTTAACAATTCCTACAGGACTCTGCATGTATCGACACGTAATGAAGCAATTGAATCTGATCGACTATCGTAAATTGTCTGTATTCCGAGAAATGGGGGAAAATCATGAAGTTTTAGCCATTTTTTCGCCTATACTTTTAGAACCGCCAGGAATTTCGACTTGAAAACAATTTTCCGCGAATATCATCGGCAAACGCTTGAAGTTGATGTATAACTTACTTTCAGATATTTCGCTTTTTCTTAGAAGTTCAAAGGTACCTATTGAAAAATTTGAGAGAATCCTATTGTTACTTAATTTCGGCGAAACTGCGTGCATTTATGATTTCGAAGGTATAGAAAACGATTCTGTACTTTAAATCAACGAAATACCTCCGGTTTAGTTGTAGTTAGCATTCCAGTTAAACGTGATGATCCAATTTTTCCATATTTTAACTATCCCTAGAGGATTCTGCATGTATCAATAACTTGAAACTGACGAATTACGTCCTGAACACTGAAAGATGACAGTGTGCGTCGTAATGAAATAATTGAATGTGATCCGCTATCGTAGTTGGTCTGTATTCCGAGAAATGGGAGGAAAATCATGAAGTTTTAAAGATTTTTCGCTTATACTTTTAGGAGCGACAGGAATTTCGAGTTGCAAACAATTTTCCACAAATCTCATCGGGAAAAGCTTCAAGTTGATATATAACGCGACACACTTTGAGATGTTTCGTTTTTCCGTTGAAGTTCAGAAATACTCCTTGAGAAATCTGAGAAAATTCTATTGTTTCTTAATTTCGGCGAAACTTCGTCTATTTATGGTTTCGGAGATGTAGAAAACGATTCTGTACTTTAAATCGAAGAAATACATCCGATTTAGTTGTAGTTAGCATTCCAGTTTGGAAAATGATCGAATTTTTCCATATTTTAACAATCCCTAAAGGATTCTGCAATGTATCAACGACCTTAAATTGACGAATTACGTGCTGAACACAGAGAGATAACAGAATGCGTCGTAATGAAACAATTGAATGCGATCAACTATCGTCATTTGTCTGTATTCCGAGAAAAGGGGGAAAATGATGAAGTTTTATCGAATTTTTGGCCTATGCTTTTAGAACGGGCAGGAATTTCGAGCTGCAAACAATTTCCCCCGAATCTCATCCTCAAAAGCTTCAACTTGATGTATAAGACGACCCAAAACTGGAAAGACATTTCGTTTTTTCGTCGAAGTTCAAAGGTACTTGTTTCTGCTAAATTATGCGATATACGTAAATGCGAGTACACGATGGAATCTCATCGTAAATTATTTGAAAGGATAACAAAATATACATTCGAATTTGCTTGTTAAACCTTTAAATATTGATCTAGTCCCATTATTGCCAAAACCATCTCGTAAATTAGAAGAGGCGAAAACAACGTCCAATATCGGTTTCGAAACTTAAAAAATGCCGCATGCAATTTACCAAAATGTATTCCCAGAAACCCATTTCCTTCCTATTAGACCTTTCGTCCACTTACGAAGATTTAAAATAGATGGAAACGCGTCTGCCGAGACGGCCGCGAGGGTCTCGCGGGCCTATTACCGGCGATCGTGACACAGGTAGTAATAGTGGCAAGGGGTCGCGGCAGTAAATTTGACAGCGCTTCACGGCCGAATTTTGGCGGCAAATCCAATAAAACGGCTCGACGGCGGTAGCTTAAGCAGAAACGGCAATCGATTTCAATGCAAATGACGTACAAATTCGGGAGGGTCACTCAGGAAATGAGAGCGACTGATTTACTGTAGCCGGGCCACCCGAAATATTAACTTTTCGGTTCGCAGCCGCGCACGCACGATTCGAAATGCATTAAATAACACGCTATAGATTAGTATTTTGAATTATCGTCGAGTGAGTTTCTCACACTAGGGCGTGGTGGAGGTCGTCCGATTTAGGAAGTAATTAACGGTTTTGGTCGTCGTGTGTGATGGTGTGCGTCTACGGTAGTCCGTATCCAATATACGCTATTATATGTTTAAAAGAATGCTTAAAGCAAAATTTCATAAGGCGGCTGGCTAGCCGCTAAGGAATTGATTGCGGTATAAGTAAATTGTTACCAGATTTGTTTTAAGTAATTATGAGAGGGTGAGTTTTAATAACCTCTGTTCTCGCCTCGAGGAAATGAGGTTGATCTTTTAGTTATGGGAAAATCCTTTAACATGATCGAACTTTAATGGGTGTTTAGTAATGGTAGAAGCATTCGTAAAGATTTGCTGCAAAACGATTAGATATTAATTTTCAAAAATTCCAGTACACACGAAATATGTATAATGAAAACGGTCTTATCACTAAAGAACGGCAAGGAATATTTTATATTGATTTTCCATTGGCAGTTCGTGTGCAGTACGCACCAGTAGTAATAGGTAAACTGGATGCACACTTCTATCTTTATCCTTTCTTCTTCCCAATCGGGTCGTTTTCGTCAAAGTGTGAAAATTAGTTTGATAAGGTTTTCTTCGTTGTATATGAATGCGATATGTGTATATGATGATTTTCCAGAGTACGGCAATCAATAATCCTATGAGCTACGTACTGTTACTCGAATTAAATTTTTGACGCTACTCACTTCAAAAATATATAATGCCATTCTCTCACGTAGATTATTGAGGGACAGATCAACAGAATTGTTTCTGCTGTGTCCTGTGGTCCTAACAATTGATGAACGAAAATCAAAAGTCTGACGGAATTGCCAATGTATGTGAGGACGTACTAGGCAACCGACATTGTCACCAAACCTGAGTGCCTAAGAAGTATTACAGCAGTGCTATATATATCATAACAGCGACAAGAACAAGATAAAATAAATATGTTCTAGCGGATTAGAGTTCTCCAAGTGATCTAAGGATAAATAAGTGATAAGGAAGAGAGGGAAGGCTCACTTACCTATGTTTCATAGGTTTAGAAAAGGTCTTTGAAAAAAGGTAGACAGTGAAGACATATGGAAGACTTTAAAGAAAGGAAGAACGGGCGAGAAAACAATAAACGGAACAATATGTTTATTTATAATACGAAGCAAATTTTGTCAGAATAAGACACGAAGAATCACAGAGTGTGAGAGTGGAGAAAAACAAGATATTTAGAAGAGTGTACGAGGCACGAGTACCAAGGAGAAGAAGAAGAGGAAGACCAGGAAAAACCTGGGCAGAAGAAGTAAAGAGAACGGCCGAGAAACGAAGTATAAATGGACCAAAATCCTTGGAAGAATACAAGATAGAATAAAGTGGAAAGAGCCCTGCATGGGAAAATAGAATGACACTTCGACGAAACAGACGAAAGGGTAAAAAGGCTTTAGGATTAGTAGTAGTAGCTGCAAAATCTAGAAAGGTATCAGAATAAAAGTCATTTTGAAGCTGTCATTCCATTAACTTTCACGAATTTCACGATTAGTACCACATTAATCCACAATATAACCATTTTAAGCAAATTTCACGTTCATAAGACGACAAGACTGACATAGAATAAGAACAGAGGTAGCAAACAACACTATCACAGAAGCAACATAGAAGAAAGCAATGATAACTATTAAGAAAACATATTTGGGGGGCCAGTTTATATGATCGAGAAAAGACACTGAATTATCAATGTCAGTAAAATAACAAAAAGTGAGCAAAAGATAATGGACTTGATTTAAGGAGGTTTCCAGGCCGGTTAGCAGAAGGGCGGTACGAAAGCTGGTCATCTGCTTCCCAAGGACCTGAACAAAGTAGATTAAACAAGAAAAGAAGGAAGAAGAATATTGCATGCTTACAAGAGAAGTTAGGAATTGTCGTTTTAGAAGTTGTTCTCGTTGTTCGGTTAACCGAATAGTTCATGATGATCATAATTTCAAAGATTGTGGTGGATTACCACGTATTCAAGATGTATAATATATCTTACAAATAGAAGGACTTATGCTACTGTTCGTAGATAAAACCATAGCTAGAACAGCCAGGTTTTATGTTGAGTTTATATGTTATCTATTTTATATTTATTTAGTCGAAGCAGAAACGTTTTATATTGCTTTGTTTAGGTTTTCATTCTCTTTTATTTCACGACTTTTTCACGAAGCAAATTCTTGATTAAAATACTCATTTTACGACTCATCCAATTTATGGTTCGAAAACGCTCTCACTAGATAGCTGGCGATTCAGAAAATTCTTTTCTGAGTTTTCACACAAGACGTTTTCCTCAATAGCCCGTCAATATTTACTGTCGGGCGTAAACGAAAACGAAGATAAACCGAAAAGGCGAACGGAAACAGAGCACACGTTTGCGTATACACAATCCACATTAGAGTGGTTGACGCCCAGTGGCTTTTCTGATTGGTAATGGTGATATCGGACGATAGGGGGCGCCTGGCTACCGTTTACGATTGCCTCGACCCTTTACCATTTGCCGTCGGGTGTCGAAAAATGGGAACGTCACTGTAGGAGATTGGCGACTAATGGATTGAACTAAAGCTTTATGTAACTCTTCTTATTCGCTTGTATTGACTGGTATCTTCAACGAGAGCAGGTGGAACAAAATCGGTACCTGGACAGTAAGTTAATGGTTGTTGTCCTTCAAGTGGGATTTTTGTGGCCTTTTTATAGAAGTGTACAGGACAAGATCTGAATAGGAAGAATCTAAGGACGAAAGTGCAGAACAACACTGAATGTATCGTATATTGTTGTAGTGAAAGGTTCCATAGTTTCCTGGGAACGTAACAAAAACAGCTACCTAATCATTATTTTGTGTAATTTCTAGAAAATAATATCGACTTATAGGTAACATAAGCAATAAAGTCGCGTTAACATGATTGTACATGGGATACTAAACCAAATTACAACCCACCTTTCGTCTAGAAAGGTAAGAAGCTTTGATAAACTTTTAAAATCTACTTTAGTAACCAGTACTCACTTTTAACTAAAGATTTTAAGGCCAAATTCGCACTTGCTATATCCATTAATATCATGTTTATTTGAATTTTGAATAACATCGATATGAGGTACTGCATGTTCAAGTGATGTCAGTGTAATTATTTCATTATGGGGGTATTACCTCAAGAGTTTAGTAAAAGAAGATAAAAGCACGTACATGCTATATACTTGGAATCAAGAGGTTCAAGCGCTGGGTCACAAATTAGAGCTATCAGCTAACGTGTACGAGGAAGATAATTATCTTCTTATCTTGGTCTCAATTTTAATCCTTGTCGACTACTCCTCATTCTTTACGCAAGTTCGCTTTTCCCTTGCTCGGGAGCACACATGTGCAACTTGAATTACAACTCGATAAAAAATACAAAATCACACAATAAAATGGCCCAAACAATATTGTTAGAGCTAAAAGTGTCTTAGAGAAAACTAGAGCAAAGCCAGGAGATTGTCATCTCGACTTGATAGTTGTTCAAGCGCTTTCGCCCTGGAGTTAATTTGAGAAAGTTAAAGCAAGTTTAACATCTGCACAAGAGCGGTAAGGTGTGATTGTAATATTAAGTCACAAATGTTGGATGCAATGACATAGTTCATAAGCTGACAAAACAAGGATCATTTATATTTTTATATCCATACAAAAATAAGCACTATTTCGAAGAAATGATATACAGGATATAAATACTAGATAAAATGTCCAGGTCTGAGGTAAATGAAACAGCTCATTGAAACTTACGAGCATTTCTCAGTAAAAATCGACAACAAAATCTTTAGCATAGCAAACTTAAGCTAACAAGCAGCACATGAATGTATGGTCACAAAACACCATTTTAATTGCCAAATCTAAGACAAGAACCTATGTATCTCGTTTAGTATCGTTATAGATAGAGATGACGTGCATATACTACCTCAATGTTACCATTATCATTATAGTTAAGTGATATTGTTATTGATTAAACCAATCTAGTGGGTGCAAAAACTGATTTCCAGTGTTGAAGAAGAGAAAGGTATAATTTTTATCCAATTGCTGCGTCATTCTAAAACGCTGAAACTTTCACTGTTGCAAGAAAGGCTTTAAGTCTCGAAAGATACCCGCGATAGTCCAATAAAAAAATTTAGTACAGTATATAATTAAAGTGGTAACAATTAATACACAGCACATGTAAATCGTGTAATAGTCATCAAGTGCGATCTTAAATTGTTACAGTTTTTGTAATGCTGCCAAAACATTGGAATATTAGGAACGGTTATAAAGCAGGAAATCTCTTATTAAAAATACAAATCAACATGATTAATGTGAATATATCGTAGAGGAGACAATTTGGTAAAAATTGCGAAAACATTTCAAACTATTGGCATTATATTAATACACAATGACACAGACATTGAAGAGGAAGTTAATGAAAAGTTATAATTTGTTAAATGGTTTGAGCTTGCGAGAGCCAATACACTTGAACACAGACGAGGAAGCTATCATGACAACAGAAGTCGAAGACGAAATCAGAAATATAAAAGATAGCAAGGCAACTGGATCAAGTCACATACCAATAGAATTAGTTCAGGCCGATATAAAAGTATCTACCAAAATCTTATACACACTTATAAATAAAATATAGGAAGAGGAAGCTGTGCCAAAGGATTGGACAGAAGGAATTCTTATAAAGATACACAGAAAAGCGATGTGGAAACGCAAGACCAATAACTCTACTGCCCATAGCCAGCAAAGTTATGACAAAAATTATGGCAAATGGAATCAAATTTGCCATAAACATGATTCTTAAAGAAAATCAAGCATTGATCAGAGAAACAAGGCCATGCACAGATTACACTTTTAGAACCCCCAGCTGGATAAATTTTATAAATTCTGGGAAAGGTTTGAATTCAACACCAATACAAAATATGTGAAAAATACTTGAATACCACGAATTGCTAGGAAAATATAGTATAACTATCAAATTAAGTTGGGAAAGATTTACACTAGGGATTGAACGTACATCAGCGCTATCAGCAGTAAATGTTTATACTGGAGTAAACCAGGGCCAGAAGAAAATAAATAAAAGGAGCAATAGGAACGAATAAACAATAAGCTTACCAGCACACTAGGTTAAAATCTTAATAATACACCGCATTACTGTAGCCTAGTTCCAAAATTTAGAAACTTTTCGTACGATCATGAAAAGCTTAAGACCTGAACAAGGGTATGTTGCAGAGGTTTTACATCTTCTTAAAAGCGTTGAAATTGATACTTGGATCTTAACACCAGCAATGGATTCCTTTTTTGTTTCTTGAAAATAGGTTTTGGCTTGTTTACTGGGGAAATAATTTCGTAGAGGGAGGGTGTTGAAATGTAATCAACAATGAAACTATTATTTTGTTTGTAAGTTGCTACTGTTAAAATGCTAAAATGGTAGTACTCACACGCTATATTTTCTTGTAACATATTTAGTAATGTGCAATAATCAGATAGCTCCTTAAAAGGTATTATAGTAAAGTACTAAAACTAGGGCTGGTTTTATTCTTGATAAGCGTGTGCAAAGTACTGAAAATTGTAAGCGTTTACTTCCCACGTGGCAAGAAATACCGTATCCTTCATACTACTTTAGACGAATTTTCTCTTGCATTCAGATAAAAATAATAAACTTCAAATGTAAACAAAACTATTGTCTTTTATTTTACCTCGCCACTTGGCGGTACAAAAGACAGTAGATGATGAAGAAAAAATCTGTTCTATGATAAAACTAACTGTACGTCACCAATGACTATTTAATAGACTGCCGTTAAAGACATGTTCTCCTGACATTAGCCGGTCATCAATCTGGGGAGGTCAGGATGCTCCGGACAAACCTCTCGGCTCTTCCTCCGGTTCTGTCCAAATAATGACGGTAGGGCTACTTTTCCACTAACCTTTTTCTTTTCCACCCTCATTCCTCAACGTAAGTCTTTCTCCTTCACTTCGACCACAATATTTCCATCCATCTATATAAGTGTGTGTGTGTATTTTTGTTTATTTCCTTTTGTGTGGCTGTGCGTGTCTCGTGGGCGACTGTTAGGCGCCAACATTTCATTATTCCCTTGATTAAAGTGGTCCGAGACGAAAGTTGGCGTTTTCGCGCCGACTCTTTATATTCCTCTTGCGTCTTCTTCGTCGCGCCCGTCGTCTCTCGCCTCGTCCTCGTACTGCTTTTTCGGGGAGAAAAGGAGGGTCAGCGCAATTAGCCCGGCCCGACGATTAATTAGCTACCCGCCGGCATAGAGGCTACCGCTCGAATTACTGACTGGACATCTCTTATTCTTCGATAATTGCCCGAGACCGTTAGCCCTGTAATTTCTCTGGAGACGGATTAGACGGGATAGTGAGGTTTTGATTACTAATTAGATGAATATGAGTACCGAATGTTGCTAATTATATTTTGAATCAGCAGATAGATCTAAGCAAATTAGAAGAAGAAGTTAAATTGGCCAAGAGTCTTGCACTTCTTCTCAAATTTACTTTGATTGACTATACTAGATTTTATAATTATATATGTCATTTTATAGACGCACATTCCAGTACCTGTTTTGGATAATGATCGACTGACTACCTTATTGTCATACAAAATGGAGTATTTTTACGCGACAGTTTTCAACTTCTCAAAAGCAACTTCTAAGTTTTCCATATATAAAATCTTAGTTACAATGTGATTCCTAATATTTTAAAACCACATTTTCTAATCGTATGGAATATAATCCCTTATCACCTTACCTTCGCACATTTTTGGCATAAAAATAAACACCGCAGCACACTAAGATTTACAATTACACTGAATTAAACCAAAACTACCAAAATTATCTCAATTCAAGTTACGTTTCTTAAGTCATTATTTCGATATAATACGTAAACGCGATACCGAGGGGCAAAACACAGCCATTACAAACCAAGCTCGCAATTACGTTGACGTCAAGATTTCTGTTTATATCAATTTCGCGTTTCAATTAGCACCACGCAAAAGCTCGCCTCTGACCCAAATCGTCCCCACAAACCCTCAATAGCAATTACGGCGTATCGCGTCATTGCGTGCAATCGATCATTTAAGCGTAAGTCCTCGCGGTAGTAATGCTTATGTAAAACGTAAAATCCTAGTCTTGGTCGGTGTTAATGATGGAAGCTTTTTCGAGTTTCATCCCATTTAATAATAACATTCGGTATGTATGTATACTATCAGTTTCAGTGCCTGAAGAAGCTAGAAATAATAGCAGCTAGTGACATGGTACAACTGGAAGTAAGTTTCATTGGGTTTTATGGACTGAAAATTAATGATTTGTAGGGTTTTTTCGTTCTTATTTCGTACTATATTTCTTCTGTTATTTATCCGTTCATAGGTAATTATTTAAAGTTCACAGGTGCACATATTGTTCTTAACGTGGCTCACAGCTCTGTCTTCTATCCCTTCTGTCCTAAGCAGGTAATCTTGGACTCTGTGGTTATAACACATTATTCGCTGGGAACAATGAGGTATTCTTGATGAGCATGGTAGTGTCTTCGCTATAACTACACAACAAAACGTTTTGAAGATACATAAGGTCAGATATTCTGCCCAAATAAAGAAACTATTTCTGAACCGCGAAATAAGCACTTCCTTTTCGTGTATAAACCTCTACGGTAGCCAAGTTAATATCTACTTTTCCTTAATCATGTAATGTGATGATTTCCTACCACTAAAACTTGTGGCAAATCCGTTGTTAGTTTATTTTAAAATTTTCATTCGCTACGCTTTGATCGTCGCTATTAATTTTTTGACTTTCCCAAGATGGACGTTTTACATTATGAAACAGATTTAGGAAATCAGTTTTGTGAAATTCCATCGCTTTCTCGCTCCTAATAACAGACCAATATTTTAAGAAGTTTGTTGGATGTTTCAGTTAATTTTCAGAAACTCATAAATATCACTGCATTCAGACGTAAAATTATAAGTATTGGAACAGGTAACTAGCCAGGTGTAAGACTGGCTTATAATTACGATTCTTACGTGGTGCGAATAACAGTACAGGAAACGATATTAAAATACAGTTAGGAATGCCAGTTATGAATGCTTTCCAAGAATAGTAACAATGCAAATTAGTTATCAATCATCATGTTAATTTTATAGTTTCTAGGCCATTGACACTGGACAATGTATACTATAGAATTTAGTACCATTCCATCTTAAAACATTAAACCTATGTTCAGTTTCTTGGAACAATTGGTGCAACAAATATGCAAGTTGTAAACAATTCTTGGCAATCGCACGTGTACGTTTAACCGTCTCCAATTCTAATTACCATTTGTCCTGATCGTTTCACCGAAAACATTTGCTTTGAATTATGTTGATGAAACGGTGTACTGCTTGAAAACAAAATTTACATAAAAAATTATGGATCCGGTGGGCTTCTGTGATCGCGTGACTCCTGATCCTAATAAAATTACAATGTGTTTTCGATTCTAAGTTTCTCTTTTTGTTCTACGTCTGATGCCACGACGAAGAAAACAGTAAATTCAAACGTTTCTAGGTCAGCCGGGTTATTACTGCGTCAAAAGGGGCATGTGTGATAAACTTAGGTGTGACGATATTACGATTGTATCCTGCGCATGTAATAAAAAAGCATGGAAAATTTCTATCATGGTTGTTACTTAGGTTAAATTGATTGAAAGATGGCAATTTATTTGTTAACTTCGATGGTATCTTCGAGAACATGCTTTTCTTATTTCCTTTTATTGAACTAAGGACCTGGATAAAACATTCTCGAGGAATACGAAGGATGCTCTCTCCGCTGAGGACCGCTTCGAGGCAATGATAGCTTTCAACAAATTTTGTTTCGTATTTTAAGCTAGTTGTTCTCTTGTTCAATGCTGCGGCCGTCAACAAATATAGTTGAATATTTTTAAAATACATACGTAAGCGTCAAGTTATCCTTGGTATAGAAAATCATGGACATGAACAAAGAACATTATCGAGTTCTGATTTTTCACAATTTCAAGCTTCTGCTTCAGCCATAAACGATGTTTCCGGGAAATCAATCCAGTGTTTGGTTACAAGTTGCTTCCATAGCTACCACAAATGAGTGCTACAATGAATTTCAGCTTTCTCCAAGTGACCTCTTTCCAGGAAATCAATCCATTGTTTGGTGACAAGTTGCTTCTGTAGTTACCACAAACCACAACTTTCCTCAAATGACCCTAAACTTCTAAGCCAAAAACGAGCGACATTACCGAAAATTACTGTAAGGAGTATTTAATCACCTTCAGAAAAATTAGCATTTGAAGATACGGAAACTTTGATTTCCAATTAGATTTTCCCAATTTTATCCCACTTCAAGAAGTGAAATGGTACAAATTCATATTATATCCCTTTGGCAAATTGTCGTCCAATCTAGTGTATAATATAATTACAGGTGATGAAAAATGGGTATCCTATTATGATGCCGAAGAAAAGCAACAATTGATAGTTTGGGCCTTCGAGAATGAGTCGCCTATTGAACGGCGAAATCGAAAGATGGTCACCATATTTTTTTGGGAATCTCTAGCTATTTCCACTGTAGGACTGTGGGTTAAGATTGAACGGTTCACTACAGTATATTTGCCTCAAGTGCTCGAAAATATTTGCAAAAAGCGTCCAAGAAACATACGATCATGTACCTTGATAATCGCTACTTGCACGATTGAATATTTGAATGCCCAAAATATCAAATTAATTACTCTTTCATCCTATATTCAAAACCTGACGCCTAATCATTTTGTTTTGTTCCCACGAGTAAAGGATTAGTTACGGGGTTACGTTTTAATAGAATGGACGCGTTTAAAAACGAAAATAAGCAACCAAACTCGGGAGGATTGCAGAAATTCTTTCGGGGATTTTGGCGGGTGCAAAAAATACTTGACTTTGAAGAAATATATGCCTTGAAAAATTTGTTAATAAATGTATTCTGTCAACGTATGTAGACCAACCCTTGTAGGTACAGCAAAATCTCGTCATTTTCGCTTCTACTTTTCTTACATTTTTGAAATATCATCGTCATGGTGGTTAATAATTTATCTCTTCAGTATGGATCTATATAAATATATAAATAGAATGGTTTTTTAACATATTATGAAACAGCATTTAACGATTTTCCAATAGACGACATATATCTACATTTTTGGTGATAAGGAAATGCGTCTTATGTGATGTACTCTCTCGCCATTATATAAAAGAATTAGTATTGCCATTCTCTCCAATGATGTTTTCCGTAATTTTCCAAATCAATTTTGTTCAAATAAAGCAATAGATTACGATTAGGTGATTAGATCTTTGACTTTCACAATGCTGGATTATCCATAATGGTGTTTACATATACAGGAATAATGACAACAAAATTAGCTTCCTATAGTAGTTATGTAATCGTGTTTTTAACGACGATTTCAATTTTACAATTTCTGAAACTAATCTCGGTATTTTTCGTTAACGTTCTCGATTGCTTCGTGAGGGTTAGTGGTGATCGATCGAAATTTTACAAGAATGATTAAATTACAATCATAAGTCGAGGTCAAGATAGAAATTTCTAATTTATCTCAATATCTAATATCCAGTAATTACAGTTCTTAACCATGTTTATCCAATCCGCTCAAGTGGTTCATTGATCAGAACGCAATTAGCCGAAACGAATCGGCTGTTTGTATGCATAACAGCGGCTGGTCTCGAATTAAATCCTTCGGATGGAGCTTTGATACCATTAGGAAAAAAATGGGAGATATCGCGGCAAACGGTAAACGAATTACGGACGTAGATACGCGCGAGGGATTAGTTACTATACGTGCATTAGACGATAGATCAGTTGATTCTGATACAGATGCGGATTTAATGGTTGCGGTCATTTTCTATTATTATCGCCCGGTTTTTTCATTTCTAATTTATTTCCTATTTCATTGCGACAATTTTAAACGCATAAACGTGCGATTCCATCGGTCTAGTACATCGTCCGAACCGGAAAAATTAATTTCGCCGGCGTGCGATAACAGAGGATTTTACCATCCAGCTTGATGATAACGGATAGAAAAAATCATGATGAAAATCATCAATGATTTTAGTTAATGTTGTCGAACAATTTGCATGACATTAATATTAATGGGAGCTTGACGTATTTAATTTGACTGGTTTTTTATTCGAAACATCGTCCGTGAAATAGATAATTTTTTGAGACAAATGAAATTACGATCAAATAACAGTAATTTACAATCGTCAATTGCAAAAGCGATCGTAAATATTTACGATAATGGCCGATTCCATAACGAAAGAACGAAATGCTGTTTAAATTCTTGCTACTTAACTTGCCGCAAATGGTTAATAGAAAGTTGAAAAAACGAATACCTGCAATGAATTTATACATGTGTAACTGCATTTGCAATCATATGCGACTTATTTTAAAGCAGTACATGCGGTGACTGGAGGAACGCGATATCACTACCAGTTCTGCAAGAGGTTGACTATTGCAGGAGATTAAAATAAAATGGGAGCATACTTGTAGAGAAAAGGAAGATTAACCAATATTTATCTCATCTAGATTATACTGTTTGCTTAAAGTTAAGTTGTAACTAATGTCTTCGAATTACATCAGCAAATATTTCGTGATAATCATCATCGCTCATAGGTTCCTAGAGCTTTCGGGAGGAAATAGTTACAAAATCAGGCAATTTAGGAGACTTATATTTTAATCACATGTATCAAGTTACTTTCGAAAATATATATACAATGTGTCTTCGTATTGACTTCACTATAGGTATAATTGGTAACAAAATTCCACAAAGAAAACAAGTATTGTGTATAAGTTGTAAAAAAAATGTAAGTTAGTTTCTTTTTTTGAATAAAATGCTCTTTTAGAAGCTTACACAGAATGTTTGTTTTCAGAAAAATTAATGTATCTTTCTAATAAAATATTTTATTAAAAAAAAAAGAAACTAACTAACATTAATTGCTTCTTTGACAACTTGTACAGAATGCTTGTTTTTCTGTAGTTACAATGCAAGAATACAAAAAATATTGATGTAGTCCAAATGGTCCGATATTTGCGAAATTATTAGTGTCATAATTTCATATTCTGAACAACATTTCTCAATAACACTTTGCTGCATTATTGACCGAAATGGCACTGCACTCCGACAAAAAATGTTTTCCTCCCAATTGTCATGACAGCCATTGATTTTAAAAAAGTAAATATGTGCTTGAAATTGTGTTCGGACCAAGAAGGGCGGCATTTCAAATCGGTAAAAATAAAATTCAAAAATCTTTGATTCATTTTACCTATAGTGAAGTCGTGGCACACGCTATATATACTTATATATACATATATATCTCTATATATAAAAATGGATCGTGGTTTGTTCGGATGCTTAGAACTTGAAAACGACTGGACCAAATTGAATACTTCCTTCTGCGGGTTTGTTCGTAATTGCTACGCGAAGGTTTAAGGAAAAAGAAAAGTCGAAGAAAATTTTGAGCAAAACGAAGTTTGCCCTGTAACCTAGTATATATACATATATATATCTGACCATGAAGTAATTTTTAACGTTCACCCGACAAGGGGAAAACCATTAAATTTATCTTAAGGTAAAAGTAATGCTTCCCTATTTCTCTCTTCGCAACAACTTGGCTTCTTGACATGCCGTGATATCTTGCAAAAGTTCGTAGAGTCAGACCACCAAGTCATCCGTAGCCTTCACCCGATTTGGATGGTAAACAGAAGGACATTGATATTTTTTTATCATGTCTCCTTTAACTATGTTCCAAAGCAGAGATCCGTACAATAAATCTCTGTAACCAGGAATGCATAGAAAGAGGACTCCGTAAAATAATGAATTGCAGATGTGTAGAGGACCAGACGATGTTAAAAGCTGGTAAATCGGTTAGATTTGGGTGGAAAAATGTTTGGAACTGGTATTCCTAAAGCAGCTGGCCAACAATAGGATAAGATCGATGTCGGTATCAGAACATGAAGGAATAAACGGCAACGACATTGCAGACAGCCTCGTTAGAAAGCAATATCCGACCTCAATTTTCACTAAAAACTATATTATAGGGAGAATACAAGGATATGGAGAAAGATTTCCTACTGAAGGAATATTTCAGGACTTAGGCAGGCAAAATAGTTCATCATGTTTTCTACCGCATAAAATTCCTCGAGTTACAGAAAGAGAATATAAAATTCGTTACGAGTCTCCTCAATTATCATTGGCTTTCAAAATCTGAATAGAAGGAGAATACTACAGCAGACACTGTGGAGCACATACTCTGCATGAATTTGTCAGCGTGCTTCGCTCACAGACAAAATATTTTGGAAAGGCCGCCAAGGAGCCTGCCGAAGTGGGCACTGTCTGTTCTTGAAGACTTATAGCCTTTGCTAAAGGTGTAGGAATTCGAGGCCGACCATTCATTAAGGTTACATTGCAAAGGAGCAATGATAGCTTCATGTAATTGCCAAGTACAAGTTGCCGTGCGACACACCTGAAAATATACAATCCGCAAAATTATATTAGGTATCCAACTGAAACCCCGTTATAGTTCCTAATCCTAGTCTGTTAGGAGAGCAAGATTGCAACTCAGAGTATTGGCAGAACAGAAGGGAATGGAAAAAAGATGTGACCTTGATATCTTAGAGTATGGAGAGGATAAGGGTTATGATGATATCAAAATCAGAAATCGTTTAGATTTATTTTGCAAAACGTATTAAAACTATTGAAATTATAACTTAATTTAACAGTTACTAAATTTTGTTCCTATTTCCCTATTTAATTGACATTTAAGCGATCAATTTCCTTTCAATCAATTCCAATCGCACGCAATCTCCAACAAAAGAAACAAACTTGCGTATACATCGAGATAAAAAAAAACCATACCAATCTCTCGCTAAAGCAATTACCGATCGTTTCGATGTTCTTTTGGTCACTTAACAGCTCGAAGGAACCGCGATATGATCTTTTCAATAAACGTCCCATCGCTTTTTCACGAAAATCGCACGACGAACCAGCTATTTGAATAATTGTTAATTGTGCGCTGAGACGGTCGAATCGCGATGAAGACCAAAAATTGAAGGATCTTTTTCGAGGACGAGATGTGCGGCCTTGCGCACAACTTCTCATCGTTCGGAGGTGCGCGTCCGTGTGAATTATGTGAGAAGGTACGTGAATACCACGAGACAGCATATGGATGTAATTGAAGAATTATAATACCTTATTTGGAAACCATTGCAAAAGGAAAATTATTGTCTATAAATGTTTCGTCGGTATTTACCAGAATGGTAATGTCCGCTTGACAATTTATTGCTAATTGTTTCGATTTCAAACAGATCTTTCCAATCTAAATGAAAAAGTCAAATGCAAGAATATTTTGTACTGTTTATCATAATTCTTAGTATTTTAATAATCAATGCAACTTACAACGCAGATCAATGGAAGAAACTATACTAAATCAGGGTAAAGTGCTGGAAAATTAATTAACATGAATGAATGATTATGGCCAGTCGCTTTCGAACTAAATGAAGGAGACTTATGCCCAGCACTGAACCAATAAGAACTGATAAGAAAGGAAAAGATTTGGAATTTAATATGAACATAGACATCACCTTCATTTTAGAAATTAGTACCCTAACAAGAAACCTAAGTACAATACCACTAGAAACTTAGATTATTATCTTATTTTTGTATCTGGTACTAAAAATTTTACGTGATAAGTAGTTCTAAAAGTACTGACTCCACTATAAATATCGACTCCTACTGCCGAGTGTAAAGTAATAAACCTTGGTAAAGTAACAGCCAGCAGTTTCTGAAAGCGAAGATGGTCGGCAAAAAGTCCTTGAATGTTACTTACTATAAGTATATTGTTGAATATCATCCTTAAAACTTCTTCGAAGAAGACTGCTTCATGAATTTCAACGCATGAGGAAAAATCACTTAACCACAAATCTATTTATGCTCTTCCATTTCTCCTTCTTCTTTATTCAGTATTTGCTCTTCCCAATATAACGTGTGCGCCCTCCAGGGATGTTCTACGTTTCCCAAAGATCTCCATTCTATTGTTGGTGCTAATTTGTTTTGTTGCTTACTCGGTATGGTATAGATCTTGGTTATCTATACGTCATCTTCAGTACTGTCATCTTTTCCTCTCTAACCTAACCGCTGCACTGTTTTTATATGTGATTTTTAATATCAAGCTCTCAATATACTTATTTTTCTGGATCAACACCCATGTTTCTGTTCCATGTGCCAATACCAATCACTAGTAAACATCATAAGTTTTATCTGGACCAATATTGCCGAGATATATTGATCCAGAATTCATAGTGCCAATTTTCTTTGTTGTACCTTTCTTCTCTTTATTTCTTAAATTATAACTGAGATTTCAATAAATTACGCAGATCAATCTTGTTCTAGGTAACGCCACATGTTTGGGTATTTCATCAAAAAATTCTTATGAGATTGTTATTAATCAAATGACGTAAAAGTACAACAACAAACTGCAATCCGTTGTGTTGCTAGTACCTCCGTGGGTTGAGATCGAGAAATTGGCAATGTTTTGGTTTCTACCTTGTCAGAATTGGGGAAACAATTGGAATTTCATTTTAACATATTAAAAACTGCATTTATAGCACCGTCTGTTGTACATTGAAGCAAATTTTTGTGCATGTCTGTAAGAATCTGTAACACTACACACCTGTAGGAGCAACATAGTCTGCGAATCAGTTATTTAGAAAACTATGTTACCAGACTGAGAGAATACGATTTTTCTCTAAAAATATTACAATTTGGTTTGCAAATTCGTGCAGATGTGCACAGAATTACAATATTAACTTTCCACTTTCCTGATGCCCTTTAGTCAGTAACTAAGCAGTAGTATCATTTACACACTTGTATTTAATTCTAGCGAAGGAGAACCTGTTTCAGGTTTTAAATATTTTTTGACATTTGGTATAATGCTCCACGTGGAGTCTTCAGTGAAAAATTCTGGTGAGAGATATTAAGCTGAAATTGTAGGTGTTTTTATCTCTCCTGCCTTTCAAGATGAATGGTCAATTGAATCGCGTGAGAAATATAAGCAACAGATCATATTGTGCCATATTTTAGCTAGACGCAATTTTCCTCAAAATTTTATCTGTATCAGAAACTTCCTGTGAAACGGATGGTCTTTCTCTGAAATCTGCCTGATATACATTGTTTACACAAACCGTAAAATTATATACGTGCAATACGTATTTCTAAAATCATTGGTAGCACAGTTCTGAGTGATACAGCATCTCTCCTTTCTCATAAGTTGTTGTAATAAAGTCTCTTCAAATTTTTTGATCAGTTGTTAATGTTTCTGTCATCATGGGTATATTTATTATTTTTGTATTCTTTATTATATGTCTTCTTAGGTTTTCGGTGGTTTCATTCTTGTGCTACACGTATTGCTCCTGCCTCCAATACATCTTTATCTCCTTCAGTATCTGTGTGTATCTTACCTTGCAGGAGTTGTTCGGAATGTTTTTTCTATCAACTAGTTTCAGTTGT
Source organism: Chrysina gloriosa (assembly GCA_038088585.1). Lineage (NCBI taxonomy): Eukaryota > Metazoa > Arthropoda > Insecta > Coleoptera > Scarabaeidae > Chrysina > Chrysina gloriosa. Next base: position 19,036,365 of record CM076091.1, read on the forward strand.
TTCTCCTACTATGCCTAGATCTTCATCTCAACCGTGGTTTAGAGCCTTAGCCTTTGCTTAAAGTTGTAGCTCCATAGAAATTTCTCATATCCTAATTACTCGCTCTCTCTCTTCTGATACTTCTTTCAATTCTAGTAAGTTTTCTACCCACTTCTTTAAATTTTTCTTGGTCCTTTCATACTTTTAATTGTATTCAGTTTGCATTTCCTATGAATCTTCTGGTGTTGCTGTATTATTGTATTTTTAATTCTTTCCTCTCATCATAATACGGTAGATAGATACTATTTTGATCTGATAGCGTGCGATATTTACCAGTAGAAAATATTCTGCTTTTTTTTGTCCATATCCAACTTACTTTTTTAACTAGTCATCATTCAACTTCTACTACTGGCTTCCTTTTTCATTATCAAATATGATTCTTTGAACACAGTAGTAATTTGGCTGCTAGATATGCAGACGAAAACTTTTTGGAACAAAGGTTCTTTTCATACTTAACAGTACGAGCTAATGTAGCTTCGTCTAAACTTTATATCTGTTGAGTCTTTCGTTTTGATCCATTGTACTTGTGATTTTCCCAAGATGGTATTTTATCAATTACCCACTCAAATTTCTTACTTACTATTTCAGTCAATGATGTGTACCAAAAGCACTACCTATTATTAATATATCATAATTGAGCTTTATGATCACACATTGATCATCATTTTCAGGTTTCGTACGTAAACAACTTTTATGGACACCCGAATTCTTTTCTGACAACTACATATATTAATTACGGAACCAGCGTCCTGTAAAACCAGAGAATCAATGTCAGAGCATTGTTCTGCGTTTGAAAAACGACAAACACACCAACCCAAATATAAACCACACAATAATCGCCGTGCGTTGAACATTTATCATTCGCGTATATTTCCAACGATGTACCCGCGGGATCCTGCCATAAAAACGATAAGCCGGAAATAAAAATGACGCCGAACGTAATGGGCAGGGAGACAACACTGCATATAAGTGCTTTCGGCGAAGCTCGCCAGTCAAAACCAAACCAGAAACGACACCTTTTTCCGTCGTATTCGTCAACGCATCGCCATACGGCATTAAACCCCATATTTCAGCTACGTCAAGCAGCTGTCTAGTTAGCTCTTTACCAAGAGAGAAAAAATACTAATCAATTTTGCATTACCGCTCGGTTATTAGGCGGTGGATATTTGTCAGGAGAAATATGTCATTATTAAAAACGCATTTCGAGGCTCGCGCGTGTAAATATATCCACGTTGGGACGTGTTTGTTGTGTCATTTCTTTTTCATGTACCGTCGCTCCTATCCATCTCATCTAATGGTGTTTGATTGCGTATTACACACCGACATCGACCAGAATTATATAACGCGTTCCATTCAATAAATTGATGGCGATTTTATTCGAATTAAGGAAATAGCTGCTCATCAAAATAAACGGTTCAATGACGAGATAGCTGCAACTTATTCACTTATATCTGCATGCTTATGTTTAATGTAAGAACTATAAGAACGGGTACTTTGAAGAAAAGTACATATTTGGGTTAGGGAGGTGAATAGTTTTTGCAGAAGCTGTTGCTGCAGCCTTCTTTTGTTAGTAGGCTATCAAACGAGGGAATTTTGATAAATTCATCATTCAAAGTGGAGACCAAAAACGAATAGTTAGTTATAGGAATGAAAATGTGTACTATACGATTGGACTAAAACAATAAACGCAATTATAATACATATAACATACTCTCAGGTGTGTCAAGGTTTTCCTGTTCACGCACACGTTGAAACCAGCTGTACTCGTGTGAGTAGAAAATAAGCATGGATTTCGTAATTCGAAACGTTCATCCCACATTAAATCCCGCAGCTATACACTTAATTACTCGAAAATCAGACGCTATAAATAATACGAGAAATGTCGTGGTGAAAAACGATACAGAAGCTACTCGAGTGCCCACGCTGGGTGGGTTCATTGTTTCATTTCGAGAGTCCGAGTCTGATTGCCGGACGAATCCAGGAGCTACCGGTATTAACCCTCTCTTGTTCTAGCATACGGACCTAGTAAGAAAGAAATGTAGACAGCATGCGGAGCATAGAAGGAAAAAGGAAAGAGGCGATTTTTAACGAGTTTCTGTTCGTTCTGACGACGTATTATCCGTGGATATGGGTACATGGACGGAGCCCACGGGCGAACATCGAATTTGTATGCATGAGATCGCCCGAAGACGCACTTAGTTCGAGATTTTTATTGTCGGAGGTCTGACAGAGCGGCAGCGTAGGTCTACAGACACTTCCGAAATCTCTTTCTGGGGAATCGTAAACGAGCGAGTTCGCTCGCTTCTAGTTCTCCGATATCTTCAAGTTAGAGGACCATTAAAGGCTAAAATCCCCAGTCTGGGTAGCTGTCTTAGAGATCGTTCATCGTTTCTGGTGGCTCCTTTCTCCCTATTAGTTTTTTTGTCGAATATACCCGCAAGGGGTTGGTTCCCGAAACAAGAACATCGAGCCTTTGCCTCACGCGAACAGGATCAAAGCGAAAGAACAAACCTTTTAAGTTGGTAAATTAATGAAAACAAGCGTTATACGGTATGGTACAGACTTTGATAAATGATGTCAATAAAGAAACTGTATGGTAGGTCTAAAATTTAATATAAAAGAAAAAGAAATGGTAAAAACATACAAAACACGACATTACGCGGACTGTCACAAGGGTTCTAGGAAGACAACTTTTAGGGCATAGATATCGGTACATGGAAGTAAATGAAAGAAACAAAAATTTAAATAAAGCTGAACCTCTTTTATTTGCCTTGTACTGAAAATCTGGATTTATATTTTTGTTTTCCCCAGTGCAAACCAAACAAGAGAGTATAAATGAACATGAGGACTCGTGCTAGGGATGTGATGAATAGCAAAGCAGATAAAACTGTAAAACACGAACTACCAATGAATCCCTTACACTGGGATTGGCTGTGCGGAATACTGTACTTGGCGTACACTATACAAGAATTCTTGTACGTGATATATTTGGTACCGTTTGTGTAAAATGGAAGAGAGAATCTTGCCATGGTTTTAGTTCTGAATAGCAAATAAATTCACTGATTCTTTATCGCATTAACTTTTGTAGTAGCAACTTCTGAAACAGAATGTTTACAATGATTCATGGTATAATATTAAATTCGGTTTAAACATGCTGGCTTCGATGCCAGCGAAGCACGTGTCCATAATAAGTTCATAATTATGTGGTGGGGCAGTTTAGGCACAGTTTAGTGTTAGTTTGAACAAGTGCTACCAACCAAAATTTCAAATAATCGTGCAGCGAGTTACCTGGGGGAAGGAGGGGTCGATTTGGCTGCAACAAACTCAAATTTTCAAATACGATAACGCGAGAAAACAGGTCACCAAATATTTACAACTGATTAAATAGTCTCACAATAATTGTTAGAAAATTTACCACTTTCGTCATATTACCGTAAATATCCAGGCCACAAAGTGTGAAAACCCTAAACGTATGTATATATGCTGATACCCGGATCACTTTATCTACGAAAGAATGACATCAACCCATAAGAATGCTACCTACTAGTTTTATCAAGTAGGTCGCGATAAAATCCCGCCGGGGCAAACATAAGCAAGTAAAGTCGTTCTCGGTAGCCGCATTTAGCGTATTATTAAAAAGGCAAAACGACCTCTGGCTATATAAATGATTGACAAACAATTACAGTACCGGAGCTTATAATAAGTGTGTTTGACTTTCAGTACGTGTACGTATGTACATGTTTCTCGAGTGGTTAATAGGAAATATCTGAATTAATTATACACAGATTACCCTGACAAACGTTTTAGAAAACTATTCCGCTTATACATATGGCGCGTTGGTTTTTCAAATGACCGCGGTTGTGAGGGTTGATAACAGCCTCGAGGGACAGGTGCAATTTTCCCTTATATTTTTAAAGAAATATACGACGCAACGTGTAGTGGTCTAATATGGCGTAACTGAGGAAAGAAATCGACGAAGGATAAGAAATTATATCTCTCTCTAATAGAGTTATATCGATATGCGCAAATGTTCCCTTTTTTTGCAATATTCGAGGCGGAATTATTACGTGCTTAACTGTTTTCTTTCTTTTTATCGCTTGAGGTATTTTGCGGTTTTACCAATGTTCATTTATCCCAAGGTGTATCGACGTAACAGCTGCCATAATACTAACCAAAATGTCTCCAGTCTAGCGCCTTTTTAGATAATTAAACTTAATGGGCGAATTAGAGGTAATCGAAAACGAATTAGGATGTTGGTTGCATATTTGATACTAACACTAGAATTGGATATATATATCTGTAATTCAATTAGGCTACCATCTCAAACCATAATTGTGCTTGAAAATGCGACCTATGTTAGGACATGTTTACAAATCGATATCAGTACTAAATTCTTCCAAACTGTACTAGGTTAAAATTTGGTTTGTAATTTCGTTTGATAAAGTTTACGTGGTAGAAAATTGAGGGATAGAAGCTTGGAAGGAAAACGTCAAAACTAGGGTGTCAAATGAGTATTTAATTCCCCGATTGTGACGAATTTGCAGACGAAAATAAAATGGGGATTTTGCGAACAAACCACAAAGTCAAAAATGAAAGCATAAATTAAAAATGTACGCGGAGTATTTGCGGACCACCAAAAATAACCTATTGAGAGTTGGCTCGCGCTTTATTAAATTTTCATTTAATACCGAGAAAAATTTCATATCAATGCAAAATATTACAATTTGGAAGTGGAACACCTAGGTACTCATCTGTAAACTCCAGATTAAATAAAAGAATAAAAGCAATTGGTTTACCAAAAGCACCTAAAAAAGGAAGAAATTGTTTTTCCGGAAAACTTCTTGACATTAGATAATTTCCGCTTTCTGATAATTGATGAACGAACTACAGAAAGAATTCTTGTTTTTCGAACGGTAATAGGCATAGGTGCTTGAACAAGCGAAAACCATATTTATAGATAGAACATTTAAAGCAAGCAGTAATCTTTTTAACAATTATACGTCATTCATGTAGATATGGTGAGTACGCATAATGAAATAAATATTTTCCCAGTATTATTCAGCCTTTTGCCATATAAAAGAAAGAAACATATGGGAAATTATGTCAGTGCATTAAGGAATTGTTACCATCATGGAATCCTAGTTATATAAAATTTGACTTTGCACTTGCACCTATTCAATTGTTATCAACAGTATATCCAGCTGCTCAGATTTCCGGTTGCCATTTTCACTTCAGTCAATGTTTATGGCGAAAATACAAGATATTTCATTAGTGAGCAGCCTCCAGAAGAAGTTGATTATGGTTGGCTTAGTGTAATGAGAAACCTATCCCAAGCCGAGGAAATAGAAGAATCATAATTACTTTGTAGAGCAATGGCTAGACAACGATATTACAGACGGTATTTAGAACTGCTATGGACATAGACATCGGAGTAATAATGCTGCTGAATAATAGAATAATCGGCTTAATAAAATTAGTACTAAGTCACACCCTAACATTTCAGAACTTATACAATCATTGAAACTGGAAGAATTAAATTTGGCAACGAAAAAAGATAACGTGTATACAGACAACTGGATAAAAGAATAAAGCAAGTTATCAAATCCTAGTCCTAGTGCAATCCACATTCCAGATTTGTTGTTACCCCGAGAGTTAAAGAGTATACCAACATTCATAAAACAATTCCTTTTACAACCTACACTGGTCGTAAAATATTTAAACGGGTAGTCTCTAAGAATGTGATCATTCTTCTTGTAGGACCCTTTTCATATTGCAAATTATTTTCCTTTAGATATTGTAAGGAAAACATCGACCACATACCTAGAAGATTTGGTTGCCATAAATTATCCTGCGTAGGATTGAGTTGTGATCCTTTTTTAATTGCATAATTCTCATCTGAACCAATTGTTTTAGTTTCTGTTTTGACAGGATTCATTCGTGATTGTTCATCAAATGTACTTGATGGAGCACACCTATCTTTACTATCTACACTCAACAGATCCTTCGCCCTGTATTTCGTAGACTGTAGTAAGGCGTTACGGGTGAGAGAACTTCTTTAAGAGGGTCGAGTATGATAAGATTGAATTTTTCTTTCGACATAATCTATTTGACTATAAATCTGGCCAGACCAGTGGTATATTTAGTACTTGAGATGCCCCAGGTGCAATTTAATTTTGAAATACTGTGGGTACCGCGAAAATGTATATTTTAGCCTCAAGTTCGAGACCTGAGATTTGTGGCCTCCTCGATTTCGCTAACAAACAGATCTTACTAAGACGCCTATAAATGACATCGATGGTCCATCTAGACATTTTAAACATTTAGTTTGTTCTCGTCAGTATCACTTATGTCATCATAGGTGACTTCATAGTCTAATTCTCATTAACTCCCAGAATCTTCGAAAGCATTTTGCTACTATCGTTTGTACTTAGCAACCCACGTATCATCTCAGCTGTATCTCCATTAGTGGTTGGAAACTGGAATACTTTTCAAAATTCATGATAACAGAAATAGAAAGAGTTAGAATATATATAGATCACATAAGAACACTCAATTATTTCGGCAGAAGTAGCTATTTCAAACACCGAAGTAATTTGTTACGTTCTTGTAGCATTTTTTATTCATTAGAAAGTACATCGCTTGTCTTAAAAATAAATCAACCAAGTAATACCAGGATCAATATTCCACAAGGATCGGTATTCCATAAGGATCGGTTCTTGATTCTACGCTTTAATTTAATTCGCTTAAATAATGTATCAGCTCCTTTAAGATCCTTCAAATTCTATATCGCTATCTGTAGAGGATATTAACATAAGTACTAAGTCGACACATCCAGTCCATCAGACTTCTTAAAGAACAATAATTTCTATATCGTGTTCTACAAAAAGGTAAAGTACGGTTTATCCGGTTTCTATTTACACAACATATTGATACATTCTCCTAACAGTGCTTCCTCGATGAGAATTGGCATTCGAATGTTGACAACCTATGCAACAATATCGCCAAAATCTGCATGTTTTATCAAATATTGGGAAAAAGGATATAATCTGGGTGTTTTTAAAACCTTTTAATATCTTTATTCTAAGATAGGCAATGGTATTATATTTTGCGGTAACATTGCCGACACAGTATTTTTGTTCATCACTAACATCAATTCCAGCGTCAAACATTCTATCTTGGCATACACGCCTCCCCAAACCGTTTCCAGTCTTCTCGGTTAGTTGCATATCTTATTATTATTATTATTATTATCGGTAGATGTTACCCTTTCATCCAGTTTTGGGTATACCTGGTGTTCTTTTGGTTCATCTTGGTCTATGCTCGGTGACTTCTTTTGTCCACCCCTCGCCAGATATTCGTGTTAGCTGGCTGGCTCATTGCCATTTCATCTTGCTAATATGTCCACAACTTTTATATGATTTCTGATCAATTTTGTTTCCGCTGTGCAATTTTTTACTCTTTTCATCAATGTCTCCTTTGAGGTCCATGTCGTAACGGGGAGGACACACTCTCGTTTTTAATCGAACTACACCTCCGAATTTGAAGGAAACAAGCCCACGTAATAGACGATATTTCTTGTTCAAAGTACACACAATCTTCAATGACTTCTATGATGTTTTTATTCATTACTATTGCTAAAGCGTTTTGCATTGTATTTTTAATTTTTGCGTATTAGAAGTAGCTTTCTTTTTGTTTAGGAAGGTGAGGTGCTTTATTATGATGATTATAATCGCGACTATAGCAGTAGAATAATGAATATCTTCTTTAACGACCTACATTACCGCCTTCATTCAAAGGAATTTATTATATTTGGATTGCAAATCTTATAAGAAGCTTCCTAAAATATATCTTTCTCCGCCTAATAAATATTTAACTTTTTAACTTTGTTGTACCACCAATATGTATATCCTGCCAAATGAATCTGTTGTTTCTAATTGACGTAATAGTGGTAGAGCAAATGCAAAAGATAAATAAGTGTCCTAGCAATATTCAAAATATCTCCTAGGTTTACTTGCCTAAAACACCGCAAAATAATTATTTCCTGTAAACTGCCAAAATAAACGTGATGGCCTCCATATCTTCGGAAAGGAAAACTTCTATTAAACGCATTTTTAACTTTCAGTTTCTAAAACATAACCAACTGCTCTTGCCTATGGTAAGCTTACTAACACCTTTCCTTTCGTGACGCGCACAGACAATTTTACCTGACAGTTAATCCCACCTTTTACATAGGCGAATAACAACCTTCCAGAATCAACAAAGCTCAATTATTCCATGATATGCACAATCCATAAATACCTAAACGAGATTTCGCAATATCTAATATTCTAAGAAACCAATAACAATTCGACGTGCCTTATTAAATTTATGTAATAACAACTGAAAACCGAAGATAATACGCACCTACTTCCATTAACATATTCGATTGTTTTCTCAATTTTATTAACAATCGTGTTATACCGGTGAGACACTATAATTGTACAAAACAATATCCTTCGAAAGAAATATCATTTCGGACGACGATGCAATAATAATGACGAAGACGTAGAGGACGAAAACAATCGCCTAGCGAGGAAGAAACAAAGACGTTCTTAAGAGGCATCCCACAAAATAACATGTAAATGGTTTATTGTTAAATTGAGGCCCACGAACGGGACGAACAATTAGCATAATTTATTTCTTAATTTGACGGAGAGAAGAAACGGAATACGAAATTTCGTCGAGGTCAAAATTCTCGTTAAAAATTGACATGGAACGGAAATATGTTCCCGGCGGGCAGCAAGGTGTCGGGTGCTGGTTAGAAATGTTGGTGCCATAAATTGAACGTGTGACATTTCTAACGTTATTTCGATTCAAGTAATAAAGCACATAGATTAGGGAATGCTACTAAATTGAATTTAGATGTATTTGGAAAGATAGATGGTATATAGAAGGCATAGAATTAATTAAAGACCAGTTAAGCAGTTTAAATATAGAATTAGGTACGTCTTAGACATTACAGATCGTATTACATCAAAGTACTTCTGGTCGTTGAATTATATGTGAAGCGAAGCCGTGCAACAATCTACTAAGCAACTAATGATAACCGTGGAGTAGTTTCGCCTAATTTGGGTCTTATTGATACAATGGAAGCGGTTTGCCGCAACCCGAGCACACTTTTCCTATGTAGGTGTAAGCTCAAACTTTTCGCTGACTGTACTGAGTACTAAATCTAAAAACTATTGGAGAATACACGCGATTAAAATATGCGAATTACTTGTCATCTTGTCGGAAATTTCAATTTAAACCTAACTATTCGAACTCACTGATATCATAGCAGCCATTAATCAATTAAAAACCTGCATGTAAATGCACTTACAAATTAATTATCTTTTAAGATCGCAGGATGGACGTGCGAATATTACCGGTTATTACTAACCGTATGACCAGTATTTAAATTGTGACTTCGTCGTGAGACTGCGGATCAGTTAGTGTTTTATGGTTTCCGTTTTGCACGCAAACTTACGCAATTTTTTACTCCCATTCCATCCTAGTTATTTCTTGAACGTCAGTACGTCGTTTCATGTTTCATTATTTCTAATCTACGTCACCGCCCACAATTCTTCAAATAGAAAAACGAAACAGACGGGCGCGGCTCAAAATTTGAAGACGATTCTTTTACGAAACGACAAGCCGGTCACACTTAACGAGATTTGTGAAATCCAATTATACTTCTTTAAATAGGTACTTTCTTCTTTCCGTCGAGTACGTAAATGTGCGTGACACATTCGTTAAAATATTCACAGTTACGGGTATAGGTATATCAGTTTGACCTCCTAGGTGTGTCGTGTCGAGACCGTGATTGACATCACACGGAGGTACGATTTTAAGCGGAAATTTCGAGTGAATAGGAATACACGAGATAGAAAAGAAGAGGAATTAGTTTTGGATGTGATCAGACTGATCAATTCAATTCAAAAGTAGAAATAATTTTGCCATAATTGCTATTGTTACGATCTTCGAGTCACGTATCTGTCGCGTATCATCTCATTCAAATTAAATTAGCTTAATAATGTAAAATTATGTATGCACATTATAAATAAATAAATTCTAATCCAACACATTTTCACATCGTCGATACGCACCATTTAGACCATACATGTATTCCGTACTAATACGTTGATGATTTTATCCTTACAATGATGTAACCATATCGATTCATTACTAATGGGATTAGGTCGGGATGAGTGGTTCAAGGTCAATCGATCTTATCCGAAACGAACAAGAACCCTTTTTTCTATTTCAATCACGCCGACTACGTATGTATGTGGTAGTCATGGTGCGTTGTAAGTGTGTGTATCATGAGAAAGTGCATTGTTTAAAAAAGCTACCGTCTGTATGACATCATAATAAAACCTCCTTAAGAGCCTTTTATCGCCGCGTCAAAGTTGAAAAGTTGGACAATCATCTTTCGACTGGCGTTCTTTCCGATGCCTCCGTCTACTATACACGCCACCAGCTCTTTGGCGGAGGCCGCGGACGGACCGACGTCCCCTAACATCCGAACGTCTACCATTTTAAGGCATCACTTTGCCCCTTGTATGTTCCAAAAGCCGACCTTTTCAGCTTACAAAACGTCAGAATTGAGAAACTGTGCGTCCAGCTTTTTTCTTTTCGTTTTGCGGCTTCTGACAGGAGAAAATCAAAGTGAGTAGAAGGAGATGTAAGAATGGCTGTAATATATCCCATGTGGGGAGAAACAGAGATAGAAGAAATGTTGGTTAGGTGATGTGTTTTTTCTTCTTCTCTTACGTTATTTTCTGTGAAAACGCCGGTGTCTACTTGTGGGATGACGATTTTTGTAATTATTTTCCTCGAAACCTGTCTATAACATCTTATATTGAAAAAATATGATTTAAAAATAGCAAAAGGATGGTCAGCAAAGAAGTAATACGCAACAACATAATCTATGTATGTACCTATATCGAAATGAACTGTTGAGCTATGCTTTCGATCTGCACACTTTTGAAGCAGTGGGCGTATTTATCTTTCGAATCTAAAGTGAAGGTTATTGCAAAGACTGTGGTGTATTCACTGACACTATATCACATTGGTAAACTCCTCACCACACAATTGTTTAATAATAAATCAGTGTCACGTGTTTCGCTAGCTTAAGGCAAGCATTATCACGATCATATATATTCACTTCAGTTTATACGGTTGTGACACGAGTCACCGAATTTATTATTAAACAATTGTGGGGTGAGGAGTTTACCGATGTGATATAGTGTTTCCCATATAAATACAAGCATTTCAATTGGAGCTTCACTAGTGACCGATATTGTTCAGAAACATCATTCTTTATTGGTAGATGTGAAAAATCTAGGCTAACAGAAAAACAAATCTAAGGCCTAGTTTATATTGATAGTCCGGCTCTTGCGATCTTGATCTCAGAGATCGAATCTAGTAATTATCAATAGACGTCTAGGTGATTTAGAGCCCACTGTGAGACAAATATTGAATGAAGTTGCTGTACCATGCGAAATGGGCGGTCTGCGATAATCAGTATGCAATATTGCGCAACATTGCATAATATAAAGATTTGCGCTGCATTATTTAATTTAATTTAAATGTGGCCCAGTAATAACTAGTGAAGATTACAAAAATCGTCGAGAATAGTAACAAACCTCGTGTTTTAAGCAATGAGTTCGTCCTCTGCTTTGATTTTCAAAAACGGAAACCACACAAGCAGCAACTCCGCACTCACAATCAGTAACGTTACTGACGATGACAAACAGAAGGCTGCTCCAATACTAACCATCGACAGACCATCAATATAAACGTTTGTAATACATTTCATTGATGTGTTCTCAAGTACATACTCCAATTTAATTTAAATATGGTCCAGTGATAACTAGTCAAGATTACAATAATCACCAATGACCTTTTTGATGACGGTTTTTTCTTTGTTATTGACAATGATGAAGAGAAATTTTCTCCAATACTGACCAGTAATGAACTGCGCAGCTATTGTACTACAGACAATGTCCGAAGACCATACAAAAAAGCTGAATTGCGCCCCACCAGTGTGGCTCAGCTTTCATAGACTACAAAGTACTTGTAAGAGTAAAATTATTTTGGAGTCAAGTAGTCCTTTGTATATTTCAATAAATATTAATTCGATTTTGCTTCAAAAAGTTGCTATTTATTACTAAAATTTGCTAAGAATTATTATTAAATATGATATTATTTTCATATGCATTACAACAAATTAAAGTTGACTACGGAATCATGCGAAAAACTATGCGAGTACTTTTCGCAGCATTTTTTATTATTTTGACATATACGGTATGAACTGTACGAAAAGGGTATTATTCTGAAATGTACCGAATACGTACGGGTACTGATTTGTAAGGAAAATTACCATTACTTCTGTTCCGTATTCTTATTCTTTTGGCCTATGAGATACAAAGCAATCAGTAATCAAACGAGTGCTCAGTACCGAATACAAAATAACAAATACTCTACTGAAATATAGCAATACACGCGATTATTCAGTTGGAATAAAAGTTGACGTTACTAGTGGAGAACAATTTGGTAGAATTGAAGAACTGGATACAGCTGACGGAGAATAGAAGATATTGTGGCCGGTCCAGACAGTATGGACCGCAGCGGTTAGGTGCTGTGTCTGATTTGCTGATTATCTAGATATACATATGAAATGAATGGAGATCCTTGACTTTCTATATTACTGGACCCGATTCCTTTGGATTCTGCAATTTTAGGATCGTTAATTATCTACCGAAACTGGCGGATCCAGTTGAGATAAAACACGGGCAATTGAGACCACACATGTTGAAAAATTATGGTATGAATTTAACCGCTGAGCGAAACGCTGGCGACTTCAAGCAATTGCCGACTCATCACAAATCAAGAACAAAGATCATCATCACAAAAGTAACTTTGTTTTTAAATTATATATGTAGATGCTTTGCATTTCACAAGGAGGATCTTAATAGTTCAATATTCAAATATGTACATATATGCTACATTTATCTGAAATTGATGACTTACAATTAATGGCGAAAGAAAATAAATTTTTGTGTAGTTCACGAAGCGGCTATTTTGTTTTTGAGTGTACAAGCTGACGTGATGAAAAATCGCGCAAAACGCATCTAATCTGAAATCCGTAAATCCAGTATAATTGTCTACTGGTAACTTAGTAATACATTCCTTTAAAAAATCTTGAGAACCAGTTTCAGATCTGGTTATATTAACAGCTTCATATAATTGATTTTTTTGCCAGAAGCAATTTCATTGGAATCATGTATACATATTAAATTGCTAACAAGCGAATCAGCTATGAAATATTATAGAAGACGCCCAATGACAATTTTTCAGGAGCGACGTTTAACTGTGGACGACTTTTTAGTTATGACGCAACGATTAAAAGAAAATGCTGTAGACTGGTAATTGATCACAAGAAGTGGACGCCGGCCAAACTAGTTTTCCAATAGCTCAAAGACATAGAAACTAATTTGCTTCCACGCAGTAAAAATTGCTCGCCTATTTTGCATAATTGCTTTAGATACGTGCGGTTAAAATTTATACTGCATAACTTTCTAATAGACCGCGTCGTATGGTACCAAGAATAAATAAAAACATGCTCGCATAAAACAAATGCACAGACACGTTCGAAACTCTCGAATGTGAAAATGATTAATAGAAAATTTCAAGCGGTTAAGGCGGCCAAATTAAAAACATTAAACAAATCATTAATAATAATAAGGAGAAGTTTTCGGGAACATCTGTTCTCCAAAACGCGACGCGGCGCGCATTCATGCCGAAGGGGACTATTCTCGAGAATTTTGCGGTTTACCCGAGTTACCATGAAAAATCGTCATTCATTTGTAGTTTCCGTTTGAAACTGAAAACAAATGAAGACCGTTTAATGACTTTCACGAGATCGTTGAGGTAGCCTTGACGTGTCTGCTGATTCACGAAAGGAACTGTTGTTTTCGTCGCTTTGGTTACGCTGTTCCACCACTTCAACGTCTTTACATCTTTATAGCTAGCACTTCTCAACCGGTTAAATGTACAACAATGTGTTACTAAATATATCGATAAGTTCTTTCGGTCTTCGAATCCCCTTGCATTCATTAATTCTAGATCGTAATCCCTACAGCCATTATCAGGTATAAGACACAAAGAACTTAATCTAAACATCGTACGTGACGCTATTTAGAACAAGCACCGCTCCATTACCTAAGTAAGAACGTATACAACCAGTTAGTAAACATATAATTCGAAAACTTCCTACTAACTACTAAAGTTTCAAACTACGAGTCAAACTTTCCCACAACTCGACGCATTCTAAATGATGCTTGGATATTGAATATTTGATAATCAAAGTACGACCTGATACCCTACGAATGATACTCGAAAAATACAACACTCGTGTAGCACAGTTTACAAAATGATTGTTGCATGCTCCGACACTCTGAGTCTAGTGGAGAATTAACAACGCTCGAAATGGCCGTAATTTACTTGTGTCGAGGCCGATATTTTGTATGCGAGTGTCATCAACTTCAAAACGGATCTTTTGTGACCACAAAAAGCTCAAATACTGATGCGTTCCGAAATTTGAACGTTAGAAATGACACGTGGTGGTGTCTTGTGGCTACAACTAGCTATATAATGTTTAGGTATAGATATAATGACCAATTTATAACGTATTTTCGAACCATAAATGATAAATACGGTTATTGTGATCTGAAGTAGAATTAGTATTCATTTTTCAATAAATGATGGCTTCATTATATCGAAAGAAATATTCGTCTAGATAAACATCTATGCGGGTCTCAGGTGCAAATGATATGCGAGCTATTTTTAAAATTGCATTGGTTTGGCAACTAACAATAAGTAACAGCGGATTATACTCATAGATGCCTTTAGATAACATTTTAGGGATTTTTACGTATGTATTAGAAACTTCAAATCCATATCCTTGTGTACTACTTTAATTATTGTTCAGAGAAAAATTCCAAACAAGCGCTTTTGTCATATTTTACTACACCTACGAACAAACAAATCGCAAGCTCACAAAACGTGACATGCACTTATTTTTAATTTTTGAGACAAAAAATTCAACAAATTTGTGATGCAATAAGTCGCTAGTGACATCAGCAGTGGTACATGTACCACCATCTTGTTGGGACCGCATGTCAACCTAAATGAAAATTTTTCTATTGTAGTTTCAGCATATCTGTTGGCATCGATTAGTACCCCTCACCTTTCACTGTAACTGTTCTATTTTGAACAGACTAATCCGATGACGCTATCATGGAATAAACAAAACCATACAGTAAAGCTTTTAGCGCTACAAAGACTTCCATTCGTCTTCATATCAAATCAAACGTCCAAAATTTGTCGAGTTTGGACGTTTGATTTGGTATCAAGATGAAGAAAGATCACCATATGGTTTACGACATGGTAACCCCATCGGATCAATGTTTTCTTCAAAGTGGGACAGGTGACACAATTCTGCTTAATGACAAGGCCAATGAGGTGTGCATAAATTTGGATAATCTACAACATTATCTGTTACAGCATGAATATTCTCTTGCCTTCTGACATTTCTGTCTTATCGATGGGTTAGTTCCATGAAGAGTAAAATCCTTTTCGAGTTTTGCAACGCCCTAGACGAATAGCAAGGTACACAGTAGGTCCATAATTTTCACGAAGTGTCCGTTGGCTATTCACACAAAAACATTTATTTTCATAAAGTCTTCGGGCAATCAGCAAATGTTGTTTAGGCACATATTTGTCCATGAACAATTATTACATACTGTATTGTATATTGTATTATGTACTACTTGGAACACTTGGTAACATGGAGGTATGCCAACCTAACGTTATACGCATTGATGCGTTTAAAACCTCGTGACTACGTAAGAAAAAAATGATTCAAGATAGCTCAGGAGCCCAAAGAATGTTAGTTAGCCGTCCGATAAACGCTTGAAATTTTGAACTGAACGCACGGTCAGAGAGACCGATTGCATACACAATCTTTAACCAGTATTTTTTAATTTTATCAAGTAACTTACGCCACAAAATTTGCAAACTATGATAGCGTGTTGAAAATAGAATTCTTTTTTGTATCTGTTTCAGTTTCAGCTAAAGTACATGAATCTTCTGATTCTTTGGTCTGTGCTAGTCTTTTATTTAATTTCAGGCAAAACGCATACTTTCCGACTTTTGATTTTTAGTGCTTCAAAGATTTGTGTGCTCAATCGGCATTGTAAGTGTGGTCTTATTATACCCATTGCAAATGTTCATAAAGATTCATCAACATCAAAGTTTCTCAAACATTCTCCTGTTAACCATTGCATGCAATTCTTTTTCCCTTATGGTAATCGCCTATCCGAAACGGGAATGAAAATTTTTGAATATATGCTCAGGAAGAAATTAATCATCTCAGTTTGTTGCTGGTTATGTATATGCCTAAAGGAGTATATTCAAAGTGGAGATCCTCAACCACGTTATTAGTAACGTTTGCCTTATCTCTCATTGTCAGTCAAATTTGAATTAGTAATTTCTTTGTTCATTCCGCAAATTAGTCACTGATTTCATATTTGGTCAAGAAACGGTTACATATGCAACAAGGACATATATTATTGATTTTCCTCGATTTCAACTACTTTCGCAAGGTACCTTCTTAAGGTCTGTTGAATTTGAAGCGACGTATTTTATTTTGGTCTGACCAATTTCTCCTGCCGCGATTCCAAGCAAATAAAATATATCATTAATTCCCTGGAGGATATCTAAAACCATTGTTATTGATTCTTCAAAATCAATCGCGTCATAAACTGACAACTCTAAGTCAAGGATGTGTACATCAGAAACAATACCAAAGAAATAGATGAGATTGAGTACTTAGCAGGACTCAAACTAAAATACGCCAGATACAACGAATGATATAAAAGTCAATGTTGAAATAAGAATAGACGCACCTGTTGACAACACTTGAACAAAAGTCAGGAAGACAATCCTAAATGCTGTGGGGTGATGATTAAGAATGATTAAAACCGCTGACTTAACTCTGAAAAAAGTCCAAGACCAATAGGTGTAGTAGAAATTAGGGAAAGGCTATATCCACACATCGAAGGGTTGATGTTTGTTGATGCAAACATATCAAACAAAACTTCTGCAAATTACTGGTTAGTTATTTCTTTCGTACATTAAGCACTAAAGTTCAAGAGCTCCACTAAAATCTATAAGAGGATTTTCCTGTTCAAATATTTCTCTTATTTTCGTTGTCAAACAGTAAATTTCCGCGGTGACGGTACCGAAGAAATATAACCCCATCCTTGACAAATGGTTATGCGCCGAGGAGACCACGGTGCACGAGTGGTGTCCTCGGATGAGAGTTTCGATTTGGTTCGCGCCGAAAATAGCGCTCCAGGTCTATTAATTTTAAAATTTTAACGCCCCTCGGTGGACGTGTGGCTGCAGTGAATGTTCGGAATTTGAGAAAATTTAAACGGCAGCAAGACATACTGCTCCGGAACCTTAAATATTTTAAATGGGTGCTTTCGTCTATTTTACAGGAACGTCGACGATAGAAGATAATACATATGTATGCGCGTAGATAATATTAAATCGGTAAGTTAGCTTTGAGGTTGGAGGTTAGTTTTAGAATGGACATTTCATGTAAACGTTTTCGTTGGATGATTTTTTATGATTATAGTAAAGGCCTAACTCAACAACAATACATAGATCGCTTCGTTCAACTTTTGGTAATGAAGCACCATCAGAAAAGACTGTTTACAATTGGTTTGCAGAATTTCGTCTTCGTCGTACGTTCATCAGTGATGCATTACGAGAAAGTCGACCAACATCAGTTATTTCGAAAAATATCGATGCTGTGCCCGACATGATTGAAGAAGATCGGCATGTGACTCACAGTGAGAGAAGCGTTCTTAGGCATATCCAGGAGTGCAGTACATTCGATTTTGCGCAAGTATTTAGTTGTGAAGCGAATCCGCATAATTTGACCGAAGTGTGTCCGTTAGGAAGGAAATGCTCAAAAGTTTCAACAGAGAAACTGTAAGATATACAACATCGTAACAGGTGACGAAACTTGGATATATTGGCGTGAGCCGAAAACTAAGCAACAGTCCACTGTTTGGGTGTGCCAAGATGAACTGAATCCCACAAAAATTGTTCGTTCAAGAAGCATATCTAAGAAAATCATCGCTTGTTTCTTTTAAATGTACAGGACGTATCGGAACCATTCCATTAGAAAATCGAAGAATCGCTAATCAATGGTATACCACAACTTGTTTACCAAAAGTCATCGACAAAATCGGAAAAGCCAACTGAAAACGCCGTACAATCACTTTGTATCATGGCAATGCCAGCTCTCACATAGCACATCAACCAATTCATTATCTACAGGAGGAAAATATCGAATTAATGTCCCATTGTACGCATTCGTCTGATTTATCTCTCTATCACTTCGAAAACCATGCTTTTGGGATACCAACTTCAGCGGAAGAAATGTTTTAAGAATTGGTTTGAACGCATGCAAAAGTGTATAACTTTTAAAGGCGAATATTTTGAAATGCAATGAAACAGTTTGTTCCAAAATTTTCTTTTCTTTGGCTAGTTTTTCGAAAACTTAAATGGCGTCCGTTACACCAAAGCCAATATATTAATTCGAAAAAAAAACCTAAATGACTACAAAACAGCAGCTCCAATAACGCACCGCAAACAAACAGGTGGCTTTGTAGACATTGATCTAGATTCTTTTCCGAATTAATATTTTGGCCTTCGTTAATAATTTTGTATTGTTCGTCACAAGATTGCGATGTAACCAGGTACGCCAATATGTTTTTAGTTGGTCAGATGAAGCCACCAGTTCTGATCAAATCTATAGCCACGAATAAATCCCATGTGTACGTAGTAGACTTTATTAATTACGGACTGGTTATACCGTACTGAAGAGTTCTAATAAGGACGAAACTATAATCTGCGGTTCCAGTCCGTGATGAGGCATTAAAGCTTAGTTTCCTCCGCGATAATAGTTTATGCAATATGTGCTTGCTTAGCAAGCCATTGCACACTTTTGGGAGCTATCTAACAACGCACCTAATAAATTAGGTCGCTTTGTAGAGAGCCATCTAGATAACTCATCGGATTAAAATGTCAAATAGAAATAGTTGAAAAATATTGTATCATGACTTGCCAGAGATGTCCAGTGGAAAGAAAATATTTCACGTATTTATAAACAACTGTGAGCGTGACAACTTTTTAATCAATGGGATATCGAGAAAGGAAAGACAATTTGTCTTGCATTTAATAACAAAATTTTGAGTCAGCTCCTACTCAATGGTATATCGCCGGGAAGAAGACAATTTCGTTATTTTCTATATACTGTTTGTATATAAAATAAATAAAGTTACCCTTACCACACCTTTCTGAAAAGAACTGTTTTTCTTCTTTGAATTTTGGTGGACAGAAAGTCCTTGCTGTAGTCTATATATATAAAATACAAAAATGTTTCTATGTCCGTTACAGACTTCAAAACTATCCAACCGATGTGCCCCAAACCGGTTTCATTAGAAAGGCAATAACGCCAGGATGACTTTAGACCACTAAAAATACATTCGGTCCATTCATGAAGTGGATTTTCGACTTTTCCCATACAATAATTTTTCCGAATACAGACTGTAAACACAAAAACATTGATCTGTCACTGTCACAGAAAGTTTTATCATTTGTGGTTATCGCGTCGACCATGTCAAATAATCGAATTAGAAAATATTAAAAATCTCATAGATAGTAAAAACCACTAATTTCGGCTCCGAAGAATGATGACGTCAACAAAATAAATCATCAAATTTAATTCAAGCTACCCGGTGAAGTTGTCACGTACAAATCAATTGACACAGTTATAGATGAGGAACAAGCTGTCAACTTTGTAATAGAGTTTCTTAACTCTTTGGAACCATCTGGAATGCCACCACATATCTTAATTTTAAAAGTTGGTTCACCGTTGATGCTCATTCGCAACTTATTGTTAGACCCACCGAAATTGTGCAACGGAACAAGATGGTGAGTGTTCCTGGTTTGAACTTAGAAAATTCCTGTTTTACACACGTCCAATTATATGTTGCTTGCTCCAGAGTTGGAACGTTGAAAAATCTTTATGTTTACACACCTACCGGAAAAACTCAAAACACGACGGGTATCTGCTAGTAGTCAATAAAATAATGAGCTTTCCGTCCAATGAGGATTGGTTATCTGTCTATAAGTAAATTATAACTAACAACTTATAAGATGAATTGCCCACCTCGAAGGCTACTATTTAAGCAGAGGAACCTGGAATCATCAACAATAACCGAGCTATTTGGAATATTTTGTTAATTCTAGAAATATCATAAAAGCAAATTCAACAACAGTCGCAGACAATTTCCAAATAACAAGATATGTTGCGCCAAAATATAGATACAACTCTCAACTATCTTACTAATCAGACATTGGTACATAAGTAGGTACTAGTGGTGTAGAAGAACTGTCCCTTTAATAAAAAATGATAAAGGATACGTACGTGGCCGCATCAGGTTAGTTTTAAATTATATACCAAGGAATTTCTTTTTGAACATTAAACTTTACATGCGGAACGAAGAAAAAGAACACGTCATTTATAATATCCAATTATTAAGAGAAAAAATATCTTAGAAACCCACCTAATACCACAGCCTGCACACTTATTATATGTATTGATCGTTTGACAAGAAGGGTGGTTTCCTTTCCTCAAATCACTTGAAAATTTCATTAGCCTCGGGGAAAGGACAACACATGTACAAGAAAGACGTTTATCTATTTATTATACGCATTACATATGCAGTAGTCCATGGTAAACTATAATTTGATACCGAAAAGAACGAACAATGAGGAACAAAAAACACTAATAATACAGGAATTAAGTTTGAACGTCGACTGATGATAGGAGTTTATGAAATTTTAAATAATAATTCGGTAAATTCGACATTTTACTTATTCTCACTCAATTACGTCTATAAATGTGTAAAATGAGGGCAAATAACCGGTTACCGGCACTGACTATGTAAAAATATTTATTTATTTAGGCGATAATTCTATGTAATTTGCGTCGACGACGCTACAATTCGTGTAGTGCTGAAACGAACACACAATTCGTCCGCTTGTTTTAATGTAATTGTTTTATAACTCGAAAAGTTTTCAAGCGATGATGATACACAATATTTCCGTACAAGACGTTACAATTACCTTGTAATTCTATTATGTTGACAGCTGAAGAAGTATGTCTGTCAATTTCAGAAATAACCATCTATTATTATGGATTCTGAATTTTGAAAATACCACTCAAATCTTACACGACGAAACGAGGTTTGTCGTTGCAATGAAATATTTGTTCACAAAACGAAAGCCTATATTACATATGGTTAAACGTTCTCACTTCAACTGTGTCTCTTAGGCATCACTCATGTGCTGAGTCCTTATTTCGATGTGCTAAATCCTTAAAATAGTATAAGTTGAAGTCCACAACAGAAACTTGTCAAAACTACTACAATGTTTATAAATTTTAAGGATGTCGTAAGCTATAATCAGGAATCAACAACATATTTTCGGGATCGTGCTTTATCTAGAACAAAACGCAAAAAGGCATTGCTTGGAAAGTTTGACCAGGGTGTTAAATGGTCTGTTAACCTTACCGATAGCACGACTCTAGGATGTCCTTGTTACCAAGGAAGTCCACGTCTTTATTATGAGAGAATTTCATCTATCTTTCCAAAACTACCGTCTCACGATCTTTACTTCAATCGCGGTTGATATCTGTAATCCTGTTTAGATTGTAAATTGACACCTTATTGATATATTCCATTTTTAAGAAGCTGTTTGATTTGAAAATTAGTGGTTGCGCCTATCAACTCATCTCATGCTAGCTTCTTAACTTTGACATTTAAGCAAAGTAAATCAGAAAAATTCAATCCAAATCCAATTATTGGTTCTATGATTAACATCTCAAATGACATATACATTTGCACACATATGCCAGATTATTAGCACAAACCATTGAATAATGTAAGGAGAAACTATACTTATAAAGAGGATAAAAAACTTCTTGGAAAACAAAACAAGATTATGAGACCACGTCACCACGTCATCACGTGATCATTTGTTTCTTCGTCTGGGCAATCATGTCAGAAAAATATTTCATTAACGTGAGTCACTTAAAAGTGAGATATACATACGTAATCAAACTAGATTTTTATAAAAGTTTGAAAGATGTAAAATATACAGGCTTCATGTCGTACGAACCAGTTATTAGAAATAACTATGCACTGTTTTAAAAACGGAAGAAAACTTTTTCCATTGCCTGATATTTATGGCAACTGGCAAGGCGGCGTTCAAGTCTGTAAACAGAAAATTTATGAACACCGATCAAGGACACCTTTGTGGAAGACAACAAGCTCGAAAATCTAGAGATTCTTCCTAAACTCCACTTAAACTGTGTTAAGTATTTCCTTATTGCTTTGAAGCTGGCTTTTTGGAATAGGTGGGAAGCTTACAGCAAACGCAAAAGTTCCAATAAACATTTATTGCAGTGTAAACCTATAAACTGTAGATCTTCAGTTCCGGCACCTGCTTAAAGTTCTTGATTGTTCCTGATAAGATTTTTTATTGCGGTTTATGACCAATGGACAATTACAAGATCTGCTAACCAACAGCTGAACTATTAAAATCTTGCTGTTCAACTTTTTTACCTTCCTTCGGTATATTATATTTTACAACTTGTCTTCGTTTTAATTGGCACTACACGGCTTCCGAGAAAAATATTAAACACAAATCAGAAAAAGCGGGTGTCGTTTTCATTCCAGCTGTCGTGCACGAAAACATATCATATTTCAACAAAACAGGTTGAGCACACGTTTGAAGATTAAAAAGCGGAAACTGCAATAATTTATTAGGTCAATCTCCTACCATATCATCCAGGCGTTTGCAAATTAACACGCAGCTAATAAATCAAGAATCAAATTTCGTTATGTAAATGCGCTCTACCCATCTGGCGCTGGAAAGAAATGAGGTGTTGATATTTTTCGTTATTTTTCTCTTCTGACAATTCTAGCGTAAAAAATGTAATCTGACAGTCTCACGACCGTAGAGAATCCGGGATGAAAGGGATTAAGAGCGGCATTATGTCTTTCCCGATTCAGAAAACGTAAACATTCACTTATTCGGTGTCGTGCTGGGCAAATCCATCAAGTGAGCCGCGTTCTGTGAGCGTTGAGCGATGCTCTTTTGTAGTAAACACCAGGCCATCCGTGTGCTACATCCGACGGCTAATAGAATAACGAATAATATTCGGTATATAAACGTTCGCTCGTGTATAAACGGAAACCAGTTTCACACAAACATTATCGGTTGGATTGTATAATCAACTGTATGGGTACATGTGTATGTAAAATATGCTATGTTATGGCCACCATGTCCTTTTAGGTATGTCTCTATTGGACATAACTGTGACAACAAATACAATACATTTATTTTCCAGTTCACCAGAAGCAACATAAGCATTCGTAATTTCACTAATGTCTTTTACATTTAATATGTGAGTTGAAATACACTGTCAAAGTTGAAACAGCTAATTTCATAATTATTTCTGCGAAATACTGGAGAATCCCACAAAAAAACCTGCATATTATAGAATGTTCTGAAGAGCACTCCAGCGCATTAAGTAGCTTAAACGAAAGAGGCTTTTGAAACTCGGGAACTTTAAGAGGATTTGTTGACAATGGGCTGAACCTGAACAACTGTAAACATTGGTTTTTAAAAGAGATAAGCTCCTGTTATTATTGGGGTATCCGAGTCTCTTTAGTTGGCACTTATTATACTTGCCTACGAATATTTCTTTCTTGTGTAACTGCGTGTATAAAAACTTATCGTTAACCGTTTAATGGTATGATATCAAAAGAAGATTATCTCAAATTTATCAAGTTATTGCATTATAAAAAAACGTAAAAATTGATTTTAAAACATAATTTAGTAGGTTTATTGTAGACTGACCATTTTTGTCCCATTTGGTTTCTACAGTCAGGATTCGATCCTGTTTTGTTAGAAACTACTAACGACAGCAAGTTTATAAATATCAAAATTACTATAAAAATGCCAATTACTCTTCAACATGATTTGTTCTATCCGGCAAGGCATCCACAATACCTAACGCTGGTAGGACAAGTTATTACATATTCAAAACGTTGCTACTCGTACGAAGGTGAAATTTCCCTAATTCATATCCGGTTGATTTACCTTAATATGGCAAGATAGTAACAGAATTTGAGTAATGGTTAAGACAGAAACCAATCAATCAAGTGCATTAGCATCCATGAAGATTAAAGATTTCGACAATATTTATAAAAAATGCTTGCGACATAAGTGCAAATAGTCCAAAGGCCATCACCATGTTTGAAAAATGCTGGAAGCGAATTAATAAATAACAGAAGAAGATAGAAAAATGGTCCAAATATCTACAGTTATACAACACACCCACGACGTTGCCGTATGCAAATAAGATGGCAACATGAGGAAAAGTGCAAATTAGAAATTCATGGTAAAGATCAAGAATGCAAAAACGTGAATTAAAGTGGCAATAATAAAAGGAAGAATTAGACGACTAAAGCAACAATTAGAAAACTAGGCCAAGATTGCCAGTTGAGGATTTTAAGGAAATAACAGTTGGTATCCACGTAAAGAACATGCGGAAGCTTAGAAATGTTATATATCTGCGTTGTAAAGTTTAGTTCCAGAAAGGCCTTCAAGATTTGCAACTTCCTATGAATTTAAGCAACAAAATGTTGACGTAATCAACTTCATCAAAACAACTAAATCAGTAGGTACAACAATTAAAGATTAACAGACCAACAAAGAATACTGTTAGATCGATTGTGTACTGTTACGAGTATAAGCTGAATTTATGACATTCAGGCTTTAATTACAAAAAAATTTTCAGGAGATTTAACGACCACAATTTAATCGCACAAATATGGAGCTTATCATCAATGCACCACAACTAGTGAATTTCCAATACACGGTTTCATATTTTTAGGAAATAAGAAACATCATCACAAGTGACTAAGGCGACAAAAGAAAACGGAAGAAGAACTTATTATTAGATTGATTAGGAATTACAGATCTAATCAAATTTTCGTCCCCGGTTTCATTTGGTTTGTGAATCTGCAAGCTTGTGATGGTGTGATTATAGAGTTAGCTTCTACTCCCACAAATTCAGAAACACGGCCAGAATTATACCCAAATATCTTAGAATTGCTAATTGACAAAATCAGAATGGTAAGGAGTATGACATTTTGTTTCCTAGTCTGAAGAAGGAAATTTGATATATGCCAAAATGTCTAATCCTGACATGATGGCCAACAAAAACTAAAATCAAATAAGTAAAACCTTTTCCACCACTTGTGTGTCCACTTTAAAGAAAAATTAGAAGCCTGTTAAAAAATACTCTAAAAATCATACTTACAACAGGGTTCTTAATATTCATGGTCATCCCCGGTATTTGAGCCCCATAAAACTGGCCAGCCGCCGGTGTCATATCAGTTAACATATTGTCCTAAGGTTACACAGTTTATCAGCATAAATTTCAGCGATAATTTGGTATTACATGAAAATAGGTGAGGGTCAACTCCGGACGATATCGTGCTGATAACACGATTTGATGATATCGAATCGAACACAAACACACACCTACTGAGGATATACCAAACCGTTATTGATGAGATCACATTGCTTACTGATTCCGAGAAGGGGAAGTCTTACAATTCCGAAAATCACACGTTCCCCCACCTCGATACCGTCGCAAAAGGCGTGGCTGTTGTACAATGGCCAATCCCTATACTTCCCACATAATGATCAAGTGACGCCTGGGTTTTTTTTTGCCTGCGTCCCTAACGCAAGGTGGCGCATGCGTCGCGAAGTTTTCAAAGAATCCAGGGTGTAAGGCAGTCAATTCACCGAACTAATTACAACTAATTTGGTCGCTTTATGTACTACGTCTATTATTTTGTAAACAAACGCTTTATTAGCACATTGTCAACCGTGGTATTGTGGTGTTCTGCTTATTATCGACGTAATTGCACAGAATTGCGTTTAAATTGTGTGAAGATTTTGAGGTTATGATTAGTGGATTCTGCAAAATAAAGAGAAAATAGACCTATCTAATAAAGCATAATATGAATTAACACTTCGCACTAATTTCGGATCATGTCCATTGAATAGACGAAGAGATGGGCATTTTCATATTTTTCATCGTGCGACTCGACCAAACCTGAATTGATTGCAGACTCAGTTCGAGTTTGGACCGGCATTTTGGTGTGATTAACCTTATAAGGTGCGATCGCTCACTTTGAGCAAGTAACCAAAATAATACTATACACGCACTGGGGACAGTCTATTTGGACTGAAACGTGATGGTTAGATGCAGTTTGTACAGTATGATACCTCCAGTCTGAAGAACCAAGGGAGACCTAGTAGTAAGAGGCCAGCTCGTAGAGTACGAGTTCCTTATAGCCAAAGAATATGTGGTAATGGTAGCCCGAAATATGCTACGGACAGTACAAAGAACACGTGTGCCCAAAAATTTTATCTGTACCATGTGCCAACCTAAATTTGACCTATTTGGACATTGTAAGCTCGGCGTGACCTAATGTATCGAGCTAGATGGGATTGTAATAAATAAACTCAACCTAGTTGCAACTTTAATCGAACTACAGACTAGGAGTATAATAAATGAAAATGGTGTGTTACGTTGAAGATGCAATAATAATGCGGATAGGATACGCAAGTGAAAATAAACTAGTATAACCGCGTGGTACAATTATGATTGGATATGTGAAAATACAAAACGATCACAAATTAGTTAACCGATCCTCCTACCTATTCTCCAATAAACTGACTCCAGTACGCTGCGTTCTCCGACATGCGCTCTTGCCCGATACCACCTTTTTAACAAGCTCTACTCATTATATCTTCACTTGTAACTGATGACCATTTAATTCCTGCAAAACAATTTTAGGACGAAATCTACGTCATAATCATGAAGACATAATTTTTAGGTCTCGCATTCACTGAGACAATAGTGACCTTTTTTCTAATCGTGAATTGATATTGTAAAGTCCAAAGCTTTGGTTACTACTTGGTCAAATATTATAAGTGGTTTTAATGAAACAAAAGCCAAGTGTGTTATTTTTCCTTTTGCTTCGTACTATTTCGTTTTACTTCGCAATGGCAGTACTAGCTTTAGTGTTAGTACTTCCTCTTCTTTAGCAGTATTAGTGCTTGTAGTTGGTTTATTTCCCTTATATCTGTAGATTTCGTTACTTCATATATATAGCGAAGTATGTTCCAATCATAGCCCAGATAAAGATAAGTCCCAGTACATTTTAATTGAAGATCCTTCAATAACACTTCTATACTCTATCCCGAGCTAGTGTAGCCAAGATACTTAATGATGAAAACATACTTAAGGTTGAAATCTCGCAAATACGCGAACCAATATCTGAGATGTTTCCAGATGTTAAAAGTATCTGCAATGACGTATTCTGGATCAGAGTGATGAAGAAGTAAAGTCATTGATTTTGGATTTGGGAGCAATGCTCCAATATTCGGATATTAAGCTATCTAGGTCAAGCGATTGGTTACCAATATGATCGCTTAGTAAGCAGGGACTATCGTACGTGGCACTTTGATGTAAAACTTCCGTTCATTTAAAAATATTAATAGACGTTGAGATTATGAACTCTTAAGAGGAAAAACCCTCTTAGATTGAATTGACTGCTTTTGTGTCTATCATGCAGTCTGGTTCATCTGGTTAGTTATTTGTGAATGCGTGACCTTGAATTAAGTTACGAATTACACCAACCCATGATTTGGTAAATTGAACTCTTTTCTACATAATTACTATTACAGCCGTATACTCATGCAGTTCAACAAAGAACGAATATCATGATTGATGATGATTGATTAAAACAACATAATCAGCAAAACTAGTGAAAGGAAATAGATCACAACATAGTAGATGATCTCGAACTCCCTTCTAACTTTCTTGGTCACATTATTTCCCGTTCATTTTACGTGCTGTAATCGCATCTTGCATGTGTGGATGTACCAGTGACACTGGAAATGATAGCACTTTGGAATATCGAGTTTCCTTTTCAAGCTCTGCCATTGTGTCCAGAATAGGTTAAGAGAAAGCTCCTTGGATATTGCTGACAAAACTTCTGTTTTGAGTAATCAGAGTTTTAGTAAAACTTTCCTTTAGGGCGAGCCAGGCATCTAGTATGCCATTAGGTGGTTATGGACGTGATTTCGGGGATGGTTATTTTCATTTCACATTGGTTATTTTCATTTCACCACGTTGATCTATTGTGCTTCCTCTTGTTTGTTTTATTTATTTATTTAATACGCCGAGGAACAGGATCAGCTCCTTCAATGGGAGTGTAAATAGGTCCTCCTCACTCAGCGTATATGCATGTAGTAGTCTATATCTCCTGTGGCTTAGTGCCCCACAGTTAGTGATCAAGTGTTCCGTTGACTCCTCTTCTTCACCGCAGAATCTGCAAGTGTCCGTGTTGGATAAACCCGTTTTGTGAAGGTGCTTGTTACAGGTATAGTGGCTTGTGAGTGCCCCTGTCAGTGTTTTTAAGCTTCCCCTGTCCAGTTTTAGGGCGAGGTCCGCCCTCCTAGCGTCGAAGCTCAGAAATTTTTTGGAATGTTCCAGCCCGTTGGTCTCATTCCAGTGTTTCATTGTAATGGACGCTGTCCATTTCTTTATCTCACCTTGAAGGAGACCTTTGTTAAACCCAAAAGGTAGGGTAGGTCCAGTAAAGTTTCTCTCAGCCCCTTTTTTTGCGCAGATGTCTGCCATCTCATTTTCCCCGTGCCCCTCATGTCCTGGCACCCAGACCAGGGTGATCTGGTTCTGAGTGGCCAGGTCATTAAGCATGTTGCGGCATTCCAATAATAATTTGGACGTAATTGTACAACTGCTCAGGGCCTTAAGGACTGATTGACTATCCGAGAATATTTTGATTCGTATTCCCCTGTGTCCCCTTTCGGATAGGATTTCTACAACTTTAATTAGTAGGTACACAATATTAACCTTGATGTGCATTATTCTGTCGATTGTCGCCGATTGACGTTTCTATACTTGTGTTTTTAGTGTTAAGAATTCCAATTTTGTTTGTTCAAGAACAGAATTGAGTAAAAGGGACCGTATTGCTGCAAAGTGGGCATAGAATATCGAAATAAAACCAACAACCTGGAGTCCATTTTAAAAAACTACCGCTATATTGGGGTGTCCAAGCGGTTTAAGAGATGTGTAAAACACTAAATACATACGAAAGTAAAATTAGAATCCATAAATCTTCCATACATTCGGTGTTTTGCCTTGGGCCTATAGGGCCTGTCGTGCTAAACATATATACATTCGGTGTTTACATATTTACAATGTGCTCATCTTGTGTGGTTCAGACCTGCTTGGATTCAAACTAATTTCTGTAATATTTTATATTACACAAAATCAAAACTGTGTTAGAAATTATAGAAAAAGAAATTGTAAGCTCTAGTAAAGTGCTTTTTTTGTAGAGGATTTCATAAAAAGTTATTCATAAAAGTTGTTTGTAGAGTATAAAATTTCTAACCATTATGTCTACTTTGATATTATGTAAATTTATTATTATTTTTTTAATATAAAACGAAATTCAAAATCGAATGAAAGTAAACCGATCTTGTTCACATTTTGTACACTTGCATAATTTATAATCCTGAATAACCTTTATTAACGAATTTTTTCAATATCTTCAAGATGGAAGGTACTTACGTCATTAAAAAATATGAAATGATATATCAAAATGGGCTACGATAAAATTTTCTTTTACGACTCAATTTTCCTTTATGAACAACTTTTCTTTTTCGTATCTACTAGAGAAAATGTTCTTTATTAACACTTACAAATTTTCTTTTTAATTTCCACGATATACTTAATTATTTTTAATAAAGCAGTGAACAATTTCTACCCAGGAAGGGCTGAATCGCACAAGTTGGAATTCCAAGTCAGAAGTTTAAAGGATATTTTACCTATTCACGCGTCGACCCGGGCACACACTGTACCTATATATAATCACAACACGAAAAAATCAACAGAACCAAAAGCAGAAAAGAAACGGAATTTATAACCGAAAAGACTTGGAGAGGATGAAGGAATATAAGAAATTAAAGATGTGGTAACATGGGGAAGACGAAGACGTAGAATTTGATAGGAATACGTTAAGGTATAAGTAAGTGACAGTAAATAAGCTCCATTTTCGAGAGAAAAACCAGAAATTAGTCTACCACCAGACAGACATCAAGTCCGAATGAAGACAACTAGTTGTTCAGAATTTGGTTGTTGCACACGACTGACTTTTCGAAAGTCAAAGAGGGAAATGAAGAGGATACCTAACTCGTTAAACCACATATATGTTTATGTATGTATATATATTACTTGAACATCTCTAATAGAACGTTTTCTGACGTAGAAGTTGCGTTTGTGATACTAACTTCATAGAGTATAGATAGCTCCACATTCGAAATTCCTATAATATAGGGGAAAATTACTCCATTTCACAGTATCATCTCTAAATCCTGACGTTTTCTCTCAATTATTGTTTCTATACTGAGGATGATAACTGTAGGGAGTTGGCAGTAGATAAGTTGGCATTCCTGGAGACGGGGGTGGGGAGAAGCGATGTTATGTAAGCGGGTGACGATAATATAGTTAGTTACACTTGGTTAACGTATCTTTTGGTATCGGCCTACCTATCATACATTACAATAACTTATTTGCTAAAGTACGTATTTGCAAATACTTATTCCATGTGATAAAATTGAAAACTACTATATTTTAATTTATTTATATATAAAGAGATATCGTCGGCTCTCATTGGATACTACATAAGTATTGCAAGAAACTATTGGACAATTTTTTGACGAACATCGATATTGTCGGTTGCACATATACGCAGGTTACAGGAAATAAATATCAATTTTTCTTCTAGTATTCTAGTATTCTAGTCTTCTAGTATTATAGTATACAATACAATCACCAACAAGTATACATACATATGCGTATTCTAATAATAGGTATAAAGTAAGGAATATGTAACCAATTCTAGTAATGAAATTTATTCTGTCCTATATCTATCCTTTCACTTTGTTCCACTTCCAAACCACATGTTTATGGATATTTATGCATAGGCATGTTGGAATGTAAATCTTGACAAGATTTGTGTGACAGTTACCTACTTAGTTTGTTATAAAACATAACCATACGGTGTGACATAAGGACACATTATACAGGTGTACACCAGATACCCTTTAATATTGGATTAGCTTTGGAGTTACTCCTGCAGCAATCGTAATTTGGAAATTTGGGAATCTAGTATCAAGAGACGACACATTTCCCCCATGTTCCACTGAAATTTATCTGCTGTTGATATTTAACATCAAAACTAAGTGTTATTTTTGCCTTCCGCTGAATGTATACATTGTAATCCTCTCAGTTCTTAGATGTCTAACGGTTAGGTCAAATGTTGTGCACAACAAGACCGATGCAACTAGTAGCAATAAACTATAAGTGTCGCAAATATTCAGTTGGAAAAACTAAGAAAGTGAATAAGTGGAAGTTTAAGCAAGACACAATGTTTGTTACGGCTTAACCGCACAATCAAGACCACTCATATTAATAAGTATGATGACAGTTCCAGAATATTGTATTGAGAATTTAGTTAAATTTCTTAAACAAAATTGCACCGGCCTAGCTCTTAATTAATGATATGAAAAGCATAAATTATAACAAATTATATTTATAAATTTTGAGAAATATTTAACATAAAATCAAGATAATTACCTAGTGTTGTGTGTGCGTGAGTGTAATTTCTCTTTTGATGATAGTTCTTCTTATATCTCCTCTCTTAACTTTTATTCTCGATGCACCTTTAATTTCTATGGATTCTTCCCCTTCTTAGAATCTATCTTTTCCGGTATGGTGAGGTTCTTTTATTAGGTGATACTTCATGTTAATACCCTTTTATTCCAAATATATTTATTGACTTATTTGTTGACTTATCTATTTTGTCAATTTTCTTGGTCGCTCACCAAACAAAACTTTTTATTTCTTTTTTGAAACCAGGACCACACTGCTTTATTTCTTCGTTGTCCACGAAACGAAAACTTCAACTCACCTTGGCTCCAGTTTATCGAGATATATCGCTGTTATAGAAACCTGTATACAATGTCGATGTATCCTTTGTTATTTCCAGTAATTTTTTATGAATTATTGTAATGTAAAATGTTGTATGTATGTATCTGAATGTTACCAATGTTTTTTATCCATTAATACATGCTCTTTATAAAAATTAATAATTTTATTTCTAGCGACATTTGTTTCTCCCATTAAACGTCTCTGGCTGGAGTTAAAATAAGAAGCTAACACCCGTAGGGTAATAAAATGCTCAAAAGGTGGTGGGCGCGGTGTCGAGAAGGTATAAATAGAACTCCAAAATAAACCGAATGACAATTGAAAACCATAACCCCAATATTAACTGTAAATTTTGATATATTGAATTCTAATAAAAGATGAATTTTCTAATGGTAATTAACCATTCGAGTATTATTGTACTGCAATATGTATGATATGGCAACTTCTCCTGAACACATAATACGCATAACGTCGGATGTAAATTACGAATAACGCAAGAGAGAGGTTAGAAACCATACGTATGACGTGCGCACATACCGAAGGCAGAACTCGACCACAAATACAACGGACCACTGATTCATACAATCTACAAGTTGGATGATTTGTAGTACACTCAACGTGAAACCATCTGAAATCGCAGATCAACCTCAACACGGGAACATATCCAGGAAATATGATTCCACATTGGAAAATGTGTGTATACGCATAACTGACAATTATTGGGAGTAGTGGTTAGTAGTTGCAGAAATTCAGCAAAACCAACTTTCATTTTCCAATATTTTATATTTAGGTATATTCTCCTTCTTTCATCATATTCGTTCTGCTTCCTGGCCAACTACCTAGTACATATACAAGGCGCTGCAGAATAGATTAAACGATTTAAAATTGGCACCAGAAACGTACGCTGATAGATAACGCGGTTTTTGTATTGTTGGCTTGGACAACAATCCAATGCATTCAGTTGCCATGTAGCGTTGATCTTGTGCAATGTACGTTTGCTGTTCCCCATACCCCTAAAGATTTTAAACTGAGTAGGAAAGATTAGATTGACAGCTCTGCATTGCCGAAGAAGAAAGTTAGTCCTCCATGGAAAGCTCGTACGTTACACATGTTTGATAGGAGTGCTAGGAGCATGGTACAAATGGACTTGCATTTCCATTCATTAATATGAAGTGGTTCAAGAAATGCTGCCCCGAGATTTAAATTAACGTGTGCCATTTTGCACAAAGTTCTTAGATGTGATTGAAGCACAATCGCAATTTTTCCAATTTAATTATGTCAGACGAGACACCCTTTGCATCTAAGCGGTTATGCCAATGAGCTTAGTTTCAGATATTGGGCACAGGGAAACCCGCGTTTACTGTATCATCTTCTTTACATAATGAGAAGGGTGTGAGTGAGTTTGTTTCGGATTTTTGGACCATACTTTCTTTAAGACGTCTTTCATTGGCGCGAGCAGTGACGGTAACGTCTGAGGGCTATATGATCATGCTGGATGATTTTCTTTTACCAATGCTAAGTTAAAGCAAAGCTGATTTAGGTTCGTTACGGTATCAATAAGATGGTGTGACATCGTCCCGGTAACGTAATTTGGGCTTAAAGTTAACCTTATTTATCAGCATGGAATTCCTTCTTGTCGGGTGTATCAATCACGACTGGGATTCAAAATAGTCCACTGCTAATGCTAAGGAAGACTATGAACTCCCTCATACGACGTGCAGAAACTTGTCTGCCGAACGACGGAGCCCAACTCAGTGCTGTTATTTTTAAAACGCTGTACTTTGCATGGGTTTTCTAATTGTGTACACACTATTCTTTGTAATCCAACAGTAAATTACATTTTATAATTTCAAATTGTCTAATCAATTCTGCCACACCCTATAGGTACACACAAAACACATCTTTTGCTTTACAATTAAGTTATGTAGAAAAGAATGTTGATGACATTCTGTCGGGAAAAATACAAGCGCAAGGACAATGGGTACAGGGTACTGCGACTTCATGCTTCAATTCAATTAATAGTAATTTAACTTTTCCTGAAGTGTAAACCTAAGCTGTTTGCATTACGTCTAACTGCTATATTCTCAAACATGTTGCAAGTTAATCTTTCTTCTATACCGCATTCCAGAAAGATAAATTACGATTGACATTCACAACATAATTCCGCTATACGCATCTTGCACCAAAGTACGCATGCAGAACAAGGGATAGTAGTTAAGATAAATAGTTTTCCTGTAAGAACTACAATTGTAAATGGCTATTGATGTTGCCCGCCGATTCCTCTAGTACCGTATTACCTCGTTTCGTTTTTGCGAGAAAATAAAAAGGAAACCAGTTACGTTCGCATTGTTTGCCTTTAAATTAGTCGAACATTGTCATGGTTAGCAATTTATGCCCCTCTAATGCTATTACTAGCGAGAAAAAGAACGTTCCGACAAAGTGAAGGAAAATAAAATATTTATCCGCAATGAGAGCTACCGATAATAAACTTAAAAACAAATGAACTGACTACGTTATTGCCGTTTTATGTTCCATTATTTCGCTGGCCGGAGTGGACGGGCACAAAGTAGTAACGGCGGACGAAAGGCAATCTATACAGGTAACATATTTTATTACGCTTTAAAATAAATAGAATTACTCCATTGTTTATCCCGCAATCTTTTCAGCGAGTAATTTCTAATTTTCACATACCTGCGAATATACGTAGACGGAAACATAAACTGTGCCGAAAGAAAATTAACAAGAATTTTGCTGTTTTTTGCAAAGCATCTGAAGTGATAAAAATCCGTAAGGACGGGATGGGAAGAAGTTAACAAAAATCACAGCTAGGCGTTTCCAAAGCCTCAGACATGTGAGAAAGATCCATTTGGATGGCGCACAGTCAACTCCAGAGCAAAAAATGTTTGCACCGTCATGAGTGGCGGTGTATCCCGGGCTTTATTCCTATGAACCCGAAAATAAACGTCAAGCGACCGTTTTGGGTGTTCCGAGGCGACAAGAATCCAACAAAAGTTATCCGTACCTGCAGTGTACCGAAAAAGGTGGTCACAACGATTGTATCTACAGCAGGGTCATGTAACTGCAATTCCTTTACACAATCGAAGAACATTGGTAACCCAAGTGCCAGCAGCAATCGCCGTGCCCCGATAAATTAACCCAGAACGATGAATGATCGTCCACGAGGATAATATGAGTTCAAGTAGAGGTTGAAAGGCAATTGAAATTTTGGAACAACAGAATGTTGAATTATTAAATCATCCTTTGCACAGCTCCAATCTTTGTAAGATTCAACGGTTTTCTTTCGCTCCCGAGGATCAACAATGGCGCACATAGTCAACAGTTCCAGTCGCCGAAAGAAGCAGTCAATGGTTTCAAACGGCAATTTTGACTATCCCAACTGAATATTGAAATAAGTATTTTAGCATATGGTTTAAATGAATGCAAAAGTGTACCACTTTTTGTAGATGGTACTTTCGAAAACAATAAACAAACTTTCTTCGATCTGGCATTTGTTTTTTATAATTCAAAGGACAACTCTCATACTTACATATGTGTAGACCAAAATTCCTTAATGTAACTTTATCTTATTCCCTACTTATTAAATATAATAATTTCTTTAAATTCCCCCTTCTTTACTACAGGCTCCTTTTATTAAAAAATAAGAAAAAAATCATTGGATGCTGTATGTCTAATGTTTATACAGGACGTTATTCGGACGATATACGCGGACTGTGAAATAAATTTATTCAACATACTTGGATAATGGAATAAGTCGATATATTTATGAATAGATTAGGCGTATAATTTCATATTGCGCTAACATATAATTATCTTGTAGTTAATTTCAAATAAATTGTCGGAGTAACAGGATTTGTTGCAATAATTTGACACTTTGGATATATCATTACCGTGTCCTTGATTAATCTACGGCCGTTAAACGCTACGAAGGATCTTTTTATAAACGTTAAACTGATCGATGATTGTCATTGTATGTACGAGTATCCTATTTCCGAATGGTTATTTACTTCCATTTTTTGTGCGATGAAATCAATAATACTTGAATGAATAATGAATTCAACCTATCGGAGTTCACTAAACGGTACTGTTACACATCGGTGGTTAGGAACAAATAAATCCGCCTTTATTTTCCGATAAGTTTTGTGATTAACACTTTATTTTAATATAACATTGCACTTATAAATCATGGCTCGTGCATTTGCAACCTATCGTTCATAATTCAAGTACGTAGTTAGATATGTATGTATGTACACTACCGTCCATATCAGTTCGGACACTTAAGTAAATTTACAAAATTGTAGAATATTGACATTAAATTAAACTACAAAATGGAATTGATATAAGAATTTTATTGTTATTAACACGTATATATAGCATAAGATAAAAAGTGATTCTCAACATATAATATTAAATTTATTAAATGTTCGTTGAGTCGAAAAAACCTCCTATTGCATGAAGGATGGCACTAACAATCTGTTCCACAAATTTTTAAAGCACTGTATTTGGTATATTGGTCCATTGATACCGTTAATGTTCCATAAAAGTATTGTGGAGATAGAACCTTTCGAATTCTTCTGTCTAGTTCATACCACCACAGCTCAATCATATTGATATCAGGACTTTGCGGTGGCCACGCCATTATTTCAAGAATATTATTTTGTTGTTGGTCATTTAAGTAATCTTTGCATACCAATGCTGTATATTTGGGGTCGTTGTCATGCATGAATATAAAATGATTATCAATTAAATGCAACCCTGAGGGTATTGCATTTTCTTATAATGTTTTTTAATATCTTTCTCTCGTAATATCCTCAATTCGCTGCAAATCTCTTGTCTCACAGTACGAGCACAGAACCGCTTACTTGCTTCACAGTCTGGACGATACAATCCCACAACATTCTTTCACCCTTGCATCTTCTTCATCAGTCCATAAAACTCGTTTGAAGTCGACTGTTCAGTTTCTATATGTTTCACCCCACTGCAACCATTTCGACTGTTCAGTTCGACTGTGTAGTAGAGGTTTTGCGCACAGCAACGCGACCATGAAGATTTCCAACTTTTAATGCTTGCTTCACTCTGGTGACAGAAATTGGTGTTTCACAGTCGCGACTCGTTCCTGGAGAAATTTTGGGTGCTGTCAGCCTTCTATCTCGTTTATTTAACAATTTTATGCGCTCATGTCTGCTCTTGCTTTTATTCGCGAACGACTTGGATGTACGGTGGCTTGCGAACTGCCAGTACGTTGATATTTCCCAATGATATCACTTACTATTGACTTATTTACAAGCGTCTTGCAAGCAAGCAATCTGGCGCAATGAATAGCCTTCCTAGGGAAAACCAATTATAATAACACATTCTTCTTGTCTTGTTGGCTTTCCTTCGACATGTTAGGTACTTTTAATAAACCTATTTGCTTCAATACACGTTTACTACACATACACGATACACAAACAAGCACGTTTGTCAAGCAACTAAAATATTGATTATAATACGCAGCACTGTTAGGACAGAGCAATGTAAACTTCATAAGCTTATCTATTAGTCGTACTCATACTTCTATCTCGGAAATAAACATAAGATAGAGTTCGTAAATTTGTTCCACAAGTGCCATTAAGATGTGGTAAATTTCAATTATTATTCGTTGATGTTATTACCCAGAAATTCTGAAGCTATTTCTCCTTGCAAACTAAAAACTTCATAAATAGTTTAATAGCATAATATAAATTACATTTAAAGTAAAGGTACAGTCATTAAGAATACTTTACGGAATTTGACAAAGTGTCCGAACTAATATGGACGGTAGTGTACATATCTCTGAAATCGGTAGACATATCTTGTATAAGAACTTATTCTGAGGAAATATTACCAGTACATACATTAATTAGCTCGGTTATTTTAGTTCTCAAGCGCGACAAAAACGAAGATAGGCGTATTTAGATTAATTTTAATGTAGGCTATAAATAGATTGTTCCCAATTAAACTCAATTTACAATTACAAAAATCTTGTTTGATCTCAATACTGTTCATATCAGCAAAGTTGGAACGTAGATCTGCATTTACAGTTTACAGTTTGAAGGCGACATACATAAATCCATTTTGATGAGATTTGTTACTGTATTTATGTTTCTAATTTCTCGTTGATTTTTAAAAACTGAAATTAGAAT
This sequence comes from Chrysina gloriosa, assembly GCA_038088585.1. Taxonomy (NCBI): domain Eukaryota; kingdom Metazoa; phylum Arthropoda; class Insecta; order Coleoptera; family Scarabaeidae; genus Chrysina; species Chrysina gloriosa. The sequence continues at coordinate 19,074,921 of CM076091.1, forward strand.
TGGTTGATGTGGAAACCTTATTCCGTTAATTACTAACTATTCAACACTGATTACAACTAATTACAGCACTTATTGTGTATGAGATTCTATAATTACTATGATATATATAATTCTAGGGCCTAGTGTTTGTTTCAAAACCTATATGTATGATACATATATAATTATAGAACACAGTAAACAACTGGATTTTTATCACTAAAGTAAGATATTTAATATATACCTATAAGGGAATACCGGCCACCAGAATTTAAAAAGGAACATTGCACATATTCTCAGGAGCCGAATTGCCCGTAGGTGGGGTGGAGAGCGTCGTAAGAAGAATATTGCCCTTGCGTTTGTACAAGTATCTCGAAAACTATTGAAGATATTGAAAAAAGTTAAGATAAATTTAAAAAATTTAATTCTCATATTGCACCCCTCTACAAATCCAAAAAGTATCAATTTCTTTTGGAAGACATGTGTATTTATATTAGAATATATCGACTTTTTCACAACTTACGTATAAAACTAAAACAGAAGAAAGTTCGAACAAAATGAAACGAAATTTGCAAGAGCAAATATTTTCCTACAATGATAGGAAACCCGAAATAAATTTTTAACGTTTCGTCAGTTTCGCAGGGAACAATTGGAGAACCGCGTGACAGTATGCGATCAGCTGGGATATTTATTATTTAGCCGTAAAATTGTAAACGCTAATAAAATTCGGCCCATACCTTTAGCAAGGTCAAGGGGATCATCTTAATTTTATCATTCAGGCGGTAAATTATCTGACATGCCCGGGAAGGAGTTTAAATATGTGATGGCGAATGTTTCCAATTTAGACAAAGAAATATAAACGTTCATAAAATTCGGGCCATATGTTAAACAAGATAAAGTTGATATTTGGGTAAGACGTATTGGTTTAATTTAACGGCCTGGTTGGCCTGTATTTAACGTGGAGTTCAACGACTACCGAGTTTTTCAATTACGTATCGATTTCGATTTTTTCTTTTACACTCATTGACTTACATTTATCTCATATAATTTTAGAAATAAATTTGTCGCATTATTAGTGAAATACCATGTATAACAGATGAATATATTGCTGATGACGTATTATCTGATCACTAAACAAAAGTAAGAGAAATACTAGAAGGTCTAGGCACCCCATACGAAGCCATGTATAATATACTGCACAAAGATTTGAACATGAACGCGACGACCGCCGCAATTGCTCACCATGCTCATTGTAAGCAATGAACGGAGCCGTTAGGCTCATTAGACAACTTCAAAGTAATGTTCGAACCTGTATAAGCGCAATTCCTATCACTACCTCCCAGAATCGAATAAATCGACTTCACGTTGTGAAGGTGCTCAAAAGAAGACTAAGTCAGTTCTATCTACAGGAAAGTGATGATGATGATGCTAGTTGGGGTTTCGAATGGCGTGATCTTTGAGGGCAATTAAAGCAAAGGAACAACGATTATGAGGTAGTGCTATGTTGATGTACTTCGACACGAAATTAATGAAGCAACGCCCTATTTAATTATTAATTGACGAACTACTGCCACGTGCGGTGTGATTGCGCACGATTGACACCTGCGAACTCTTTCTGTTCCTGGCGGGAAAAGATTCAGTTCCAATGAGGCCACGATCGCAGAAAGTGGGAACTGCTCAGCCAAGCTCGATAAAGCATATTTTCTGGGAGTTTAAAAAATTGGCGAAATAATGGGCCAAGGAAATCGGACTAAACGGAGACTACATAGAAAGACAAACAAAAAATATAAATATATATATAAATATTTAATAATCTACTGGCCAGGATAGATTGAACAGCTTTAATGGCATATAGTACAACTTAGTTCTAAAATGAGCTAATACTGGTCCCGGAAATGCAATCCGTTTGGAGACAGATCAACCTGCAAGAGGATTGGCGTCACTGCACTATCCAGTTTAGCTCGTGAAACCACAGGTTGTTGGAAGCCAGCTTTAGACGTGCATATGTTACTCAAAAGTTTATTTACAAAAACAGGAGTTCATAATCTAAGCAGTATCTCCGAGCATTAAAATACTCGAATGGTGATGTAAGATATAAAAAATTGGATCGGCTCCCACATCATACTCTCCCTGTCTCTCCTTCTGTTTCAGACGAAGCAAGCTCTCTCAACACTCTCTATTTTCTTTGTCTTTCACACGAAGCGAAGCTCCGCCCAAATTTAGCGCTCTTACGCTTACGTTTCCGCTTACGCTTACGGTTACGCCTACGCTCGAGCTGGTCCGGTGTCCCTTAACCTTCCTATACTCACGTCAAAATGAAAGACGTATACTATACTATATAAAACGGTCTCACAGACCGTATGCGTGAGTATAGGAAGGTTAAGAAGTATTCACTTCAAAAAAGAAAATGAAGCGATCGATATAAATAGTGAATACTCGAATACCCGAAGATATTAACTTTTGTCAACTTTATGTGTTTTACTGATAACGTTGATAATGTCTCCAACTACATTTGATGCAGTAACGTGTTAATATAATACAAAAATCAATATTTCCCGAGCAATATGGTGATATAAAGAATGGAGAGCTACCAACACGGATTAATACGGTTACTGGCAGGAAATTAATAGATTTAGCTCGAGTTTCATCATGTTATAGCTATCGGCGCCTAATTTTTGGAATGTCACAGTCGCAACCATAGACATGCTAAAAATAATGGCAACTAAAGGAAAACCTGAAGGATATTATTCCAGTATAAACTCAAAAAACGACACCAACGTAATCCCAATAAAAACTAAAAATAGAAACACAGACGGCGTGGTAAGGATGAGTTAATTTATTAAATTTCGAATTTTGAACAATCGACGGAAAAAGGAAATTAACAAAAATAGGCCACTGTACCCCATCATGAAGTCTATTTTTATTACCATAACAACTTGAAACCAAATGTAATGTACCGCAATATATTTTTTTAATTGAGTTAATTATCTTGCCAAAAAGTACAGCAAAGAAATAATTTGAAATACGTATATCCACAAAAAGCGTGGATTATTATGGTATTCGCGAATGCGCGCCTGCGATAAGTAACAAACGGACCGGATACGAGAAAGAACAAGTAACAAGCTGATTAAAAATTAATTTAAAACTCGTCTAAGAAAAAAAAAGAAGGGAAAATGGGGCGGGTAATTACGAAAAACGAAGAACGAAATAGCCGTAAACCAATTTCCTTTAACTTATTTATTCTGCATTGAAAATTATAATAATCTCGGTGCACTTATGAGCCAGCAAACATATCATTAAGATAACAATTTTATATAATTTGTTGTCCCAGTATTTTTCATCCTTATCCGGACCATTACCTGCCACTTTTTGACTCCGGCTAGTTCTCATACCTTAACGTCTTTTTCTTGCAGTCAATTCACCGTTTTTTTATGTTTTCGTTTTCATTTTCGTTTATATTTTCTTCTTCGAGCTCCCATCGCGGACTCGCTTTCTATGTGTTAATACTTGCCGTTTAGTTTTCAACACTTTTAAGTAGTCTTTAGATTGAAATATATTTTAAACGAGCGAATTGCCTTTCGGGCAAAATTCGTCCGATCTTGCCAGTCACCCTATCTGTCGTATTAGTCTCTGCCAATCCGAAAAGATAACGATGAGAACGAACGGATATAAACGTTTGAAATGCCAATTTTGTCGGTAATTTAGGGAGGATATGCGTAAACGCCCTTTCATATTCCGTAATGAAGTTAGATTTATGTTTTAGGAGTGAAGTGGATAGATTATTGGGTTAAATTTGTTATTACTTTCGATATTGGCTGTCAAACAACGCTGTTAGGGTGGCAGATAGTTTTCTAACATTATTATTATTATCATCATCGCCGCATCCGTCAATTATTAATAATAATGATTACCTAATACTAGGGGATTGACAATTGTATACAACTGAAGACAAAATCATCCTACTAATGGCATCTTTAGCACGTCCTATTCCATTAACATAAATCCTCAATAAAATGACGAGAAACTGCAGCTGACAGTAAAATTTCTTAAATATACAGCGTCGACCGTGTATGATCATTGGTAAACTGGTAAATTGATCTGTTTTACACAGCATCCACTATGGCCGAAAGCCTTTTCAATAAATTGCAGTATCAGATGAATTATTGACATGATGAATGCGAAATTTTGTTCTGGCATAGCTGTTCGGTAAATACTGAACATGTTAGAAAGTCGGTATGAACGCCTTGCAATCTTTATTGGTAATTGAGATAATACCGCAATAAATCAACGCAAAAGGAAGAATTCGGTGTTATATCTCGTACGTACTTCTTTACTCGTGTAAGTATTGACGTATTATTTAAATTGCGTTTCTTTTGTTTTTGCATTTGTCGATTGGTATGTGACCGCGTAATAACTCGGCGTTTTAATAATGGTGCGGTAAAACATAATTACTTCTGGTATCTCCCGATATAACGTACCTATATATATGCGCGTTGAAATTCCACACTTCATTGAAGGATCGTAATTATTGTTTAGATGTAGAGAAAATTATGCTCGTACAATTTTCCAATCATTGCTTGCTTATCTATGAATAAAGTATTTAGGCGATTAGATCACGAAGCGAAACCACGATTAGCTTGTTGAGATTTATTTAGGATCTTGATCCTATCCTTAAAGTATCCTTAAAGCTTTTGTTTACACCGTACTGCAATTATAGAAAATTTACTTTGTAAATAAGTCGATAGTTTATCTTCTTGTTGTTTGATAAGTAAGTATGTAAATCGGCAGCTGCAGCTATCATTACTACGTGCATTAGAATAGTTCCGTAATCAATATTTGCAGTTAAGAAACGGAAATTATATGAAGTTGAAGTATAAATTATGTATGCAAATATGTTCTACACTCGGGCTAGAAATTAATTTGTTCCTGAAGGTACCAATCTGACTTCCAAAAACGGAAGGGTTAGGTTTGCAAAAAATACAATGGGCTTGTAAGAACTCTGTTCGGTGCTGTATTGAGACAGGAGTTTTAAAATACAAAGAAACTCAGGAGCCCTTTACTAGTGGACAAATAAATAATAGCAGATTCCTGCGCTCTGTGCATGGTAAAGACAGTATTGATAGAATCTATGCATTTAGACAATAGCATGTCACCTTCCACGTTACATGATACTTTTATGTAATTAATATTTAATCATAAAACTGAAGACAAAAGGTTTAGAAAACAAAAATCGTGTATACTACGTTTAAACGCGAGTGAAAATCAAAATTTGATGTCGCAGCATACATTGACAAGATAAATTTTTGCTGTTATTTGCAACAAGGAATAGAATGATTCAAGCGCATTGAAAAACATAGACTCAAACAAATTCAAGACTCGAAAAGAAGGCATTTTATCGCCAAATTGTGAAAAATTATTTGAATTTTTCAAAGAGAAACGAGAAAACCAATGGTCACTAACGTATAAAACAACGTCTCATTTTCTTACCAAAAATAGACCTTCAAATCTGATTTTTAAAGTCGGTGGCAAGTTCTTATTGTGATGGAAAAGAAACTTCGGACTTGGTGACCTAAAATAAGCTAACATGGACAATTGGATAACCATAATCGAAAGAACACGTAGAAGCAATTAAATGGCACTGGAATATATCGTGGAATGGGTAATAGTGCCTTTAATCACCAAGACTACGGCGACTTTCAAATTTATTTTACAATATTTGGAACTCGCTGTACCTCATATCTACTATTACCTTATCTACTCAATTGAGAGCACAATTGAGTAAAATACTAAGTAAGTTATCTCTCTGGTACCAAAATTATCTACGCAAGCGTCGGCTGGATAACTTTTAAGGAATTAACTGATTAAAAACTTAAAATTGCATGATATACCATATACCATATGAGAGCAGTGTTCTATACTAAAGATACAACACCGAAATTACAGTAACATTTACATTAAAACCAAGAAAAGAATGACTACATTCCACAAAAACTATGAACTTCACTGTTTATTTCTAGACACAATCTTCATAAACGTTTAGACATTTACCCCGGCGCGGCGTGTGTATTAAATTTTTATAACTAGAATTGGCCGAAATCAGTTCGATGTCATATGGGCACATCTGTACGGGCATCGGGTGGCGATGCGAAACATACATGCTGCCGATATGTTGTTTCCTATTGTAGTTGCAACAAGGTGTTTCTGTTGTATACTTCGCACTTCGTGCACTTACCGATGTCGCGTACAAAACGTGTGCCTTTCATTGCGCACTTACAAAATTCGGGAGCGCGGTTTCGTTCGGTTTAGCATTTACTAAGTATTTAATTAAACATATTAAATTTCCATAATTTCATCGTGGGTAACTGACATTTTAATAATTATTTACCCTTATGAAAGATGCCACAGCTGTACAATCCTACAACCGCAAGCGCAACGCACTCATAATTTTCAACAAAGTTGTCTCTGCAACGCAGCTCTTTGCAATACAGATAAATTCATACACGAAGTAAATCGAAGATAACCAACGGTCTTTGCCACACGGGCGCAAGAACGTCGAGATGAGCTGCATTCTCAGCCAGCAGTGGTCAGTGGGAGTCGGTCGATGTTAATGTACGCATCGCGGGCGTGTAAAATTACTATTACGTGTTATTGTGATGTAAAAATAGATACTGTTTTCAAACTCGGCGGAATTAAGTTTCAAAACCTTAAATTTAAACTAATAGCAAAAGAGCGTAGACGTCCTCTACCTATACTCAATATTGAAGTGTCCGGTAAAAGTCGTGAAAAACTTATAAAAGACGATTTAATAAAGACATATATCTTCGTAACAATTGGATTTGTGGCTGTGGCAAAAACAAAAACGCTTTTTGTTTTCCGTCTGCATTGTTTCGAACGGATTACGAAGAAAAATTTGACGGGAGAAAGGCGTACGTGATTTAATATATTTAAGCGAAAAAGTGAAAAAACATGAAACAAGCCGTGCGCATGTCAGCGATCAAATGAAATTTGCATTCTTTGGGAAAGTGAATATTCAAGCTCACCTTGATTCTGCTTATTGGATAAATATACAAAAGCACAACGAGGATGTAACGAACAACAGGTATGTGTTATCAACATTTATTGACTGCATAATATTTTGTGGGGCTTTCGAGGTAGCGTTAAGATGACATGATGAAAGTGAATCATCCGAAAATTCCGGTATTTTTCGGAATTTGGTGAATTTTACGTCGGAACTTGAAAAAAACACTTAGTGAACCTCTTAAAAATGCAACCTCAAAAATTATATAAAATGAGATTCAGATTGCATGCTGAAAGTGTATCGTTGGGACATTCTTTGCGAAATAAATAAAGTCTCGTTTTTAGCAGTGATGGCTGATGAAACTACAGACGTTTCCTCTAAATTTCAAATGGTGATTGTTCTTCGTTACGTTATCAAGGAGGGAAGCCCGATAGAAAGGTTCTGGATTTTCTTGCTTCCCGGAAATCATAATGCTGTGTCATTAGCTAACAATATTTTTAATGTTATTGGCCCTATTTTAAAAAATGATAAAAAAGCCCATTGTTCAAAACTATGACGGGGCAACTGTAATGAGTGGAATACATTACGGAGCTCAGGCAATAATCAAAGAAGAATACGAAAATGCACATTTCGTACACTGCTGTGCTCATCAATTAAATTTGGTGATGTCACCAGCATGTTCAATGATTTACATGACATACCTGGATTTTGTAGTCATTCGACGCAAAGACTCGCGTTCTGAAGCAATTCATAGGAAAAAATGTACCCCATTCTGCACCTACGCTTTGGAATTTCAATATTCGTACGGTTAATGTGATTTACGAACACATAGGTTTTATTATAGAATGTATGAAACATCTAGAAGAAGATTCAAATGCAGTAACATGTGAAGAAGCAAGAGGCATTCGACGTATTCTAGACGATCCAAATTTTACTTTTTGGCTGACTATTTTCATCATATTATGCCACATGTTGAAGTTTTATATAACCAACTGCAAAGAAAGGACATTAATCCAATAAATATACAAAACGTGGTAAATAATTTTGAGAAAAAACATTAACAACGTTCGAAATAAAATAGATTCTATCATACAGCAAGCTTCAAATTTTAATACAGTCCCCTGTGATGCAAATCATCATCGCTCTTGAATCCAGACAATTTTGAAAATTATAACCATCCTTTCCCTGCATATAACCTGGACTTAACATGTGCAGCTTACAATTTTTGGAAAAACAACGTCTGCGAACGGAGCTGCCAGTTTTGTATTCAAATTTTCAGTGCAGGACATTGCAAGGTCCAGTTTAACAAAGGCTAAAATTTGTAATTTCTAACAATTTGGAAGAAACAATGGCAGAAACTAAGAAGGTGTTGGAAAGTCTGATGACTACTCCCATGACCACTACTGAAGCCGACCGTAATTTCTCCACCTTGAAGCACATAAACACTTTTCTTAGAAATTCAATGTGTGAAGATCGTCTATCTGCTTTATCGGTGCTTTCAATAGAAAAGAGAATCGTCGCCTCAGTACCGAATTTCGACGAGAAAGTAATTAAAATGTTTGCCTCCAAAAAATACCGCCGTATTGAACTCCAGTTTAAGAAAATGAAAGAGGGTAAGTTCAATTGACTTTGAAATTTTGCATATTATTGTAAATTTAGTTACTGATATTTGTTGTTTTTGGTTATAAATATCATATATATTTTTATTATCGGGTTATTATTATTGTTATTACTTTAAACTGGTTGTGGTTCCTGCAGACCACCCACCTTGAAATATCAGGAGCTGCCACTGGTTTAGAGCAAATCGGGTGTATTTGTAATGTGAAACTGTACAGAAGGTTAAGAAAGCCACGTTGACGTTGATGCATTAATCGGTAGAGCACAAAAAGGTTTTTCGAAATCTTCTAAACAAATTCGGGAATTTATGTAATGTCCAAGAATTCCGATACTACCAGAACCTATTATAACGAGACGGGGAACGTGGCTCGATGCAGTTTATTATGTAAGCATTTAAACAGAGTGAAAAACGTAGTTTTAAGATTAAATCCGCAAGATACGAACGCGATTAAAAAAGTCCAGTATGATCCAACATTACGCAGTTGTCTCTGATTGTATTAACAGTTTATGTCATTGGAGCAATCAATGACATTTATACGAACGCTCGAAACCACATCAAATCAACTAATTGATTCTACAGGCGAACGAGTAGCTGCAGAATTAAGGTCGGTTTTGCGAAAATATCCTACGTCAAACTTATCGGTGTTTCCGAGTGTCATTGATTCACATTTTAAATTTGCAAAGCTTACCTCCATTGATACCTAACATTCCTTTTCTACATATGCAGAAATGTTTACTGCTACACGCCAAAATTTAGCACAATCGGCCACTTTATACCCGGATTTTACAACTGATCTGGAGATTAGCTGTCCACCTCATTTTCATAATAGGTAACCACTTTTCATTTCATATGTATTACTAAAGGCCGGATAATATGCAGTTTGCATAAATTTGCATATTTGCATAATATATGCATTTTGTATATTATTTGCATATTTTGTAGTAATTCAGCATATTTGAAGTATCCGAGTTTTATTTATTTATTGGATGTAATTTATTATAGGATAGGCATTACTAAAAATATGTCGTGGTTGTAACAATCAAAGAGCTAAGCAAATATAATATTCCCGACGAAAGCACCTTAAGAAAAATTATATTCACCGTATCTATGCAGAAACATTGAGTAGCATTAAGAAGGCTGTGTCAAACAATTACCTTTACATATGCGCAGATGAAACTACTGATAATGTGGGTCGATACATAGTTCATTTAATGATAGGTATCCTTAACTTATCGCTTTCAGCAAAATCTTATTTAATTTCATCCAAACAGTTGGAAAAAGGCAAATAATTTGACAATAACAAGGTTTATACAGGAAGAACTGGCAACCTTTTTCTTACCGGAGTCGATTCCAACAGAAAAATTCTATTGTTTTTAATGGATGCCGCACCATACATGGTGAAGGCAGCTTCCAACTTAAAAATCTTTTACCCAAATTTAATTCACACAACTTGCTTGGCGCACGGACTAAATCGTGTTGTTATTATGGATCTTGATAGCGATACACAATGTGTTGGCGTTTATTAAAGCCAACTACAGTTTTATTTCCACTTCTATTGTGCAATTGGAAAAACAATTTATGTCGCTAATTGAGAGCGTTGAAATAATAAACAAATTTGAAAAGTTATGTTTTGATGTTAAAGGAAGGGTGGGAAAATCCGTGTATGAAAAATTTTTAAGTGTAATAGAAAAAATGAGGGTTTTAAAAAGCTAAAGGATATTGCTAAAATCTTGTGTGGTGAGCCAATAGAAAATATTGAGTTGACAATAGAGGATATTTCTAATTTGAAATATGCTCCTATAACAAGCGTGGACGTAGAACGAACCTTTTCAATATATAAATACATGTTATCAGACAAGCGCCACAATTTTTCTATTGAAAACTTTGAGAAATATGTAATTGTAAATTGTTTTCATAGTTAATTATGTTGTAAAATGTTATAAATAAACTTGTAGTAAACATAATAGAATATTTTTTTCTATAGTATTATATTTTTAGCATTACTCCTATTTCTTTATCTGCATACTTTTCATAAGAAAGTGCATATTTAGGCCAAAACATCTGCATATATCCACTTTTTGTATATAATCCGCCCTCTATTTATTACTATTAGATAATAGTTGTCGTTTTTTGTAACACCATTAATTTCCGGTGAAAGTAAATAACCTACATATATATGTATTTATGCAAGTAAAAGTTATCATAAATTAATTTTACCAATACAAGCTCATAATTGCTCCCTTTTGTGACGCTCATGTATGTATCGTTTCGTGTTAGCCAACTCTATTTATAATACATTCACTGTATTAAAATATACTGCATTTATTCTAAATAATTCCACAAAATAAGTTAAGTTTCCACATCATACGTTTCCTTGAATTGTAACACATCTAAGTTTATGTATAATACTCCTTTTGCAAAAAATTGTCTGTAGCAAAAAGGGTTTCAATTTCCGGAATCGAAAGCGCAAAAAATCCTAACGTCGGCGTCGCGTTGTGCGGTAGGTAAAGATTGTGTGGACTCTCACGATCAAATATCAAAACAATTTTAGTTGCGTCTCCGCGTCGAAGTTGATAAGACATTTAAATTATTTTAGTGTTATAGCAAGTGCTAAAAATTGAATCATATTTTACCATATCATCAATTAAGGTATATTAAACATGTGCGCCGTTTTATGTTTCTTAAAGATCGCTACTTTCTTCAACCGGTAAAAACTAAATTCGTGATCGCGGTTGGTGTCGTATTGCAATAGTGTTATATGGAATATTGTGATGGTGAGACGTGAATAGACTTGCATAAATGTTCCGGATAACTGACACCCGAGTTTTCGCGTAAGTTTTATTTGATTTTATAGTGTAAATTTATATTAAAGCGTTTTAGTTCTCAAAGCCCTTTAAATATTTCCTGAATTTGCTGTGGACTTATTGCTATTATAAATTAATAAATATTCGTAATATGTAGGCACATACGCATATAGGCAAAAATGATTTACTCTAATAAAAATAAATATTCCCTCATATCTGAGGTAGATACATACATATATTGTTATAGATTGATAAATGTGTCTTATATATTTGGATGTATTAATTTGTGGTTGTTTTTTTACAGAAAGAACGACGATGCTAAAAGGGCTCATGGATCACTGGATTTGCCATCACGTGTAGATTCAAAGTGAGTTATATGCATTATATATTTCTTCTTCAGTATTATCGTATTAAATTTTTAATTGAAACTAACAATTCTAGCGTAAATCGATGAAAATGTTAGTCGATGCTTTCTTCGTGTAATTGCGAATACTATGTTTGTTTACTGCTTTGATACATTTGTAATATATGTTTTTTCTATGGTTCTATAAATATTATCTATAAATGTTGATCGTACGATCTACAGTTGTTATTACCTTCAATGGAAACACTGAAGAATTTAAATGTCGCGCATGGCACCAGCTAGCCCGCCAGGAATGCCGCACAACGCTTTTAGAAAATCACCACACAATGGACATTCGAATAGATACATAAGTAAAATAAGGATAACCTCAATAGTGATCTATACGTTGTGTGGTGTCCTGTTGAAATCGTAGTTCCGTATTTATAATTGGTTAGTTGCTGTTATGTGCAACATCTAATTTCTTTGGTGTTTCCACTGAAGACAACAATTTAATTGTAGATCATATGATCAACATCTAGAAATATTACTTTATATTATACTTAATATAACAACTTGAGTTGTTCCAATGAAGGAGTGATAAAGGACGAATTTCATTTTACCGATCGACATATTGTTTTATCACTGGAGAAAATAAATGCTTCATACGATACTGCTTCTACAGCATGCGCGTTTTGTTAGCCTTAGTATATGTAGATGCTCCGAGACATAGTAAATCAATTAGCAATAAGTTTTCCTAATAAAAATTAACTGGAACTGGCAAAAAATTGTTTTCCAGCTTATGTTTTCGGGATAGTACTATTTGTATTAAAAAGCAATGGCCTAGACGCACTATGAGCCGAGGATTATTATTTCATTATCAGAGTGCGGACACTCGACTCATCGTTCAGATACGGCTGTTGAATTCGAAACAATGAACCGGTCTGTTACCAAGGAACACGCCCTTGCGAAACTTGGGATATTACTGGGATAATCGATAAGATATTAAGATTATTTATACGTAAATGTTTTATAACCGTAGGATAGATTAATTCACAATTTGTCTTAGGTGACTCTTTTCACTATTTAGTGTTTTTATGGGCGCTGCAGTGTGGTTTTATGCCATCTAGGTGTGAAGTAAGTAATTGATATGACTAGTCATTATATTAACGCGCAACTAGATATCATACTTGTTACGCGCGATGCCTCGACGAGGTTGAGATGGTGGTCGTTAACGAAATATCCATGCAGATGAACCAGTGTTAAATTTAGTAGAGGACGACCCTAAGATAAGTACTTTGAGGTGATATGAGTTGCCTCCTAGCCATTTTCAGCGGGTGTACGCGTCATCTAGTGATAGATGATTATGCTCACAAGGGGAACGTCAAGGTTGTGAATAACGGATTTTGATGGGTTTCGAATATGTTATAGAAGGATCTCCCCGCGTACTTTGCTACCAGCTTTTGTAGCCATTCGCCCTAGTTCTCGAGAAAATTGCAACAGTTTTCCTGTCGTACTTTGTATACCGTTAATGTGAATAATTTTCTAAATAAATGAGTATAGTGCAGTGGGTAAGATCTAGGCCTACTATCCGGGCGATTCATGTTCAAATTCTGCTCTTGTAGTTTTTTTCTCATTGCATATAATGTTAACAAAAATTTCAGAAATTCAAATTCAAATTTCAAAAATTTTTCGCCATGATACTTTCATTAATAAAATTACACCTATGAAATCAAAATACACACCATGATGCACTTTTGCTTCCGATTAATTTTATTAATAAAATTAGTATGACGAAAAATATTTTTGAACAATTTTGCATGAAATTAAATATATTTGTTAATATCATGTGCAATGAAATTGAGAAAAAACTACAAGATCAGGGACTTGAACACCAGTCGCCAGGGTAGTAGGCCTAGATCTTATCCACTGCACTATACCCATTTATTCGGAAAATTATTAACATTAACGGTATACAAAGTACGTCAGGAAAACTTTTGTAATTTTCTCGAGAACTCGGGCGAATGGCTACAAAAGCTGGTAGCTGGGTAGTCGGGGGAGGTCCTTCTATAATATATTTGTGACCCATCAAAATCCGTTATTCACAACCTTGACGTTCCCTTGTCAGAGAAAACAGTTTTCTGTATGGCTATTAAAAAGTAGTGCAGAAGGTAATTTCTCAACAAAAATATTATTCGTCGATGCAATTAGTTTTTCCTGCGAAGTAATTATTAACATGCACAGTAGACATCACTGGTGTGGAGTACTTAATACCAACGACGATTTTCTCCCAATCTATGGTACATAACTTTATTATTGGAGCAAGTTGTCTAGGTGGACAAACTTATTTGGATTCCCACCATTACTTGAAGAAACTCCGTTCTGTATTGAACAACAGATGTGGTTTATGTACGATGGGGCTCCTCCACATTTCCGCGTAGAAGTTTGCCGTCATTTAGTTTATAATATTAAAGTAAATGACGTAAGGGAATTAAGAAATCGCACAAATGTGTCAATGAATACAATTCATCAACAAAATGTGCTGCAGGTTGTGCGTGACTCAGTAGTACGGCTGGTACGTTTATGTATTGAGGTGGTGGCAGCAATTTTAAACATTTGCTATAATTGTGCAGAAAATATCAGATTGGGTATCAATTTTGTCTTATGCTCAAGCAAATTGCAATTTCTTTCCCATCCGCTTTCTTACCTTAAATGATTCATGTTATTAAAATTTATGCGGAAAGTTGAAGCGCGCACTGTATATGTTAAAAACTAAATTACGATTAAAAATTTTCAGTGTTGGTTTAAATTCTTAAATGTTTACTTGTTTCTGCGTTAGATCTGAACTGTAATATTCTAGTAGATATATTTTATGCAGTTAACTGTGTATTTAACTTATGTTTGAAACAAATATCTTTTTACTGTAACTGACGGCACTGTTATTATTTCCCACAGGACTGTACATATGACTACATGCAATTGCCTTATCAAAAATGAACAGGGATTACAACCGTTAATTCATTGTGAAATAGGGGTCACATACAGTGTGACTTTCTGGAACATTTTATTTTGTGCACTTAACAAAAACCCAATGAATTATCTTGTGCATTCGATTTCTGAATTAAGAAAAGTAGAAATGTCCCTACCATACTGGTTAGGAGTGCTTCAATTTCTGAAATTGTAATATTTTCTTCGCCGAGGTATTGTTATATATAGTGCGTCCCCGGATTGACTTCACTATAGGTATAATTGATCAAATTTTTTTAAATTTCGTTTTAACGTTTTGAGATACCGCTCTGCTTGGTCTAGAAAGAATTTCAAGCACATTTTTATTTAAAAAATTAAAGTTCTTATGACAATTAAGAAAAAACATTCTCTGTTGAATTAAAGTGCCATTTTGGTCAATAATATAGTAAAATGTTATCGAGAAAAGTTGTCCAGAATATGAAATTATAACCCTGTGCAAAGTATAACAAATATCGGGTTACCTTGACGAAATCAGTATTTCTTTTGTATTCTTGTAATGTAATTACACCAAGTAGTCAAGAAAAATATAAATGTAAGTTATTTTCTTTTTTGAATAAAATACTTTAGTAGAAACTTAATTTTTTTCCTTTTTGAAAACAAGCTTTCTATGTGAGTTTTCAAAGAAAAATTAATGTGTTGTTTTCTTCTTTTTTGAAAACAAGCATTCTGTATAAGTTGCAAAAAATAATGTAAGTTTCTAACAAAGCATTCTATTCAAAAAACAGAAATGAACCTACATTAAATTTTTTGTTTGACAACTTATACAGAATACTTGTTTTTCTGAATGCAAGAATACGAAAGAAATGCTGAGTTAGTCCAAGTGATCCAATATTTGTGAAATTTTGCATACAATCATATTTTCATATTAATGATTTCCCGATAATATTTTGCCGTCTTATTGGCCGAAATGGCACTTTTACGTCAACAACAGGGAATGCTTTTTCTCAATTGTCGTGACGACTTTAATTTAAAAAAGGAAAAATGTGCTTCAAATTCTTTTCAGGTTAAGCAGGGCGACATTCCAAAATATTAAAGCGAGACTACAAAAATTTTGATCAATTATACCTATAGTGAAATCTATCCGGGGACAGACTGTATATTTGGACATATCCAAATGGATGTAAGGATGAGCTACTTTTTTGAAGGTTTCTAACAATAAGGAAAGTAACAGTTTGCTGGAATTACTGCATAGAATGGTTTCTGTAGATACTGTAATATTTATCCCTTATTTAACACATTATTTATGAAAATCGTTCATCCTACTGTCATTTTCTTTTTAGTACTTTTATGAAGCCTTAGGATGAGTCTTCAAATTTGGCTTTTATCGAGATATCAAAATTAGTTGACAAAGTTGTTAATTTAGGACACCAGAAACTGTATTGCAGGCTCATAGAACAATATGGAATTAGAATGGTTTCACCTCCACATCACTAGCATAAAAGAACAGGTTATAAAATGGAATAAAAGGAAATTTATTCCTAGTTTTTTAATTACAGGCAACCTAGATCAGCTGACAGTTTGTGATGTGGTAGGTAACTTTTTTCTACTTCTATCCTTCTAACTATATAAAGAATGAAGTATAATTTTCCGTTAAATTTCATTTTTATGAATTATATACCCTTGCAAATACATTCGATATTTTCAACAGGCTTAGTTATTGAAGAAACGTTCAATAGATTTATATCGCGTAGAGCGGGTGTGTTAAACAATTAGACCGTCCACGTTTTATGCTAAGAAACTTCTTCAGAAGGAAAGTTAAAGTAGAAAGCACCTACCGAATTATCACTTTGATTGATTCAGCCTTTACTTGATGAAACTCCATAATTAACTTAGAAACAAATACACAATTTTAGAATTTCACTACTTTTAATTTTACCAACTA
The DNA here is from genome assembly GCA_038088585.1 of Chrysina gloriosa. Taxonomy (NCBI): domain Eukaryota; kingdom Metazoa; phylum Arthropoda; class Insecta; order Coleoptera; family Scarabaeidae; genus Chrysina; species Chrysina gloriosa. The sequence goes on from CM076091.1 coordinate 19,091,586, forward strand.
CTATGACATGTTTCGCCACACAGTGGCTTCTTCAGATAGAACTGATACTGTGTTGATTTTACAAGGAAGACAACCATCTATACATACATACATACACCTAAACAAATTGTATATCGTCAATGTCGTTCCAATGCCATTCCAATTTAAAAATCATTATTATTTTAGACATTGACGATATACAATTTGTTTAGGTGTATGTATGTATGTATAGATGGTTGTCTTCCTTGTAAAATCAACACAGTATCAGTTCTATCTGAAGAAGCCACTGTGTGGCGAAACATGTCACAGTAGTTGGTAAAATTAAAAGTAGTGAAATTCTAAAATTGTGTATTTGTTCCTAAGTTACCGAATTATCACATTAACTGACCATTTGAGAGGTTTGCTTGAATCCAGCACAACACCTTTGCGACCTTCACAACCATGAACAATATCCATATTTTTCGTTAGACTTCGTCATTCATGGTTGTACACAATAGTTGCTGTGTCTATATTAACTCGCGTGTATTAGGACCTGCACCATTCGAAGGTAATTACCTCACATACCTTTAATGATCCTATAAATTTGGATGTACATATGGATTTTTGCTTTGGATAAGATCGTTCTGGTATAATAGTAGAATAAAGTGCTGGGATAAATACAGAATAACAATTATTATAAAAGAAAGTTCTTATTTCATATCATCTTGGCACAAGAAAGAACCGTTTTTCTAGACACACGCAAAACATGTTTTACTCATCGACATACAAAGACTAACGCTTGGATATATCTCCCATCGGCCCTTATCTGCAGGTCAGTTTATGTTTCCGTTTTAAGTAAATAATTTACGACGGACCTATGAGTTTAGGTATCCATTCATTTTTGACGTGTTATTGGTACGCAACGTTTAGACTCGCATTCTTTCATGGGAATATAATTATTCCACTCGAGTTTTCCAACAACAAGCATATCCACTTCCTTACGCATTTTATTAATATCGTTTAACTGTTATTCACAATTTAAATCTACGGCTACATATACCAAAACCTAGTCATATAAATCATGCAGACATTTCACCTCGCCTTATTTTGACAACAAAGCGAAAATAGATAATAACGACCGTGTCCTCGCTATCTTGTTGACAAATGTCCCGCCAACTGTTCGAATGCATTCGCGACGGGTAAAATAAATTCAATAAACTCGCCGGGTTTGCTCCGTCCTGTGATGTGCCCTCGCGGGAGGAGATGTCGGCGTCCTCGCTTGAGCGGAGAAAGCGCCGTTGTCGCATTCAAATGAAAAAGGGGCGTCGCCCGAGCACACCTACGACGAACGACCGCGGCGAGATCAAAGGCAACTTCGGCGGCACGTACGGACGGTATTACAAGAATCTGCAATTTATATTTGCGACCACACGCAGCAGTAGATTATTCCATTTCGTACGGATCTCAATTGCGAGCGAGTGTGTCGTCTTCTTCATCTTTCGTAGGCTTTGCGCGCGTAATTTTACAGCAATTGCCAAAAATTGGCGTTGTCCGAAGACATTAAGAACGATGATGAAAAGACGGATGTGATGGTCTTATAATGGCATTTTCTCTCTTTCATTGGGCTAGAATCGAGCTGTCCTTTCAGCTATCCATTCCCACGTAAAATGCTTGCCAATTACATAAAAAATTAACTGACAGCAATTGCATCTCAAGTCTATCAGATACTTTTTTCCCTGGTCGCTTCTTCTTATTTTGGGTCAAAAACCATATTGAAAGTCGTATATCTCAGGTCTAAAAGATGTACATACGTGTAACGATTAAAAATATTTTTTAGAATCTTAAGAGCTCGGACAGGTTTACCCTTTTGTCAATAATAAGTAGCGTTTGTTAAAAAGGTGGTACCGGATGGCAGGAGCGTAGCGGTAGGGGTATGGGTAGGGCTAATTTTCAACTCGTGGTCGATCTCGACACTATCGCGAGAGAGTTCAAACCGACAGTAGGTTGCACGCTGCACCCTAAGTATTGAATTTAAGTAACAGAATTTCATACTGGCAATTTATATATGATTTTATTTTTATGTTAGGTGTGTGCAACATCCCACAACATCTAGTATCTAATAAAATACTTTCGTCCATTTTGGGCTAAGTACGTTCCCTCATAGAAGTTGCCAACATCTACTCAGTTTCGATAAAATTTGCCACGTGTTCAAGCTACAGTAAAGGAATGTATAAAAGACGAGTTCAAAAATTAAGAAAATCTGCCTATGTGTGGACGTAACAGCTGATGCTCAGAAAGACAGCATTATTCGTGATGTAGCGCGTCCTTTAAACTATCTTAAACTTTGACTATCCACCAGTTTCGTTTATCCAGCAAAGGTATTCAGAAAACTGATGCAGGAATCGTTGTCAAGATAATAAAAGATTCGAAAATTTTCGATCATAGCAACCCAAGCCACAGTGTTCGTTACTGACGGTACAGCAACAATGCTGAAAGTTAGTAGAATGTTGAAAATATGCTTTCCGACTCTCCTTCACATAATATGCCCCATACATGCACGTCACCTCGTAGCAGAAACCATTCGAAAGAAGTATCCGATGGTGGATAAGATAATATCATCTACCAAAACAGTGCTCATCAAATCTCCCAAACACATCCGTATATTCAAACAATTATGTCCTAAATTGCCAGCACTACCTCAGCCTGTAATAACGCGATAGGAAACATGGCTCCAGGCAGTACCTTACTATCAGAAATATTTTCCATAAGTGAAACATGTTATTTTGAAAATCGATTCAAATGATTCAGCAGCAGTTCGAGATAGTCACCAATTTTTTCCAATTCGGACGTTCAACAGCAAGTAGATGAAATATCCATGAACTATTCTGAAGTTACTGAGCAATTGGGAAACAGTCACTTATCTTACATTAAATTGCATAAACAATCTACAATCCGCTCTAGAGAGCGTGATGAACACTATAGGAGTCGATGTTGCTTAAACATTTAGTGCCATTTTAACGAAAAATCCCGATTTACAAAAGGTTCGGGCTATAACTGAAGATCAAGAGTGCAGAGATGAGGAAAAGGAATATCTGACATATGCAAATCTTACTTCACTTGATGTTGATTGAACTGACAATGGAAGCGTTTTGGAAGCCTATTGCCACAGTGGATATTAAGACGACAGTAAATGGTGACAATATTTTTTTCACTAATATTGTATATAATGCGGTGCCCCACTGCGGGTACCACCGTTTTAATAAAAGTCTAATGATAAGTCAGGAACCAGCGAGTTTGCAGGCTTGACAATTTGAATATCATAGATTCGGTACGGTAGCTAAGCCTTGTCAAAGAGCATTTTTGTAGAATTTTTTGTTGTCGATGCTTTCTATAAGTCCAAAAATGACTATCATGCCATGGTCTTTTCTATATTCTTTAATTTAGGTTAAATTTAGCAACAAACAAGGTGTTTACAAAAAACTGTAACTATCGTATCGAATAGACCGTATTCAAAATTTTGAGCCTGTTAACCGGTTTTGCAATTGTTGACAAAAGATTAATGCTGCAGAAGCTCTTAACATTGTGAAAAGTTACTATTTTATCATTACACATACTAGTTTTAAACTTGGGATATGCAGTTTTCAAAATAGTTTTAGAAAATACACACATTCTTTAAGTTTCAGCGATCTTAAAAGAAAGTACCTCATATGTATAGCCTTAAAATGGTTAGAAATACGAAAATCAATTGATAATAACAGCAATGGACAATAACATTCTAATAGTAAACTATTTTTGAGAGCCAAAATCTTACAAAAATCAAATCTGGAGAGCTCTCTATATAACAACCTAATGGATTAGGTGCGTTAGTAGGCAGCTATAAAATATCTGTGCAAAAGCTTACAGGCTCAGCACAATTTGCATATGCCAATAATCTGTGAGGAGAACTAAGCTGTCAATTGATAAACTCTAAGATATTCTTGTTGCAAAACTGGGCTAAAATAGGTATCAGTTCAGAATGTTGTGTCCTTGTAACTATCCATGATGTACCATCCCATTACCCCCCAACCATTATTCTTTCTACTGAATTTAAAAAATCCAATTGCAGTTCTGGAAAATCCTATTTTATTCACATTACGTACTTATGTGATCATAAAATACGTTTATCATGTATAACCTTACGGACATTGATCAATGGAAGGTAATCTTCCCTTACATCTACAGTTTGTGGACTTCAAGAAGCGCTTAGATACCGGGAGTTCTAATCGATACTGTAGAAAGATAATGAGGTAAGAGTTAATTCATGTTGAATCTAGAAGCATGAGAGAAGCAACAGCGCCCTACACTAAGAGCAAACTGGACCACGATGATGATACCACTTCATTGACAGGCATTGTACGCATTAAGATTGATAAAACAACGAATATGAGAAAAATGCGGTTACAACTGGGAGTCAACTACCACCTCTATCATACGTTTGATACCGACTCTAGAAAAGCCATCCATTCATCTGATCGTGCAGGATAGGTGACGTATATTTCAATGTCCCGCGATCCGAAGACGTTATATAGTCATGCCAAATATTTAAAGACAATTAAAAGTGACCCAATAAGCAACAGAGAGGGATCAAGAATACGTTTACGTGGACCACCTCATTAAGCTAGCAAAATAGTTAGAATCAAAAAGCGAACCAAGTAGGGCTGAGTTGTATCTAGTGCAAATGATTAGATTTTGAGGAACTAAAAATTATCAGTTAGAGAGGAAAAGAGCCAATGACAGGTGGCACAACATGCAATGAAAGGAGGAATATTTGCTATAAGTTTTAGCAGAAAAATTATAATCATCATCGAAAGGATTACGTCACAGATATGGATTTGCCACATATTGCTCCCGGAGTTCCCCAAGGCGGGATTCTTGGCCCACTGTTGTGTTTACTATCAATCAAAAATCGATCGATAAAGCCGATATATGATTTTGCACTGAAAAGGACTAAACGCCTTACAGGATACCAAGTTTCTGTTGTTCTAGCATTTTTTATTTGAAATCTTGATATCAGTACACCTACACCTACACTCTTCAGTTTTGAAAATATTTTTCTGAAAATATTACTTCTAGTTGTGCCGAAAATCGATGCCAACTTTATTACCTTAAAGAGAATTCTATAATTTTTAATACAGTTTTGCATTCCAGACATTAAAGGGTAGAAAAAGGCGATGCTTGGTATACTTCCCGACAACCGTTTTGCAATTATTTTGAATAGAGTATACTATTCTAATGTTAATAATAATTTATTAATATACACTGCGTTCCATTTGAAAGACTTGAGTTTTTGCATTAGTGTGTGTATGAAATGGAATGAAAATTTTGAACACTCTGTTGCACATGATAGATTGATACTTTTGTCACAGGTTCATGACTTCACATTTAAACTAAACGCATACGAGCACTGGTTTGAATAGCGATCTACTATAAAAGGAACGTGACTGGAGCAACAGGAGCACATAACAAGGAACAGAAAGCCGTCAGAAAATCGTCGATGTATAAACTTTTTCAATAGCAGGGGAAAAATACTTTCAACGGCTTTTTCCGGCATCGTGTCGCTGTTGCCACAATTCCTTCACGTCGTTGTATAAATCAATCTTAATACTTACCAAGAACATTGCTTCAATATTCCCTGAAATAACTAGTTCTAAAGCACCCACAGCCATGACAGAAAAAATAAATCTAAAACAACTGAAAAACGAGTTTATGTAGATATAGGGAAGTATAGTAACATTGATTTATTTTAATGCGTGGAAGACAAAAGTGTAATAAAAACCATAGTACACTATTTAAAACTGACAAAGTTGGCATCGATTTCCGGTATAAGCAGAAGTGATATTTTTCAAGACATATTTTATCCTAGGAAACAAAAAAGGAGTTATACGTACCGACACCAAAGTTTCAAATAAACTTCCACCAAACGAATGAAACATCATCATTAAGGTTTGATAAAAGAGTGGATGACGTGTTATCATTGAGTAGTGTAAACCGGTCTTCGTCTCCACTTACGTGCAAGGTGCGACATTAAAATTCGGAGAAGGAAAGGCGTTAGACCGGTGTACTACTTAATGATAACACGTCATCCACTCCTTTATCAAACCTAACTCATCATACTACGTTTGTACATAAGTCCTTCATGCGAATCTGTAAGTTTTAGAATTTATGTCAGCACATTAGGAAATGCAGTCGAATTTCTCCAAATAGAATTTATATCTGCCAGTCCAAATATTCTTCGACTTCGAAGTTATTGAAATGACATTCTAGCGTTTTAACTGAAGAATTCGACTTAGATAGGAATTTGAAATTAAGTTTCATATTAAATTCTTGTTGCTAGTTAAATAGAAAATACTGACGTGTGTTTATAGAATACACAACTGAAGTGAAACTTCGAATGTGTTCAGCTTGTTACATTAAAAAAACGACAATAAATACAATCAAATATTGAAACGAATTTTAAGCAAATAACCAAAAAGGACCACTCCCACCAAGAGCAACACCAGTTATCTCGCCTTGATCCTCGTTTTTGCCGTCTCGCGTGTAATTCTAGATTTGCCTTAACGGGAAAAAGAAGTTCCATTTCAAAAGAGAAATGAAGTTAGACAGGACATATGGCAGATACATCCTCAAACCAAACCGATTCTTGCGATGGCGATCCAGACCATTCAAGAGGAACGTAAACTAGCTACAAACATTTGAAAAGTAGGAGGCAAACACTAGCTGCAAGCAGATCAAGAATAACGAACTTAATGCAACTTATGTTAGAGAAGACGCAAAAGGCTTTCAAATTATGGAGAACGCATCTATATATTTTATAGGTAAAGAATTTCCTTCTCAAACATGGAAAGATTTGATGAATATGGACATGCTGATGCCAGCTGCAGCATCTAAGAGACTCTGGTTAAAAATATTTGCAACAATATATTACGTATACCTGTCTTGGCCATGACACCTAGACCCACTTCTAAGTGGATGATATTAGGAAAGCAGAATACGGGTATGATAACAATCTTGATTTCAGTAGAAAATCTTTAGAACTGCGAAAAGCATTCACTGGTAGATCAGAAGTTTAGAAATAAAAAAGCCAATTATTGGGAAGCCAGTACAAAAGAACTGAAAAATGCCTTAGCAAACACTTAGTATAATAACTAACGAATAATAGAGCAAAACGCTACTAGATATTAAGGATGTTAATGGAATGAAATTGGTATTGCTCCTCAAATTATAAATTTCACGTACTTAAGCATAGTAGTATCATGAACTGTTGTACCTATAAGTGGATATGTATGCGTTGAAACTACAGCCATATTACCCAGAACTTTTAAAATTTTTACCCATGTTTTTAGGAACACTGATCTACGTATATTTATATACAAATACCTGCGCATTGGAATAATGTGTATTCATTTTCAAATTATCGTCTCAAACGTTTAACAAATTTATCCTAATTTAACCGTCGTTGTAACTCCTCAAACGAGCGAGACTTCGATCACAAGTCCCAAAGATCCATCATCTTGCATAATTGGCTCTCTTTACTATGATACTCACTTAACCAGTTTAATGTTTCCTGCTATTATTTAAATAACCCAACAACATGTTGATTAATGTAGTCAACCTGTCGCAATATAATTAAGTAATAAATTTAAATTTTGGCAGTATATAAATACTTGTCCATCCGTATGCGATGTACGAAACTTACCACGCTCATTACGTTCGTGTCATCTATACATAAACGCCGTTAAATAATTAAAAGAAGCAAACATTACTTAGTTGTAACGTATGGATTCTACTAATTTCATCTAATATTTCTTTCTGACTCACAGCCAATATGTTAAACTTACGAAATGGGAGAAATGAACTCTTTAGAGCAGAATTTGTACGTTGATTTCGTATACGGAAACCCTAATAGAATAACCGATTTTAGACAATGGTCAAACCGCACTTCGACATCAAAACGCGCACCCCATATGCCGTCCAAATTGACACATCGATTCGGAAAAATCGGCCCCATATGTCGAGTTTGTGGTTTAGACGAGGTGGTCACCGGGACAAATAACTAAATTAAATTGTGTATAATGATGGCGCCCTTGGGGGATATTAATTTTGGGGTCGAAAATGACGTGAACATATGCAAATTTACGCGGTCTTATCAGTCTTTGCGGTCGTAAAGAAGGAAAGAGGGTGAAGTATGGCCGCGTCGACCATCGTAGAATATAAATTAAAAATATGGGAAATTGCCTAATATTCCGTTTACTGTTTTTAATAAGTTCTGTCTTATTACCGTTACTTTTTCCAAATACTACTACTTTCTCTTACAGAATAGTAACTTGAAAATTAAACAATAACTTGTAAGTGTACATATCACATAGATCACCAAATCGATTACCATCTCAGAACATAATGCTTTAGTGGAAACGTAGTTGGAAACCTTTACCATGGCTTAAAACTCGACCAAAGGCTATACTCACGTTGCTAGTATTATTTGTTTCCTTGCAATTCTATAAACAGTCTGTTTTACTATATCGAATGAGAAAATATTACATATTTCGGCATATATATTCGCATCGTTATTAACGAACATTGAGGAATCACATGTTATATAAGTTGAAACTAAATGCTACTACATGTCAACCTTGAGCATTATTTGAGGAATATAGCACAATAGACCATTTTGATTTTGGTTCATGGCAAGTCGAACGCTGCATATTGTACTGAGAATTTAGTTAAATTTCTTTAAAAAATTGCACCGGCCTAGCTCTTAATTAATGATATAAAAGCATAAATTATAACAAATTATATTTACAAATTTTTAGAAATATTTAACATAAAATCAAGATAATTACCTAGTGTTGTGTGTGTGTGAATGTAAATTTCTTTTCCGAAGATGGTTCTTCCTATATCTCCTCTCTTAACTTCTATTCTCGATGCACTTTTAATTTCTATGGGTTCTTTCCCTTCTTAGATTCTATCTTCAACGGTATGATGAGGTTCTTTTATTAGGTGGTACTTCTTAATACCCCTTTATTCCAAATATATTTACCGACTTATTTGTTGACTTATCTATCTTGTCAATTTTCTGCGTCGTTAACCAAACAAACTTTTTATTTCTTTTGGAAACCAGGACTACACTGCTTTATTTCTAAGTTATCCACGAAACGAAAAATTTAATTCACCTTGGCTCCAGTTCATCGAGGTATATCGCTGAAACCTGTATTGAATGTCGATGTGTCCTTGGTTATTTCCAGTAATTTTTTATGAATTCTTGTAATGTAAAAATGTTGTATGTGTATCTGAATGTTAACAATGCTTTAGTGCTTTGCTCTAGTGACATTTGTTTCTCCCATTAAACGTCTCTGGCTGGAGTTAAAATAAGAATCTAACACCCGTAGGGTAATAAAATGCTCAAAAGGTGGTGGACGTGGTCTCAAAAAGGTATTGATAGAACCCCGAAATAAACCGTATGACAATTGAAGATCATAACCTCAACATTAACTGTGAATTTTAATATATTACAATATACAAAAATCTATTGTTTTTCTGTTAAAGTTTCCAGTGTATTTAGTATAGGATATAGTGTTCAGGAGCGGGGTCTATATCCTGTTTTTCCAAGGAAAAGCAGAATGTCGTAAGTAAAATTTGCAATAGAAAATTTTAAGAAAAATTTTTAACGGTAATTAGAAAAGTTGTTAAAAGTTTATTAAAAGTTTACACTGGGTGTGGGATTTTTTTAACGTTCTTGATGTATTAAGTAAATATTTCTCAAAACAAACAATTTTATCAGAGACACCAGATTTACTTGAAAAAGTTGTTACCTATGAAATTGTATTCAACACTACTCTATTTCAAAGGCAGGGTGTGTGTACTCACTCACTAGTTGCCGTGAAACATCTTCAACTCGAAAATTTCTCCAATTCGAACTTCTTGAACTAAAATTATTCCCTATATCTCATAATTGCTACGATCAATTCAATTTTGTTAACACTCTAATATCTAATGCATCTCTGTAAGTCGAATATGTATATGTCAAAATTTCTATAACTCGAACTAATATCTTGCGCATAACTGTAAGTTTTTCCCGAAAATTATGATTTTAAAATATCCCAGTATAATTTAATGGGCTTAACGCCGAAGGGAAAACTTTCTTCCACTGCTATTTATTACTAAACTGGAATATTTCCGAACAAGAATTTTCTCTAACTGGAATTTTATCTTCTGCCCCTTCAAGATTTGATTTAGAAAGGTTCCGCGGAATTATGTCTATTATTCAGCACCAACACATGGACTTTGTCACCTGGAAAAAGCCAATCTGACTAGAGATGTATGTATGTTCGAAAGTTTATAAATTTCAAAATTTTGGGTACCATGCTAATTTGTTTATTATTATTCATTTATTTAATTATTATTATTATTATTATAAGAAGTTGCATTTCCTTTAGAATATCTAATTTTATATAGACCTATATATTCACATTCACAGCAGCTCCAAATCACAATTGCTTGTATAATTAGAACAATCCTTGTTCTACTCCGGCAACAGTTTTGTAAATTAGAGAATCATACGGTGTATCTGCATAATTAGCGATTGGTCTAAAAACGCTAAAGCACATAATTTCCAATCTAATAAAATAGATAATTTTATAAGATTCGGAGATAGGATCGGACCACAAATAATAGGCCGAGTTGGGGACAATGAAGCAAACTTACCAAACAAAATGATAAGAGAATTAGGAGAATCAAAAGCTGAAAGAAAGTGTTTGACAACAACAAGTGTAGAGAACATAATAGAATGAAAAGGAAGCAGTTAAGATTAGCATTAAGAAATTAGTAGTGAAAGTAAACAATGTAAAAGCTGCGATGTCTACGGCAGCTTTGCTGCCAAACAAAGAATATAAACAAGGGTGAAGAAATGACAAAAGCCAATACTAAAACACTATCAAAAGAATGAATTATGGAAATGTTAGAGACAAAACAAGCCGAAGGTGGAAAAGGAGAAGCAGAATATGCATTAAAACCAACAAAATGGGAAAGGTAGTACTGAAACAAAGATGTTAACAGAATGCAAAGAAAAGCAGGCAATACTATACGAAATATAGATTAGGGAAACTATAGTATAAACCAAAGACACTGGGAAAGGTTCGAATTGCAATATTCAAGAAAGGAGATTCAATGGTATTTCAAATTTATAGAGGAATATGTTGGGCATCAGTGCCATTTAAAAAAACAATAGTGAAAGAAATTGACTAGTCAAGCAGAAATTGGAATACGCACAGACCATCTTACAACGGAATAAGGAAAAGCTAATAAGAAGGGTCACAGACGTTGTAGGAAAATTAAGTCTAACCTCTAGGGGTTTTTGCATGGTGATGCATTTACTCAACGCCACTGAATAAGTGATATATCAATATGAAAGCAAAAATGTGAATTTGGGATGCTATAGCACTGACAACGTTGTTTGCTAACAAAATATGCACGGAAATATAAAAGCACATACTGAAAGTTAATGCAGTAGAGACGTGATGTTAAATGAATATCTATCAATAAAGAACAAACTAGATAAGATCCGAATACGAGTACTAAAATAAAAGTAATAAAAGACAGAGTCAGTTAGAAAATATAGCAAAGATGACTTTATATATATCTTTAAATGTTCTAATATCTAGCAATGGAATGATAGGCAATACTTTAAAGAAATTTATAACAGCGCAACACAACATTTTCATACACGACTTGTTTGCTGTATACACGCCACATACACAGTATCAAAGAGAAATAGAGTTGATCACATTAGCTCCGTCTATTTTGTCCCACGATTAAATTCAGCCCCACCTTTCGCCATCCGCGAGGGAAAAATCATCTGGCAAGTGCCAACATCTTATCTAATATCTAACTCGAAGCTGCTGTCATCCACCGATGAAACTGCACTATAATTATGTCCCATCTTGGTCGGTATGTCGATATTAGCGGCGCCTGCCTTACTACATTCGACATTATCATCATTATAAGAGTCATCATCATTATCCGTACTGATCGTCCTCATCATCCTCCTTAACTGTCTCCTTAAATACGAAGCGCCCCGGTTCTTTGGGAGTAGATTCGACCCCGAAATTTTCATTTTTAATGGCTTTGCAGGTTGTAAACAACGTAGCCGGTGGTTTATTTGAGGATATTAAAGGCATAGACTGTGATCCGAACGAATTTGATTAATTCCGTGAAGAAAAGATAGTAATTTTGATCATATTAAAGCTTAGTAGACTTGGCACCCAAAAATTGTGCTAGGTCTTTTTTTGTATTGTAGAAGAGTTTTATATTTTATTTGCCTTAAAAGCACTTCTAATTGCACATCTCTGCTTACTGGCGATAATCATCTAAAGGAAGACTGTCAGATGTAAGTTTGAAAGTAAAGTAATGTAAATCGTAATAAGTATTTGCATAAATTAATGAAATTGATGAGAAGCTATATATGTAGTAGGGACAGGATACCAAAGCTATTTTTCTATGCGCAAATAGAAACTGAAGCCCAGATCCGATGTATAAACAGTGTTTGCAAATTTCTAAAATGTTAATTTTTAATTTGAATTTCTATTTATAGGTACTTCATAATCTTCCATTGCCAGCAATAGAAATCTAAATCCAATATCAAATATAAATTTTTCGATGAACTCGAACGCCTTTATAATGGTCTAAAGCTCTTTTACAGTCGATCATGAAGTCCAAATCAATTCCGACTATCAAACGATAAAATAAGTTCTCATCATCGTTAAAGTCATTAATATCAGGATATCCATATGTAGTGGCGCCGCTTATACTGAACCGGCAGTACGCGGCAAGAAAAAGGAAAAGCCCGGTTGCACCCGTAAATTACTTATGCAAAAAGTGGAAAATTGTCGGGTACCTAAGTCACTCAATACCGAATTAAATTTAATGACAGCTTAACTTGTACGTTATAATATCAACATATAATTTACAACAAAGTATAACTATAATATAATATATAAATGACCCTTATTTCACCATTAAGCAAAGAAGAAATGAAAATAGAAATACGTCATATATCGTTTTTCGCCAATAAGTTATTAGTCGAATTACTTAAATCCGATTTCTGGTCACAGTCGTCATGTGTATACTGTGAGATCCTTGGAACACTCTGTGTATCTGATAGTTTTCCATAATAAAATAAAAACTACACATGTCAGATTTTATTTATAAAAAATATTGTTATATGAGACTTACGTCAATATTAAGTAAGTGATTAATATTTAGTCCATCATGCACGTGTTTTAAATAAATACTAGAAGACATAATCACTGTTTTAATATCACCGTCGTTTTCCTATAGGTCTCTTATATTATTTATTAATATTCCTTTGTTGGGGTTTCCTTTTCGCAGGCTTAAGCCAATTCCAAACGCCTTTTAAAGGGGTGGAGGCCGGACGAATTTCCAAATCCACCCAAGATGTAAACCCCTAACTTTCTTTGGGGTATTTATGTATTACTCGCATTGTGCCTTTTACAAAATATAAAGGGCCAAATCCTTTTCCTGCTAATCACCCCTCAAACTAATATCTACGGTGGATGTTTTACAGTTTACAGTACCGTGGACTCTGTGAGATGTTCGCCAAGTCGTCTGCGGACAAACTGCGATCGCTACTCCAATACACAGGGGTCTCGTCGTTCAAGCACATTTTTACTTCTTAAAAACCAAAGCCGTGATGACAATTGAGAAAAACACTTTCCGTTGAAGTAGGGTGCCATTTTGGTCAACAATATTTACTTTTCCACACTCCTCATCTGAAACGCATATATCTTTTTCTTCTTGCTCTGCTTTTCATTCTATTACGAGCGGAATTAACGGAAGACTAGAAGCAGTTAATTCTATGACGCACCCGATCTGCGCTCAAAAGTAATTGGTCCGTTGTCTCGTACCTGATATGTGCCCAAAAATGTTTAATCTGTTTATGACAGGACCTGAACTTCACCAAAATTGTATAATTCGGTTTTAATGGGGTTGTCAACAAAAACCCGTTAAGGGTCGGATCTCTCCTAATAAATTTGTTTAACCTGTTGGTATTATTACAGTCTCAAGTGCGGTACATATCTGTGTCCGTTCATATAGTTCATCAAAATGGAAGTGAAAGAAGTGTTAAGTCAATACGTCTTGTGGGTAAATAGAAATTTCGTAAGGCGCGGGAAATAGCAAAGAGTTGTGAAATGTCTTGGAGATGTACAGTTAAGAACGATTTGTCAAGAATATATACGGTTGGCGCGGAAGCCTTTATGTGTCAAGTCAAGGGTGCCTAGTGAACATCGCCACGTAGGATGTAAGGAAAATGTACTCATTCGTCGAACGCTAACGTGCATTTATGAAGGAGAACCTGCAAAAATAGTTCATTCCGAATTACTGCGTAATCCAGAATCGTTAAAGCAATTAGTCAAATGGATAAAGAACTGTCTGTCCTATAATAAACTAAAGACACTTACAAAACTCCACAGTGTGTATCGCAAGTACACGATTACTTGAAAAAGGGGCAACTGTAAACGGGACTTCAAGAAGACCTTTTGTGGAAAAATGATGATCATCATAACATAATAGTAATAATCTCCTATATAAATTTGCAGTTTGCATGTTAGCAAAACGTTATATACCTGGACGGCACGTTTTTTGCAACCAAACATATATGCCATTTGCATGGTGCTTGTTAAAATACTAGAAGAAGACGACATACAATTCTTTGTTTAACTTGCTAAAAGACAGATGTGGAATGATGGACCTTACCTTTCAACCTTCTGCCGTGGTCGTCGACTTTGAAATCGCTATACACTCCAGTGTAAGTAACAATTTTCCTAACACCCAGATAATTGGTTGTTGTTTTCATCTGCCGCCATCTTGGTGGAGGATGATTCAGGAGGTGAGATTATTTAAAGAATATATAGACGCCGGGTCAACTATTGGTAAATGGATACGTCACATGTTTGGATTAATTTTATTAAATCCGGAAGAAGTTGATGATTCCTTTGCCTTTGACTTTCAACCGGACCAGCCGAATCATACGAGAGTCAGTGAACCACTTACCAAGTTCAACGTTTTGACAGAAAGCAGAAAAAGCTTGTGGAAGTTAGTTGCCCACAGATCAAAGAGTATAATAATCATATAGGTGGCGTGGATCCTTTAGACAGCATGATGACTCGTTGTAAAGTTCTATCAAAAAACGGTAGGTACACAATATTTCACAATCTCTTAAATTTATCTGTACCAAATAGCTGGCTTCTATATAGACGTGTAGAGAAGTAAAAAGTAAAAATGTACATTCCCTTGTCTAAATTCAAAACAAATCTAGCAGAAGTACCTACTACTGTGTCAAGTCGGGCAGACCCAATTAGGCAACAAATGCTACAAAATATAAACAAGAAAGGAGCTCCACAACATGCCCCAATACAACAAGTCTGGCTTGACAAAGTTGCTCATTGGCCTGATCGGGCTGAAAAACAAATCCAAACACCCAGCTACTCTGTCGACACCCATATAAGTGAAAACAACGTTTCCTCCTCACATTTGGGCTACCTCACTTCAGCATGCCTGTGGAGAATAACTAACTATTGTGAGTCGTTTCATGGGAAATGGTTTAGAACGTGTACAATGTGATACGAACACGAAGTTAAATTCGACGGAGAAAAAGGAAAATAATAAGGCGAGAAGTGTGCAATTGCAGAGGCAAAACTTTACCCAAAGTAAAATTAGTGCTTATTTCAGCGGGAAGTTGCGTCGTGAATTCTTTAAGTCTGTTTCACACAAATATGTTGTCTGATGTATCTCACTCATTTATATAGATATATATAACTTTCGTATCGCTTGTTTTCCGATGCAATAAAACGTTCCATATTTTACATTTATTTTGCTTACTTATTTGGGGCGCAGGGTCGGATGTATGTACAATTTATGGACTCTCCATCTGGGACGCAGTTCGGATGACAGATTAAAAGACGTTATCTACTCCGCTAATTACCTTCTTAAATTGGCCACAGTTCGGGTACATGTTCTGGAATAAATCATTTATAAACAATACATGTAGTAGTGGATGCCTTCTAAATTTAACCTTAAAAAATCCAACGGTTTTGTGGAATGTCCAAACGGAGTGGTTCTAACCCTTGGCACAGTAATTTGGATATGCTCACATGCGTTTTGCAGTACTTAACAATAAGTTGTCATCGAGAGTGAAAGGATTACGAAAGAGAAAGCATCATTCGTGAACTTTGCCTACACTTGCTACTTCAACCTTTCACAATTCACACCCTCATATGGAATTACACATTTTTCTTTCCATTTTATATTCAATATTTTGTCATTATTATTCCACATTAGCTTAGAGATACGAGGGATAAGCTGAATTTATTGAGAATAGGAAAATCTAGTAAACAGTGTTTATTTAGAGCAACTTTTTATATGCTATTTGACGTTTAGTTGTTGAAGTAGCGTTTGTTATAACTCAGCTACTTATTTTTTAAAAGTAACATAAAATGTAATTAATCAAAGAGCACTTTCGAATCATAATTCACTATGATTTTAAAAGGGGTTAGCACTTATGAGTGCAAAGAGAGTTTAGATTCGCTTTTTAGTGAACAAGCACCTACCTCGGCTACAATTTATCAATGGTATAAGGACTTTGATCGCGATAGGAATTCTGTTCAAAAAGGAGCAGGGCGTCCTCCCATGACTGTTAACGACAAAAACATTGTTGCTGTTAGAAAAATGATTGAAGAGGACAATAAAGCAAGTTATGCTGTAATAGAGCATCAACTCAAGATTGGATCTTCAGCTGTTAAAAACAATCATACATGATCACCTGCATTTAGAAAGAAGTGGTAAGTAGTATTGTGCTGCATCACCTTTCTGACTTCCAAAAATCATAGCGCCTGAGAATTTGCCATAAGACTTTAAATTTATTAAATAATAGTGAGTACCATTTTTTTTTTCAAAATAGTGACAGGTAGCGAAACATATGTTTCCTTTTTCGGCCTTCCTACCCGCCAAGAGAGCTGTGTAAGGGTTCACAAAGATGGCGAAACTCCCATAATGACTAGCAAGAAGCAAGCTGTGAAAAATGTTATGTATGCGGTATTCTTCAAAAGTGTGGGCTTACTAAATGCAATTAAGCTAGATGGACAAAAGATAATTACAGCCTAATTGGTATACTGAAAAATGTTTGCCTGAGGTGCTCAATAGAGTTATAGATAAGGGAATTATGGTCCACCATGACAATGCATCCTCCCATACAGTATAGTTTCGATTCTACTGGCTGAAGAAAATATAAAAGTAATAGAACATTCGCCGTACTCATTTGATTTAGCAATGTGTGACTTTTGTCTATTTTTTGGGCTTAAACGAAATCTGCAGGGTAGAAGGTTTTCGTCTGAAGAAGAGATTTTTACCGCATTTCACGCTTATTTTGAAGATATTCCGAAAGGTGATTGGTTGGGAGGTTTTAAACAGTGGAAAGAAAGAGTGGTCAAGCGTCATTGCTGAAGAGAATTACTTCTTCTTCTACTCTAGGATTTCATTTTAAACATGCTCATAAAATGAAATCCTAGAAAATATTAACCAAGTTGTTTAGTCCCAATAATTTCAGCTTGTCCTTTGTATTTCAGTGTTTTAGTTTTTTTCAATTATGATAAAAAATGTGCTGAATGCCTTCAGATACGTGGCAACAAGTTAGTTTGCACCAGATTCTACAATATTCATACCCCCGTCGTAAGATAGACTTGCGGTGAGCATGGTCGAGGCGCATCAGAACATTTCGATTAGAAATATATGTGCAAACGTCATTGATGATTTGATGATCACGATTAAGCGATAATCGCAGAGCTCGCGTCTTATTACTATGATTTACCTCTAAGAAATCGGCTCCATTTGCTGCCGTTGGCGAAGACGCTTGTACTTGATAGGAATAGGTACAGCTCATGATTACCTCACCGTCTTCTTCGAAACGAATCTCACGTTTGTCTCTCGTGAATGAATGAAACTACCCGGAGGAGGATTACGACGAATGCGATCGTAGAAAAGTGCGAAATATTTGTGGATAGAGGTGTGGCGAAATTATAATATCGGTGACGAAAATAATAATTACGCGACGAAAGGCGATGACGTGCACGCCGGACGGAGCCCGCCCAATAACGGACTATTTGTGTCACTAATGTAATTCAATAAGGTAACCGTCAATTTGTGTCACTAAGTATGGGTTACGCGGCGCGCGGGCCCCGCCGTAATCGCATCGAGCGGTGGGTCGGTTGCTGCTGCTGCTGTTGGTACATCCGCGCGCGCGATTCCGTGTCCCGTCCCGGGTAATTACAGACTAGGGACTAGAGAATACCGTGAAGATATGCGATCAACTGAGAAACGGACGCGCGCGGCTCGCCGATGTTGCGTACGACGAAGAGGACCTACGATCGCGTACTATACAGGGGTAACGCCTACGCGACCCGACTTGTGCTCCTTATTGGACGAACACCTGTACACGCCCAATCTAAG
The DNA here is from genome assembly GCA_038088585.1 of Chrysina gloriosa. NCBI lineage: Eukaryota > Metazoa > Arthropoda > Insecta > Coleoptera > Scarabaeidae > Chrysina > Chrysina gloriosa. Next base: position 19,110,099 of record CM076091.1, read on the forward strand.
ACGGCTTTTCTACGATTTCATCTTTCGTCGAAACATACGCGATACGTGGCGGTTACTTATTTGGTATGCTGCACGCGGTTATGAATGTTTAACGCGATATACGAGGTGAGCGCCAAATATTTTCTGCCTAACTGTATTCTGCTTGGAACAAGAGCGGTATGATAATAATGCCACAACCGGAAGAACATTAACCTATATGCGCTCAGCGCCTCATTTTTAAAACACCTTATAATTGTGGATTTATAAAAAGAAGAACTATTTATTTAGGAGACGCTCTAAAGCACTGCCTTGGAGACTGCTGATTTTACTTGGTGGCAGTTACATGTGTTTTCGTTTATTTTAATGTCAAAATATCTGTTCGTTAGGTATGACTTTAATATTATATAGATTTGGCTTAGTAGAGACATTTAAATTTACTTAGTAATGCCTGAATCCACACTTTGTCAAAACGTTATTTACGTTCTGGAAAGACAGATGCACAAACTATTTTTTCTTCCAGGCTATTGTACTGAGAATTTAGATAATTATATTAACAAGAGTGCACCGGCGTAGCTCTTAATTAACGATATCATCAAAAGCATGAATTATAACAAATTATATTTACAAGATTTTTAGAAATATTTGACATAAATTGAAAGTAATTACCTATTATGTTGTGTGTGTGTATGTAATTAGATCCCCTCTTAAATTCTTTCTTGGATGCAGCTCCATTTTCTATGGATTCCCTCTCTTAGATTCTCTCTTCTTAGGTGTGGTGAAGCTCTTTTATTTATTGTTGCTCCCTTTAAAACGCTTTCGTTCCAAATACAGTTGAAACTTAAATTTATCTTCAACGCAGTAAAAACGTACTTCGATGACTTTTCTATCTTGTCATTCACCGTCGATAACCAAACATACGCGCCTTTTTTCGGAAACCAGGACTACACCACATTATTTCTCCGTTGTCCAGATAACTAGCTGTTTAATATATACCATGGAAAATATTTCATAATGGCGTGACGTTGTTATGGAAATCTATTTTGTTGATGTGCAGGTATCCTTGGTTTTTTAAATCCAGCGGTTATTTGGAGTTCTGATGTGAAAGTGTTGAATGTCTGTGTTTGAATGGTTTCACTACTTTCTATCTTTTTAATCGATGCTTTTTATAGTAATTGATAATTTTATTTCTAGTTACAATTTTTTCTCCCATTAAACGTCTCTGGTTGGACTTAAAAAAGAAGCTAAACACCCGCAGGGTAATAAAATCCTTAAACGGTGGCGTGCGTGGTATCCAAAGAGTATAAATAGAACCCAACACTAAATCAAATGTCATTTGAACATAAACATCTAAAACCCCAAAATTTATTGTGAATTTAAATGTATTGAATTATAATTAATAATTATATTAATTAGTGGCAATTAACCATGTAAATATTAATATACTACACTATCCTTAATTAAGTTACCAATGGCATTGTTGTTTGATCGAGTGTCGTTTACTGAAACCAAACTGGTGTGATAGAATAAGGTCCAAGTATGAGATCTCTTGGTTTTCTCTTTTTAATAACAGCCTTTCCAATATTTTCGACAGACAACATAAGAAGCTTATCGATCGATCTGACATAATTTCTATTGGGGCTTTACCTGATCTAACAATAATTTGAGTGAATTTACGTTATAGATTTTATGCAACCTCTAGCAGAATACTTGCAAAATTCTCCAAATGTCCTCATATCTAGAATGATGTTTCACAAAAGAGTACAATTAAGTATGCTAAACGTCTTCAGAAATTCTAAATTGTGTTTTGTTTTAATTTCATTACCAGTATTCAAAGATCGGCTAACAACTATGTATAGATGTTGTGAAAATGTGTTGTAGTTCACATCGATTTCGAGATGTATCTAAACTATATCGTAACTATTCTGACGTAAGTACTCCCAATTGCCTGCATCATTTTGTCTTCCTGTGCGGAAGGAAGCCAGCGAAATAAAAATATTCATATATCAAAAAAATATTTACAAATCATATTGTAATACACAAATATAACCTACAAACCATAACTGGATCTCTCAACGAATTAGCACTGAAAAGTGTTGATTTCTTTCTTCAAATACAACAGGTAAAAACAACGGTGTAAATAAATCAAGAGGCGATACCAGCAAAGACAAGGACATAATAAAATAACAACAAACTATATGCACAATTTTAGCGTACAGTGGAAATTTCTTTCCAAATAGCAATTGTTCTTGTAAACAGGAAGAACGATTTAAATAACTACCAGAAATCAAACGCAGGAATTTACCACCCAAGCATAGCAATTTGCATCATATTCCTTTCAAAGTATTTCCAAGTGGGCACGAGGATACCAAACTAAGACCAGAACGACTTTGAGTCATTTTCAGTGAAAAAGTTGTTTGAGTGAAGAATTTTTCTCTTCTACCTAATTTTACAGCATGTGGCGAGAGTGTTAGCGAGATTGGCTAATATAAATATGGGAAGCCCGTCCAAAGTTAAGGATGAACTAAGTAAGCTTCCAATCTTGAGTGGTATCAATTTTCATGTTAATAACTTTAAGAAAGTCTTAGGGCGGACGATGCAGACGACGGTAAGCTCTATCATCAGTATAGGCTAACCAGTTAATTGTTGGTCATTCTCGATATATGATGTAAGACTTTAAAAGGAACCTGCCATTATAAAGGCATGGAAACAGTTAATGGAAAAATCTAATAAAGCAGAAGGAAAGAATGCAGATAAGTCAGATAAAAACAGGTCTGAAGATCAAAGGCGTGTAAATGCTATTCATATTTGAACTCGTGCAATTATACAATGGTAACTGCTAATTGATTGAATGACGCGTAGCATGAAACGATTTCTTTGGCCAAATGATGATGCACATACGGGGTATTTGTTCAATCTAGCTGGCCAAAATTGATTCTTTTTGCGCGATTTTAGTAAAAATTAAAACTAAATGTAAAAAAGAACTTCCCACCGTATAGGTAAATGAAAAATTATGTACAATTTAACTACACAAGCAATTTAACAGTACTTTGAACTTAAGTGTTTTTGAGAAAATTCAAAACAACAATAACACTCACTGAAAATTACTGATGTTTAAAAGCGTATAACTTTTATTGGAATAGTCTGTTTTAATAATTCTTTCTGGATTCTAAAATATCAGATAATTAGCTTTATTTTCCATGCCGGACATACTAAAAAGAACTACTATAGTAAAAGTTAAGGTAGTCTGAAGGTATCCTCTCATTACAGTGAAATTTAAAAAAATAATTTTTTGAATCTAGTATTCGTTATACTATAACCTCAGATTTCGTCATAATTTTCAGCCCAATTATAACTTAGAAGCCATGAGTAGCGAAAAATCGAAAAATTTGGTGCGGAAGAGTGCGGATGTGTGTTGTGGAAATACTTCGAATTTTGTTCATCTAATCAAAAAAAAAAAAAAGATTATCGTAAATAGTGTTCTTAAAGAACATATTTTCTCAGTCAGTCATGTCTTCATCATGACAATGGTAGATGGCAAAGTCTGCAACGCTGCCACTGGCACAAAATCCACCAGCCGTTGCTACATATGTGGTGCAACATCTAAGGACTTCAATAAAATTGATATTCGAAAAGAAATTAGTTCTGAAGCTGTCGATTTACACGTCAGAATTAGACTTTTTCAAAGCGTTCTCCATTTGACTTACAAGTTGCCAGTAAAAAATATAGAGAGCGGAAGACTGAAGCAGAGAAAAATATTGAACTGGAGAAAAAGCTCGAAATTCAGAGAAGATTTCGCGAAGAAACTGCTTTATTAGAAGACATACCAAAAGCACATTTTGGCAATACTCATCACGGTAACACAAGCAGGAGGTTTTTTGAAGACCCGAAATGAGCTTCTGACATAACAGGAATTAGTTATAACTGAATGTAACGAATAAAAGTGATTCTAGAGACGATTTCAAGCGGACATTTCATTGATCCAGTTAAATACGACGAATATGCATTAGATACTGCTCGCTTATATGTTGATTTGTACCGGTGGCATCCAATGACTCCAACAATACATAAAATATTAATTCATGGTGCGGTTATCATAAAGAACGTATTATTGCCCATTGGCCAGCTTTCAGAGGAGGCCGCAGAAGCACTAGATAAACATTTCAGGCTATATCGCCAAGACTTCGCACGAAAATTCTCTAGGGAGATTGCAACAAAGGCATTTTTAACACGCTTCTTTTAACGTCAGACTCTCTTATAAGTAGCATGAAGAACGTAAAAAAGAATACTAAACTCCTTTTTGCCTGAAACAATTGCTCTGCTCATGCCAGCGAACCCCAATGTTCGTGACGAATCTTCAGAGAGCGACGAAGATGGAAATTAGTTTTTAAAAATATATTTTGCATTTTCTTTAATAAATTGTGATAATAAATTTACTAAATGCATTTTTTCTTTAAATTGTTTCCTTTAGAATAGTTATGTAGCATAAAATAATTTTGGCCGCGTAGATAATCCAAATACCCGTTATGTGCGACGTTTATTCGTCTTCATCTTGTACAATATAGTCCACAGAAATTATGCTGAAATTCCAAGGAAACTTGCAGGCTGACACAATTAGTCTTTGCCTTTGCTAGACATTTTTCGATTATTGTTAGTTTTTCGCTTTGACTGTTTTTGAAGTATAGTTGTAGGTATGTTATAGACCTAACATTTGTTCACAACATAAACTCCCCAAACAGTTCCTTTTCCAATCTCTCTTGAAAGATTCAGTCAAAGTCATCACCTTGAAATATCGAACGCCATCTTATCCCCAATCAATAGTGAATAAATACAGCACTGAAAGTATCAATGCTCAGCTTCCTTACCCCTAGTTCTCACATAGAATGTGCATCTGTTAAACACAAATATCAGCAGTTCTTTTCCAAATTAATCAACAATAGTTCATCATGAACTAATGGATAGATGTATGTATTTGATGTCCTTGTCTATTGCCAAAGTTTCTTGCTTGCTAACATATTCAGTGTGCTATTATATTATATATGTAGTCAGTGGTAGGAAATAACGTGTTCGCTATCACCTTGACTCTAACGGTAAATTAGCTGTAATTTTAATAGCTACCTTCTTTATCAGACGAATAGATTTGATCTCATTATTTTTTTCTTAACTACTGTTGTAATTTTAAATGGTTATGTATTAGACAGGTACCTATTGAAATGTATGCTGTCATTAACAAGTCGAAGCTTTCTCCTCGTGTATCGCTTGAAAAATACTTGATTAATTGAGTTATCCATTGGTGTTTCTATGTTGAAAATTTAATACAAAACTGAAAAAATTCTTTACTAAAGAAGGACAAAATAGGAGTACTAGGAAGAAATGTTTGTAAGGCGTGAATTTCGATCAGAAAGAAATGGGAAGGGATACCTCTGCTTAGACCAGGAGACTATCAGCCTTAAAGAACGAGAATTTAATAGTAGAAGCCTTGAATATCTATCCGCAGTTAAAGAAAAGGTACTTGAAGGAACTTTTTGATTGCGGTTTCCTGATACCATCGCGTTTCTCCTAAACACCGTTATTGAAGTGGCCGTTCAATATAGATTTCATGTTAAGATTGCAGTAGCTGCTGCTGTAAACAGAGGACAAACTCCTCGAGTAGGTAAGCTTATGTTGTAATTTAAGCGTCGTTATTAACCAATCAGATTCAAGAATGTTTTAGCACTATCACAGTGCGTTCTTAAAGTAAAATGAAGTATAGGATTGATGCTAGTAATTCGACTAGAATAGATTACTGAGGACTTATTTGTTACTTTTCTACAAACGTCTTGTATTCTATATGGTCAAATTAACAAAAAATGTAGCTAGTAGATACCACTAGATTCCCGATTCCTCGAATTTACATACGTAAACCGTAGTAGTAATCGAGAAGCTCGTACTGGTCACATCGAGGTTTAGAATTATTAACGTCAAATGATGAATACATATGTACATAAACATATTCCATCTTTAAAAAAGTATCGACTTAATATACAACACAGACGAAAGTACATACGTATGTGTTAGAATTCTGGTCTCGGTTCTATGCGGATCGATGTATGCAAAAGTGCCTGGATTCAAATAAGTGTATGTATGTATGTAAATTTTTTTGTATACAAACGAGATACTTGCATGCATTTACCTAATTATATTTCGCAGTGGATTAAAATGCGTGATTTGGTTACTTGATTAGTTAGCATGCGATATTAGAAATTGCGAATAATTTTGTATTAATTATACGTCTTGACGAAGGGAAGTTCAATTTATACAACTCGAGAATAATTATGTTCCGATAGAAACAAAATATATATCAGGAATTAATTAGAAAATAATATCTGCTGGATTTAGCCTGAAAGTTTCTGCCCTGATTATTACGCATAATGTACACGCAAATGTATCTATAATTTTTCGTTTATAGATATATGAGTAGGTACATCTAATGAAGAGTACTGAAATCTGAAATAGATTAATTGTTGTGATTGTAAGTAAGGCCTTCTGAAATTTTGTACAATATACTTATAAAGAAGAAGAACTAGTGCTGTTAAATTTTGGTATGCTGTACTGTTCATGGGTGGGGATTGTATATCTTTACGAATCACTTTGTAATCACCAATTTTGTATAAGAAACATCATCGCTGTACACCTTCATCTTTTAAATCTTGGATTTATTTTTAATTTTACTGGAAGGTATACTTTTCTTTAATTTTATTTTTACCACTGCTGCTATCACCTAACAGCTAGTTCTAAGTACTCAGCACTTGGGGCAGAGGAATCGAATTATGGATGCGAATTTTTGCATGTGCAGTTGTCTTACCGACTATATCGTGTACCATTCGCCTACATCACACCCCAATGAATGATAAGACATAGCTTTGTTTGACTCGCTCGATCGGTCGGGGATCCTGATAAACCTCTGGTCATCACATGATTTACTAGAGGAACAAGCTCTTGCTGTAAACTTCGTTCATATACAAGAAACTATTGATAACACATATATTAGAAAATATTTATCTGTATTTAAATGTTTCCACAGCCATAGTCATTAGTTAACAGGTTTTCTAATGTTATTTCTTTTAACGAAAAATTTAAACCAATAGAGATATACTAAAAACAACTGACTGTTCCGCTCCCAATTATAACAATACACGTACAACATTCACCCACATACTTTAATATATGATCTTCATTATAATTATAAGCATCATTATTTTCTTGAATATTAACGCGGCGTGGATAATGCAAGTTCATTTAGGCGCATTTTATTCACATACACCTGTAATCTATATAATTAAGGTGATTCCTCGCCGATATTGCCAAACTCGTGTACGTAGCGCCCTTGTTATAATGAATCTCGCCAACATGTGTCGGCGAAGGCATGCACAACATTGCGAATAATTGGCTAATTTGCGCGCTGATTCGGACGTTGTAGTTAAAAATTAAATCGCGTTTTGGAACTATTTGAGCGTTTTTAGCATTGAATTTCGGATAGTGACTTGTAATTTTGCCGCTGGCTAAATAAAAGACCAGAGGCGTTATTTACTGTCATAATAGTCATATTAAGTATTTGATGTATTTTATTATGCAACAGAATTTTGATCATTTCACTTGAATTTTTATTACTTTAGCTGGCATACACTATTTTCTTTTCTTTTTCTATTTATTAACATGTTGTCCTGTAACTGGTTCAATTGTAACTGTTGGACAATAAAGGCTATTATTATTATTATTATTATAATGGTGTTGCAGTGCTTTGTTGGGAATAAAATTCGGTTTCCTCTGATTTTTTATATCATAAGAGATCTTCTACGAAAAATTGTTGAGGCACCAATTTTGCTATAGTAATTCCTGAATATTTTGAAAATTGAATAGCGAATTTTGTGTCCTAAAAAACAACTCGAGGGATTCTGTATCACTCATGTTACACTCTTGTAAAAATTTCGAGATATCAATCATGTCGTATCTCCCATACAGCCCTGATCTGGCACCATCTGATTGCCATTCACTTCGCAGTTATTAAAACTCTTTGAATGGTAAAACTTTCACAAAAGGCGTTGACTGTAAATCGCAGTTGGTGTAGTTTTTTAATGATCAGGCCCAAAATTTCTATGAGCACGGAATCATGAACCGGCAAGAAAGATGGCAAAAGGTCATTAAACAAGATGGAAAATACATAATTGATTAAAGTCTATTCTTTGTATAAAAATACAAGTTTTATTTTAGATTACAAAACTGAAATTACTATCTTGCCAACCCAATAATACAATAGAGTCTCTGTAGTCCGACATATATGGGATCGAGCCTTGTTAGATTATTGAGATTGTCAGATTACTGGATTTTCAATGAAGAAACGAGGTCATTTAAATGCAAGCGTTTAATTTATTCAAGGAAATCTAAACGATGCTGTTGATTGCTAAGAGCACATATGTATTAAAAGAACATGCTTGAACAGCGATTTATAACCATGATTAATAATGGAAAATGATTAATATGTAAATGCAAAATGAAATCATCAATGTTTGTTTGTTTTCTTTTGCTTTTAAGGAGGTTTCTAAAGCTTTTTATTTCAATTTCCTTAAACTTAAAATACCCGGCCCTGCGGTGTTGTTTCCTTCAGCCCACGTGATAAATGTGTTGAACACACTGACAATATCGCGTACATCATGAATTTTTGACGAAGTTTTGCCTTGTTCTCCATTATCAGAGGTAGTGAGAATGGCTTGGATAATCTCAGAATCACTCATTAGCTGACAATTTTCGTCTTCGTTTCCAAAGAGCCAGTCATTTATATCGGCAACAGAGAGTGTTTCAGAATCGTTGATGCCAATCTCTTCAATCGCATCGACTGCATGATTTCCTCGTCGTTAGCTGAATTACAGAAAAGTGAAGACTTTCTTTGGATTCCTTTCTGTAGTAGGATCAAGTCATAGTTTGCTTTACGCAGTTACCCACACTTTAGTCGACACACTTTTCCAACCCCGAACAAGGTTGTAAGCAACGTCCTCTACGTTAATGTCTTCCAATGTCTGAATGATGCTTTGCTCTTTGCTTATTACACCATACAGTAGGCTTTTGTGTAATGAATCCTAAGAGTCTGTATGATATTCTGGTCTATGGATTGCAGCCAAAGGCTTACATTTCGGAGAAGAAACATAACTTTAACCAAGTTCATCCTCATCTGAATGTTTTGGACAGTTATCTAAAACCAGCAAAGCTTTCTGATGCAAATGTTGGTTTGTAAAGAACTTCTTAGCCGATCGCATGAACTTTTGGTAAAACCACTCACTGAACAGTTCCTATGTCATCCAAGCTTTGTTCTCGTATTCATATTTAAATGGTAGATTTTTGCATTTTTGAACACCCTAGGATTTTTGGATTTGCCTACTAATAGTAGCTCGAGCTTACGCGTTCTATGGCATGGCATAAACGTCAGTCTATGTTTAGAAATTTTTCTGCCAGGGGAGCTTCTGCTTTGTTGACGAATGTTTTGTTCGCCAAAATTCTCCAGAATAATCTGCTTTCGTCCGCCTTATTAAATCTGATCGGAACCAAGGTTTCACTCCTTTCCAATTTTTCTTATTGCGGTTCAACAGTTTCAAAGTCACAAGACAGCTTTTCTTCTGGTGTGGTTAGCAAGCGGATTCCAAATTACTTTTCAAATTTATCAAGCCATCCCGGTATTTGCGCGGAAATCGTCTTTTTCATTGTTTCTATAGAAGAATCTCGCTTTTTTGGCAAGATCCCTCTGAAACGGAACTTTTTCTACACATGATATAAAAAGCGTCTTCTACTAAGGGGTACCTACTCAGCAGTTTTTATCACTTTCCTATCACCGCTGTTTCAATTGTTCCCCTACTTTATCCCGATTTTGTTCTTTATGTCTGAATGGTAACACGTCCAAGGTCATAAAACGAAGCTAAATCATTCAATTTTTTCTTCTTTCGGTTTTTTCAACTTTTTGCGGTTTTTTCAACTTTTGTCGTCGGACTACTGGATGGTATCGCATTTAGAAACTGTACTGTAGAAGTGAATGTGTTTAAAGAACATAATCAGATAGACTCACAATCAAAATTGCCGTGGCCAACCGGAAGAAAAAGTCTGGACAGTAATATATGACAAAATATGATCGTCACTTGTATTACGTTTAGAGATTTTCATTTTTTGCGCGAATATAAAGAGATTTACCGTGGAAATCGAGACGAAGTTACGCACAATGAAATGCAAAAAGCGCGGCAACCGGAAAACGCTTCTAGATTTCATTTCTGTTAGATATGATGAATGATAAAGAAAATCACTGACATACACCCCTTCGAAAACCGTGTTCGCTTCGTTTTTATTTCGCACAATGGAAGAACATATACCGAGGTATTACAAAGGATGGTAACAAAGCAGTATAGAAGGAAGATCCTTGCGTTGCTGCGTGAATGCCGGGAGGAGTGTCATCATAGGTGTAATTCGATCAGGAGGAACGGAACTGGGAGGATATGCGCGTTCAAAAAGGATGGCACAGCACGTGTGAGAACCAAACACCTGGACGTAGATAGCGTCCGATTGAGTTCTAGTAGCGGCCAGAGGTATGTTATTTGGGTATGGCGGAGGCGTTGTAACTTCTAGTGCTATGTAATTTAGTGATATCTGGAGATAAGTGAAGTCGTGAAGTGAGCTTAAGGTACGAAGGATTCATCTGTGCTTGTGCCGTTGTTGCAGCTCTTGCTTTTCTCGGCGTTATTATTGCTCACCGCGCCTGACCGGGTGATGATTCCATCACCCCGAGGTTACTTCCTACGTGGTGAGAGCTCATATACTATCATCGTGCGTCTGTCTATGCTTCGAACGCCGTAACGAACGGACGGATCGTTATTATTGGGTATTAAATGAAGATCTATTGCGCCGATAGCGGTAACACAATGGTGACCGCAAACGCAATCGACACCATGAGCCGTGGTATTCGATTGCATCCAGAGTGTCGGGCAAAAAATCGAACCGGAGCCTCATTTCTTGCGCCATGTGCAAGAATGATAACGACCTTATTACGATTTTATTTCTCGTTTTGTTGCGATGAACAACGGTGATATATAATATTACCTTTATTGAGTAATCCGTAATCGTAGCCAATAAAGAACGCGCTATTCGACTCGATATGGAAGCATACGGAGTTGTAATGCGTAAAGCAGTTAAGGTAAAGTACGTGGGAGAATTTTTGAGAGAAAGCAAATTCTGCGAAACGAATCCAATAAACGAGAAATCAATCCGTAGCATGGTTTATCTGCTAAATCGTTTTGTGCCGAACCAAATATAATTTCTTAGCGGAAATTGTTTTCCAAGAGAAACTTTTGAGTTAATATTACAAAATGCAGTTAACAGAGCACATCATTTTCTTCGAAATTGATCTCCGGGTGAGATGCTAACAATAAATATATAAAGATCTGACGATACGTGAGAAATAAGGAAATGAATAAAGTTGGTATTCTATAAGTTTTCATGAAATTGTTTGGGTAAACGATACGTTCTATGGCATCAGTTGTGCAAGTCCGAATTAAATTAGCAACAGGAAGAGTACTGTTAGTAATGTAGTAATTATGAAAATAGCATCACCTCATTATGCGGTGTTTTTTAAGATTGTGTCGTATTTTATTGTGAAGAATGCCATCGCTGTTGTCTTCTGTTTCTTTGTTGATTCTGATTCCCGCACTTCGTCACACTCAGATTTAGCGAAGCCCTTTCATAGGTAAGAAAGGAATTTCCACCGAAAAGCGAACATTTAAATCGTAAAGGTTTCATTTTAATATTCTTATGTCTTACAATTAAGGTTTGATAAAAGAGTGGATGACGTGTCATCATTAAGTAGTGTAAACTGGACTGACGCCCTTACTTCTCCGAATTGTAATGTCGCTTAAGTGGAGACAAAGACCGCTTTACATCACGTCATGATAACACGTCATCCGCTCTGTTATCAAACCTTACTTATAACATCCTACACGGATATTCGGACGTAAGAATTGCACATTACCAATCTTGACACATTGGTGAAGAAAGAAAATCTCATGTTTATCCAGATTGCAATTCTGGTGTTCAATCACTTAGATGATATGTTCATAACCACCAGTGTCTAACGGATCCTCTTGCACTTCCTCTGATAGTTTATTTAGAAATAGCTTTTCCAGTAGCTTGGGCAAAGGAGACAATAGCTGAAGCCGTGTAAGTGAGAATTTTACATACGGAAATAATCTTTGATAGAAGTTCTTACCCATTTTTGTGCCCGTCTTTTTATTTTAAACCTACACCTTTTATCATTAGGAAAGAGATCCTTATATTCCATAACGACAAGGTACATATTTTCCATATGTTTACCGCTTTGATAGAAGTGTTTATATTTGTTTTAAATATCACATTAATGTTGTCAAAAAAGATCTAATGTTGTCATCAACAAATGCCCCAAAATGCAACTTATCTATCACCAGAGATTCAAAACGATGTTATTGAAATTAGGGCAGAATGGGCTCGAGATAGTATGGTAAAGTTCTCTGTATCAGTTCCAATTTGACGCACGAATCTGAAGAATAGCAAAATTCAAAATGGACGAAAACAACTAGTTCTAAGCTTAAACATTTTGCTGTAATGGAATCAACTGGATATTTTTCTTCTAATTTCGATTTAAAATCTGCGTTTTATGTAGTACATAGTGAAAGTAGTCTGCTTATATATTCACTTTAGGCAGCCGAAGATTTGGACTATAACTGTATTAATTATTTGTCTTTGTTTGGGATTTTGTTGCCTTCCAAGCAAGATCTAACAGTGGTCAAAAACTTTCTAAATGGTATTGAGTCTCAAATCAAAAAATGTATTTAAAGAAATACACAAACAAAAAGTGGCTTTTGAGAAAACTGCAACGTTTTTCTATGGTTCATGAAAGATTAGCCAACTTAACACTCTTAGTATTTAAAAGAAAAAAACTAAAAAGTTGACTATGCAAAAGTTCCTACAGAAATTTAATAATAAAAAAAAATAGAAAAGTTCAGTTGTTTTAAATCATTCGTTTAACATTTTCTTTTACCTTTTTCTTCCTTGTTTAGTTTTATGGATGATTATTTGTTTTTCCAATACATACGCTATATAATATTTACTTAATAACAATTAATTGTTATGTTCAAGTTAATTTGCAATTTCATAAATAAAGACAAACGTGTTAACAAGAAAATTGTTGGCTTTTAATTTCGACTTGATTCGCGTTAATATTCTTCTGTAAAATTAATTTACTGCATTTTAAAACAAAGACAACGAAGTTTTCTTCTATAGGTCGAGCTATAACCAATTTAACATACTACATTAATCTTAAACGTGCACAAAATAACCGTTCAGCTTATTAGTCTAGCGATCATCCGATAAGTAAAATAAAAATAACGCGAGGAGTCCTTTCGATATCGGTTCGAGAAAGGGGTGGTCCGCAGCTTTAAAAGGTTGCATGAAACACCACCAGACTTGACATAGCCACAATCTAATATTCGTACGATCGGTTAATATCTCTTGTGCTCGCACACATTTCTATATCGGCGTACGTATGTGTTCGTTAGTGTTCAGCTTCTTTTTTTGTATTGTATTTTAATATTTTTTCTATATATAATGCGCCGAGTTCACTGCTCACCGCCGAGAAAGAAGATGGGGCTAGACTATCGGACATTATCAACCTAGGGCCCCCGCATTCAGAAATTTACTGTCCATAATTACAGGGTTGGCGATATTTAATTACAGATCCTTTACCCACGGTATCTGTCTTTCTTTACGGAGCGTGTTCTCTTTGTTTTGTTACTTGGTGCATAGTCGAGTATGATTTTGGAAAAAACGTGTTCTTGATGGTTTCCTGTGATAGTCACATACTGATAAGTATTGAAGGATTTGTTGGAGTTGATTTATGATAATGATCTATTCATTTATAATTCGTACTTGTATGAAATCTAAGTTTTATGGAAAAACAGTTCTTACTTCCTCTTAAACAACCTGATTTCATAAATAAGAATAACCTCTTTATAGACTGAATGTTTTTTCATTGTTGTTAAGTTTTCGTTTTTTTTTTTTTTTATTTAAAATATCAGAACAGATTTTTGCTTTCATTTACTTGATAATGACTTGCACTCTGAAACTTATCATTCAGGACTGATCCCAAATAAAATAGTCCTTATCCTTACCACATCAATGCGCATATCTCGACATTTACAGTGGTCTTCAAAAGATATGGTACGAAGGAAGACGAACGTGCTTTTGTATTTCGTATAATATTAAGAATTATTACATATTAATAAAAGAAAGATACGACTGCTTACACATTATTTGGTAGAAACGTAAACGCTGCAGCTATTCAGGATAATAACTACGGTTTCTTTATAAGGCTAGCATAAAAGATTAATATTATGTGATTGAAACAAAGCATCATGGTGGCCAGTTCTCACCGGATAATTCCTTCTCTCACGGTATATCAGAATTAGCACATGTCTATACTCTCGATTTAAATATAATGCAATGATCGTTGGGACGTTTGTCCGGATAGTAGTTGTTTTTTAACAACATTAGGAGATACGCTGAAAATTCCATGTTTATACGATATGTCAAAAGCTGCAAAAAGTCTCTCTGTATACGTTTAACTCAAATTTATGTTAGCAATATATGTTAGCATATTCAAAACGTCGTTACACTAACGAATGGTAAGTATCTTTAGTACAAACACATCGGTAAAGTTTGTCTAATTACGGAATTACTAGAAACTTGAAGGCATTCCAGTAAACAGAGTCAACCTGTTTTTTTTTAATAAGGTATTCACATTCTAAGATTCTCTTGTTTCAGAGGACAACCTTCAATGTTAAAAGAAATAAATATTGTATACCCTACAATTATCCCACTTCTGATACTGCATTCGTCTCATTCTCTCGCAGTTTAACTTTTCACTTCTACTGCGTGTGAACTGCACACATATATATATTTTTAATAAACCTAACAAGGCGATTGTAAACATTACGATTTGATCAAACATAGATCACTGAGCAAATTACTTCTAACCTAACTGAATACTACAGGAATTAAAACTAAGGACAACTTACTAGTACCCCTTAGGTTCTAACTTTTAATTACACTACTATGGCCGTGTATCATTGGTATGCTCTGGTTTGCACTATCACTTAACGAACTTAATAGGTTTCCTTCTTTTGAGTCTTGTGACTAGTTCGGTTTTGTCAAGGAGCTGGATGGTCTCGACGTTGACGTGTTGAAGAAATCATCGCTCGTCACTCTTGGCGATTTGTTGGATAGTCTCGTTAACGGTGTCCATTTCCAGATTCCTATTGAGGTCACTTTTTCTGAAGAACCAAGGAACATTAACAGCGTTCCTTAGCACTTTATTTTAAAATTGTTGGATGACGTTTAAATTGAACTTACTGACACAGCCCCATAGCTGGATGCCATGTGTCCATACAGGCTCTATACTCGACTCGCCGAACAGATGCAGTAGCAAATTATGGCAACCTTGCAATGCAAATGTCCGACTCACACAGCATAAATCACATGTAAACATATCAAAATAATAACCTCATTTTGTATTTGACATAAATAAAAATTGCAAAATAAGTACTAAAATAATTTTCTTATTTCTTCAAGTATGTTTTGTTGAATTAAATTATGCATCTCCAATATATAGAATTATATATAGTAAATAAAAAATACACAATGGTTTTAAGATCTATGTAATATATAAATACAAAATAAGGAAACAAATAATATTTTTTTTTTGGTACGTATTTATATAAGAAACAGTATCCTAAAAAATTAACTCACTGTACAAATAGGTATAATCAAAAATAATAAATTTTATACATATTACAAAAATTTAATACAGTAAAGGAATTAATTGACACACTAAAACGTTCTTAACATGTATCTTCTTCGCTATTAGATGATGTAGACGAATCATCATTAATTGTAATGATTAACGGCTCTATGTGTATATCGATGAGATTGTCAAGTTCCCACATTTCCTTCTCTGTTTGAATAACATGTTTAATAGCATTTTGCCAATTTTCAACAGAAATATTGTCAATACCTCGTTGAAATAATTCTTTCACGTCTGCCGTCTCCAGGTAATAATGTCATCTTTTTCTTTTAAAATACTATTTCGAGCTCGCTTATTATAACTACAAATATAATTATCTTATGATTAGTATATAGAATTTAAAGTAATAAATATTTGTACCGAAAGTTTAGTTCCTTTAATAATGATCTGAGAGTCGTAATTTTCAAATTAGGAATGTCATCTCTTTCATTTATCACTGTGAGAACTTTTTGAACTGTTGGAGGTTCATTTTTAAAAAGAATGAATGTATAATTCTTCGTATAGCATTTTTCATTTCATCATCCACCATATCTAAAACAGCCCTCTTTCTATGATATTTTTTGGTGGTTGTAATTCGTGATTAGTGTTATATTCTTTCACAATATTGTAAACACTGCGTTCAGTAATTCCTGTAAAAGATACTATAATAGTTACTATGATTTGGTTATCGTTTTTGGAAAGGTACCTGCTGCTTTGGCTGTTATTTCAACACTAACAATTTTAGAAGTGCTAGGCTCTTCTTGAAATGTTTTAAATATATTCAAAACCTTCTGTTTATCTTCTACCGTAAAATGTTTTGAAACTCTCTTCTTAGGAGGTGAGTTTTCCATAATGTAAGTATATACGATAATATAGCAAGAAATAATGTATAACCTACAAAACAATAATGTATTATTGGTGCACTAGAACGATCGATAAATAGTCTTCAGAAACACTGGTTTATGAAATATAATAGATAATGGATCATTTACAAAGAAAGCTAATAATATCTAATATTCCAAATGCAATATGGACTCGATTTTTATTCTATTGTAAGCGGCCACCCTGATCGACCAATTACAAACGTTATTGGTTATGTGACCTATTAAACACACATTGTTGCCATAATTTACTACTCCATTTGTTCGGCGAGTCGAGTATAGTACCTATCTGTTGATACAAGAGTGTTTTTTTTTGTAAATTGACAGAGTGGATTATCTTCCCAGTAGCCAATACATTTTCTTATATCTAATGCCGAGTTCCTCTCTCTCCTTTTTTGTACGTGGGCTTTCCAGCGGAGTCTAGCATCGAAGGTGATACCCAGATTTTTAGCTGTGTCTGCGTATGGTATTTGAGTATTATTTGCATTAATAGGTATATGTATATTGTTTCCTTTTGTTTGTAAAGTTGATATGAACAGATTTCGTTACGTTCAATTTGATTTGCCATTGTTTAGTCCAATCATTAATATGATTATCCATTTGCAGTTTTCGTGTTGCTTCTTCATGACCTTGACCTACTACCAAGACGGCCGTATCGTCAGCAAACGTAGCTATGAAGTTGTGTTCTATTTCAGGAATATCGCTGCAGTACAGTGTACAGTAGATAGAGGACCGGCCCCAATACACTGCCCTGTGGTAGCCCTGCATAGATTTCTTTCAATTCTATGTAAGCTTCTTTTTGTTTAACTCCAAAAACTCTGTCTGTGATATATGATTCTAACAGGCTCAAAGCTTTCATGAAACAAGTGATACTGTGCCTCTATTGTTGTCTTTTTCTTTGTCTACGCATTCGATTTATTTTTCTTTATTTTAATTCGTAGTTTGTTTTTGTACTTTGTGCGTTATTTTTATCTATTTCTATTTTTGCTATGCATCTTGCCATTAAGGCATTCTCGCAGTTGTCGTCAAACTAATCTTTGCGTTTTTAAATCTCTGTTTCTCCAACAGTTAGGTTTACTACTACTAATGCGTTTTGTATTTTATATCATTCTTCATCCAGATCCCTTCTTATTCATTGCCCTAGTCTCTTATTTATTTCAATCTGTAATTGATTTACCATGTTCTTTTCTTACAAGCGTTCAATTTGGTATCTTCTTCCCTCTTTTACTTTTTTTCGTTTTATCGGTAGTTCTTGTTTTATTTTGGCTATCTTATATGATCACTATTGCAATCGAGCTTCTCTATAACTTCCACAGTCTATAACAGACCTATTATGTTTGTTTTTCATTAATATGGTATGTGGTCTATCTGGTTTTTTGCTTTCCCATTTGGTGAAATCCACGTTATTTTGTGTATGTCTCTATGGTAAAATTTTGTGCTTACTATTTTCGTTTCTACGTAAGCAATTTTTATATCATAGTTTGATATTCCTTCCATCAGATTGTTTAGTTTTTCATAAAATTCGTTCCTAATTCCTGAGTCTTTAAAGAATACAAGGATAATAGAAGAAAATAAGTACTATTAAAGGGCCAAGTAATATACCTGCAAATTTTTTTATTGTATAGGACCATCTTGTATTGTGATACTGAGGCTGACACTGTTGCTTGAGCGATTTTAATGCCCAAAATAATGGATCCTTCATTATACAGTCCAAACTTGATATGTAGTGCTTTCATATTGTTTCCACTTCAAAGCATCAGTTTACGTAACACAAACTCTGTTCTGTATCCGCTGAAAGAGCGCTGAACGCATTTAGAGATGAAATAAACTACCTAATGCGAGGAGACTGGCATTGACTGTAAACAGGAATACTTTGAAGAATTATTTTTAATCCATATATTTTATCAGTGTTGTGTGTTTCGTTACCAGGCTCAGCGAGAGAGAGAACAGCCCTTAAACATTCAATTATTGTTTTTTATGCTTTTTCATTTTATTGTTAGGCATTCAATGAAGTATATGTATATATTACTTATAGAAAAATATGTGAACAACGCGAAATAAAAAGTCAGTAGACCACATTTTCTCAACATTATCTTTAATTTTAAGTTTATTGAACAAGCGATTATTCCACTGCCTCGACTTCTATAACCTATACCAACATTATCGAAATCTCTTCTTCGTTTTTGTATCCGCAAAAGCTGACATACATAAAACTTCATTAACGCCATAATTTTCAACAGCGGCGCCGAATTAAAACAAATCCAAATAATCATTTTCTGGAACCGGACAGTTTTTAGTCTGTTTGCACTGCGAGTAAAAAACCTTTTCTTAATTAAACACATCGTCGACGGATCGGACGGACGCCTTTGTACGCGATACCGCACATAATGATAGGTGGCGTGATCGCCGGTAGAGCGTCTCCAAAACAGAATCTTATCTGCAGCCAGGTTATAATTTCGGACTTAATGAACTAAAGATGAAACCGTAAATTGCTTCATCTCGCTTTGTGCGTGAAAAAGCTGAGATGCTCATAACGTACGTTAATAATATTCTACGTGTGCATCAATTGCTTTATATTCTTGTGATTATGGATGGATTATTTTGTTTTCTTAATTTTTTTTTTTACTAAAGGAAATAATATGCGGAGTGCTGTATCATAGGTCTGCAAAAAATATTACAAAAATAAAACAATATCGATCTAACTGCATATATACCACAAAACTAAACCAACTGCGTTTAATTTATATCGTGGATTGAATTACAATGCAAGATAAATTTGGAACAGAAAAATTCAGATATCTAGGTCCATATGCATTGGTTTCTATGTTTAAGTAAATAACAGTATTGGGAAGACTCTTTCACTCGCGCTTAAAAGAACTCTTGTCTCACACTCATTACTTGGTAGTAAGAGTAGCACATTAAGATGAAGTCTCCCGAAAGGGTGAACTGTGATAATTTTAAAAGATGTACAATAGGTAAAAATAAGCAGAATCCATTCTTGTCTAGTTTTTGCTAAGTTTTTGGCCTCTCTCTGCATTGTATTTTACTTTTTCAGCATCGCCACCACGTAATTTCGCATTTTCTTTGGTCCCAGGCGTTCGTTCTTCTCAAGTAATTTTTGCTTACCGTTTGTTTCCCATTATCTTGATTTTATGCAGATATCTCATGTCCATAATTTGAATTTTACCATTTAGTGCTCTGTTCAAGACCTACTGTTTGTTGCTTGAAACTTTTGACGTATTCCTTTTTGTTGATTTAGTTTTATAATACATCTACATACTTTTCGATTTTTGTTTCACCAATAACCAATAATCCTATTTGGAAATATTGAGTTTCTTTACTTGTCAGTCCTCCATTGAGAACTTGAGCAATTTCTATTGTTCTCGTGCGTCGTATTATTACATTTCTTAGCTTTCTATCACGTTTCTTTTCTGTAAGCTCTCTAACACTATCTTGTATGTAACTTTTCAAATGTCTTTTCTAAATCAGGAAAGGCGAGATATTTATAACTGCAATTTCGGTTCTTTAATTATCTGCATTAAATGTTTGATGATCGATGTGGTTGCTTCTCTAATATTAACATTTCGAATATTTATTCATAGGTTTTTGAAGTAACAATAAAAACAGTTACTCGCCCTTAATTTTTACATTCTGTAAGATGTGATGACTCTTTTTTTTGGAATATTAGAACAGTGTTTTTTTCTCCGATCTTCATTCCTGTGTGGTCTGTTGATAACCATATAATAATATATAATAGATATAATATATAATGAACGTTTTAAATGGAAATTGAGTACTGTGTATATATTCATTTCCATTATGAGACCAGTACTTTAACATCCTCAAATTGAATAGAGTATATTCCATAAATAAAGTCACTTAAATACCTGCCCTAGATCCCCAACAGTATTTATGTATATAATACGAGGAAGTAATCATTGGGTATTATCAACGTAAAAACATCTCCGACGGTGTTAGAAATTATCATCTCCAAGCATGAGATTCTCTTAATTGCGTGCCGTTTCTTCGCTACTATCTCCCATTTCAATCCGTACAACTTCGGAAAATAGATCACGCTCGCGTTTAATTCAGGCAGTTAATCGGTCTACAATCAAATAAAAGTAACTAACCGGTAAATAAACGCCCGTCGGCCAACCTAAGCGTTAATTTTCAGGTTCACGACGCGCAGATGAAGAAGAAGAACGACTGGCAGAAAAGGAACAGATCACGAGGTGTTCTCGCTCATATAAAAGAAACGTAGACCCAGCTCGATGATAGTACCAGCTAAAATGCACGCGAGAAATAGAAGATACCAACATACAAGGAGCGGAGATAAATTCAGCATATATCTTCGGCCACGCCACAGCTGACATCCAAATCATAAGGCATCACTTTGCGCACCATCATCTCGGGGAATCATATATCAGTGTCGGGACTAGAAGGAACATCGACCAGAAGAAGAAAAACGGTAAAGACCGGGTTGCATACGGGTTAAGGCAACCCCGACAAAACCAGTTCACACGCTTCGTATTGTTTATCTCCGTTTGTGTATTTGCAAAAGAGCCGGGTTCGGATCTGACCTGAGGCCCAGTTTATAATTACACCCTTTATCTGATCGATGTACTATCAGGGGCAATATGGTGGAAGGTGCTTATTAAAAGTGGTTGTTCCTAAAGCACTTTGCTGGGTTCTCATTTGTAATAATTATTTATACCTTTAGAATTTCAACGTTGATATAGCGTTAGTTTATGCGAAGATGATGAGCCTCGAAAAGAAATTTGTGGTGGTAGTTTCTTTGTGGGCTGCCGCTTTTAAGTAACCGAAAATTTTGCGAATAAAACAGGATATTTATTAGATTTATAGAGATTTGTAAAGGATGTTTAGAATGAAATTTTCATTCGGCGTGTGAAAGCGAGCAAATTTTATACCCCTAAGTTAAGGCGCAAAAGAAATCGAAATATAGGACATCTGAAAATGCCTGAAACCGACGAAACAATCGATCTTTGTTGCTATTTGATCTCGCCTTTACTTTAATTTTGCTTCAGGCAATATTGGGTAGCGGTGTATATGCGCAATGAAAAATTGTAAATGCAATTTTAAAATTCGAACAGAGAAATAAAACACTGTGGTAAACAACGTTTCATATTTTAGTATGAATATTGAAAACAAATGGACCTCCTGTGCTTCTATGAAGTACTGGAATTTATCACAGTTACTGTATAAACAATAGCGTCCCATTTTACAGCCACTGTGCAAAAATGATTCTTTATAACATATTTTCTTGATGCTGTACAGGTATGGTTGAAATGAATTCGGGAATTTACAAGTTGTGTGTAGGAATTTTGATACCATCGTAATCTACTTATTACGAAATGGAGAACGTGACTTGCAGTTTATTATACTACATTTCAACAAAGTGAAAAACGAAGTTTTAACTATAAATCCGCAAGATGCGAACGCGATTAAAAAAGCCTGCAATTTAAGAATTTCCAAGTGGCAAGAGATGTACAGCTTACTGCACAACATTACACTATCTCCTATTGCATTAAGAGTTAACATTGGCTGGTATATTTCCGAGTGATATTGATCCAAATTAAATTCCTAGATCTTACTTAGATTGATGCCGAACATTATTTTTCTACATGTAGACACACTATTAGTGATAAACTCCGAAATTTATCAGAATTGATCATAGGAAGCTACTTGCTGCTTTCACTTTACAGAAGGGTCTGAAAATAGACTGTTCACACTATTTCCATATCAGATAACAAGTTTCACTACATGTTTATTACTTACTTAGTAGGTAATAGTTGTCGCCTTTTGTGAGGCCTTTAAATTTCTGATGAAAGTAAATAACCTACATATTTATGCAAGTAAAGGTTATCATTATTTAATATTAGCAATGCAAGCCCGTAGTATCTCCCTTTGTAACGCTTACCTATTCGTGCCGTGCCGACATATGAGGATATGTTATGAATGAGTTTTGATAAAAGAGTGGATGACGTGTTATCACTAAGTAGTCTAAACCGGAGTCGCACTGTCCTTTCTACGAACCTTATTATTCAATGATAACATCATTGATGCATTACTATTGAATAATAAAATTAATTATATCAAGTCATCCACTCTTTTATCAAACCT
This sequence comes from Chrysina gloriosa, assembly GCA_038088585.1. NCBI lineage: Eukaryota > Metazoa > Arthropoda > Insecta > Coleoptera > Scarabaeidae > Chrysina > Chrysina gloriosa. The sequence continues at coordinate 19,132,977 of CM076091.1, forward strand.
TAGTTATGAACATATGTATGTATACATTGTGTCAATAAAATAGGTTGGCAGCCTTTGGGATCGAACTATCATGTGCAAAATTTTCATTCTAAAAGCATTCTGAATCATATTAATTTCTTTCAACTGGCAAGGCTGTATGCTTGTACAGTTTGCAACAATAACTACGTACTTTTATTAAAGCTAATCAATAACTATTTTCAGTGGCCACTAAAGTAAGTACTTTGTGAATACCTGTTACATTTTGATAAATTTTATAAAAATAAGTCCTTAAAAGGTATGTTGTTGTATTGTAGATTTGATATAAATTAAATATTAACAGTAACACGGTCGTTAGATGGATTGTGGACAGCATTGGGCAGTGGAGGAGGACTTATTCTATTAGGACATAAATCCTATAATTTTATTGCCAAAATCGTTGAGGCGATTAATTTTTTTTTTTCAACTGCCTCGAAGAATGTGGAATGTGGAGGTGTAGGGACATTGTAACTTTGACCAGACGAGGTCCCTTTAAGTCGTCTAAAGCGATTGCAGGGGCAAAGGAATAATGAAATATCAGCTCGAACAGTACGACGGCGACTATACAATATGAAGCCACCTGGTCGAATAGCTGGTACGATTCCGTTACTTAGGAAAGCGAATTTACAGAAAGAGGAAGCCTTTTCATTTGCCCACAGAACGTGGAGTGAACAAGAGGCTGCAAGAAGTGGTGTAATATTCTGTGGAGTGATGAGATTAAGATCAATTTAATTCGAAATGATGCTGAAACAAATGAACGAAGAGGTTCATGAAGGTCAAGAATTTATCTCCCGCTATACAAAAAGGAAACATTAAACAAGGTGGCAGAAATATAATGGTTTTGGGTTTATTCTCCTGGAACAAAGTTATATCAATCCATTAACGCTTTTGGCCGTTACTTTGTGATATTCCATGGTTCAAATAAATAAAACACACTTTTTACTTTGTAACAATATCACTATATTTCACTTATTTGTGACTGCAGTTTCGACATACAATGTCATTATCAAACTGTACAATATTTCTTGCTAGCGACTAATATAAAGGTAACCTTAATTAGGGGAAATTTATATATATATATACCCCTTTTTCGAATGCTGTGTAAATAGCTGATGTAAAATTTTCCTAATTAAGATTACCTTTATATTAGTCACTAGCAAGAAATATTGTACAGTTTGATAATGACATGGTATGTCGAAAGTGCAGTCACAAATAAGTGAAATATAGTGATATTGTTACAAAGTAAAAGTGTGTTTTATTTATTATATCAATCCATTTGAATAGTGACAATGACTAAAGAGGTTTACACAGGTATACTCAGACCAAGACTCATGACCAAGTCAATCACCTGATTTTAACTCAATTGAGCACCTTTAGAGATATCTTAGCACAAGGACTGAAAAGGAAACCTATCACACTAAAACCGAATTATGGCAAGAAACGCCAAAAACTTGGTATGGGGACTCCGATAGAGACTTGGTCGCAAACTAATTAATTCTATGCATAATAGAATAGAAAGAGAAGAGAAGAAGAATTCAAAACCGGGGAGGATACAGTGGATATTAGTTATATAAGATATTTATTTCACTATTTAAACGCTATTTTACTACATAAATTTTTGACTTCCTTTTTAAATAATATTTTCTAAGTTAGTATTTTTCGTTTACCTATACCACTAAACAATAAATCAACCGACGGAATTGAATTTGAAAAATCGGAAACTTGAAAAATACGTTTTCCCATGAAACCGTAGCCGGTACCTATTTTATGGACCACATGTGTATGTATTCTAACGATGTTTCGATTTCCTTATCACTCAAGGAAAATGGAATAATTCTGATGAATAATTTTTACAAGCGCCAATGAGGAGTATCGAATAATCGCTCGCTTCCACATTCCAGATGAAAGCTTCATTCCATACACCATCACTAGTCGAGTGAGTCAGACGAAGAGGACAAGTGCTAGTAAATGCTCTTAGCTTATATATCTCAAGCAATGATCTTCGATGAGTCATTTAAGCGTACATCAATTTAAAACTTTTCCGTAATTTTATAGCGCGATTGTCAATGGTTTTCAGTCCTAGGAATAATAAACGTATGTAAAATTTACGTCTACGCATTTTATTCGTTGCGAATCCCATATCGTGCCGGTCAGCAACAATCTAGCGGATCTAAGAAACAATAAACGCTTCGCAACGTCCGATACAAGCACGCAAAAATCCCGAAACAATGGCTCAAACTGATTTGAGCGATTCATCAAATCGAAAACGTTGCGCGCGTGGTCCATCGAGGACTTCGACAACAATGAAAGACTCCGGGCTACGAACGCAGTCCACAATCCAGAACGAATCTGCGCCGCATTCCTCTTCCTCCTACTCGACGACCGCAGCTTACTTTATTTATCTCCTCCACGGTATCCTTTCAATAAAACACGCAATACTCGAATCGAGGGATCATCACTCGTTCCTTTGTCCCTCACTTTTGTTGTTATCTTTTTAATAAACACGAGATGTATATACTACGTAGTTTGCCGACACAATACTGCTATCCCGAGACAGATGAAAGCATCGTGGGCGGAATACATGGAGTTATCGATAGCTGGGCGTCCAAAGTGATTATTGATTAGCGGTGTGGTGCGTGTACTGCGGGAGATCCCTCCGAGCGTCCACCTTCTGGATCGTATAGAATAGCGAGTTTGATTAATCCTTTGACCTAGGCGATGGGAGTGAGATAAGGCATAATGTAAAATCTAATTTATCAGTGTTTCGTAAGAGAATTCGCCAAGAGCTGTGACATTAGTTACTTGTTAAAATACAATAGCTGGTTTAAAAAAAAGGAACTGAAATTCTTCAACAAATCTGTGGAGCGTTCACAATTCTCATCCTGATGATTCATAATCAGTTCATCAAGTAACAGGCATTCTTAGTAACAATAAATATAAAATTGAAATGAACAGCACTAGTAATCAAAAAGATGGTGGCAACTGTGAAAAGCTAAGCAGCCCTTGTGGTTCCACTAAGGATGACAGCCTGCTTGTCGACATATGTATTATTTAAGACCTCCCAAATTTGGTGTGTTAAGGGCTAAAGATAATTTATTCAAAACCCAATAGTTAAGAGTGTTGGGTACCTTTTTCAAGATCGATTAAACTTAATTTTTTTTTATTGGTTCCAAAACTATTTTGAAGATTGTTTGTTTGACCTTTAAAAGTAGTGTGTGTAACGATAAAATACTAGTTCTTTTACCAAGTTAAGAGCTTCTACAGCTTTAATTTTTTGCAATCATAAGTGAAGAACCGGTAAGTTTACGGGCTCGAAATTTTGCATACCGTGTATTCGTTACGATAGCTACGACTTGTCAACGAGTTTTTCTCTAAATTCCTTCTTTGTTGTTCAATTTAACTTCAATTAAGGAATAGAAAAATGACCATCGGCTTACCATCATTTTTGGACTTGAAGAAAGTAACGATAACAAAGGAATTTACAAAAAGCTCCATGACAAGTCGTAGTTATCGTAACGAATACACGGTATGTAAAATTTCGAGCCCGTCAACTTACTTGTCCTTCACTCATTATTGAAAAAAATAAAGCTGTAGAAGCTCTCAGCATTGTAAAAAACTAGTATTTTACCGTTACAAGCACTACTTTTAAAGGTCAGATATACAATCTTCAAAATAGTTTTGGAACCAATAAAAAATTAAGTTTAACCAATCTTGAAAAAGGTATCCACCACTCTTAAGGATATTAGTCTCTAATTAATTTCCCGGAGGCCACTTGCTCTTAATAGAGCAAACAAGTTTTATTATTGATTGTATGTATGCAAATTATTGTAACTAAACTGTTGACAATTATTCTCTACCTTTTAAGGATCCACTTTCGATAAATGACCAACTTCTCACTAACAATTATCCACAGAGAGCGACATCTACAAATCACAAAAAAGTTGCTTAACAAATTTCTGAATCTATGCCCTAAAAGACCACTACTTAATGTCTTAACTGGTGTATGCATTATCCTAAATTCTTTAGAAACCTTAGAAGAAAGATAACAGTTAAGGCGTGTCGTCGTGAAACCGATGGCCTGCGTTCAAATGAATTGAATTTCTTCTGTTCATATCATTATATTGATTTTATTGGTTAGTATTTAATCTGAACAACAATCGTTAAAACATTAGAAACAACGGAATAGGTCAACAAACTAAGAAAACTATGAAACATTCTAAGAATGCCATCATCCCTCTATCTACGTCCACTTCCGAAAATCAGCCATTTCTATTAGCGGCTAACTTTAAATTGCCCCAGTGTTGGGAACTTGATAATTTTGTGTAAGTTCTTTTAGAAACTATTTTATTTATTTATTTTTGGCAGGCTTTTTTTTATTACACATTCAAAACGCTGAGTGTGCAGGATGTCGTCGGCTGTTTCGAGAGTATTAGAAGGAATTGTAACAGAAGTAAAGTGAGTTGCACCGCAACGACACCAGGTCTAACCTACGCGAAGATGTAAGAAGATGTAAATAAGAAAATCTAGTAGACTGTGAAAAACAATCACACAGTGTTTATTTAGAGCAACTTTTCATCTGTAATTTGACGTTTAGTTATTGAAGCTACGTTCGTTATGACTCAGCTATTTATTTTTTAATTCCTTGGCTAAAATTTACCGATGGTATAAGGAATTTGAACGCGAAAGGAATTCTGTTCAGCATCAAAAAGGAGCAGGGTGGCCTCCTACGGCTATTAACGACAAAAACATTGCTCCTGTTAAAAAATTATTGAAAAGGACAATAAAGTCACTTATGCGGTGAATAGAGCACCAATTCAAGTATGGATCCTCAGCTGTTAAAACAATCGTACACGATCTTCTGCATTTAAAAAGGGTGATAAGTCGTTTTATACCGCATTACCTTTCTGACTTTCAAAAATCAGAGCGTGAGAGAGTTTGGCATGAAACTTTAGACTTATTAAATAATGGCGGGCGTTACTTTTTTTCCAAAATAGTGACAGGTGACGAAACTTATATTCCCTTTTTCGACCTTCCTACCCGCCAAGAGAGTCGTGTACGGATTCACAAAGATGGGGAAACTCGTACAATGGCTAAGAAACAGCGAGCCAGGTCACGTATGCTGTATTCTTCAAGAGTACAGGCTTAGTAAATGCAATGAAGCTAGATGGACAAAAGAGTTAATAAAGTTACAGCTAAGTGGTACACTGAAAATTGTTTGCCTGAAGTGTTCAATAGAGTTCCAGACAACGGAATTATGCTCCACCATGACAATGTATCGTCCCATACGGCAGTATCAACTCTCCAGTTTTTGGCTGAAAAAAATATAAAAGTAATAGAACATCCGCCGTACTCACCTGATTTAGCAATGTGTGACTTTTTGGCTATGTTTTGGGCTTAAACGAAATTTGTGAGGTAGAAGGTTTTCGTCTGAAGAATAGATTAATACCGCAGTTCATGTTTATTTTGAAGGTATTCCGGAAGACATTGGTTGGGAGGTTTTAAACAGCAGAAGGAAAGAATGTTCAAGTGTATCATTGCTGAAGGGATTTACTCTGAGCATATTTAAAATAAAATCCTAGAAAATATTAACGGTATTGTTTCTTCTCAATAAATTCAGTTCATTCCTCGTATAATATAGTTGCAAAGTGAGTGTCACATCGACTTTTCAAAACTTTTAGGAAGTAAACTGGGTGAGGATTTGTGATCATCAGCAACAAAACAAAACAATTGGACAAATTGCAAATGTGCATTATGAATTGAAATTTAACGGGTATATTAAAATGTTTGGTATTATTACTTAGTTAAACATTCTCTTCATAGTATCGTTCTTAAAATATACTCTTAACACTTCTTTTTATCATTGCAACATATGTATTCCCTCCGATTTTCAGATAACGCAACTCTAATCGTCCCTAATTGAACGCAATTCGTAATTAACTTGTTGATCGTCAAAAGTGAAGCCGCCTTGTAATCGTGAGAAATAAGCGGCTCGCACGAATCACTTTCAACTATACAAAAACAAATGGCCGAAGTTGAAATATGAATTATGGGCCTTCTTGTGATATATGTGCGTTTATATGGTCGCCTGACCGTTGTAACCAAGTAACCAATGATCACGTTTCGAAATGCAGAAATTGAAAAAAACTTACGTGCACACAGAAAGTGGTTTTGTTCACATCAATATAGTACTGGAAAATGTGGTTTGTATAAAAAGGTTTTTATAAAAATCGTTCGTGTTATAGATACAATAAAAATTGTATCTATTGCGGGACGCGTTATCTACGTAGGTGGGGAAATAGGTTAGCAAAGGCGAATACATTTTGATGGTATGAAATGATATTATTAACTACACTGTGTGAAAGAAAAGGTTGACACCACCAATTTTCTTGAAAATGGCTTCTTAAAAATGTTTAAAATTTGATGTATGGGGATATAAAGTCATGCGGATTTCTATTTTGTTTTTCTTGTACTGTTGCCAGATCAATAATTACTTTAGCTTTTTAAAGCAACAACCTGTACTTTGTTCTACTTTTGGTTCTACCTTTTAATCTCAGTTCAATGTATTATAAACGAATGAAATTTTAATGAAAACGAGATCCAGCGATACTTTTATGCCTTGTGGCAAAATATATCGCCATAATCTTAAGGTATTGAAGTGACGTAAAGCCACACTGAATACGTGAAGATTATATCCAAAGATCACAAAAACTAAACGTATGGTCGGGTACAGTGGTTAGTCAGATAATTGGGCCCTTCTTTGTATAAATAATAAATTTATTTGGAGCCAATTTCCACCAGGGTTGATTACAAAAAGACGAAACCTCAACACATTTTAGTGTAAATATTCGACGTTGAGGAAGCATTGAATGGCCTCCACATTCACCGGATCTGTCTCCTAAAGGTTATTTTGTTGGAGACTCCCAAAAATAAATAATAAAGTTTATGAAAACTTTTTTATGAAACTTTCTAGTCTTACAGAGTTGAGGCAACTCATTATCGAATTATGCATTAGTGTCAGTGCGCAGCTTAGATTACATGCTTAATTCTTACGCTTTTAACAATTCAGTGTTTCACGTTTTCTAGAGCGCAGTCATCATATGCAGACTGTATCAGACATATTGGATATGTATCGTATTACTTGTAAATTTGAGATTTTGTTCGAAAAGTTTTATGACATTTATAAACTTAAACTTCATAATAATAACAATAATAATAATTATTTATTTATTGCCCAACAGTCCAAGACTCATTTACAGAGCAAAAATAACAACATAGAAAACGAAATACAGTATGAATGTGCACACCATACACAAATGGAACAACAGATTAAATTTAGTTCAGAGACACAAAATGTAAACTTAAATATTGCTCGGTACTGGAAATATTTATGAGGCGAACGGATTAATCTCAAGCCTATTAGCATTCCACGTCATATGTATTATTGGCGCCTTTAGCAGTATGTCTAGTGTTACGAGCAGGTAGAGTAAAATTAATTAGCGAGAGAAGAGCGGAAGAATTAATTCTATAATAAGTTTAAGAAGAAAATTCGCGCTGGTGTTGTCTCTTCCATCAGAGAGAGAAATGAAGTTGTGTCTAAGAAGTAAACTCTGGTACTCAGTACTTCTGTCGGCATAAACTGCATCTATTTCAAAAGATAAATATTTAAGGAACCCCTTCTGAATTGGAAACCGCACATTAGAAGCGTACTCCAGTTTAGATCGGACGAACGCAAAGTACAGAGATTTGATTGCGTTAATGTTTGTAAACTGCTTGCAAAAGCGAATGACAAAGCCTAACGCTTTCAAGGCCGATGACAAAATGGAGTCAATAAGTTGTGTAAATTGCAATTTAGCGTCAAATAGAATTCCAGAGACAGAAACAAAAGTTTTCCTGGAAAGAGGTATATTTTTAAGTTGTAGCTATATTGCGCAGTGCAGTCGGCAAAAGTCTTCACTGTTGTATAGGCCCTTAAGTCATCTACGTAGGCTAACAAATCACAATGAATGTGGCATAGAAGATCGTTAAAATTCAAGTTAAATTATAGCAGGTCCAGGTGAGAATTCTCTCGAACTCTGGGGTACATCAGACGATGGAGAGGAGACGTTTGATACGTAACCATTGTAGTAAACATAGCAGTGATGATTAGTGAGGCACGACTAGAGAAAGTCTAAAAGAACTGTACTGAAGCCAAAGCTATCCAATTTTCCAATGAGCATCACATGGTCTAGCCTATCAAACGTCTTAGAGAAGTCAACGTAAATGACATGCACCTGACCACAATTGTCAAGCTCCTCACTCAAGAATTGAGTGATGTGGGTCAAGTTAGTGGTTGTCGATCTAACCACTATAAAACCATGCTGATGCAGAGATAGAAAGGGTTTAACAGCTGTGTAGATATCAGTATATAGAGCATATGCTCTAAACTTTAGCCAAGTTGGGTAATATGTTGATAAGCCTGTAATCGCAAACGTAGATCGATTACCGCTTTTACAAACGGGCGTAACTCTATTAATGTTCCAGTTTTTCGAGAAGGTTACTACTCTCAAGGACAGATTATAGGAAAAGGCAACTGGGGAAGCTAATACAGTTGCACAATCTTTCACTAGGAAACTGGGCAAGCCACCATGTCCAGCACTCAAATTGGATTTTTTATAAAACGATATCTTAGTTTGTGACAAACTAAATCTAAAGATTGTTTGAATACAAATAATTGTGCACGCATATGTAACTACTAATAACATGAACTAGTCTACAGTTTTCAGAATACTGACATATCGTCATACATGCACGAGATAGATGTATATCACGGATGATCCTAGCTTCTGACCGATTTAACCAGACATGCTTATTATCATGTAAAATCAATTTTAATGAAAATTTTGTCATGCCCTAAATCGCTAAAAACCCATAAATCTAAAAGTGCCGAAGATAAATTAAGCCAAGGCAAAATCGTGAAGAATTATCTTGGGAGAATGTCGGCAGATGTCTGCAAACGCTTCACACCGATTCGTATCGCGTCCTAAAGCGACACCTCTTCACGGACAATTTTAATATTTTCGCATTAAATCCATCCACCTGTCAAGTAATTTTTTATTATTACAATCTGCCCCGCCATCGTACACACTGTTTTTTATTTTTCGATCCGCGGTTGATATATAAGCAAGATATTCGCGACGATCCGGTATCAAAGCGAAAAGCTTCTCAACGACCATCTAAATGTTCGGCGTATAAATCTTGTCTCACGCTCAATTAAACGTAATATATCGGATAAATTGAGCATACGCCATCGGAACGCCGTTATTTATCGAAGCCGACTGCTTCCATACAAATGCGTTTGCGTGGATGACGTTTATTAGCGTCAGGCGATAATGTTTTGATGGATTGGAAACGGGTTTAATGGAGACAATAGAAGAAAATAGTTAATGGAATTGAAATAAGTCGCATGCTAAAACGAAGAATGGCGTGTTATATTGAAATTATTAAATTCGAAAATTATGTTGATTGGTTATGCTGGTGTAAACCGATTAATTCTCCTTTTTCTTACGTATCTTTGCTATAGTTTTTACTACCAATAATGGGTTGTAATAATTGGAGTGATTTACTACTAGTTGATAAATTTAAATCATACGCAGAGTGCGCCTTAATGCAGAAATATGCAAAACTAAATTTATTCAATTTGATAAACAACACAAAAGTAATTGACATTAGCTTGCTGCTCTCAACACCGTTCACTTCTTCAAAATGAAATACCTGATTCTAAACATTTGAATAAGAATGACATCGTATAAATTGAAGGCATGATCGATTTTATAAATCATCACTTATAATAAAAGAAATTCTAGTCTGAAAGTAGATTAGCATAGTAAGTAGGTCCATACCTTTGCTTCCAACCACTATAATTGTCGATCTAATTCTGCATTTATCAGTATCAAAATACTCGCAATTAGACTAAGGACCAACTATAAAGTTCATCCAGATCTTCTTCTCTACGGACTAATGGATTTAAATGTTTTTAAATAGTTAGTCTACAACCAAACTTCTGAAAACAAAATTGGGCACATATCGTTCATGATAAATGAATAAATATGTTTAACTGGAAAAGTGTCTTCACGCTAGTAACGCTAAGTTGACACTCCACCAAGAGACACTATCGTTTACAACTTCCATCTTTCTGGCCTATACAATGAGAGTTTATGAACTGATCCACATGACTTAGTTAAGGAGCCTCACACACAAACAGATTAACTGCAGCTAGTACTCAACTGCAAGTCTGTTGGCAATTGAGATAGTGTCTAATATACCATCAGTTTAGATGTAACTATCTCTTACCTTAACGATTCAAGGGCAACACAGACACACACTCGAGCAGTTTACCCTCTGTTAAGGTTTTTGCTTGATTTGAATAAAGATGTGATTTACTTCAAATGGTTTGATTTATTTTGGACTACCAAAGAAATGAACAACAAACTCCAATTTATTTCCTGATTTATTGCGCTATATAAATAATATCCGTGCTTGTGCAAGATAAACAGTTAAGATACGAAGCGGTAAATTACTGGACTCTTGTAAAATGGTAGTACCAGCATCCACAGTTGATACGGTTAAGAAAGGGCAAGACCTTATGGCGCGTGTTTTGTAAAGGTGTTTCTGAAAGAAATCGCAAAATCCAAAAGTGGTGTCAAGTGTTACTTTCATCTGATTTGGAACCACCAGTAAGTGCAATTGCAGTGTACAATTTTTCATAAACTCTTTATATTCTTATATCGATAGTAAACTTGCGTAGGGTTTCTTACACGCCTCAAAGGTACTCTACCACCCCACTGCGAGGTGGACTAGGAACCTCCCATGTACAACTCTAGATACTATTCATAGAAAAGATCTTGAGGTGCAGACTCCTGGACTAAGAATCGTGATCTGTAAATGAGAATGTGGTCATTTGAAATTTTAGCCTACAGCCTGGACACACATCGGCTTACAGTTAATTTGTTAATGTGGGACGCTTTGGAATGAACCTCGAATACATGCAAAGAAACAGCTATTTAATGACCTATCTGAGGACAGTTTTGGCATAATGTTGTAACTTCAGATGAAACGTCAGTTCTTTTCAATACGTTCTATATTTTTTATTGGGCAACAACCCGATATCGGTGATTCGGTGTGTTTCTTTGGAGGAAATGTTAGACGGCGTTTATGATGAACCTTAAGAAAAATAATGCATTTTCGGCGTGTTCCAAATTACGTCAACGCTGATTAGTAGGACTCATTATATAGGTTGCATTTCATCTTACTTATTGCATTTTGTTTTATTGATATTTGACTGGTTGACTGATAGCAATTTACGTTACTATTGCATTATACTTTTCTTTAGTTTCCTTAGTTGTGGCATGAAATCGCTTACTTCCTTGATGAATTTATTCCTAACGAAATGACGGGAATTCACGAGGAAACGTTTGGGGTAAATATGAATGCTTTTCGTTTATTTAGATTTGCGGTTTGAAGAACAAGCACAACTTCTACAAGTATTCCCTTTCGAGGCTATTGCTTTTAAACAAATAGGTCGATTCACCACCATTACCACTTCACCGATTTGATGACGAATATCTTGATGAGAAATAAAATCGTCAATGCCTCAATTCGCCAACCAAAGTTTAATACAGTATAAGTACGAATATGAAATCCATTTTGTTAAATTAATATATGGTTTTGACTTAATACTGATAGAAGAAAATTAAAAGATACGTTGGTTATCAAAACTGCATTGGACAATGTTCCCCTTTAAAGTCCTTTAAGAACGATTTAACGAATCTGATGAAGTGAAAGTATTTGCACAATATTTTCTTAGCACATCTCAGAATGGCAGCGTGGAACTGACTTTGTCGTGTAAAGCTTCTGGAGAGCGTTCTACAATTCAGAATTAATTGTAAATGTAGAAATACCTATTATTATCAGTGAACAGAAAGCTCGTATAATTGTCATCATCGCGATCAAGATGTGAATGCGATAGTCATAAAAGAAATCAAAGTTGAGCTGCAGTACTACTTCTACACATCTGCTAAGGTGATATCTTCAATTGAATATGGTTTGCATGAATAGCAACTTAATAATTTTGAAGATGCTGAAGTACTCCTTCCGTGTAAGATAAAAATCAATGGCATGATCAAGTTTTAAAACTCAGTGTAAGATCGCATATGAGTGACGAAGCTAATAACTGAAATAAATAAATAAAGCGAATCTTCAGTAATACCATATAAAAGTGCAAAGTTGAACAATTAGGGCACCGTAAGTTTCAGCAAGATATTTCTTGTCTAACTGAACGCATATGCATAGAGAGAACAGTAAATGTTGCTGAGGATTAAAACATGAATGAAACTTAAAATTTACCTAACACACCACATTAAAACTATAAACGAATAGAAGACCGTTGTCAGTGTAATTCTGCAAATCGAACCTTATGTGTTTACGGTAATTATAATTGAGTATAATTATGTAATATTTTCTGCAGTAAATTATTTATAATTGGTGGTTGTTGAGTATTAGATATTGCATTTTTATAGGAATTTTGGGAAACCAATTGCATTATCACCATGATTGTTGCCTAAAATGATATAAAACTCTTCGAAGAAAAACTTACTACGCAGGCATTGTTACGGATATCTTCGTAAAAGGAAAAATATACATCAATTATAATCAATTACCAGCAAAGTGTCACAAATTTGTATAAAGGGTTCCCTAGTCTCGTAACTGTTATCGATCGAGAATTTGCCAATCAATCACAGACAACAGCGCGGTGACAAGAGCAAGAGACTCGACTAATGTAACCCCATTGAGGCACCCCTTTTCCAGAACGTTGACGTCTAGTGCCCAGAAGACCCTTCTCAGACGAGGGAATGAATCCTACATAATCGGTAGAATATAAACACGCAGCAGCTTAGGGACGCTTATCTGATATAGCTTTTTAATGTCAGAAGCACTTAACAATTGAAAACTTGCCATTATAGAATTGGATATCTACAGTGACAAATTGCCGAGAATTACCCTCAATTGTTTACTTAGGATTTACGTAGTTGGCGTGGTTGTCTTTTGGATGCTTTCATATCATTCTTAACGTTTGCTTGTTTCAACAATTGCGTATAGTGTAGAAACAAATCCGCAAATATTTCATTAGACGAACCCTAAATCCCTCGAGGGTGGTTAACGTTGATTCCTCCGTATTTTCGTGGATTATTGCACGGTGAAGGATCCCGTAATCTGGCAGCATGAACCGACCAATGAATATTTAATGAAATAGCAATCAGCAGTCTCGTGTTTGTTCCTCCCTCGAGAACGTGCCACCCACTGCTGCGGAGGGTGCTTCGGTTTAATCAAACGCAGTCAGCTCGTAGGAACGCCAAAATCGACCTCGAAATCGAATCAACTGGTAAACGTGATAACATTTTTGTGCTTGTTGGTGAGAGTAAAAGTTTTTGTAGGAAACATCATTACCTGAATAGTTTAAAGTAAATATTTGCACTATTTTCATTTCTCTCGGGAATTGGTTGGGTTTTAATACAATTAGGTTGTACTACCTTGACTCTCTTTAGAAATGATGTTCTTTCCCAAAGCAGATCAAGTTGTTGTGGTGTTAGGAGCATGAACATCATTGGCATATTCTCAGTATCATTTCAGTAGTCTCTAGCAGTTTATTACCCCTAAAGTGCAATCCTTTCATCCACACAGAAACTTTCTAATTATCTGCATTTTGAACAGAATCCCTCATAAAACCACATTCAGACCTTCAGTTGTTAGTTTCTTTCTAAACTATTAAATTGACAGTTCAAAGTGTTCTAGACGGGAAGAAAATGCATTTTAAGAGAGCACATTGTTGAATTTAGCTGTTGCTATATTTATACGATTTAATGACTTCAAATTGAATGGAGTTAGTTTCATTTCTAGGTATGTTTATATATTTGAATACATTACATACTTACAGTCAACATCAAAAGATTTCAAAACCAGAACTGTTATCTAGTGATCATTTTTAGTAAGACATGAAATTACGAAATGTGCCGGATGTAAATATTTAAATATTGAAATTGCTTCCAAATTATGTAAATTAGAACGCTTCCTTCTAATAATCTGATGCTAATAAGTAATTTCCTTATCGTAGCATGCATTTCAAGTACTGTAAGTGTATTTTCAGAAAGTCGGCCATTTCTTTGTTTTTCCATTTGATGATTACGAATGAGAAGCGTTCTGATGAGAAACGGAACGTCTTCATCGCGATGATCTCTTTCGATTACGTCGTTTACGAACTTGAATAATCGACGTAAAACTGCCAATAAAACGAAATAGTTTCAGCTTTTCTGCGTGGAGTAATACGAGCGATTATAACTTAGAAAGATTAAATCACGGATGTGCTTCTCCTGATCGATGTAATGGTGCATCTGTTACCAGGCAAATACCGCAATTAGAATATACATTCCAATAATTAAATAGTGTTGATCACATCAGTCTAGATTTAGAACAGCACATTAGTCAAGCAATGCGATATGAAATAATTCAAACACAGTTAAACTTCCTTCAAGCTAATATGTTGAAATGTATCATTAAGAGAATGTATGCATGTATTTAACAGTAATACAAAATAAAATAATCAGAACAGTTCCAGAATTTACAAGCACCAGTTTTACAATGTCGATATGCTGCGTAAATACTAATAAAAAACGCGGAAAGCGGACTACTTTCTCGCAGCATTCCACTAACTCGATAGAAAAAAGTAATGTTCTTTTTGGATCGTAAAAAATGCCACTACCTTTTAAACTAGATCATATTAAAGATCAACATTGTACCGTAATTACATCTTCATATAGATACCAAATAATTAATTCAATCTCTCGATCTTTCTATTTCTTTTGTTGTAATCGAGCTGGCATTTATAATAGAAGCGGCCATAATCGTACCCAATTAAGAACATTAAATTTTAACCGCATACATTTTTAATCAGAATCTAAGCAACGGCTAAGCATTAAGGAGTAAGGAATTATTAATTAAGATAATCCCGAGCATATTGGCGCAATTATTGACCGTATCATTAAAATCACGGTGAAAATAATACGAAAGAAATTAAACTCGCGAAGATATGAACGATGATAACTCTGACAGTATCATTAGGAGGATGTTAAACCTCATACAAATAGGTACGATAGAAATAATGAAGTTGTTATTATAACACAATACATGGTCTTAATATACATAGCTAATAATGATTGTTTAGAGAAAACTATTTCGTATTTAACCGCCACGAAATTGATTTCTATCACAATTTTGTTTTCTGAACGAAGCGATATTTGTTATTCAACGTTATATCAACATTTTGTGCATTTTTAGATTATTTTAAACTACATTGCTTCAAACAGCTGGCGGAAATTTAAGAAAAACAGTAACGAAAAAAGCAAAAAGACAAAAGTCCGTTCATAAATACATAGTTTTCTATTTTATTTTGGGGCTTTTCCGAAGAAAAAATTTGTAGCCACTTTAGCGTGATTAGAATGTGTAAAAACTGAACAGAGATTGTAGAGCTTTTAACAATCATTACGATTTATTAATCGAAACTTAACGTAAAAGAGGATCATAATTTGCTTAGGTTGAAAGCGCGGAGACTGTGTAAGTGATTATGTTATAAACTAATTAAGAATAAAATAAAATATAAAAATATACGAAACAACTGTACTGTCGTAACCACGAATGTTTACAGTTACGTCATCAACTGAACAGTAGAGTTAAGACAAGTGTTATATAAAAATCGGAAGCTTTTTCGCATACGCAAACGAGATAGTAGTATGTAACATATGTCTTCCTACACTGTATACGTCATAAACAATTAAAACGTAACTGTAAACATTCGTGGTGCCGACATTATATTCCAATACCATTAGAATAAAACATTATCAAACAGCAAAACTTAATGTCATGCGATTAAGAGTTAGAATGGATCCAAGGCCTGATCAAACTGTGCGAAGGCCGTGTGATATTCTATTCGTAGAGAGCAAAGAGAAAAGTGGAATAATTATATCAGCAGAATCTAGGACAATAGAATATCCAAAAGTAGCAGGGACACCAGCCCATGATCAAGGAACTGGTAGGCTCACCACCTAGACAATTGGTAAACAGCTAGACAAATACATCAGGGCACAGCCCATAAATGGGGTTAATAAACCTTATGAAAGAAGAAGAGAAAAAGAGAAGAACAGAACTCTATTCCTTCGAAACCGATTCATAACAGATTTTCCAGTACTTAAGCATAACATTTAGTATTTCAGATTTCAGATTCACTTTTCAACCACATCTCGTTTAAAATATCGATCCCTCTAGCGGAAAACACTCACTCTTGGGGTTATTTCTGTTAGCTTCTACCCTGTGTAAATTCTTACGTTTACATTTGGATTATATTTATTTATGTGTTTCCCTATTCCATCAGTCCATCTTTCTTTAAGTCCGGGTTTAGTTTTCTTCTCCTTTTCTTCGATCCTCCATGTTTCTTTCGATTTATCTGCTTACTAGTATTCTGGTAAACTGCCAAAACTATCTTTCAATGAATTTTCTTTTATCTTAGATTGGAGGAAACTCATTCCTAGTTTCCTTCTTATTTTCCCAATTTTAACTTTATTTTGGACTTCCACTTACACTATTGTCCTTTCTTACTGTCATTTCACACGCTTATTGTTAGATTTATCG
Source organism: Chrysina gloriosa (assembly GCA_038088585.1). Taxonomy (NCBI): domain Eukaryota; kingdom Metazoa; phylum Arthropoda; class Insecta; order Coleoptera; family Scarabaeidae; genus Chrysina; species Chrysina gloriosa. The sequence goes on from CM076091.1 coordinate 19,149,705, forward strand.
TTTGTTTGCTATTTTACTTTTTAGTTCTGAGCTAACAATAAGTATATATTAACCTTCCAGTGGTCGCGCCGGGTCTGATAGACCCGAGCCAGTCTGTTTGTTAGCCCTAAAAAGAATTGCCAAAGTTTTTATATCTGTCCGCCAGAGTACCTTCCTAGAATCGTTTGAATTTAGCAGTTCAGTTATGTTTTAGCAGTTAGTGTGTAAATTGATTTATTTGTGCACAATTATCAAAAACATTATAACATATCTGCGTATGCAACCATTGACGAGAAATTGGAAGCATTTAGAGGGCGTTGCTCGTTTCGTCAATATATACCATCAAAGCCCAATAAATATGGGATCAAAATTTTTGCTTTAGTAGACGCTAAAATGTTTTATACTTTGAATATGGAAGTATATGTGAGTATACAACCTGAGGGTCCCTTCAGAAAAAATAATGATCCAGCTAGTATTGTGCAACGACTAGTGACACCGATTTCAAAATCTGGGGTAAATATTACAACAGACAGCTGGTTCACAACATATAACTTAGTAGAGAATTTAGCAAAAGATCACAACCTCACACTAGTCGGAACCATGCGAAAAAATAAACGCGAACTGCCACCCGAATTTGTGAATACAAAATGTCGACCAGTCTATTCCAGTATGTTCGGTTACCAGAAAAATCAAACAATTGTTTCATACGTTCCACGAAAAGGAAAGAATGTTGTTTTAGTGCCGAACATGCATTTCGATGCATCTACAAAGGAACAATCAAAACCAGATATAATAACATTTTATAATTCAACCAAATCAGGTGTGGATGTAGTCGACAAATTAGGAGCTACCTATAATTGTGCCAGACATACTTGGCGCTGGCCAATGGTTATCCTATATGCACTTATGAATGTAGCAGGTATCAACTCCCAAATAATATATAGAGCGAATAACCCTAAAACAAACATTATAAGAAGGCATTATTTGAAATCTTTAGCACGCGAATTAATAGATGAGCATTTAAAGTGTCGTTCTGTTCTAACAAACCTGCCACCAGATGGCAAAAGACGTCGCCAAGAATTTGCCGGGACTTCTCAAGAACCACCTCAACAGCCAGCAGAAGGTATAAGAAAAGATGCGAAAATTGCAAAGGGAAAGACAACAAAACACGATATTACTGCCAAAATTGTTTTAGATTTCAATGTTTAACTCATGCAAATATTTTTGTGACACTTGTAAGTTAAATAAATTGCAACATGATTAGTGTCACGTGTGAGGTCTATCTATCTATCTATCTATCTATTGCATATATGTACATATATAATATCTATTACGAATTATGTTTGTTCTTTCTAACCTTTTCTTGGTTAAATTTTTGAGTTTGTATATTTTTCTATTGTTTCATATCTTACTGGTTACTTTAATAATAAAATAGCTAAATTCTTTTCTGCGTATTATATCTTGCCAAGTAATATATATGTCAGCAAACACAAGAACAACTGATTTCATTGTACAAGTACACAAGAAATAAAGGAAATTTCTTTCTACGGGTCTAGCAGATCCAGCGCGACTATATTTGTCTAACAGAAGGGCGCGACCACTGGAAGGTTAATATGAATATAAACATTATGTTGTGGATTCCGATTTCTGTTTTTGTTGGTAGTTCCTGTTGTGCTAAACTCCCTTCTCCTACGAGAATTGCACTGCCTAGTTGATGTTTAGGTATATAATGCAGCACAAGAATTCTATTCTGTTGATATTTTCTCACATGGCGACGGAAACAATGGTTCATTATCACAGAAGAGATAAGAGTAAGGTTGCTAAAAGAACTAAACACAATAAATGGTAAATATTTGGTAATTTGGAGAGACGCTGTTAACATATGTAAGTTGGTATTTCTTAGTCACAGTTCGTTCAATTAAACATTTCGGCAGCAATCGCTCCATTCTTCTAATTGCCTTACTATATCCTGATAGGAAAAAACAATAACTATAATTCCCTCGTTCTAAAAGAGAAGAAAAGATCTCATTTATTTATTTTTCTAATTTTCAGAAAAATATTCGGTCCCCACAGACCACCATACACACAGCTTGGATTTTATGCGATACCATCTAACCTAATACTAATTGACTGATAACTAGCTAACAAATGTGCTCTTTACATGACGAAATTTCAAGATAGATGATAAAAATGGAAAAAGAATAAACGAATGGAAAAGGAAATAACAGGTCTCGCTGGTTTTACGTGTAACTCGTTTACTCAAACATATTTCCATACAACATAATGACCGGTATATTTATATTGTGTATATGCTAGTTACAATCTACTTAGTGATGCGATAAGGTCTAATGCATTCTGAATTATTACTTCCATATCTATACGTACGTATACGTAGAGTTTATTAAGGTATAATCCAAACTTAAAAAGTCTTGTTTGATATTCATTTCCAAATAACGCGAATTACATAAATTATCAGTCAATCAGTCCGTTCCTCGCCTTCCTTAGTAGAATCCATTAACTAAGCGCAGACGATTGTCAAGGCAAGCTATACATCTTTTTCCACTTTGACGTCTGGGGTATACATAGGAGTTAGGGCTGAGATTGCGTAAGAGGAGGGATCGAATTTCCCAAAAGAAAGTATAAATGCCTTAAGCACGTGTATACGAAATTCGAGCGTGGGTTCCGGGTTGACGCCCTTCATTATCGAGAGGCGAAACGATCTGGACCGAATGGTCACCGCTTTTGTCAATGTCCATTAGTGGGGTCATTAGTTCTGGATGACCGTTGACTCGTTGGCGTTTAGCGCTTGCTCCATTCCAGAAATCGCTTCGCAACATGTGCGTGAAAGTGAGGGAATTGTCGAGAAATTCCTGAAGACGTGAAACGATTAACGCGATGCTGTATCGTACGAGATGAGTTTCTTAAAAGGAAATGTTAGTTTTGTTTTAGAGTCGACTCCAGCGTTCGATGAGGATATCGCAGTTTTTTCGTTGTGTGAAAATTTTATCAATATGGAGTTCATTTACCAAGAGAATACTTTTTAGCAACAGCTTGCTCACCAATTCTCCTAAACACCTAGTTAGCTCTCTATGGCAAGAACCTCTAGATAATATAAAGAAAGTTAAAACTGAGAGTAGTGATGAAGTAGTGATTGTCAGAAGAGAATAAGTAAATTCAGAAAATGTGAAGAGGAAGGGAATTTGGTCTGGAAATTGGAAAGCTTTTTGGGGGTTTCAGAAGCAATTAAGTGTAAACCTGAACAATACCCAGTGCAACAAATTCATTGGCAGTCAATAGTTATTTATGCACAATTCTGGTTAAATTATCTAAAAAAGCGTTTGGTTCAGCCCACAGTGCTCTTTCAGCGATCAAACGCAGCACACTTGATACTCTATAATCTGATACCCCATGAGTTTATAGTTCAAGCAAGCCAAAGATCTTATATATTCAAAGCTTATGAGAAATTTACTTCATTTTGGCCCTAGTGCCTACAATCATTTGCACTACTAAATGAAGCTCGTGAGGAGCGACCGCAAGGTATCTTATAGTATCTTCGGAAAAAACGAGCTGCTATATTAATTGATTAATGTATTGGCCCTATATCCACCTCCAAGGAACGATTTGCATGCCAGAATTGCTACGGACCTGCACCATAGTTTCTCCTGACTAAGCATAGCTTACGCGATGAGAACGAGACGGCCAGGGAACTTAGAACGATCGGTAACTTACACATTTAAGCTTCGTTAGAGTACCAATCAATCATTTGTGCACATACTAGCTCCCAATATTCCACCTAAAATGCCATCACGCTGCGAGTGTGGTTGTTTGGTTTACACCCTCCATTTCCTGGACAAGAAGGAGTCCAGGGAGAAGGTTGCTCGACCAGTATCGGATATGTTCAAGACACCTGAAGATAGTGTGCAAAATCACAAAAACAAAGCAAACACAAAACGAAGCAAACCCGGCTGAGGATGAATTACATACGGCACCATAAACTGTTGGAAAAAGTTAGGATGCATAGGGCCGATGAAGATATTTGGTTGGAATAAATTATTCATGAGGTTGGCATCGGATTGAGCATAGTTCGTGCTTACAGAAGTAAATCAGAGAGACTTAAGGCACAGCCCGTATGCGTACCGAGAGACAAGAAGAAGGAGATAGAAGCATAGGAGAAATTATTACCACGCTCAGATACAGATCACAGATGAAAGAAACGGTTAAAATCTGCGCCTGCATTTTCAATTCGCAGGAGGTTAACCAAACAAAAAATGATGTTAGATTTTAGGGAGCTTTTAGTTAAAAAAATGGTTGTACTTGTAAAGTTTATCAACTTGGATCCTAACTCTAAAAGTTGACTAAGTCTTAATAAAATAAAATGTAAATTAGGTGCGTTAATGGACTATAGCTATAGCTGCCCATTAACACACCTAATTGATCAAATCGTTATATAGAGTCTTCCAGATTCTATTTTATTATGATTTTGCCTTCAAAAATAGTTTACTATTTTGATTGACAAAATCTTATCGATTTGAAAGGAGTAGTCCCGGAATTTTTGTGTCGACCAAGATCTGGAGCTGGAAGTGACTTTTCAGTAATCTATGTGTGAAAATTTCCAATTCCACGGCTAATACGACGCCATTTTAGGTCTGTGGAACTACAAAAAACTATAAATTGAACTTTCAAACAGTTTTTTCTCAAAATGTGAAAGCTTTCTAATTGTTATGTATTTTCTTCCGTACTTATTTTAAACATTACCTACCTAAAGCGCAAAATCGGATGTAGAAATTAGAAATAACAGCGCTAATGTTTGGATCCAACATCCCCCATTATTTTAGAGAAGGCAAGTTTGGTTCCACCAAATTGTTAGTATTATATATAGCGAGTACTTTGATTTGGCGTACAACACGGTGCATTTCTATATACCTTTCTCAAAACCAAAAACTTAGGCTTGAGATTAGGAATTTTTGAATTTCAACCAAACTGCGTTTTTGAGCGCCATCAAAAACCTAGAATCCTACACTAAAGTCGAAACTCCACCGTTAATGAACTTCTTGGAACTGGCTTTTTTTTTTGAAACCCGCAAAGATTTTTGGCTGTACGTGATCTCCACTGAGAAGTCTTAATTTAATGGACTATCTAAGCATTTACTCATTAGAGGTTGGGAAATAGAGTAAAACGTTCAAAATTGTATGTTAAGTTGCTCACTTCCATTTTTACTACGCTGCATATAATTCTGATCCAGACCCATACTACCGACAGATTAATACTACTTCCACTTTCTCGTAAGTTCTATCCTGCACGAGTAAATGATTAGACTATGAGACATATTGCACCTTCTGGTTTGTCGATTTTTCGCAAACGTTGAAAGTCGTAGGAATATAATATGGAGGCTTGACATTTGACTCAGACTTCATTTGTAATGATTAATAATCAACACGTGAACAGAATGGGAAGGAGAGTAATAGCAAAATAATGCACAGGTAATATATGAGAAGGCAAGAGACAACCTGGTAAGCTAGTAGTATCTACTAAAGACTTGGATCGAAGTTGGCTCTCATCTCTCGAAAAATGACGAGGCTATATAAGCGGAACATAGTTTTAATCCTACGAAGAATTAAGAGAGACAAGAAAAATACAGCAACTGAAACATCTGAGATTGACTAGAAAGTTAAAATCTTGCAGCTTATTTCACTCATCTTGTCATACATTATTCTTGAAACAAACATCAATTACACTTTGCCTTTAATTCTTGAATATTTGTAAAATATCTTGACGTGCTAGAATGGCAATAATTTTATTGAAATCGTTGATACGACCAATTATATTTCATTCAACATTTTACCATTACGAAGAGTAAGAAATTCTATAACGTGGGATGGACATAAACGAAATGGTTCTTGCTTTTACCGCAGCAATTTGTACAAATTCAAGTAAGTATTTAGATATTGACGTTGTTGATTTCAAGGAAAGAGACGAACACGTGTTCGGGGTTATCCGAATTGATACGGTATATACAGGAAATGCTATTGGTCTCCTAATTGCTATTTCTCCTACACTATTGAAAGATGCCCTCCTTTAGTTGTACTTGTTCATAAACTTACATATATCCTTAATACGACCAAAATTAAGCCTTAGTCTCTAGAATGTAGTTTGCTTTGCGTTAATAATATTTATAATAATGTTTATGTTAAACAAGGTCTCTAAGAGGTTACATTAGCAAATCCACTCAAATTATGTGCCACTTAAGTATATTGTCCTGGGAATGTAAATACATACCTAAATACATACCTGAACGTATCTAGAAAAAAATACGTATGTTTATAAAACTCAAAACTATCATTTCGTGCTCAAATTACTTATGTAATGCTATTTAGTTGTAATGGAACGTAATTTGTTTCTTCACGTCTTTATAAAGTGAATATATATGTAGGTATTTATTACACGTGCGCTCGTAACTCTCGCGTATACGTTATTATTTATTTCAAGCATATTCTCGAACGTCTTCACGATCGCAAAAATTTTTGTATAGGCACGCTCGCTTATTTAATATTGAAGAAAACATCTCTGGACGTATTAGTCTCCGCTTGTTTTTTTCCCTTCGTCTCCGCTTTTATCGTTTTCCGTACATCGTCCTCTATTCGTACTTTCGTTTTATTTCGTTTTGGTCTCGTGTTTTATGAGCGACCGGAGAGCAGTTTTACCGTCTTCTCATGCCAGTCGGCCTCCCACACCGATTTCCAGACAGAGACCAATTAAAAAATAGCTGCGGCCGGAATCATACGGGTATCTGGCAGTTTGACCAACCAGCGGCCGGACCGGAGACAACTTTGATAAATCGAAGATGTAGGTACTACTACATCTGATTCTTCTCGAACCGTCTGAGAGACGCATTAATTATTCTTCGTGTCTTTTCTCGTTCTTTTTTATTTTTTCTCCTTTTCTGTTTTGACCTACCATTTTCTCCTACAACGTTCTTTCTCGTGGCAGTTCCTGATACTCACCAAGCCAGTTTCGAGCATATATGAAATGGCGGACCTATCTGACTAGGGTACAATATTAAATCGCAATGGTGATATGAAACATAGATGATTGAATAAACATGTTTCAGATAAATTAGATTACGATCTTTGTAATGAACTGATAATTGACATTCTAATGAGCGCTGATACAATGTTGTATCAGGGCACGAACTAACGTTAACGGTTGCTGATACAACATTGTATCATGCATGCATACAACTGCCCCGCACAAACTTTTTCATGAAACCGTATGGCCTGCTAATATTATTAATTTGAAACCACTTTTCTATTATATGGCGCGACAAACACATAACAGCTGAAAATAAATTTCGCATCTAGAAAATATCAATTTCCCTATATATATCCAAACTAAGAACGTTAAAACACTTAACAAAAGAAATGAAAACAGAATTTTAGAAAATTAGTGGCTACAGATCGTAAGATCCAGTCCGTGAAATCATTGTAAGATAGATAAAACAACAGCAAAAGTGCGATTATGTAGAACGAATAGACGATGCAAGAACTTACAAAACAGACAAGGAGCGAAAGGTCTTCTACGACAAAACCAACAGGCGGCGCTCCAACGAAATGAGAGGAATACTGGTCTTTGCCACCGCAATATTAAGCCAGGGTATAAGTTAGAAGTTAGAGAATAAGAAGACTCTGAACTTTGTGTGTCAACTCACAACCGAATTCTTCAACAAATTTTGAAACTACTAACGGCAAAGTTTTAAGTATTTAAAGTTATGTAGATCTTGTCCAATATCAGTGAGGATTAATGGAGACTTGTTGTCCTCAAGCACAAAGGGGTTTGTTTCATCATGTTCCATGTTCTTAATTCACATCCGTGAGGTAGAATCATGTGATTTAAGTTTGATAGTTACTAATTATATATAGAACTCCAGTCCATTCTTCTCAATAATACGAATTGCAACACATGAGCGGACAAAGAAATCAAATTATAATCCTTGCAACTGTTGTTCAACTACTCGAAAATATTCTCCATTTACTCAGAACTCCTAAAACTATTGCTGTCGGCTATCAAAAACGAGAACTGCTTCTAGCTAGTGTGAAAAGCAGATGTCCTAATGTTTTACAACCAGCAAATATTGCTAACCGAGGTCTATCTAATCGACGATGTTATATAAAATAGATTAAATGTATATATATATAAATTAGTTATTTTGTTGATAGTCCCAAATAAAAAACAAAAGTTTGTTTATATATTTATCTAGTTATATTTTCACTGACGAAGGTGTTCCGAAAACGTTTGTAAACGTTCTGAAAATATAACTATCGTTCAAACCAGCCTTGTTTTATTGACCTATTAGTGGTAGAGATCTATCATATAAGATAAAATAGATTATACATAAAATAGTAAAGTAGTAGTAAGTTGATATTGTGCGTCATAGTGGCAAGAAGAAAGTTGCTATTGTTGTCGAGCTTCACAAGATGAGTGCTATTCTTTTTCGCAGAAGGGGGAATTAGGTTGTTGCAGCAACGAAAAACGCAAAATTGGTGACGATGCTGATACGGTGACAAGACACACGTAAAGCCATAATCAGCAAGAACAGGAGTTTGGTCTAATGAACTACGGAACCTACATTATACAGTGGTATAAAAGACAGAAAAATATTTCTATAAATCTTTAATGGCCGAGTAACGACGGCATAACCGTTACATCGTTAATTCGGGAAATGTGGTTAGCTTACATGCAAAAGGAAAAGGAACCGTACTGCTACTCAAGTTGTTCAGGAAGGTTCTCAGTTCTAAGTTTCATTATGGATGAATTATTGCTAGATACATCATGACTCAATACCCGAACACGAGTGAACAAATAGGAAGAAGATGTACCTAACTACAATTTACTTATTCTCTACTTTACTTACTTTTTGTTGAAAACTGTTGTGCCTAAAATGCAGAATTCAAGTAATCAAACTGCTTTGATAACTTAACGTCGTGATACACGAAGCTCAAATAAATAAGCATCGTGAATCACGATTTGCGTTGTTGTTGCTATGAGAATCAGATTTCGATGGAAATCACTGAAGTTTTCGAAAATAAAATTTTTGTAAATTTCTAAGAATTGGGAAAACGGAGTTATCAGTTTTCAAAATTTGAGAAATTACTCTGTTCCGTCGATAGAAATAAAATGTGGATAATTCTAAAATAATACACACTATCCCAAAACTACCTAAAAACAATAGGAGTCCTTGCGGATGGCCAGATAGGAAGTTTAAAACATGACAGTTAATCCTTCCAAGCAGTGATAATTAAGGTTTCACAAACGCCCGTCTTTTTCGCTGAAAGAACAGTCTGTATACAGCAAACAAGACGCGTATTTGATATATGTAACGGAGCCAAACCTACATATAACAAACTCGTATAGATCTATCGCCTTCTTTCGATAAACGCTTGCTTGTTCGCTGTATATAGTCTGTTCTTTCAGCGAGCAAGACCCGCGTTTGTGGAACCTTAGTGATAATAGAGATTGTTCTGGAGCACGGTATTATCAGTCATGTCGTTCGTTACGTGAAATTGGAAACACTGTTCTTCTTATATTATCATGTTAAACTTTGAGTTCAAACTAAATTTCTGTCTCCAATTTCGATTCCAAGTCGTAAATTGGCCACCCTTATATCAAAGTTTCGTCCGCCCTACGTAAAAGAAAACGTAACACTCGAAGGCTGATATTGTGTTACGTAGTTTCTTGTATCTTCTTGTAGAATATGTCACGAATACGATTATAAAAGCCTGCGAACAGCAGTACTCCATCTCGTGTTAATCTACCGCCTCCGTGATAACATTTTCGATCTTTTCCATCTTCGGCACCGTGTTAAAATCTTAGTAAGTCGTTCGTTTGTTTACCGAAAGTAAACGTTGCTGATTTATACACTTTTGCATGCGTTCAAACCAATTCTCGAAATATTTTCTCCAGTTTGAAGTTGATATCTTAAAGATCTTACTGTATGTTACATGCTTATCCTTTTCAATCACGTTGCGTACAGTATCGATGTTTTTTTTTTTTGAATAACAACCGATTTTGGACGACTTCCAGGCAATTAGTCACTGACGATCTCGCGACCACAACGAAATTTTGTAAACCAAAAAAAGTGATCGTTATTAAGAACAATAAAGGACATTAAAGGACATTCGGACAAGACTTACAGACTATTTTTACTGTTTTTTAGCAGTATAAACTAATCGTCATATTCTTGTCAACCTTGATGTAGCCATTTCTTTTTAATGTCGTGAATAGTGCCTTTGGAGACTCCAAATCTATTACCTAGTCTTCTTGTGGATCATTTTCCCACAAATAATGTAATTACTTTCACTTTTTTAGCACCATTTCAATGCAGTATAATCACATATGTCAACAATGATTTAAAAATTAAATAACATTTGACAAGGTAAAAGCCAGATTTAAACTACATTATCATAGGTGTCCGATTTTTTGTTGCCGCAATAGTACCTAGCGTGTCTCATAACAAATGAAAGGCGTTTCGAAAACGCAAAACTAACGGGATTCAAAATATAAGAAAAATATGCCATACGGAAAATATAAGAAGTTTTATACAACGACGAAAACATAATGGAATGAATGTATGCAGAATGACCTCACATAGACTAATCCACAAATCATAAAGACTGTATATGGGTTAGAGGGAAGAATGGCGTGTTAAGCCATGTTACCACATATACAAAAGTGACGTACGCGGTGTGCATATTTGGTTCAGAGCAAATATCTTCAGTAGTGCTTACTTTGTTGTTTTATCCGCCAGTCTCCTCCCTAACACCGAAATTCAGCCTGTATGGTCTGTGAACTAGTTACAGTAGTAAACGATAACAAACTAAAATAAGAATCCGCTGAGACTACTGAGAAGAGAACGGACTCACTAGTTGGAGCAAAGAAGGCACTGTAAACCGGAACCAATTCATCAACAAGAACTAGAATCCAGATTTTCTAAATCTTGCAACTAGATATTCGACTATATAGAGTGCCAAACCTCAAAGGTTGGTTTTACATAGGCACGCCATACGTCACTGACTGTGTCATATTATTATACACTGTGAATGTGACATTTCTACTGGATTTCTATTCAAAAATTAGTGTGACTACACTAGTATCACACTAATGACATTACGAGACAACACCATGATAACGTAGTTGGCTTCCGGTCGCAGCACAGTCGTATGACAATTAACTTTAATGGAAAATGGTTCTTCGGCAAAAGGGTAGATGAAGACTTTTACCCTAAAAAGGATTTGATTGGCATAAACAGTCCTCCATCTAAAGGCTGAGTCAGTATGTTTCAAATCAACCAGCTGGGCTATTACTGTAGCGACATTATAGACAACAAATAGCGGCAATACATGTCCGTGTTCTATATCATTTGTGTGAGTTCCACATCCAGTAATTACTTTTCTTTAGCCCACATCATCACTGAAATTCGCTTCGTCAAAGATCCGCATGTTTGACAGAGGAACATAATAAATTGTTTGTGGTAAGGAATGAATATGATATTTGATGGCTTCTTCATTGATAGCACTTTTGTTATTGGCAGCAGAGCGCACAGAAAACTGAGGATGTTACTTCAAAGGTAATAGATGCAATCTTCGACCAAGGTTGCCAATTCTTTTACCTACCTATGCGTAGGACTGGGTCCTAAATACAAACCAAACGAAACATAGCGACCATAATTCTATGTAATAGCATCAGAAGCAGCAATACAAAATAAGGGCTTGAGATGAAAGGGACAGTTGCAAAGAATAACATATTAGTAAAAAGGACATCTTCGGCAAGAGAAAGTAGAAAAGAGAAGAAGGTACACCACCGGTAATCTGGAAAGACGAAGTAAGAGAGAAATTTAAAAAAGCAAGCTTACAAAGAATACAACAGAAACACAAGATCGAAATGGGACGTCCTAACGTGAGACCTTATCTTAACGCAAGTTTAGGTGAAAATACGTGGTAAAACTTATTAATGCTTAGTACATAATTTGGTAACTGTTAATGGTAAGTATGTATGATTCGCCTATGAATTGCTATAGCAAAATTCCAATAAATATTCCGTCATTGAGTGCAATTATCTAAACCCAAATTGTCTAGGTAAGGTAAAAAGTAGAGATGATACGAATCCAAATTTTCTCGAATCCGAATCCGAATCCGAATCCTAAAGGATTCTCGAATTTCTCGAATCCTTCGAATCTCGAATCTCTCGAATCCTTCGAATCTCGAATCTCTCGAATCCATCATATAATTACAATAATAAGAAAGGACAGAGAGGAAAACAATTTTACAGGAAAATTTTAAAGCTACTTTAATTAAAAACGATACAGTTTTTAAAAATATTTATTAAAAAAGATTTTTTTTTTTGAACATATTTATATTACAAATGAAATTAAAAAAAAACAAATTACACAATATTAAAAGATAAATTATGTTAAAATCTTGATGATTATGCAACAAGTTTTTATTTATATTTAATTTCCTTAGCATATGGAAATTAATATATCAATAACAGTACCGATATCTTTTCAGAAACTTTTGTGAATGAGAATAAGGGAGAGCTAACATAGATAAACAGCAAATATTGCACATGAAAATCTAAACACATATTTTAGTATATAAAAGAAAGCACTCAACCTAAAAGAAATAAGTGAGAATTTTAATTCAGATTTTTATTTAAGAAAACCAGCTTTCGAACTCGCTCTGGATCCAACCGACTACGTTTTTTATCCACTATGATGCCTGATGTGCTGAATAGTCTTTCTGAAATCACTGTTGATGGTGGTGTAATTAAGAATTTTTTGCTAGTTTCATCAAATTTTGGTATTTTGTGTTGCCCTTCCAGTATTTAAAGATGTCTGCAGTTGGTGAGAGCAGTGGTTCTGCTAAATAGGCATTTATTTCTTCTTCAGGAGATGAACTGTAATCCACATCACTGCAGGTAGCTGGGGTCATCAACTGAGAATAGTAACTCCACATACTATGACCTTGTTAAGTTAAAGATATATCTGTGGCATTTGCTTGAGTTTTCTCTGATGACTGCAGATCACCATTTGTTTGCATATAGATGGATGAAATTTCATTAGCCAGTGTCAATTTAGCTTGCTCAACGTTTTCTTTATTCAAAAATACATTCCCTTTGAATCGGGGATCCAGTAAAGTACCAATAGTATACAATTTCTCTGTCTCAACAGAATGGTAGCGCCTTTTTAGTGACGCAAGCAAATCATTTCGGAAACCCTGTACTGAACCTAATTTTGGTTTGAAATTTTCTAGAGCACGAATGGTGCTATTCACTAAAGGAATTATTTCTGAAATTGTCACTTTACTTGAGCTGACCACAAATGTAGCTTTATCAAACACTTCTAATATTCGTATAATATCTTCAATAAGTTTCCACTGTCGAGGACAAAGGTCTATCTGAATATTCAAGTCAGAAGCAGACAATAAAATGGCTATATATTATATTATTTGCTGTCTGTATTTGACATGTTCCATACCTTTTCTGGTCTCAGGAATAAAGATATTTATTTATTAAAATACCACAAACATTAGGAAAGCATGCCAGCTTATAAATACTTTGTGGCTGAAAGAACGAGAACCGAAGAGAATCGTCGAGATCTTTCTAGTCAGTGATTCATATGTGTCGTGATTACATGAGTCATCATTATTATTATTTTTTTTTTTGGATTCGAAAGATTCGAATTACGAAAATCGTGCGAAGATTCGAGTTTTCGAATCTCGAATCTTTTCAGGATTCGATGGATTCGAGGATTCGCGGATTCGAATGTCCCATCTCTAGTAAAAAGCTTAGGAAATGGACCATTGCGTTAATGCCTGTACTTACAAAAAAACAGCCTCCATTGAAACGGTAGAACGCAAACAGAACAAAATTAGCAACTAGTTTTGAGAATGTAGTGAGACGTTACATTGCTTCGTGGTCCCAGCTACCATATCCCAAGTATAGAATAAATTTTCTTGTTTTTTATTGCAAATTTTGGTTTCATTTGTTTATCTTTCAAGTTATTTCTCCATTTCACTTGCATTCGTAGAGTCCTAATTTCTTATTCTATCCCTTAACGTCTTGCTTTGTAATATTTGTATTTTTCATTTCAATCGTTGTCATCATTTGCGTCATATTTGATATGCCGTTGCTGGCGACTATTCCATGTCAGGAGGAGACTGCTGTTTTGTAGATTCAACTTCTACTTTTTATGTTTTTATGGTTTCTCGGGATATTTTACTATAACCAAAGGTTAACCGCTAGTATATATCTTTAATATACTTATGCGACAAGCAATTAGCCCTCGTACATCAACAATCCTTCACTTGGTCTGAGCAAAAAGTAACCATTAATCGCCTCATTTCTTTCCGAAACCGTATCTTTCTCGAAATCGAGCAAAAATATCTATCCTCATTAGAGGTGCGTCGCAACGAATGTGGCTGCGGGGCAAAAAAACGCTCAACTCACACGACACCACCGAAATCCAAGATTAATGAAGCAGCCGGTCGGCGTTCACCAAAGAGGAAAGACATCGCTTTTCTCTCGATGACCCGATCTAGTTAGCACAGATAACGGTGGTCGAAGAGTGACAGTTTCGTCGAATGACAACCAGGTGTCCGCCACGCCCTCGTCCCCATGGCAACACGCGCGAAGGGGTGTGTCGGTCGCCCACGTCCTCATAACAAACACGGCTTTTTATTGCGATAGCCGCCACTCCTGTAAAGTTCATTAATTTTGACTAGCACGTGTCATAACACGTGTATTTTTACACGAGGTGTGATAGTTGATAGGGTGGTGGCGGCTGACGGTAAGCGGCGACGAGGCGAGGGGTGGTTGCGGCTCGTGAATGGCATTCATAAATTAACGAACCTACATTCTCTAAATCCACATGTGTAGGAGAGTTAGCTAGGATTTTAGTATTCACATTTTTGTGGTATCATAATTTTAGATGCCTGTTTTCATGGACACAAGAGTCGTCTAGATGACGTGTTTGAAGGAGTTATCACTGCATGGAGCTATTTGTTTGTTGTACGGAAGATATCATTCAAACCTGCTGTTAGCATGTGACCTGAAGTGTTTAGTTAGTAAAGCTGAGTACAGATTAGAATGATTTTCGCAAAATCCTTGTGAACAAAATGGCTGACACGAAATTCGGGATGGAGTTCAAATATTTCAACTCTTTATCGGCTTTCGCAGAGATGTAATATGAGGGTGGGTCAATAAGTCCGTGATTTTTTAATCTCCCGCCTGTTAACTGAAAGGACAACACTGCTCCTGTCAACAGGCAACTGTCAGTTGACTCCTGTCATAGTTTGAACAAGCTGCGTCATTTAGTTTGTGTTTGACAGCCATTGATAGCAGACTACCGAATGGAATGAAAAAAGTGAATTTAGTCTGCTCATTAGGCATTATTTTTTGCGGAAGAAAACATCACTCAAACCAAGGGTAAGCTTGATAAATACTATGGGGACTCTGCATCATCAATTTCAATGGTCAAAAAGTGGTTTACTGAATTTCATTGTGGCCGTACAAGCACGGAAGATGCCGAACGTTCTGGACGCCCAGTTGAGGTCTCTACACCGAAAACAATTGAAAAAATTCACGATATGGTGTTGGGCGACCGGAGATTGAAAGTGAGAGCGAGCGAGTGGAAGCCATAGGCATATCATATGGCTCAGTGGTTTCAATTTTGAATGATCACTTGGGTACGAGAAAGCTTTCCGCAAGATGGGTGCCGCGTTTACTCACAATCGATCACAAACGCAATTGTGTGACAAATTTGCAGGAGTGTTTGGCGTTGTTCAACCGTAATATGGACCAGTTTTTGTCCCGTTTCGTAAGCGTGGACGAAACGTGGATCCACCACCACACCAGAGACCAAATAGCAGTCAAAATGGTGCCAAAGAAGACCAAAGTGAGTGTGTGAGCCAATAAAGTCCTGGCGACCGTTTTTGGGATACACGCGGTATAATTCACATTGACTATCTTCAAAAAGGGTAAAACAATCAATGCAGAATATTATGCCAAATTATTGGGTCGATTTAATAAGAATTTGAAAGGAGGAATTTTTGCTATTATATTATTAATTTGTCTATATATTCAGGAGAAATGAACACGATTTTCTTGTACCCATAGCGGTTTTCCCTCAACTACATTTTATCTAGTCATGGTAACCAGGGGCTATTTCTCTCAATGTGGTAACAGCATCTATTCAAATTTGGGCAAGTGGATAAATCATGCATAACAAACCTGGCACAATAAAGAAATGACAGGGTCGAGAATCTTTGATAATAGGAATGTTCATATTTAGGGTCTTTGGTATTGGCAACTTGAGACATTTGCAGTTGCTCACTCTGTATTATGCAATTATATGAATAAGGCGTGTTGTCAGAAAATCTTATTAAGAAAAAAGCTTATTGAGAAATCTAAGGAAGTAATCGGTAATTCATCGACGTGTAGATGAGCTGGACTTTAGCTGGCCGGTTACAACCATTTGAATGTTATGCAGCGCCCCAAAACGACGTCCATTGAGGTGTTGCTGTTCGAAAAGAGAAAAAGGCACAAGGATTCAAGTCGTGCGAATAAGGAGGCGGAGAAGCCGCATGAATGTTCTCACTGACGAAAAAATGGTTTACTAAAATTGCTGTGTAACGAGATGCACTGTCGTGGTGCGACACCCAGCTCTTTTTGATGTTAGGTCTCACACGAATGTCCCTTTTTCGATGTCTTTTAAAAACCTTTCGGTAAAAGTGTTGATTAACCCCTTCGGCTGGAGGCACATACTCATTATGAACGTTTGCCCGGTTATCAGAAAAGCAAATCAGCATTCTTTTGATCCTTGACTTGCTCATTCTTGTTTTTCTTTTTTTTTTTTTTTTGTTGGTCTTGGGGAGCTTGGAGTGTGGCATTCTATGTTCCGGCGCGTAATGATACGTTCCAGAAAATGGGGATCATCTTCCATTAATTCCAAAAGTCAACGCACGTATCCCCCTCGTGTCTTTTTTGGTGGTGTGATTCAGATTCGACTTTGCTCTGATCATTCATCATCTGATCAAATCATTCTGATTGTCATTCCATGATCTGAACGCACAACGAACGGACTTTGTCGATATTTGTATCAGTTCACTTTCAATCTAGTTTCATTCTTCTGCAAATACACCAACGCCAATAAAGCCACCGAAACACATGAGCCCTTGATAATTCAGTGTCTCCGTAAGTCTATCGAAGTTTTGCAGGAGTTCCCATTGTAAACCCGGATAGTACACACAGTGTACCCGCTCAAACGCTACGCTACCAGTTGTGCATGGATATTTCTTACCTTTAGCTTTTATACACTGAAGGAGTCATACAATTTCGTGTAATGATTCTTTTTTCTACAAGACGCCATTTTATTGACAATGATTCTTGTTTAAGTTCCATAATTCATACAATAATATCCAGTGAATTAAGGAAATCATTCGTCTTTTGTTCTAACTGTATTTGCCGAGAAACTTTCTATACCATCGTGGAGATAGGTATGCGTATTCGGTATTGTTGGGATAGAGCAATAAATAAAGACTAATAATTATTATAAAAGAAAGTTCTTTTATTTTATATCATTTGCACAAGAAAGAACACGACCGTTTAGTAGAGCGATATACAAGAGACTCATACAAAGTTACTTAACGCAGCAACCTACAAAGACAGTATATATTGAACGCTACGATACATGTACCATACATGTGATCCTTAGTTCCAGGTCAGTCTCTTTCAAGTAGATAATTTATGACGAGCCGATGGGTTTAGGTATCAATTCATTTGTGTTCATGTGTTATTAGTAGGTAATATTTAGACTCGCATTCCAGATTGTGGGAATATAATTATTCCACTAGAGTCTTCCAACAGGTATCATCATTATAGTAGCTCAATTTGCGCCAATAGTTCTACAACTATCCGAAACGACTGAAGTAGAATAGTAACATTGCGGTATACGAATATAGATAGCTTCATACTATACATCCAGTTTCAGCGAATAGTGTGAAGACATCTGTACTCATATAGCACAATGCTACTCTTCTAATACAATCGTTTCAGATCAGGCTTTGTTAACCCATGCATATTGTACTCAGAATTTAGATAATTATATGAACAAGATTGCACCGGCTTAGCTCTTAATTAACAATATCATAAAAAGCATGAATTATTACAAATTGTCTATTGATTGATTTTAGAAATATTTGACATAAATTGAAAATACTTACCTATTGTGTTGTGTGTGTCAGTATGTAATTTCTGCTATTCGATGACTTTCTTGGTATGAATCTCCTCTTAAATGCTTTCTTCGGTGTAGTGAAGCTCTGTTTATTTAATGGTTACTTCTTTTAACACCCTTTGGGTTTAAATATAGTTGAAACTTCTATTTCAATCCACCTTCAACGTACTAAAATCATACGTCGATGACTTTTCGAGTTGTTGCTATTTTCGGTCGTCAATCCAACATACCTTCATTTCTTCCGAAACCAGGGCGTTTCTCGATTCAAAGTTTACTAAATTATCTCTCCATTGTCCAAATGACTAGATGTTTATTATTTACCATGGATAGCACTTCATCATGGAGTGACGTTGTTACAGAGGTCTATATTGTTGATGCCCAGGTGTCCTTAATTTCTTATATCCAGTGGTAATTAGGAATTCTTGTGTTGTGAAAGTGTTGAATGTATGTGTTCAAATGTTTGCATTACTTTCTATCTTTTAATCGATGCTCTTTATAATGATTGATAATTTTGTTTCTAGTTACATTTTTCTCCATTATACGTCTCTGGCTGGATTTTTATTTGAAAGTTGTGTGCAACAGATTTTGCATTAAAATATTTGTTAATAAGTATAGCAGCCCTCCAACACTATAGTTTCATCCCCCATTAAAGAGAGAATTGTTTAACAATCCCTGGTTTTGGAATAAGAAGGACCTTTATCATGTAGTTGTGATAAAAATAAAACTTATTACGTTCCAAGTTGAAAGTCAGGTAATTAAGCAAATAATCAAAAGAGAAGAATAAAGTTGGAAGAAGAGATATGCATCTACCGAAAAATCACTTTGTGAGATCGTACTTATGTATATGTTGCAGTAATTACTGCTCAATATATTTTCATTACGCTTTACGTCGTATCGATTGAGCTGTCAAACTCTCGCCACGGTAAATTGATCAAAGGTAGCTGTGGCTACCGTTGACGCCCCAGAGACGCCAATAAAAACAAACTCCGCCGCGCACACATACACACACGGTCAAATAAATCAATTGAGGAGACGATGATGTTGGGGCGGCGGGGAGCGGCGAAATTGATGATTTTTAATGGTAAACTCGCGCGCGCGAAATTCACGGTTAGATCTAATGAACGCTCATAATAACAATAATCAGACGAGAATTTGTATGCGCTTTACGACTGTTTATATCAAAAAATGATTAACCCGGGTGATTGATGGATTGACGGCGCGGACGATCGTCCAGAACGGGACGGGAAGAAGTGGTCGGAATCTTTCTCGCTTGATCACAGTAATTTTCCCGTCACTTGCGCCGCATACTTTTGCGGAGATAAAATAGAGACTCGGTCCGAATCGTGTAACGGCTCGAACAGGACCGGTTTAAGGTATAAGTATCTATAGAATTAAATGGATGCGTCTTCATTTTCGTGTAGTGAACACCGTTAGGAGTGTTTTATAGATGGTTTTAAAAGATTCTTCTTTGCTGTCACATTGTAATTTGCAACGAAACAGATGAAAAGCAAACTACCGCCAGTAACAGCAGCAAAGCTGGAATTACTTGCTTATTGTAGTAAATTGCGGGCTAACTTGTGGCTTGGAATCAGTACCACCACCTCTACATAATGTAAATTTTTACTTTTCATAAAAGTTCGTGGACTGGGTAAAATCTGATTTTCTGATGAGAAATGATTCACATTGTTCAACCTGATGGTAACCATAGTAACTGCATTGGATTATCGAATTTTTCAAGAGGAATGAGATTTGCATTTGTAAGAATGGTACAGATAATGAAAGAAAATATAAATGTGCCGTAATAGGGGCTGAATAAACATTATGTTCTTCCTAGGCATCCACTGTTTGAATGGAGCTCTTTTGCAAGAAGGCGATCAGTTAAGCAAGTAACTCTTCTGCGATCCGCGAGGTTGAAATAACTTGTACGTTACTGGTCTGATAAACGTGGCAAAAGAATGGATAACTATTAGTCTGGGCAAACAGCGGTAATTACGAAATAATTTACGAAAGCCTACATATACAGAGAACTACTCGCATACAGCTAGATAAGGCGATGTGGGGTCGTACACACTTAAGGAAGACCGGGGACAGTAGAAGCATTATGTTAGTTCTCTTTTTGTCGTAGATAATGTTTTCCAGATATACATATATGAATATAAATATATAAGGTAGTTATCTAATCAAATTTATGTGGACCATATATTTGGTAATGTAGTCCTATTTCTTTAACTGGCCTATAATTACGTATGAAAGTTGTATTAGAAAAGGAAGCCGAATATAACACCTGTTTCGACTGAAAGATAGATTGATGTCACCAATGGTTTATATGAGAAACTTTTAAACTAATTGTAATTAATTGTAATTAAGTGTTGATAATAAAATAAGAATCTATTTAACAACAACAATAATAATAATAAGAATAATAGTAATACTCTTTATTCCTCTTGACTCATAAAGAGTATGGGAAACGTCAACAATGCAAAATCACATACGATATCAATATATAATAATATACAAAATCAATAGAAGCACACCAAAACACTGATACAGAACATTACAATCTATCATTTAAAAATTCAGTTTGCGAGCAGTACTCTTTTTCAGTTAGCAATTTCTTACTTGTATTCTTAAATTTATCAATGGACGTTGTCTTAACATTATTTGGCAATTTATTGTATAATCTAACTGCCAAGTGCTGAGGACTTTTTCACTAAAACCTAACCTATGCCTAGGCATTTATAGTGTGCATGCGTTTCAGGTGCAGTAAATATTCTTATTTAATTTTGGCCATTTTTCAAAATTTGTTTTGCGTAGAACATCAGCTGCCAAATATAAACCCACGGTAGACCCATAATATTGATATCTTTAAACAAGTTTCTGCAACTTGTTCTTGAAGAATTTCTTGTCAAAATCCGTACTGCCCTCTTTTGGATCGTAAATATGCGGACCAGATCCACCGATGATCCCCATGCCAATATACCATACACCATTAGCGAGTGAAAGCAAGCAAAATAGGTTTTAATATTGCAAAATCAACCTCATCCCTCAGTCCAGTCAAAGCAAAACATATGGGATTAAGTCCTTTAAGTTCAACATTATGCACAAAACAATCAGCTACTGTACAAAAGCATTTATTAAAATAATTTGTTACTTTCTTTGGATTAGATAATACATAGTTGTTCTTCATTTTTAAGCTTTATGTTGTGAATGCTCTTAGTGTTCTGATTTATACTAATAATATTCCAAACTGATCTGGACACCTTTTTGAATTGAGCATAATTTTGTTGTTGTGCAGAAATTTGGCATTTCTGATTACTTTTCTATAAATTCTTTTATCTGTTTTATAGTAGTTAATTTTTTCGACATTACCGTCAGATATTAAGATATATAAGTGTTTCAAATTTTGAGGTGAAATACGCCCTTGTTTTGATTAGGACATATCTTTTTACTATTTATAGGAAATGCCATCTGATAATCATACGTAATTGTGCTGATAAAGGCATCATATTGATCTGAACAGTTAGAAGCAGCAAGTACTTCCGACTAGTTTTCCGTGCGCAATAGTTCTCTAAAGTGCATAATACTTTCACTGTCAGTCACACTTTTATACTGTATTCTAGGCTTGTCAGAGCCATCTTTAAAGATACAAAACTGTATTTTTTGTGCGGCATAATCCGATATACCATTGTAAATTACCTCACTTTTATATTTACAATACCTGGTTTGAAAATAGAGAGACGAATTTCTAAACACACCACCTTTATAGTAAATTTTGATTGGTCGACAGCAGCACCCAATTACACTACACCAATCCTGCTATAATCGTATTGTATACGTAATTCGATTAAATGTATTGACATTTCTTTATTAGCGCTAGTTATTGTAGTGTTTGTTGTATTATTCTGTTTTCTCTGCCTTTTTCGAAGTATAAACATACACCACTTCTTTTTAGGACTCTAGAGATTTTATAGAGTGTAATTTGGACTTGGGGTTCATTCAGAAATGCGTCTCTCTATTTTAGAAACAAGGTATAGCATTCTTTACATGTATTATCTAAGCAGCTATTTCCACGTGTAGGTTCTTTAATGGTTATCTGGAGACCGTAGCAATTGATCAAATAAATAAATCTATTTACATTATAACAAGCATTCAAGAAATTTACATTAAAATCATCACAAATTATTGTATTATGTTTTTTGTATTCATTCAGAATTTCACGAACTTCCTCAAATTTATTCAAAAAATTGTATAGTCACCATCCGTGCCTCCTATAAATCACAACTACCATAAAAGCCTGATCGGCAATAATAAACTCTGAAACCATACATTCGAAATGCAACTCCACAGACAACTAACCCAAGGCATCAATATTACTAGGGCTACCACTCAATAAACTCTTAATACAAATTGCTGACTCTACTAAAATGATTAACTAAACTACATCCATCAACTTTTAAGTATTCTATATTCATTCCTGTGCACCAATGTTTTGTTAGGTAAAATATGTCACATTCACCCTGATTCACAAATACCTCCAATTCTCCTGTTTTGTTGCCCAGACTTCGATAATTCTGGTGCATGATGGAAATTGATGTCCCCTGCAGCAGTCCGCAGTACCCCTCCACAAGAATATCCAAATGTGTGCATAAATATTTCTTGGCCGGTTTCCTCATATGGATGTTGCCACATGAGTAGTCGCTTATTGATATTAAGTTATTTATGCAGAGTATGTCTATATGCTGATATCTTTTTGTCAGGTTATAAATCCTGTAATTGATATGCTCTATGATTTTCTTTTCTTTTGTATTATAAAGCCTAAATTACATTTATTACTGGATAACTTAAATTCATATGAAAATGACAGCTATCTCTCGATCGACTAAATTTTATGATTAAGCAAAAGCGCGATTCCTCATTCACGCGGGCTTTCTCCTTTTGTTGAAGATTACTTCGCACTGAGTTGGTGCAAATTGAGCAGCTCTAGTAATAACCAACTCCGGTTTCCTCTACATGTTGTATTCTTTAGTGCGAGTTTTTTCCTTGGAAGTCAGTTTTTTCTATACTTTTACAGGCTAAAATATACACGCTACAAGCTACACGAAGTACAATTCCTGCAGCAATAACAAACTTCAGATTTCTGTCTCTACTGCAATAATTGGAATTGAACAACGATATTCAATTATAAATAAAGCCGGTCCTGTACACTTTCGGCGATTTCTGACTATTCGATGCTCTTCACTCTTAACACCGGTATCTGTTTCCCTATCACGATAGCGTAGCCATATATTTAAACGGTTGACAGCCGAAGTTTAAATAACCCGCGATCAAAATTTATGATCTGACTGTGCTGAGAGTTTTTCTTTTTCGTTTCTGGCGTTCTGATAGACGCGAATGATTTATTTTTGATGGGTTAACGATTAAAATGTAATTAGAATTCTCGTTTTAGCTTGGTTTGAGGCCAGGAATCGTTAGCCAATCGCGTAGGTTAAACTAAAACTCGTATTATATCTGTACTTTGTAGCAGAACTTACTGCGTACATGGTATACTAAAGATATCTCTGCGTATATTTGAGACTGTAAATTCACTTATATCTGGGAAATTTAAATATGAAAGCTAAGCACTGACATTTTATGTACAATGTCGTCCATTCAACTTCTTCCATAAAGAGCCATGTTTATCCGGGGACGCTTTCTCCCAACAGCCATATACGATAATGTTGAAGGAAGCGGTAATTTTCTCTGCGGTAATGTTTCCTGCGTAGACAGTAGCTTTATCCATCTTCCCCGCCGACAATGTAACGCATTGCGTACATTTGAAACGTTCTCGTTGCAGAGGGTTCCCCGATGATGGCGAACTCCCCCGCGAAAGCATCGCGATGTGGGCGTTACCGCCCTCATAAATCACCAACCATACGGCCAAAAGATCTCATCCAGTTGCGTTCTCCCATTTCGGCAAGTCCGGCGCGTCCACGTCGACGTTATCTCTTCGAAAACGTCTTCGCAGCACGCAGGTTATTTACAGTAAAACACTCGCATAAGTATTGGTCATAAGGTTTATAACAAACATGATGAATTTCTTGAATCGATATTGAAGCAGAAATTACATGCTTTCTAACATAAGGGAGCTAAGATAGATAATTCACAGATAATCTGTTTTACATATACAGTATGCTGTAAAATGTGTTTCATTTGATATTGAAAAACTCTAAAAGAGAACAAGGACTAGCTCTGTGAAACAAAAATAAGAGAAGGGTATAATGTGAAGGAATCTAGCAAATGAGGAAGCATTAAACTTGAGAAAATCTAGGGAATATGTTTGGAGGTAAACCAATTACTCAACAGCACCTTTCATCGGAAGTCAAATAATGAGAGCTATTTAGATTACAGAGGAAAGTTACGTATTAAGAAGAACTTTATGGACTGTGGACTCAAGGGCATAATTTTGACCAATTTTATACCAAAGTTAGAACGATCCAGACATCTTTAGATTTATAAGAGAACAACTCTAAAATTTTTGCAACGGCACAGACCAAATCTGCTGGAATTTGTAGATGAGCTTTATGCGCCCACAAGGAAAGGAGCGTTAGAAGCAGTAGAAGCTGCAGAAGAAGAGTGTACACCAGAAGAAGGAAGTATTGTAACTGTAGAATATAAAACCAACGCTGTTACGTACCGTTTGGAAAAGTGGGAAGAAGAGACGGCTTGCGTTGAAAACCGTTCAGCAAAAGTTTCGCAATTGTACAGGTAAATTCTGTAGTAATATTGTGACATTGCAATAGCGATCCCGACGAAAACTACATATATGATACAACCTCTTGATGTATATGATTTTCACATATGGAAAACTTTTACAAGAAAATTTTCTGACCTTGTACTTGAACGCATAATATTATAAAGTTACAATCTCTTATTCGTAATCAACTTTCAACTTATGCTCGGTATATATGCAGATACTTTGACCAAAGACCGAATGAATTTGAAAATCCAGTAACTTTTGTTTTCACACAAGTTTTTGTACATCCTCCTCTATTTTCCATATGCGGTTGCCATGCCACGGTGCGATGTGCATGATGTAACAAATTCCTGTGTTTTTAACATTTCTTTGAGGAGTTTCGTCACCATGCAGAATAATCTATTCTATTTAATATAATTATATTGGTAAGTATTTTAACGTATAATAAAATCGATAGGATAATGCTGGTAAATTATTGTAAACTCTAATGTAAAATAATTTACAATGTAGTTATAAATTTTTGTTAGTTTTTAAAATTAAATGCAACACTACAACTACAGCTCTGTTATACAATCAACTAATCTCTATTGATGATGTTTGCCTGTCAAAAAAAATATTTAGAAATGTTTATACCGTTTTTCTTACCTGTTTAATAAGAATCATTCAAACAAACAATTTTTGTCTTAAAACTTTTTCTCTATCTCTTACCGTTAGCGAGTTATGCACATGGGCAGAATTCCAAATTTTCCATTTCCCAAATTCCCAAAACATCACAACATCACAAAGCACACATTCTGTGCATTACAGAAAATGGGGAAAGCAAAGGTCGATTAACATGCAACACGAATAAATAGAGCTGGAAAAGGATTAGAACATGCAGGGAAGCTGCTAGAAACAACAATATGGAAAAGATTCTTAAAGCATATCAACATCTATAGTTTTAGTGTACTTGATATTCAAAGTTATTCTGATACAGTTCTGATTTATGAAAATCTTTTTCTACTATTTTGGGAATGCAGGTATACACAAATTCAAAGTAAAAACTAAGTATTAAATTATAAAATAAACCGAAACAAAAGAGCTCTTTGTCTAACACTAATTACCTCTTACTTCTTAAAAGGCTACGTGTAACAACACGTATTCACCTAACTTTTACAAATCTTTCACCAGTTTTTACTACACCTCTCGAAGCAGAGATAACCGTCGAAGATTACGCCCGCGAGGTAAGCGTCACAATCAAGATAACGCGCGTTTTAAAAAGCGCTTGATAACAAAGACACATCTCTAATTATAACAATTAGACCAGCTTGCGGTTTCCCTGGTCATTTACCTACCGTAATACTGTGTTCACGGTCGTCATAGACGATGACTGTGCGCAATTTCAACAAAATACTGAAGGCTAAAAGCTGGGCGTCGACTCTGTTGTCTAACAATCTATTATCGAATTTAAACCATTCGCTTCTTGTTCTTGTTTTAATCCATTTCTTACATCGCGTTCTCACCGTCTTTGTTCGTTCGTAAATGGTCGCGTATTGTAATGGTACAGCCTTATTAGTTTATTTCTTTTTACTTTGCAGAGTTCAAAACTTTAAATGCAGATTATGTTCAGATGGAAAATATGCGAAGATGTTCGAAAATGTTTTGCACGCTTTCATCAAAACGCATTCCTACTTTTCGGCTTCTTGACATTGATTTGCATACATGAAACTAGCGACAGATACAACATTCTGATGTCAAGACCTTGAAGGTTATATGCATGTAAATCTGCGTAAACGCGGGGTTATTGGAGTGATAACCTCCTCAATAAAGTAATATATAATACTAAAATATATGAAAATGAAATAATTTATTTCTAGCTATATGCATTTTAACAATAGCATGGACAAATCTTCACCCGAAGAAAGCTTTCATTCAAAGTGAGTGGATGAAAAATAGAAAACTATGAGAAGAGAAAGCGAAGGTGGGATTTGTATCTTATAAATATGGATAAAATTGTGAAAAGCGAGTAGAAAGTAGTATACTTAGGGTTTGACATAAAATAGCAAAAGATTTAATTGAATGACAAATTTTGTTATCTAGAAAGTGTAGTCAATATAAACGGCAAACAAGCACATGCATAAGTATGTAGGGCTTGTTTCCTTAGAGAAGAGCACATTACGTCAGCGGCGCAATGAACCAAATTTGGCGTTCTGTATATGTTACCATGGCAACCGACTAGCAAAAGTCAATGAAACGTCACATTTCGCGCATATTTTCATGGCGTAATGTGCTCTTCTCTAAGGAAACAAACCCTATCCAAACCAACAGACAATCCTAGCAACAATATGCAGTCAATAGCACTTGTTAAGGACAATAATGTTTTGCAAACAACATATAGTAAGTTTAATACAGATGCAATGTCGGCTTGTGCAACAAGCGGGCTTGTTCCCTCTTCAGTTGTCTTGCTTGCGTTTCTGTCAAATATGGATATTGATATATAATATGAATTGTTTTTAAGTAAATATTTGGAAGACTAAATAAAGTTGCTGCCAAAGTTTTGGACAGGCCAGCTAACACAGGTTGAGGGCTTGACACACCCTTCCTATGCCCCAATCAATATTTTTGGTGATCTGGTGGTTTTAGAATGTATAAGTTTCTTCCAGGATAACCGAAGCTCGGTCTCGGGTGACCTGATTTATCCTAGCTACCCATGTAACAGGAGTGTTCACATTCATGAGGATCTATGTACCCTAACAGTATTAAGTATGAGTACTGCAACAATGTGGGAGAAATTCCTATCTGAAGACCTGTAGGCTTCGTTAAAGGTCTGGGACTTCTGGATTTTATGGAAAATGCGCCTTAACATTATTATACCGACGTCGAATATAAGGGCTGATAATCCAAGTTATAGGAGGGAAAGGATTCAAAAGAACAGTACCAATGTGGGTAGTATGCTTTTCCGATAACCTGTACCCTTTGCTGAAGGTCTTGCAGCTTAGTATTTGAAGGCGAAATGCACCTTAGCACTGTTAAGCGTAGACATGGAAGATAACCCTCGAGCTAGTGGAAGGAACATACTCCAAGAAACAGTGACTAGATATTCATTGCTCCGTCCCGATGACCTATGCCCTATGCTAAAAGTATGGGAAGTCGACGCTTTAAGGGGAAAATACATTGTTAGGCACAGAAATCGAATGTACGCCTTGCACACACGTTTAAAACCTGCAGCATAAAGGCCAAGAAGCCTGAAGTAGCAATTTCGGAAATGATCCTTCCCGAATACTTGTAACCTTTACTAAGGTTCTTGGGGTTCTAGAATTGAGGGAATATGTGCCTCAATATCGTTAAACATGGAGCTCGACCGTAGGCTTCGAATGTATGTCTAAACCCTAGAAAATAAAAACTAA
Source organism: Chrysina gloriosa (assembly GCA_038088585.1). NCBI lineage: Eukaryota > Metazoa > Arthropoda > Insecta > Coleoptera > Scarabaeidae > Chrysina > Chrysina gloriosa. The sequence continues at coordinate 19,178,086 of CM076091.1, forward strand.
GTAGCTTAGCCAAAGGGGAGAACAAGCTCCAGGAAAGTGCGAAATCTTAACAGCATCCCTCCCCAAGCAACCTTAACTTCGGCAATGAATTCCTCACATTGAACCTTCCTGCATGCCATGACTTGGTTTAAACAAAGCCGTAAAAGATGGGCCTTCGATTCTGACAATTGCTTGCTTCGTCTTTTTCTGCTTGCCTCGATTTTCATCTCAAACTTCTTGATTTACCATTGATGTTCTACAACTCCCAATGTGATACAATCGATGAGCTGCTAATGGTCTTGTCACTACGAACTAACTAACGTAAGTTTTATACTCAAGATATTTATGGAATTTGCCTTACTGCTGGTGTATTCCCGCCCTCTAATACTGATTGGGTTCTTCTTAGTATTATCGAAAAGACTTTATAGATGTATGATAAGTCACCTGGCAGTTTGGCGTTGTTCCATCATTGTAGAAATGCCTAATTCGATAGCAGCATGCTCTTCTTTGTCAGTAAACAAGGCGGTTCTTTTGTTGCTCGGATCAGGGAACTTTTGGCTACATCTCCTCGTAAGCTTTCATGATCATTGTAAAAAGATCATACTAAGTACTTCTCCACTAACCCTGGGGGTGAATACGAAATAGTTTCACTACTCTTGAAGAAGCTAGCAGTAAGAACATTGAGACATCCATCTCAAATACTGTTTAAGCAGTAAATATTTTTCTTCAGAGCAAACACTTTTGTTTACGAAATGACATTAAAATACACATGAAACTTCTTTTTGGCACACTATGGAACTTTTAGGGCAGACGGTATTTGACGATTTCCAAAGAGATGAAAGAAAATTATGAAACAAAGAGAGTCGTGCATGACTCATTGTGAGTAATGTAGCTGAAAAGGGACATCAAATGCTACTAATAAACGAAAACAGTTTTGGAACATCTTAATACATAATTTGTAGCTAATGTCAGTTGAGGTTTATTCCAGCAGTTTTAAGAAGACAGTCATATCAAGTATTTATTCAAATAGAGAAAAATAACCTACATGACGAGACCAAACCTTAACAAAAAGTATGTATTCTTCAGACGAGTAGATATTGTATAGCTTCGTCATGCTGTTGTGCTTTTCTGAGAAATTGTTTAGATGCAACAGCGATTTATTAACAATTTAAATTGTATGTTAATTCCTTTTATTTGTTTAATGATCTCGTAATTACGAATACAAACCGGTGCTTATGAATTAGAAAATTCGTGAATCCGGAACGCTTAGTCGTTCCACAATTTGTAGTAGCAGGCGGCTGTCGATCATTAATAAGTTAAAAATTTGTGCGTATACGTAGATAAACATGAATTGTTCTCAGACTTCTAGGGTCGTTATTTATATGGTGTAGATTTCAATTTTTAATGATGGAATTACAGCTATTCTTTTCGAATGGAGTAGTTTTATTAAATAGTTTACCAAAGTTGTATTAGAATGTAGCAAGTCGTATTGTTTCAGGAAAATGCAGGGCGTGATACTTAAATTAACGTCACTACATACTTTATTAATAACTATCTCAAGAAGTTAACTTTGAACTGTTAACTTCGGTAATTTTGCTTTATTATATCTAAAATTAGAATAGAAACTTTGTTGTAAACCGACATATATTGTTAACGAAGCATTGCTAAAAAGGAAAATGTGTCTTATAGTACCGTCCAACGTATAGTCCATACAATCAACGGGAACCTAATTAAATTAATTGATTTAAAACATCAAAGTAAAAGGCTCATAGTCGCGGGATGCGTAAACCCACAATAAGGGAAGATTGTGCGACTAACATTACGCTATTAGACAGGCATCCAGATCTGATTTGCTGTGAATGATAAATAAACATAGATATCCGAGAAAACATTGCGACCTCGATTATACGAGGTAGAGATAAAATGTCGTCGTCCAGCAAAGAAATCGAGACTTACCAAGAATATGAAGAAAGCGCGTTTCCAGTGGGCAAAAATACATAAATATTTTACTGTTGATGACTAAATGAGACATGTATGTCGCTACAAAAATTAACAAGTATATAGTCCAAATAAATAAACAAGTAGTCTAATGCAGAACCTATCACTGAGGTTCGTTTGTTAAGCAACTCTCACAGAACGTTGTGCAATACACTGTATAATGTACCCCGGGTATGTAAATATTACCTCTGTTCATCCGACGGAGCCACAAGTTTGGTGAAATCTATTGATATGATGATTCCTCGTTACACCTAGCTGTGGGGAATCGCTTTGTTAATCGCAAAATACTAGACCGTACTGAAGAAGCCTAATAAGGACGAAACTAGTCTACGGTAGCAGTCTACGATGAAAAAATGGCGACTTTCTCCGGGACAATGATTGGCGTATTGTACTGAGAATTTAGTTAATTTCTTAAACAAAATTGCACCGGCCTAGCTCTTAATTAATGATATAAAAAGCATAAATTATAACAAATTATATTTATAAATATTGAGAAATATTTAACAAAAAATATTTGATGATGATTCTTCTCTTGAATTCCTTCTTCGATGCAGCTCTATTTCCTATGAATTCTTCCCTCTCTTAACTGCTTTTTTCAGGTGTGGCTCTATTTTCAATGGATTCTTCCCTTTTTTAAATTCTTTCTTCGTCGGTGTGGTGAGGTTCTTTTATTCACTGGTACTTCCTTTAAAACCCTTTTCGTTCAAAATATATTTTAAACTTTTTTTGTTGACCTATCTCTCTTGTCAATTTTCTTCGTTGTCAACCAAACAAACTTTTTATTTTTTCCGGAAACCAGGACTACACTACATTTCTCCGTTGTCCACGAAACGAAAACTTTAATCCACCATGATTCAAGTTCGTCCAAGGCATAACGTTGTTATATAAACCTGTATTCGTAATGTCGATGTATCCTTGGTTGTTTATAACCAGTGGTTATTAGGAATTCTTGTAATGTGAAAGTGTTGTATGTATGTGTTTGAAAGGGTTTACAATGCTTTTCTATCTTTTGATCGATGCTTTTTATAATAATTAATAATTTTATTTCTAGTTCTATTTTTTCTCCCATTAAACGTCTCTGGCTGGAGTTAAAATAAGAAGCTAACACCCGTAGGTGGTGTGCGGGGTATCGGTATAAATAGAACCCAAAAAATAAACCGAATGTCATTTGAACATAAACATCCATAACCCCAATATTTACTGTGAATTTAATATATATTGAATTGTAATAAATGATAAATTTTCTAATGGTAATTAACCATTTGAGCATTACTATACTACACTATGTACTGTAATCCTGTAGTGCAGCCATTGCACAATTTTTTGGGAGGGCTGCCTAACAAGCAAACCTCAGGAACAGGTGCCTGTTCATTGGAGAGTTATATAGATGTTCTACTCTTTTATTCAATTGTAACTCTAACTCTCTCAGGTTTCTTTTTGAAACTAGTTTTCTATTTGTTACTCGACGATTATATTTTTTACTGTCCTTAAATCTTACGTTTGAAGCGTGTTTTCGATTTTTTGTTCATCTGAAGAGATGAATCATATCATCGGAGTGAAGCTTGTGTTGCGATACGAGTGAAATATCCACCTTCTGTTAAGAGTTGGTCGTGCATTACATGGGAAGGAACAGGATCTCTTTATGTTTTGGAAGGTTCAATGAATCAGGTTTACGACAGAAACTTTGTGGGGAATATTCTGAAAGCATTTATTGATTCTCTAAATGCAGAGAGTGGCTCCTATACATTTATTCAAGATAATGCGCTTTGCCATACTGCGAAATTGGTTAAAAATGTGTCTAGGAAAGGCAATTTATCGATACTCTCTTGAGCCTGAAACTCCCTGGATCGAAAATTCGTGGAAGAGCTTACAAAATATATTTAATAGCAAAGCACACCAAGGACTCGTAAATGGAAATGTTCAGAAAACGTGGGAGTAAAATGTGAAACTGCAAGAGGTTGTTAAACGTGCAGTGATAGCATGATTGATAGAATTAACTCTGTCATTAGGAACAATGGAGGAATAACTAAATAATAATAAGAAGAGAAAATATTATTCTAACAATTTTAGTATTCTGTTTTGTAAAATAATCTTTACAAAACCGCGAGGTGGCTCCACTTTGAATACCAGGTACTGTATTTATGTCTCCTGACAATTAGATTTTACTAAAGTAGTTATCCACGTCCTTTAGGAGGTAACTCCTAGAAATCCATTTTACACCAAGAGGATTACAGATTAGTAAGAGTAAATGTGTCGTCATTAGAACCGTATTCAAAAGAACTGGTTGAGCTAGCCAATAATTAAGGTTTCATAAAATAGTGGATGACGTGTTATCATTAACTAGAGTAAACCGGACTGACGCTCTTACTTCTCCGAATTTTAATGTCGCGCCTTGCACGTAAGTGGAGAGGAAGACCGGTTTACACTACTTAATGATAACACGTTATCCACTCTTTTATCAAACTTTACCAATAACAAACTAAAACCGCAAATTTAAGTCTCAAATTTGAGAAATAAACTATTCGATGTTTGGAAAGTGCAAATTAAACATTCCACATCCGGAAGTATCTGCCCTTTCTAGTCACGTGCAAAATTAATTAAAAAAGTAATTAAAAGAACAGCAATAATTGCAGGAACTGATTGATTTGTGCCTGACAAAACAAATCACAATCCCATATTACGGACTCTATTTCTGTAATTAAATTTATCCGTGATACAAATTCAATTGCGCAGGTGTCCGTCAGTATTTTAATTAAATCTCGCTATAGATTTCCTCGATTCGCTTAAGTAACTCATCTACCTAATATTATTTCTTCTCGAGATGAGAACGTATGTGTACCTATGTGGAAAAGGGGTCTAGTAGACGATCGAACGTGAAATAGATGATAAACGACGTGCAAATAAAAATCCTAATAACTATCATTAAAGCGTTGTCTTATAAGCGGAATGCGTACGCTTTGTCCGATCAATCTAAAGATAAGAGATGACTTGATGCATCGTCGAGCAAACAAATTCGTAATGGAGAGCAAAGCAAAAAACCAAAAAGACCGGGCGATAAAACGGCTACGAAAAGCGTGAAAGAGTACCAGTAGATATTGATCGCGAGATTGCCAGTCTACCCACACTTTGATGGACTATATGGTGAAAATCAGTAGGCGGCGTGGACGATAGTCGAGTGAAATTGGTATTTTCGCACTGTGAAATATTTGGACGAAATTACTTTTCGTTTCCTATAAAGTTCGCGTTCTTGTTCTTGTTTGTATAAAACCGGAGCAAATGATTGGGTTATTTTCGCAACGTAGTGAGAAAGGAAAGATCTTAAGATAGGCATATCTTGTCGCTACTTCGTGTTGAAAGATGCACTTGATGAAATTGGGAACATACTATACAATTACATAAAATTCCAATGAAAACAAATCCGAGTACAATTTTGTAGGAAGATAAAGTACAATTAAAGCTTGAATTTCACAAGAATACCTTCCATCTGAAGCAGATTGATATCTGATAAATAAATATTTGTGTTAAAATCTCGGTTATCTTGAAATAAAGTTACTCGCGCTCTGAAATAAATTCAGTCCGGTAGTAATCGTACAATTTCGAACTATTGTAAACGTACTTCTCTCCTTCGGTATACAAAGAGCAATCAAACAAATCCATTTATTCGAAGAAATCGACTCCAAAAACCTTCGCCTTCACTGTCGAATAGACGAAGACTCATCGCGATTGCTGCCATCTACATAGGAAGCGGTGCCTCACGTTTGTTCCGGAACATTCCGGGATATTTAACGCGCACTCGTCACCATAAAAGGGAACATTCCTACCGAATAAAGGACGCAGAGAAAGAGAGGAAGTGAAACGGTAGTTTTGCGGTGTGAGAAACGCGTTCCTCTCTCGTTCTTTCCCTCTCTCTATACGGGGTCTGACAACGTCGGAACTTTTTAGTATTCCGGAGTTTATTTCCGGGTCAGCGCGATCCGGTACGTTTGGATTTTAACAAGCCGATGCTCAATGGTCCGGAACAGTCGACAATCACGGTTGCGTTCGCACACACGCTCGCGTTCCGGACGGAAAGACTTCATCCAGTCAGCACTTCTGCCTCACATAAAATCGCATTACACACTTAGAAAAATCAACGGTTTGATGTACGATGTGACGGGACTTTCCGTTCTCGTACCATTAAGAATGGCATTGCTTTTCTAAGTGGGAATGATTTTGGAATTCTTTTTGAATCGTTTCCGTTGCTGAAATAAAACTTATTTGATAGAAGCGTATTTTATCAAATACAATTGCACTGTTGTGTTATGCAAATTTTAGATTCCCTATAGGGGAGAGAACATGTAGTTGTGTGCCTTTGAACATAGTATGTAATTTGCGAAACAATGTGTTGTATATGTATTCGTAGGCTTTCACAGTCGATATCCACGATGGAGAATTCGTCCAAATTATATAGAAAAGGAGCCCAATGGACCGCACAAATAGTTACAGGCAGTTCTTATCACGTACCATTCACAGAATAATTTTTAAATCTGTTCAAAGAGACATGAACACGAACAGCAAACTAACGGACGATGTAGGTACCTCCACAAGCAAAACTCTAAGACTCCAAAACTACTTGTTAGTCACATAAACGAATGTTACAAACCTTATGTAGCTCGATATACGACCATAAGAATTTCAATTTTCAAGCTTGGAACGCGAATTACACAGATCCACAACAAATTTGATGTTTGGAAATTAATACGTTTCCTTGAATGATTTAGACCTCCTAATCTTGATAATAACATCCGTTCTTGTTCCATCACGTACAGTTTCCTTTACAAAACGAGTGCTTGTTAAAATTGATCTAATTGATCATGCGATAAACCAAAACTTTCCACTCAAAATGAACTGAGTGATTTAAGAAGAGATTTGGTTCATCCGAAAGATACGTTGGAATTGTTGACGTCCAGACTTCGTGAGAAAAATTTGTTGATTCATGAAACGTCAATAGCTTTTTGCAGAAATTCTGCATTTAAAAGTCGCCAAAGCAATTTGACTACATGTGGAAACTCGATTTGTGAGTTGCTTATGATGCCAAAAGGACCTCACTTTACACGACGCCGCATTAACATCTGCGACTTACATCTGAAACGTAATGGAAATGATCAGTTTTTGAGAGGATCGATAACTAACGGTGGCAAGTAGATTGTTTATAATAATGTCAATCGAAGGGGACCCTGAAGATGAAACGGCCGAAATAACATCCAAAGCTGATATTTGGTGTGATTACACAGGAATTATTTCCCAAGGATCAGTGAAGATGTGTACATTTAGCAACTAACCAAACTTAACGATGCAATTCAAAGAAAGCAACTAAAATTTGGAAGCTGTAAAAACCTCGTGTTTCAATGTGATAATCCAAGTCCACATCTTGGTCACTTCGCTAAAGTTATAGAAGCTTGATTGTAATGTGTTCTCACATCCACTTTGCAGTACCAACACTGCACCGTAAGATCACCATTTACGTGTATCATTTATAACTTCTTAAATCTTTTAAGGTTCAGTAATAATGACGATTTCAAATCGCAAAGAACTAACGCTTTATTTCAGTTCAGATGGATCTTTAATATATTGTAACAACATTCATGATGATTCCTGATTTAGTTACAAAGTTTCTCGGTACGACAATGAAGAATGAAGTCTTTTCATTCATTTATTCAAGAAAAGAGCAGAAGTCTAATAGGTGTGTTAGTACATAATGTAAACGTATTGAGCTCCATTCCTGTCGCACATTCGGTATGTCTTAAAGAGACGTATGAGAACTTGGAGCTCCTTTTAGAGAATATAAAGTAGGTGGAACATGGTTGGATACTTTGCGGGGATCTGAAAGTGCTTTGTATGCTTCTTGGTCAGCAATCAGGATTTTAAAAGTTTCTTGGTTTTATCTGTGCCGTGCAAGAGACAAACATTGGACTACAAAACAGTGGCCTCTTCCGAAAGATCTCATTGCAGGTGGAAAAAACATATAACGTAATAAATTGGTGTATCCTACAAAAGTCCATTTGCCCCCTCTACATATTAAATTAGGATTAATCAAATCGTTAAAACTCTCGACAAAGATAGAGGCTGTTTTAAGTATATTTGCACCAAATTTCCGACTTTATCTGAAGCAAAGTTAAAAGAAGCAGTAGTTTTGTGTAGATGAGGATTATCTCAAATGTATGACTCGTGTTAAAAAAGATGCGGTTGTTGAAAGGTTTTCAGAAATCATAAGGACTCTGACTACGAGAATGTTGTCAATAAGTATGACAATAAGTATGAGTTTGAAAGTACATTTGCTATTCTCATATTCGGATCAATTCCCAAAAAATTTTGGTGCAATGAGTGAAGAACAGGGTGAAAGGTTTCACCTGGATATACGCAAAATGGAACGACGTTATCACGGTAAATGGAGCATATCAATGATGACAGACTAGTGTTACAACGCGATAATCAAAAAATAATAGCATAAAAGCTGCTGAACGGAATTTTCGTACAAAACGTAAAAGATATTAAGTCGAACAGAAAACAAAGTCGTCAAATGCAATATTTTTGGAAATATATGTGCATTTTTATTTTATGCAATAAATGTATGTTATGCGTATAGGTTGTTTTTGCAATTTGTAAAAAGTTTTACGTGATATATAAACATAAAAAAAATTCATGATCAGAGCCATAATATTAGTTGCTCAAAACATCGTTCAAGAAGCCTGCGTTATCATTAAATACTACGGAAGTCAATTTCCCTATCAAGTTTTGAGAATAATCTGAAACTAGACTAATATAAAAAGAAACAAACATAAATTATCAAATGACGCGAAACTCAATTTCCAACACTTGTTAAGTGTCGTGCAACGTCGACGACGCTATTATAAATTCGTATATAGAATGAAATTAATAGATATTAACTGTATTAATTAATTATGCCCTGCTAATAAATATATTAATTACGGTAATATACATACGGATACATTTACTATGCGTAATATTTATTACCTGCAAACTGCATGTGCAATATATTGCTGGCGTAATGATAAATTTAGAATTAACAAGGTAACTAGTCAACGGATTTACAGTAAGTATATAATTCTAATGCAACCTTGGACGAAGAATTTAATTCGGTATCATCGAGATAGCTATTTATTTGTGTACTTACAACATAAATTATATACATTACAAGTTGCGTAGTTTTGGGTTTTATGTAAAAGGAAATATTTTCAGTAGAAGAGGAATCAATTATGTTCATTTAGCACTTTTTAAGAAATCTGTGTATATTTCAAGACGAAATGAGTTCTAAACTATCACGTAAATATAATGCCTGACCAATGACGTTGAAGAACTTATTAATCGCTTTCTTGTCTGGAAATAAAGATATTTAAAGTTTTGACTATAAAACCAATTGTTAATGGATTATATTATTATACCAAGGATATAATTTTCACCGAAAACAGTATTTCGAAGGATATAAGTTCTTATTTTTTTAACGTAGTAGTTAGAGAACGCATTGCTATTCCTTTAAAAATTTCGTTATAATCGCATAAAACTAGGTTGTGGTGCAGCGTTGATTATTTTGTACTAGTACATAGTTATTGTGAAGGTAAAACTATCATTCCTTTCCTTCTTTTGGTCTAATTATTTACCATTTGCACAAATATTAAGCACTTCGGTGTCTTAATAGAAAATGCCCGGTGAAGATCTAACCCAAGAACAGAAAGCTGTTATACAAGCTCCTCTAACGACGAGGCAAGCATTCATAATTGAAAATTACAGAAGGAAGCTTCCTTTTAACAAAAAAAAAAAAAAACATGGTACAACAAGGTACTAGCACCTCTACATAAAAGCAGGAAAAATATGGTCCTAGAAGAGAAACTTGACAGAGATCTGAGCGTGAAATTGTTCTCGATGCGGTAAGTAATGGATATGCTAGAGTGAAGACAATTTTACAAAAAAATTAGAAGAAAAAGACTATTCACGAGAATTGGAAAAGGTACATAATTCAATACAGAACGATTTTTAGTAAATTAATGTAACAGGTTTTATGCAGTGGTAAGAGCTCGCTATATATGTTAGGGCAGCGATCGCAGTTTGCTCCCAGACGACCTGGCGAATGTCTCAGAGTCCAGGATACGAACTGTAGAACATCTGCCACAGGTAATCATTTGGAGCGTGATTACAGGAAGCGGACCTGGTCCTTTATGTATTTTGTAGAAGGTACAATGCGCGAGAAGGAATACATTATTGTTCTAAAGATATATGATATTGTCATGCTTTAGGCTGGGACGTCGCATAGCGACAAGACGCATATTTCTGGCAAGAAAAGTTGTAGATTTCTTCGAAGGGAACCGTACATCTCTTATAAGTTGGTACGGAAATTCATCGGACCGCAACGCCATCATAAACGTATGGAATCATCTTGAAAGCAAAGTATACGAAAGGAAAAATACTTAAAAGTAAATATTAATAAATAATATAAGGGGAGTATGGGAACACGACGGTGACATGAAAACAACGATTACATCTTCCATTCATAGTATGCCCCGCTACGATGTTAGAAAAGATCAAATATCAATCATTTATTTCATATTGACGTAAGTCTCATACTATTGTAATAGTTCTTGTGATAACAAATATGGGACTTTGTTTCATTATGAACAAAAGCTATCGGACATTGAGTATTCCAAATAATTTGGCTAGGGACTGTACATACGGTCCGAGACGAGAACATGTAGCCTACAAAATAATCACGTTCAATAGAGTGCCTTAGAGGTACCAAGTTTTTACTTTATTTATTTAATCGATGGTCCTTATACATTTCTGTGTCAGACTATTACACATTCATATTTACATTAGCATTAACATCAGCACTGTACGTTATATTTCTAAATACACTTGCTTAACGATCACTTGTCATGAAACCCGAGTTTGCCTAATTTTCCTCTTTCATGCTATACTGTTTTGAGTCAATGCTCCTGCTTCCCTCCAATTTATATCTCTCTGTTCGGCTGTTTACCTGACTTGTTCTACCCATCTTCTTCGCGGTCTTACTACATTGTTTTTTCCTGGTACTCCGGTTTCAAATATTTCCTGGGCTAATATTTCTTCATTCATTGTGTGTAGATGTTGAGCCAGCTCAACTCTCTTTCTTCTATGACCTTTTCTATCGGCACTAAGTTTGGTTCTTCCACTACTACTGTCTTCTTTGTCCTATCTCTTCTAGTGATCCCTCTCATTCGCCTGAGAAATCTCATCTCTGTTACTTTGATTTCTTATTCCTTTAGTTTAACGTCCATGATTCACTTCCGTATATTAGTGACGGTTTTGGTCTCTTTGGAAACTTCTTTCTTCCTAAAGAAGGTAGTTTTGAACAGTCTTCCCACTTTTCCTGTTCTCTATGATATTTCTTCGTTTACTTTACCATTGTACTCTATTATTGTTCCCAGATATCTGTAGCTTTTGACTTGTTCTAGTAATTTCCTAGTGATTCTTATTTCATGTTCTTTAAACTCATTCGCTATTATCATCGGTTTACTGTTCGTTCATATTATGTTGCAACTTTTCTTCGGTTTCAGCCACGATTACCATATCGTCTGCGAATAACATATCATGTAACTGTATTGCTTTCATCTTCCAAAATCCTAGGAACATGCTCTTGCATTTTTCTTTACAGTTCCTAAGGACATCGTCTAACACTATTGAAAACACTAGTGGGAGCTGGGTACGCACGCTTGTTTCGGGCCCATTTTTTGTAATAAATTCTTTCGATTCGTTATCGTGTGATCTGACTTTGTTTAGCTTGTTTTTATATAAAGGTTGTCTTATTTTTATCATGCCTTCTTCTATTCCTCTTCTCCTGAGCCATTGCCGAGCATCGCTTCTTTTTATTTTGTCAAAGGCTTTTTGCAGGTCAACCAAGCATATATGTATTTCTTTGTTTTTTACTCAATAATTTTTCGCTTAATTGTCGCATTGTAAATATTAGGTCTTGTGTGCGTCTATTTTCTCTGATGTTGTGTCTGTCCTATAATACTTTTAGTCTCTCTCCTCAATTTGTCCTTTATGATGCTTGTGAACACTTTTCCTGGTATGCTAGTTAAGTTGATTCCTCTCTAATTCGAACATTCTTTGGTATCACCTTTTTGAACAGTCGTACTATAATATATACCAATATTTGGTCATTTGGTATCGCTTTTGATTCTATAGTAGGTACAGTTTAGTAGGCTTCTCAAATTTTACTTTAATGAATTAATTGATGGATAATAAGTAATATTTGATAAAAGAGTGGATGACATGTTATCATTAAGTAGTGTAAACTGGACTCACGTTGTCACTTCTACGAAGAACTACGCATACAAGATGACTAGCATACAGTTTATGACAACGACGACTTAGATAAATGTCCGTTTTCCATGAAGCTTTCTAACTAGACCAACGAACTAACAAAATCAGATTGAAATGAAGAACCCGACGGATGAAAATATCGGTGGACGCATTAGCTTTTTCCCATAATGTGTGCGCGCCGTCCGCAACGCCCCAGTGTAATCAAGCGGGTTAAGACAAAGTGCGGACCCGACACTGAGCCGAAGCGGTACGGTTACGTATTAATGTGGCGTTAGTACCGGACTCCCTTTACCCTCGTCCTAATTAAGGGACGGGCCAAGTGAGTAACGTTTTTAGCGACGGACGGGCGCCTCCGCTTCCGACTTATTACCTGGTCTCGAATCGATTTCACACTTGTCTGAAATGATCTGTACGATGGGGTCTCGATTTACTAGAAAAGCGAATCGAATTTATCTTATAATTTCATTATGTACTAGGATAACTAGCGGTGTACCTAGCATTGTATTGAGAACGATTATGTCTTTAAATATGTATTGTATATGTAGTAATCCTCAGATTGGTTTAACCCGCCCTAAATAATTTCTTATGCAGTGTATTTTTGGTCCTTTTTATTCGAACTACTCTGAGCTTTTGCATGCTTATTCCAAGTTTTTGAGTGTGACCTTTAAAGAAAGCCTTGGATGCTACAAGCGTGTGGTGCTGATTGCTATTTTCGCCGATTTTAGGTTTTGACCAGTTTGACCAGTCAACATCAAAGAGAGCCGCATCGTTTAAAACCAAAAATGTACAAATCCACTTATTTTATTGATTATATATATGTTAAATCCAACACCGTACACAAGTAACAAGTGAGAGTGATAAGTGACTTAATCCGCATATGTACCGTTATCGTTCTAAACGTTTGGTTGTCACATCGCATGTCCCAAGTCTAAAAAAGACATAGTAATTTATTGTTTTGTGTTGTTAGGAATATTAGTGTTGTTACTAGTGTAGTGGGAGAAAAACAATGAATAACCAAACCGACATTGGACTAGATGATAGTGATGATACGGGTGTTGATCCGACTTATGAAGAGGACGAAGTTGATGATGAGCTAGTTTTTAAGAGTAAAAAGAGGAAAATAAATCCTGATTTGTGGCTTCAAAATGGTAGAAAAGCTAAATGAAATTCAGGGGAATCTTATATCTCTAAGTCTGGAAAATGAATATAAGCTCGTCAATACAGTGAATGTGAGTGCAAAAATGTGCAGGAAAATTCACAAAAACTATTACATGGTTTTCATTCACCAGCAAACAAAAGTATTCACACTGTGCCATTGTATTATATTATCACTTTGAAAATAATTCATATTATATTTTTCCAGGCGTGGAGTGGATTTTATGAAAAAAACCAAGGTTAGGTAAGGGTGAAGGTGTGGAAGATGAAGCTGCTTTAACTCAGCAGTCAAAGAGAAGTAGCACGTTTTGTTGCAAGGTAGGTAGCTTCTTGATAAGTTTTTGTATGTTTATGTGCAGTAACTTTTTTTTTAGATTCAAACTGATGGGAAAGAACTTTCATTTGTAAATCCGCATTTTGGTGTTTATATGGTATAAAAAAGGGTAGAGCCAACAGAATTGCTAAATTAAAGGCTAGCAATGACATTCTTTCTACTGGTAAAAGAGGAAAATCAGAAGGGTCAAGAGTCCTGAAAAGAGAATCTATAAAACCTGTGGAACAAATCAAAACTCACATCAGCAGCTTTTCGCAAGTATCTTTCTCCAGATTTGAGTGTAAAGAAAATGCAGCTGTTCTATTTAGAAAAAATTAACCCGGGATTTATTCTAGAAGGTTGCGTAGGGAGTAAAGTCTTCTATAAATTACGAATTTTATTTGAATATTTTTAATACTCAGTTCAATCTCTCTTTCGGAAAACTTCGTAGTGACACCTGCTGTAAATCTGAGCAGTTCAAGATTAAGATGGATTCTGAAACTGTTTCTGAAACTAAAGGAAATTTTGAAAGCGAACGTGCGGTGTATCAGGGAAATGCTACAGAGATTTGAAAAGTATCACTAAAACTGCACAACAAGATAATACATAGCATTGAAGCTATTTGTTTCGACTATCAGCAGAACTTATCAGTTCCTGCATTGCCTGTTGGAGATATTTTCTACAAACAACAAATTTAGGTATCGAACCTGGGTTTTTACTCTTGCAAGACGGGGAAATCAAAAATGTTCATGTATCATGACTCATGAGGCAACAGCGGGAAAAGGTGCTGATGAAAGTATATATTTCCTGAAATACTGTATACATCACTTTGTGAATCCTGAAGTGAAAGCACTTCATTTATTATTTTAACCATTATATATTTCAGCTGTGTTGGACAAAACAAAAATACAGCAATGGCACCGTTTTTATCGCTTCTAGTGTCATCTGGTCGATTAACTACTATATACCATCGGTTTCCTGAAAGAGTCCATTCGTTTTTACTATGCGACCGAAATTTTGCGCTGGTAGAAAAACAAAAGAGGAAAGTTACCTATGTGTATCTACCGGAAGAGTAGTATGCTTTGACGAATAAAACTTAAAAAAATTGGAAGTAGGGCGAGTTAGTGAAGATACTATCAAGGATTTTCGCAGCTTTATTCAACAGTTTTCAAAAAAATCTATAACGAACAAGAATGGAAATTTTTTTATTGCGGAATATAATACATTCGGCAACGACATAATTGTGAGTGGAACTCCCTAACAGAAACTTTTGTCGCTCTAAGAGGAAACATAACCGATCCACCAGATTGATTATATAATGAGTTAGTTCCTATTAATCATTTGATATTGAAAAATATGCGGGAATTTTCCAGCTTTGTACCCATTGCATATCATTATTGGTACGACCCTCTTCAAACAGACAATATTAAAGGTGTCGAAGAAACTGAAGGCACAGACTCGGATTAACATGTTACGTGTTTTAAGTATATAGTTTATTAATTTTATATAATACAATCGTTCTGCTTTTTCCTTTGTAGTGTTTTAATTGAAAAAAATCTAAAAATTTCTAAATGTGCAAACCGATTTTATATAACTAAAACAAGTAAATGTGAATGACAACAGGATATATCCAAAATTTGAGACAAAGAAAAAAGGTCCTAAGATAAGTTTCTTGTTACAATTGCATACTAGATCATAGATGAGTAAAATCTGCCACGGCCACTAAATAATACTATTGTAATATTGCGTTTTTCTGATGGAATTTATGATCTCTATCCACTTTCCATTCTGGGGTTTGCAGTTATATTTGCTCAATATAACCACTGCTTTCAGTCTTTATAATATCGTACCCGATTACATAAAACAAAGTCGTCTCTTGAATAATATATTCATTTTGAAAATTATTTGATAATGCTTCTGATCTATCCCCAGCATACTTTGTGTATCTTATGGTTACAACCACATTTTCGCGGAACCAACCCCAAAGATGCTTCAAATAGCAAAGGATCGACCAGGAGGTTAAGTGAGGGTATTACCGCCCATCCCTTTATTAGGAAACTACGAGGTGTGTAACTAAAGTAATGATACCGATTTTTCTTCACTTTTTCATTGCCATTTCTAGCATAAACCAATGGATTCTGTAACTACGTGCATCTTCGTGGCAGAAAACCAACACTCCTCTCCCCGTATTATTCCGTATCGACATTTTGGGGAAGGCAATAATCTGATGATGCTGTAGGTTTTCTACCCGCCTGGCAAAGGATTTACACGAGAGTCTGTGCGAGTCAAACTCCGCAAGCTTCTTATCCGAATTCCAAACCCTTTCAATCATAGCTCCCGACAGTTGTATAACATACTGCAGCCATCATTCGTATGATTATATTCTGTGCCGCAACGATGCTATTTATGTATGTTGACCTTGGCTTCGGTTAACCCAGATGTCGCTCCAAGGTATCTCACGGTAGGACTCCGTTCAAGGCAAGTACCGTCAACATCGATATGGACGGGTGTTGATCCTCGTCTGGTGAACCGTACCATAACACACTTGCTGGAGTTCTGCTTCAATCTCCATCTCCCGATCCATACTTGGAACATCCACCGCAAGCTGGAGTAAGTAGCAGAACAGCCCCTCGTCCCACAACTTTGGAAAGTGGCTGTCTCATCCACGAAAGCAGCCAGGTCAGTCGCAGGTGACCACGGCAGGTCCGACGTATAAGTCACGAACAACACCGGGTTAGAAAAAGATCCTTGAGGAACGCCAGTCAACATGGACCTGGATATTGAACGATTGTCCCCGATCTTCGCAGTAAGGGATATTCTCTCCAGTTAGAATTTCACGACTCTGACCGACTCGTTGTTAAATTCTCTTATGCCAGACGGGATCAAATGCGTTAACCAGATCGATCGCCATTTGTCTCTCGTCTCTCAAGAGACTTTGTAAGACAAGTCCGTCAAAAGACCAGTTCTAAATCCCATATTCTCGTCCTGCAGGATCCTTTTATCGAGTCGTTCATCCTGGAGACGATTTTATATTAGGGACTCTACTATTTTTAACAGGCATGATAGCAAATTTCACACTTGTGGAAAACAAAACCAAGGATAATCTGCCGTTGATAATGATCACGAACTTCCTCACAGTAGATTTTGGCATTCTCTCCAGAGCGGTGTTGGTAGTTCCTACTGTTCCGGGTCAAAGCCTTATTGCTTGCAACCCTCAGATGTAAACTACAAACTCCTCCCTGATTGTTGACCGAATCGCTTCCGCAGGTGCACGCAAGAGACTCTCCAAAGTACGCTTTAGATACTTTGAAGATAGTCCACCTTCACTTCCGCCCTAGAAAGTTTCCAAAGCAAATTTATTCTGAAAATTAGAACTTCGACACCTGAATATGTATAACAAGATGACTGAATTATTAACGTAAAGACGATTACAATGTACATTGAGCATATAAGATCTGGCTCTTTAATGTGTCCTGCAATAATGTGTCTCAACATCTCTTCCTCTGAGAAGTCAGCAGAGGGCTCTTCTGTGACCATCTGAGAACAGATTCCGTTTTCTATTATTCTGAGAATTAGTAACATAATTCACTTCGATATAATTTATCACGATTGGCCTTCTACGAAGTAGTGCCATATCTATTATCGATGTTTGATTTCGTAGATCTGTAACAGGTCGAATCTAAGATTGCATCGTACATCTGAGATTAATCTCGATATTATCCCACTCATAAGAAATAATAACAATAATTAAGGCTCCACCACGATTTAGACAAAACCGGTTTCAATAAATTATCGATACGGTTTTCACCCTCCATCATTTAGCGTGCTCAATAGTCTCAATACCGCAGGTTGGCCTTTCTCGAAACCGATGTCGTACGGAAGATTTACTACCCGATTGAAATCCCATCGGTCGTAATATTAATTTATGTAAATAAATACGCATCTACAGATATAGAAACATCGACAGCTTCAATTATATGTAAACGACGAATAAATTACGCATATAAATCCGAACATAATTAATTCCACCTTCGAATAAAATACGTGCCACAAACTACCTTTTATACTTACAGAACGTGTGACATTTGTATATTATTCGATGCCAACAAATATATCTCGTTGTATGTGGATATAAATTACAAATAACACTCGCTGTATGACACTCGCACTAAATAATAACATGAGCAGTTGTTTCGGGACGGTTTCGTGTTCATTTCGATAATAGAAACGATTGTCGAGTGGGGAGCATTTTCTGAAAACACCTGTTGACCCGTCGCGATGTTATCGCTAGGAAGCCATTTCCAAAGTTTTGAAACTTCTTTCAATTACCGCCGTCTAGTAGATGTGGAGGCAATGGAATTATGCCGGTGCGATTATTATGAACAGCGCGACACTGGAAGTTTGTCGGTTGTTGGTAATTGGGTAGGTAATTTCATATAAATTGAGAGTTCCTTTCTTTGCACCTCTATTAGTTTCGTATTAATTGAAATAATTCGTAATTACGAGGCGAGGACCGGTGTCGTGAGCTAGCGGAAGTAATTTTGCGTGGATTATCTCTAATTTAATCGAATATTAAAATGTTTCCTAGATATTTCGATTACGAAAACTTAGACGCTCGACAGTGTTGCCTTTGATAACGAAACTTATAATTTCATTCAGCGAAAGTGCACAAATTCTAATGCAAAGACAATACCTCAACGTTTCTTTCTGATTCGGGCAAATTTGAGAGGCAAAAGCTAATATTAATGGAATATTTTTCCGCCCCACATTTATTAGATATTAATTACCAGAATTTTAGACTTGTAAAAATTATAGAGGCGGAGGTATCATGTTAATCAAAAAAAAAAGGATTAAGATGAACAAAACACCTAACAAGAAGCTCAGATAACGATGCCACAAACTGTCTCACCACAAACACTACAGAGAGTTGAAAAAATGCATAGTAATCAAATTTAAATAGGAGAAAAGCAAGCCAAAAGTAAAACGCGAAATCCTTAGGATCGGACAAATGAGGAAAGTTGCCAGGAGCAAAAGAGGGTAGACGGGAATGTTGGGACATACTAAATCTCAGCGGGTATCTCCGAGTCAAAGATATTGATAACGAAAATTTTTAAATCTGTAATATTCATCGAGAATTATACACTGAGAAAAATAACATGGAGCACTCAACCAGAAATTAAAAGTTACGACCTATCTGAACTTACCATAATATTGGTTGGTACATTCGTGGTTGTAAATTAAGTTTAATTTGATTATCTATCTAATCTTTATTTTATAAGTTGGTTCCAATAATATTGATCTAGATTGTGCAACTATAAAAATAGTTGGGCCACATCTCATCATTGTTACCCTCTTTCTCGAAAGTTTTTGAGAAAATACTATTCAATAGATTGAGGACATTCTTCAGTAGAAACAAGTTAATTACAAATAATTAGTATGGTTTCTTGTTGAAGAGGTCATGCAATATATAGTTGTTTGGTGGAGATCTTGGAGCAACTAAATCATAGACGATACGTCTGCAATATTAATTTTGACTTGAGTAAGGCTTTTGACCTGTTTGGCCATGTCATTTTACTGCATAAAATGGAAATTCACTGAACGCTGTCCGTTCCTACTTAACAACTAGAAAACAAATAGTTTACGTCAACAGTTTAGTAAATGATATTCGGGCAACTGTCTGTAGTGATCCAAAAGAAAATAAACAAGGTGTTTCGAAGGGTTCTATTCTTGGTCCGTTTTTATTTCTATTCTGTCTTTGTAAGTGATTCAAATAAATCGTTGTAAGGCTATAAATTATATCAATATGCAAATGATAAATCTATTCTTTTGACAAGTAAGTCGTTTGAAAGATTATCAGTGGGTAGTAAAAAAATAATCAATGACATGATGACATGGTGTAACGAAAATCGTTTACTTTTAAACTTAAGTAAAACTAACTATCTTGTTTATAACCCACGAAAGATGTCACTATACGTTCAATGTAATCATAATTCACTGCCTCAATCGTTGAATTCGAAATTTCTGGCTATTTTTTTTTTTCTTTTTGATAATTCTCTGAGCTGGTGCGACCATATTAATTATCTGAGCAGCAAATTGGACAGCGCGTGTTATGCAATGTACCATATGAGAAACCATGTAAACCTATCTACATTAAAAACTTTCGTTGTATATTACTTATTCATGTTTTACGTGGTCTTCCTTTTTCCAATTCTTCTTGCTTTGAACACCCCTCCTCCTTTCGTCAATGTAGCATCTTCCATTCGAATGTGTCCGTACTATTCTAATTCTTATCTTTCTATTCTTATCGTTATAGGTGCTTGACTCAGGTTTATGCATATTTCTTCATTTCTCACACGTATCGTATTTTGGTTTTCCTTCAATTTTCCTTATGTATTTCATTTCTCTATTTTCCTTTTTGTTGACTTCTGTTGACTTTTTCAGCTTTGCTCGCTACTTCTAGGTCATCTTTACGGTCATTTGTTATCACTATTCCCAGATATACATATGCTGGCATTTCTGCTAATTTTGTACTCAGTGTTATCCTTTATCTTACTTTTATATATAATCATTACCTCACTTTTCCCCACGTTCATTTTCATCTGCCTCACTTTGCTTCTTCCACATATTTATCAGTTGCTGCACCTTTTAGCTGAATCTGCCTTTAGAGCTATGTACATATGTATATCATCTCATTCCGTAGTAAATAATAACATTACAATTTCGTTCATTATTTTGAACTTCTAGAACTTATCCAAAATGTATATAGTTCCAAAAATCTTCATGTGTTGAAACAGGTACATTCATAAATACAACAATACCTTAATTTCTTAATGGTATATTTTAACATTATCAAGCACGGTATTTAATCACAATTACCTATTTTTACCGCATATCAAGACGCGTTAATTACTAATGTAACATCTTATCTACTTTCCGCATTTACTTCTTTAATAATTTAAGCCACGCGATCTGCGAAACCAACATCGAGAGTAAATATCTGGTAACAGCTATTATCTCTATGCGGTAACAAACATTCATTAACCGTATCCATTAGGCTATTTTATTCGTACCTTTAGACCGGCAAGGCAAACAATACCTCTCAAACTACCAGTTTAGCACGGTCTTGTGGTTTCCATTTTGTTGTACGTCCGCAATAATAATTTTACTTCCCTCATAATGCGGCACCGCTTAGTTAAATTGTCAGGATCTGTAAGAAGGAGGTACACCGCAAACATCTCACTTCTGGCGTACTATGTCCAGATAATGGTAATTTGTTTATTTACAATGTTGTCTTAGAACGCATCGCGTGAAATATACATTTATTCAATAATCACAAAAGCAACTGTACTTTTGTTAATATTTTAGTTTTACTTCGTTGGTTGACATTTAAACATATTGAGAAGGATTATAAGTAATAAAATCTTCAGAATGACGCTAGCAACTTACTTCATGTCGTATGTACATACAACCTACAATAGTAGGTAACGTTTGAAGAATTCCTTTGATTTTAACGTCTTTGAGAATTTAGTTTGTAGAAAATTTATAACATATGGATTTCACGATTTCTCAAGATTCCGAGTGCGAAGATGCTGTATTTCCGCGTGTTTACTTAACGTAGACGAGACAAGCGTGTATATACCGTAAATTAGTACGTAAAGTTAACGACCTCAAAGTATAATAAAACCAAAGTGCAATTACCAATAATTCATTAACGTAGTCCTATATTAAGCTTTCAACGTCATGTTACGTATGTACAGGTCTACGAAACGCGTTAATTTCATAACTCGGGGGATGACTGCAGTGTTCTAACATGTTGACTAAAGACGTTAGTTTTTATCCTATCCAAAAAGAATTTCCCACAGAATTCACTAATTTCATAGAAGTGTGTGTCTTTGAAATACGCACAATCTTTTAGTATTTTCAGAAAATTCTGAAGTTCAGTTCTAGTATTGCTCTGCGTTCATCAAACTCTGATTCGATATAGAATTTCGCTGTCAATACAGTACCGCTCAAAAGTATTTGCCCACCCATATTTTTTTTGATCTTACGTATTGTATTGGTAGGCAGATTTATTCTGTAACATGAAATTAATATTCTTTTAGTTGATGTAGTCTTAAAATCTACAGAATTTTTCCGAATAACGGAGCATAGTACCTAATGCAAAAATGATGTGCCGTTTTCGGGTGGGATTTGTCGAAGTAGATAACCTAATCTCGTATTTTTTGCATTACAAGAAAACGATACTCCATTTTAGTTGGGTCGAATTTTTAATATATCTTTAGTTTTTGCGAAGAAAACATATTTAAAATTTACGCTGCTTTACGACATTACTTTGTGTAAGAATTTTGTGGTATCAGTCGTAAATATGTCGAAAACGAAGGAATTTTCAATTGGAATGCGCTCTGCAATAATTGGTTATCATGAAAGTGGCAAAAGTAATCGCCAGATTTCGATGCAATTGAAAGTACCAAAAAGAACCGTTGACTATAAGGTGAAGAAATTTAAGACTGACGAAAGTGTGAGAAGAAAAACACGTAGTGGAAGACTTAAAACACGACTTCGACTGAAGATAGGAAGATTGTTGGAAATCACAGTCACCAAACGCAATAGATGCCTTACTGCACCAGAAATAGCAGCCCAAGTGAATGACGAATGGTTTAATTCCCTCAGTGTGTCAGCCGTCAAACGGAGACTTCAAGAGACAGACCTTCATGGCCGAATAGCTGTAAGAAAATCGTTGTTATGCGTCCTCAGTAAGAAGAATCGATTACAATGGGCTAAGCAACACGAAAACCGGACACATGTAGAATAGAAAACAGTTTCGAGGGGTGACAAGCCTGAATTCGAAGTTTTTGCTTCGAGGTGAAGGACCTTTGTGCCTAAACCAAAAGGAGTAGGGATATCTGATCAATATTTGGTGTCTACCGTAAAACATGGTGGCGGTTCTGTGATAATATGGGAGTGTTATGATGGGGACACAATTGGCAGTATTTGCAGAATCCAAGCTTTGAAAATAAAATGTTGCCATCTGGAGTGCGTATTGTTCGACACTGATTCACATTTCAGCACGACAATGACCCGAAGCACTCTTCGAAGCTATGCAAAGTATACTTGAACAAAATTATCTGCTGAGGGAACGCTCAATATTATTGGTTTGGCCACCATAGTTCCCGGTTCTCAATCCCGTTGAGCTCCCATGGGATGAGCTGGGCAGAAACAACAGAAAAGTTGACCCTACTTCTACTGAACACTTGTGAAATGTTTTGCAAGTAGAATGGAACAAAATTTCATCAGTCACTAAAATTGTTGAATAGAATGCCAAAACTTGGAGAAGCGGTTATTAAAAATAAGAGTGGACACATTGACGAGCCAAAAATTTAATAATAATATTGTTATTTGTAATCTTTTTTTTGATAATTTTTATTTACTTACTAGTGCTGTGAACATATCGTTTGAAATGCCGCCTTTAAATTAGTCTCTCTGACTATTTTGACATTGGAAATAACGTGTACCACGCAGCTGCTGCATCAAATCCCTAGCGAAATGACTAGGATTCCCTCTTAATCTATGTTATCTTATATAATAGTTCCCTACCACTAATTAGGTTAATTAAACAAGACTGGTTTGAACGATAGTTATATTTCCAGAACGTTTACAAACGTTTTCGGAATACCTTCTTAAGTGAAAATATAACTAGATAAATATATAAACAAACATTTGTTTTTTATTTGGGAACTATCAACAAAATAACTAATAAAATAAAAATAAAATAAATATTGCGGAAAAAATAATTTGTCCGTACGTAAGGTACCAGAAAAGTAAGTCACATAGGTAGGTATCTGCTTTCAAAATTGCTAAAATTTTTATTGCTTATTTTCTTATATCTTTTTTGGGTTCAACATAAGGAAAACACAGCCGGCTGTAACTGTGAGAGATAAAGAGAGGATTCGTAAATTGTGGCAATTTAGTGATCGTTTGCAACAAAAACTCCTTAGATTAAAAAACGTCCCGGAAATTTTACAGAGAATGTCTGGATTGGTTTTCTCAAATAAAAATTTTTCTGTATCACAACCACTCATCAAAGCGAAAGCGAAAGAAATAGTCTGCAGCTTGAAATATGAAAAATTCTGTCCTTCTAATGGTTGGTTGCAAAAATGTAGGAAGACACATAACATAAGTTTCAAATCTATATTAGTGGAGTCTGCAAATGCTAATCTAAAAGATGTCAACGAATTCTTACAAAAATTGCCATCTCTTCTTCTGGGATATAAACCAGAATATATTTACGACGTAGATGAAAGCGGTTTGCATTTTCCAGCACTACCAGATAAAACATTGGCACTTAAAACTGAAACATGCGTTGATGGTAAAATATCAAGAAAGAGGGTGACTATTTGATTCTGTGTTAGCATGACTGGAGAAAAAGAAGAATTATTAGTGATCGGAAAAGCCGCCCGTTCACGTACACTTGAAAATGTTTCCCTAAAGGATTTGCTAGTTATGGGGAAATCTAATTTCAAAGAATGGATGGCCCGTGAAATAATGAAGGAGTGGCTTTTAGATATGGGCAGAAGAATAAGGTTTCAGAAGAGGAAAATACTGTTATTTCTGGATAACGCCAACTTATATCTAGAGGACAGTAACCTAACAAATACAAAAATATGTTTTTTACCATCCAAATGTACTTCGGTGTGCCAACCTTTAGACCAAGGCATAATCAAAAATGTCAAATTTTTGTATCGAGACTTAATTCTAAAACATATTTTATCCAAAGTGAACGCTGCTTTGTCTGGCTCAGAATTGTCGAAATTCATAAACGTTTTGGAAGCGCTGTGTTTTATTAAAACACCTCCCACAACCGGACAAAAGATCTGGACCCATCGGTGTTCGTTCTTAAGAGATATCACTGTACTATTAGTATTACTCATCAGAAGTTTTTAAATTTATTTTTTAACCTCAAGAATCTGTATCTTCGGTGGAGATACGTATTGCTAAATACAAGAGGCGGTCTGCGCGCTGTACAAAGAAAGCTGGGCAATTTGTACATATAACTTGTGTCTATAAAAAATGAAGTAAATGGAATACGTTCTATAATTTCTATTAAGACCTCATAGGCTGTTGAGACGGGGAGGATTGCAACTTCGCCTAAAAACCCGCAAAAACTTATTACGTGTCTTTCATTTCAACATGTCTTCAAGAAGCAAAAGCTAGCAAGAGAATTTAATTTAAAGTTATACGCCCTGTATATCCACTACAACAGTTTCCTCCAGAAGATACTCTTTTATTTATACCTACCAACATAATAACGAAATCACCTTCATTAGCCTCCCTGAAAATACACAAAGGAGTACGATGCGAATTAGCGAATTAGCATAGAAGCCCGTTATTTAGAACGGCTCGCTGGCGCACATCAAAGAAGCGACTGCCGCTGCGTCAAAGAGCGGCGGCGTCGGAGCGTGAGAGACGCGCTCCAACCAGGCAGACGCCCGGCGTCAACCGTTTCCGATGCGAATTAACGCCGTGACAAGTTCGGGACGGGTACGTACGATAGCGACGCCGCGACGGGGAAGGTAATTGTCGATGCATCAAAGGTGTTCCCCTCTCTCTATCTAATATGAAATTATAGGTCCGCTTTGGGGGGTGTAATTATAGCCTGTCCGAAGAAAATTATCGTGGCTTTTTTCCGCTCTTCCACATCGAACCTTTCTCGGCATCTCGCTTGTGATCGTGCGAGAGATGGACCGCTGAGATTCTTTAAGTTGAGAAAATTTGTATTTTGGGTCGTCGCTTTGAACCTGGGGTATACTCGCGTGGTATGTATGTATATATGTGCGTTGGTCTTTTATTCCTTAATGCTGGCTATTATTATGTGACGGATACCTCTTACGAATTGCGAATTTAATCATTAATCGTTTGCTGTAATATTATCGACCTTGCACATATATGCACATGATATTTAATTCAAGAGACCTGCATCAGATCAACAGCACACCTAAAATGAGAACTCAGAGATATATAACCAAAAATAGGCTGAAGGGCAACATACCAAACCAACAAATTCAGGAACCATGCAAAAATTAGGGCATTACAGAGTTCGTCAAAGTAAGAAAAAGAGAATGGAATCTCTACGTGAAGAGAAGAGACCAGAATCGCCTATAGGGATGCGAGATCAGATTTAAGATGTTGTAGATGTATGTACGTGTAACTTTTGAATCACATTTAACTTGGAACAAGCATCAAGATAGTATCATTAGCAAACTTTCTAGCAAGTATTGGGTTATTTGGAAAGTAATTTTGTTTTTTCTTTTATGAAAATGAAAGACGATTTTCTTATAGTGAATAAATATTTTATTGAATCATATATTGTCCATTCTGGTCCAATACCTTTTGTCATCTTTCTGGCAGTAGCGTAGTTCCACGTTGGCAAAACGCTGATCCAGGTAATTTTTGATCTCCTCATTTGAAGTAACGGGTTTTACCGTCTAAAAATTTTTGTAGGGACCGAAACAAGTGATAATCAGAAGATGCCATATCAAGAGAACATGGTGGGGCGTGGCAGCACATCCCATCCAAGCTGTAAAATCTTTTGGCGAGTTACCAAATTTGTATGAGGTCTCGCACTATCTCGGTGGAACACTACACCTTTTCTATTAATGAATTCTGGCATTTTTTGTTTAAATGAATCATTCAATCTTTCCAGCCGATTACACTGGACTTCAGAATTGATCGTTGTGTTGTCCGGTAAAAGCTAAAAAAACGATTTCTTAGTCTAGTCTTAGTCCTACTAAACAGACAGCACGACCTTCTCTTGATGAATATCGGCTTTCGAAGTACTTTGAGCCTGTTCATCTCTTTTACTCCATGATATCTTGCATTTACCGCCGTTGCAGACAACCCATTTCTTGTCCCTAGTGATGATGCGCTTAAAAATGAATCATTTTCTTGACACTTGATAAACAAGGAACCCATATGTCGAGGTTTGAGATTAAACGTAGGCGCTTCAAATGATCGTGGACGGTGGAATTCGATAAATTTAATCTCTCAGCGATCCCACGAGTTGTTATTTGCCGGTCTACATGAATTAATACCTTTATTGTGTTTTCATCAGCTTTAACTGGCTTTCCAGAACGTGGTGCAACTTCAACATCAAAATTTCCGGACCGAAATTTTGCAAACCGGTTTTGGCATACACTCCATACACATCGGACAATTTTCTCTTGCTTGAACAGCAGTTTTACCTTTTCGATAGTAAAAAGTAAAATAGCCGAAAATGCTGCTTTTGACTTTCCATATTTGAATCAATCGAACTTTTTCACAATCAAGCCTTGCTATATCAGCTGTAATAAATAAATATATAATGACCATGCAGCTTAAGTGTGAAGTTGGCTGTAAAAAAATACAATTGGGTCGTCTGTTGGGAAAAAATTAAATTACTTTGCCAACAACCCAATATTACATGTTCAGATACATAAGTTTGCAAACCTCCATGGAATGTTTATTATTCCTTTGCTACTCTGACATTTATTTACGTAGGTATGTGATACGATCTGCTGCTGTGGAGTACGTCCGAAGTACCTAAAAGGTATTTTTGCTCAAAGGTCAGTTTTAAAGTCGATAACAGGGAGACATTTCAGAAAGTATATTTTGCCAACTCAATATGTTGCCATTTCAGTTTTTCAATAAGAACTTTTTGTCAAATTGTAAATAAAAGACACATTTTGGATAAAAGCTCGGTATATTTTAATTGAAACATGTTGTAGAGACTCTACAATTTATGAATAGGAAACAATATCCGATAAATATCCACCATGACTATGTTGGCAAACGTCGATTCCTTTAACATTTTTAATCACATTTGTGCATAATTGTGACCCAATCTCACGAACTAACGCTATCGATATTGTCCCAAGAAGAAATAATCTAACGGTGTTAGAACGTCCATCAAATTTGGTTTTTAATAAATCGATTGTTTCTTGAACTGTGTGGCCAGGTGCCCCGTTCTGTTAAAACCAGAAGTCGTTGGCCACCATATCATATTAAATAGGCCATAAAAAATTGTAACCGTAAATCGTAATGGCAGCAGCAGCCTAATTTTTCAAAAAATATGGTCCAATGACACCGCCAGCCCAAAAAGCGCACCAAACAGTGACACGAGATGAATGTAATGGTTGGACAACACCTACCCGTGGATTTTCACAAGCTCAGAGGCCACAATTGTATTTGGTAACGCAGCCATTCAAATGAAAATGAGCTTCGTCAGAAATGATGATGTTGATTGAAAATCCAGCATCTTGTTCAACGATAAACTCAGCAAGCTGTCGACGTTGATCATAATCTGGTGGCTTCACTTCTTGCACCAACTGGACTTTATAAGGCGTTAGAGTCAACTCCGAGCGTAATATACGCCAGGTTGTGCTCGCGGTCAAGCCCAATCGTTAAGAATGCCATGAAATTGATCAAGTTGAATCCTCCCCAGCACTATCGCTCATAGCAGCTCTATATTCTTGTGAACGACGTGTGTATTGACTCAGTTGACTCAAATTTTTCAACTGGATTCTTAATTGCAGGTTCTGATTGACGATTATAACGAAAGAAAATATCCAACATTTTACGTAATGTGGTTTTTACAGATATTTTCATAATAGATTTGAATTATTTTTATAGGATTTTTGAGCGAAATTAAATTCATTTTATTAAATTTTAGATCCACTGTAAACATAACCACAAGCTAAATGACGTATCTACCATCTTAACCGAATACCAGCCTATCAAAGCGAAAGTTCTTATTGAAAAACTCTTTATATACTTAGCTATTATTATTAAAAACTATTAGAAACTCCCTTTTGAACAGAATTGACTTCAATACTAAGGCCGAATTTCACTCGTATTATACTAGAACTACGGACAATTTTCATTCTGCTGGAAACATGGTTTAAGCAACGAAGCTAGACTTAAAATCTAAAGGTAATAGGATTTATAATCGTTTACCAACTGCCATTAAGGATTTCTAATCCATTTAGAGTTTTAAGAAACACACCAAAGAACTATTTTTCAAAAATATGTTTTATCGTATACAAGAATATTTTTATGTTTAGCCTTTTGTTACCATGTATAACCATTAGTTTGGCTATATATTATTATTACTTTAGTTTGGTTTCACTTATTGTATACGCAATATATAATACTAACAAACAAATTTCTGATAACATTAAACGTTGCAGACTTTATGAACATCATAACACCAGTAAAGTCAATGCAAAATGGATATTCCCTTTAAATACAGTGACGTGTAGTCTGGTCCCGCAACAGTAACAGCGCACAATTACGAAATAAGTTACGACAGCATCGTCGACTCCCCATCGCCTTAGCTAACTGCGAGCGAGTAGCTCTGTGTATTTGTAGGCTGTCGCAACTTATTTCGTAATTACCGCTGTTTGCCCAGATTAGTGACGTGACCTTGTCATATCGTTAAAGAAAACAAAACGGATCAGTGATAAAATATATTAAACTACTATAAACGTATTCTATACGTCATTGTGTGTTCAAGGGGTAATGTTACCACTCCAATTCCATAATAAGTATAGAATTGGATTATTCTTAATAACAACATCTGACTTTAAAATGTTTTCAGAGGAAGTTTCTTCATTAAAACGACTTCTTTTCTAAACATACCGTTTTGACCGTCTAATTACCGTGCAATAGTGGCGGTTAATTTATACCCCACTTAATTAAAAAATGCGGCCGATTAATCACAGCGCGAAACAAACCCCTCCACACGTCCGAGACCCGTATTTAAAACGAAATTAACGAATTCGACCCTGAAGAGGTTCGCCGGCGGTGCGATCCCTGTCCTCCTCAATCATCCGGACCAGCAGTGCATCTCTCTACCAGAAATCACATGTTTCCCGACCACTTCGACTCAAACGATGTATAATTATTAAGGTTTCCTGAGATGTTAAGTGTATAGTAGATGAAGTGCAAGTGCCACCAATAAATAAATCGCTCCGAGAAATGTGTTGGTGTTTACTGCGCGCGTACGTGTTGTGTCTTCTGCGGCTGGAACGAAAGGGCTTCTCCCCAATCGTCGATGTTTAGCTCCGTTTACACGGGTCCGGCTTTGGTTTATGGCGATGGATGACGGCGGATTTAGAATTGCTTTTAATTACACGTTAGAGTTGGTAGGGAATTGTTATGAATTGTGACGTCACCGGGAGATTTATTTCCTTCTTTTTTTATTTCCTGCCATCGCAGCGGTCTTCAATCTTCGTTCTCTAATTTTGACACGCTATTGTTATTGTAGAGACCAGGGAAACATGTAATGAGGCGTCGGGAATAATTCCAGAGAAGGTGGTGGTATTATTCAAATGCTGTAGACTAAATTGATTAATAATTACCACTAAACGTAGTAATGCAGTCACAAGATTGTTATTCATTAACATACTCTCCGACCAGCATGAATATGACCAACATTTTTCTTTTTCTGATGTGCTGTTATGATTTTTTAACCTTTCAACTGTTTTGTTGGAGGCCCATGATTTCTGTTTTCATTTACATTAAATATATAATATATACAATAGTGGTCAGATAAAGGTTACCAGCACCCATTTGAAAATGGAACAGAAGCTCTTAAAAACAACAAAATAGTTTTTAAACTTGATTAATTGTATGCCAAAGGAAGCAAAATACATAATCACATTTGCTTTTTAAACATCGAAGATAGCTGATTCAATTCTTCGCTCTGTGATATGGCCCAGATTCGTTTTTGGATACTAGGGTTAATAGCCAAATGTACAAAAGCATCAATGGAGGGTTACAAAAGATCCCTAAGGGCATAGATATCAGCGTTTAAATTACCGTCTAGGAAGGCCAGCTTACTAAAATCGTACAAAGTGCCACCCCAGATTATTTCACTTGGAAATTTACGTCGGGTGATAAATGTGTTTTGATGCAAATCTGCGTTGACCGGACGTATAAAACGCCATCGGACTGGTTTAGATTTATTTTTGACTCATTTGTTCCAGTTATTTTCAGTCCAGTTCTGGTGGTCCCATGCAACATTTAGGCGAGTTGGACGCATTTTACTACTCAGAGTCGGTTTAATTCTAGGAATCCTTGCTTCAAGTCCCACTGATTGAAGACTTCTGCGCACCGCTCTTGGGCTGATTTCAGTTCCACGCGTTGCCTCCAACTCCTAACTTTTCCGAGGTTGCAAATCTATTGCTGTGACAAGACTTTTAAAATGTCGATCGTCCCACTCTCCAATCCCTTGAACTCTCCACAGGATCTTGGTAGACTCGTATTTCTTTAAAAATTTTAGCACAGTAACGTGACTATACCTACCTCGCTGGGCAATACCTCTTGTAAAAAGATGCTGCTCTTTTAATGCAAAAATCACACTATTTTCTGCTATTGAAAGCATCGTGATGCACTACACAATATCACTCTTTGTCAAACAAGCTCGACTTACCATCAAATTCTGCCAAACAATGTACACAAAAGCATCTACCGCTATTCTTAAAGTTCTACCATTACATTGAAAGGAGAGCTGCCAACGCATTGTACGAAACTCGAAAGTATATGATTTTATTACAATGGTAACCTTTATTTGATCGCTACTGTATACGTTTCGTGACCTATGCACTTGTTTTTAAATATCTTTTCCTGTACTACTTTCAAGTCAATCAAACAACAGATTGGGAGTTAATAGTTATTTTTTCAGAAGGATAATATAACATTTTCTGATAACCTTTGTCGTTGAAAATAAAACTTATTTATTTATATTTTCGTTGACGATGTTTAACCGAAAACGTTATTTCAATGTTCTGAAAAATTCAGCTATTAACTCCCCATTTGTTGTTTAATTGACCTAAAAGTGGTAAAGGGAAGGATATGGAACAATTAACTCAATGTTATGAAATTACAAGCGGTATAATCTGTGTGATGGCCTGTATTACCTATACAAAACATAAGTCAAATTTTAATATGAATGGTGGTAGATCAATTGCAAATTTATATGTCCATTTAGAAACATCTGTATAGACATCCTTTCGAAATAATTAAGAAGTACATATACACTGTTCTGATAATAACTAACTCGAGCCTGATGATAAATTCGCTTTGTCTAATTGTACGAATTGCAATTTCGAGGCTAGCTCCACTTTTTGCCAGCCTCGCTAGTAATTTCATACAAACACTTTGTCTATTTTACCTTTTATCTACGTCATTCTTTTTCGTACAAGTAAAGACAATCTATTCCATTGATTATCTTTCTCAGCTGCAGCCGGTGAAGAAAAGGAGCATCGCTTGGGCTTGTCCCAGATATAAAGATTTGTGGACAAAAATTGATGACGCAGGTAAAAAATCTAAATAGACAAAATGTACATATGGAATTCACGAACCTATCAGGAAAAAGACTAATGTTAAAAATCCAGACGACTCTCCCCAAATTGTACCGCACGAGACCCAACTATGAGTATCTTATGTAATCTTATTATTATGTACTACCTGGAAGAACAATTTAGTTGTTTTTACGGTAGGTTCATGACATGCAGTGCCTGCCTAAATCATTTAGAATAAGTCATTAATTACTCCTTTACATGGAAATCCCAGCCCATTTATAAATAAAATATATAAGACAGCTGATTCGTATACCTGATATATTTTATGATGGAAGAACTATCAAATATTAAGTGTTCGAATTTAAGTAATTTGAGCAGGGACTGTAGGTACAAAGGCATCAGTAAAAAAGTAAATTTTCTATAACTCAATCTAACGTAATGTCTACTTATAATAAATACTTGTGTGGCGTGGGGGTGAGCAATCTACAAACAAATATTGATAAGTATAATAAACTGTTTTTCATGCTCTTAACGATGGAGTAAATATCTTCCCTACAATAATTGTCATATGAAAAATATTTACGCCGTCGCGCCCTTAAGAACATGTAAAATAATTGAAATCTTGTCTGAGCTATTTTTTTGATACCTCTTATAGTTTCCGAGTTATTGAGTGGAATAGCTTTCTGCACTGTACATCCCGCTAATGTGAGATTGCGCGGCTAACTAAGTTACCGTTGTTTTCACACTTCATTGGTCTATAAATCCAGTTTCATTTAAATCGATGACACACACTACCAGCGTTTCCCTTCTTTTGGATTATCATGGTGAAACACAATAGCATGTTTACGATTTACTTTCTTTGCATTATATTTTGGAGTTGGTTTGGTTGTCGGATATACACATATGAGTTGATCGTCTGGTTAGGTGGTAAAATTTCAAAGCAAACAATTCCATTGTAATCCCCAAACTGATAACATAAGTCCTTTTACATAAATATCCATGTTGAATGTTGCCTGAGATGATTTATCTTGATTGCTCCACAATTTCCTTCGATCGGCTTTCTAAAGCAGCCTCGCATTGGCCAGTTTAGAAGGAAAGGAATATCCAGCATAATCTCTCAGTAGGGTTTGTTTCCTAAGAGAAGAGCACATTACGTCATGAAAATATGCGCGAAATGTGACGTTTCATTGACTTTCGCTAGTCGGTTGCCACGGTAACGTATACAGAACACCAAATTTGGTTCATTGCGCCGCTGACGTAATGTGCTCTTCTCTAAGGAAACAAACCCTAGCAAGATCCAATATCGCACGAAGAACGAAGGATGTTTTAAATAAATTGTGCTGGGAATTGCTTCCACATCCATACTATTACCCATATTTGACTCATAGTGTTTTTCACCTGTTCCCAAATTTCTTTTGTTAACACCAATTGAAGTATTAACTACCAAAACAAGTAATCAGTATTTCGAATAGCCAAACAAGCCTAGAAATTCAACGGATCAGTCACATCCAAAATTAGCAAACTAATATAATACTAACATATTTTACTTTGAATCAAATTTTAAAACACCTTAAAACATTTTAAAGCTATTAATATTTTAGAATAGTTTCCTTTTTACTTGATTTGCAAAATTATAACGTTACACATCGTTCCCAAGCTATGACAAACGTTAAAATTATCATTATTAGTTCAAATAAATTAATCGACTTAATATGCTTTTCCCAGAAAAGCGAAATGAGCTTAAAGCCCATCAACTTTTGTTTCTTTTTAATTCTTCGAAATAATTACGACCACCCTTGCGTTCCATACATCCACACACGCAACGATAAGACGACGACCTTAACAAACACGACGAAGTACTGAAGTAAATGGAAATAGCTGCAATATTAAAGCGAATTATGTTCGTAAATATAAAGGATTCGAACGACAAAAATTAATAAATCCCACGGCGTATAGGTCTAATAATATTATTTTCCTTATTTTATAAAATACTCAGGTAAAGTGCGTAAACGCGAAAGAATTGTTTGCCGGAACAAAGTGAAACAAGTTTAACGTAAGGTGGCGCTTTTAGTAGATATGACGTGACTGACAACATAATAACTTATCTCTTCCTGTTCTCCACAGAAACACGTCAGTCAAAATCGTATCGTAACGTTTCGTACAATCTGTTTCGGTCATGTGTTCCCTTTTTTATATATTTTTTCGGCTTGCCAAGCATATTATATAACAATACTACCACTTATTAGAGGGAATAGGATTGAGCTAATTCTTCTTTTTTAAAAAGCTTAGCACGTGCTTAGATACACAATACGTACAATAGAGCAACTATTTAAATAAAGTTCCAGTAGTAACTTCATTGAATTCTTTAGAAGCTATTCCTAGAAAATTGTTAAGTTAAGTTGAAATTGCAAACAAAACTATTAGACACGTTCTCAATGTTTACAAAACTGACGATAAAAAACAGTGTATAACATGGCTTGTATGTAGAACTAACTATACACATTAATGTGTTCTCACATTTATATCGACTTCTATATCTGTCACCTTTCAGACGACACCAAGAAATATCTGCTTTTATCTGCAAAAAACTAAACTAAGTATGATTTCATATGGTCATGATTTTACCATCCAAAGAGTTTTGCGAAGAACAAAGTAAATCGTAATTTAACAATACATTTCAACCAAGCTCCAATACTTTCTGCCAATTGATCAAGTTTAGTTACCTGTTGGGGATCTGCATTGATTGTTTAGTGCCGTAATAAACTTTTAAAGTAAACAATTCTTTTGTAACCCCATAAAACTAATAACAGAACTATGAGCTTTCGATATTGTTTGAGCTGGTTCATGTTTCTAGACAATATTTCCCAATCAACATTATTGAAAACAACCCATTTTTAACCCTCAGTTATCAATCTCTTCAAACATGGAGAAGTTTCGTTATGCTCCTCGCCTATACAACGTCCACCTTTTACGTTAAATATATTATTATACTTATGGATAAAATACAAAAATATAGAAAAGTTAAGCACTTATTATAGCAAAACTAAAAAATAACATAAATTCTCCTGATAATCAACAAATTACCATAAACTAACAAAAAATAAAATAAAATTCTTTTTCATATAGGAAAGTATTATTTTCACTTATTACTATAAACTATATATATTTGGCTTTATCGGAAAATAATAAAGAAAACTCTTATATCTACCTTAGTCAGATCATTAGTTATCTGAATCAGTGCGATGTCCCATACAATTTGGGGTTAAAAACGCCAAAGGCCTAAAGCTATGATTATGACGCGACGCGGCAATATTTGATCTCCAGCCACTAAGAAAAGTCAACTTATTTGGTTGCGTTTTAAGAAACTGTCAACGCATTTTAAAAGAACGGGGTTAAAATTACCCTACCTTGTATACCGAAGGTTAAACAAATCACATACGTTTACGCGTTTACGCGTTGAGTTAGAATTTCCTTGGCCTTAGAAGGAACCCACAAATCGATTTTCGGACGCAGTCGAATCTGTCAATACAGTTCGCAGAAATGGTGCAGCTTCAAGTCAAGTATATATTATAAATTGTCTATATTGTATTGTCCTGTAAATGGATTCTGTCTGTTGGACAACAAAGATCATTATTATTATTATTATTATTATTATTATAAAGTTGAGCGTTTTAGCTTCCTCTAAGCAAAGATTTTTTAATATGTATAACAGACTCTTTGTGCTAATTATCTATAACTAACTATATGAACAAATTCGGGACTATTCACGAAACTGAGGTGAAATTTTAATAATTATTTATATAAGCTTTATGGAAATGTTGAATACAATGGAAGTTTATAGTGATATCTCCCTCTAATCAAAGATATACGGTAAGAACGAAGACCATCGAAGCTATTCGTGACAAAAAACTATAGCAATTATTGTAGTTATGAAGATGTTATTTATTTATATAGAATAAAAGCTAATAATGCTAACTCTTTCTAACCAACAGCTCGTGGTGACAAGGAAGACGCCACAACTATTCGAGAAGAGAAACAGTTGAAATTTGTCTAATTATTTACGTTAGTTTTATGGAAATATTGTACATAATATGAGTTGATAATGCTAACTCCTTCTAATCAACGATGTGCTGTGGCAAACAAGGCAATTGCAACTATTCCAGAAATTCGCAATTTTTGGGGAAATATTAATACAATATAATAATAGTTGATAGTGCCAATTCTAATTAACGGTATACAGCACTAATGAAGATAATCGGAATAGTTCGCTAGAAAAAACGACGGATTTCGTTTGAATGATGGAAATGTTATTAACAGGAACAGCTGTTTGTTTTGGTTA
The DNA here is from genome assembly GCA_038088585.1 of Chrysina gloriosa. Classification (NCBI taxonomy): domain Eukaryota; kingdom Metazoa; phylum Arthropoda; class Insecta; order Coleoptera; family Scarabaeidae; genus Chrysina; species Chrysina gloriosa. The sequence goes on from CM076091.1 coordinate 19,214,564, forward strand.
TGAATGGCAAGAATTACGCGGATAACGATAATTGTTATATACATAAATTGTAATGAATCGTCGGGGCTACAAACGCATTGTACATTTTAAGTTTTCTAGCTCGGATGAAAAGTAACACGACCCCCAGCTAATTTCAATTGTTATTGTTAATTTGGCTGATCATGAGTGGTTCAACTCGTTTACTGTTGTTATATTTAGTATTCGTAACACGTAGAGAATGTTACTGTATGGATGTGTCTCAGCAAAGTGGAAATGTTTAACCATCCATAATATTGCACGAAGGTAAACGCTTACGTTAGAAGATAATTTACTTGAGTTTCAGTGAAAATGTTACCAAAACCACCACTGAAGCTGATAATACAATCACTGGAGAAGCTAGTAACATAGTATCTCAACCGAGGCGCTCCAACCACCAAAGAAGTCTGTGTATACGATCTTCTGGACACTCTTGGATCAAGAAACTTTAAAACTTACAGATATTCTGAAAAATAGAAAAATTAATAAACTTCGGATTTTCCGGAACCTAGCTGGCTCTGTCTCGGGTGACCTTCCATCCTCTTAAACGGCTATGGGCACTTACATGTTAATATTCTCCTTAACCTCTCGATAATCCGAGGAGTTTAGCGAGATGCGGTAACGTATTCCAGAATACCTAAGGGTAGAAAAACTCAGTGACACAACAAAGCATTGGCTTCCTCTCTTTCTTTCAACTCTTTAGGTTGGGATATGTAATTGAAGTTTATAATCCACAAGTTGCAACTTGTCCCTGTATGGGTATTATACCTATATATCATGGAATTTGCATTCAGGACTTTCTGTACAAAATCTCGGACATCATACCTTAAGTCTTTGTGTATGTATTATGAAGTCTACACCTTGAAGTGTTTCTGCAGTTCAAAAGATATCAATTTCCACCTGAAATGTGATAAATTCGTTTCAGAATCCTAGAGAGCACAATAACACTTTAAGAAGAAGGAGACAAAACCTCTAGCATAAATTAAACTGTCATCACCAGTAATTTTAACGTCATACAATGAATTAATTTTGTTATAGATGTTTTTATTGTACTATTCACGTAGTAATCATATTGCTGTTGTGAAATGATTTAAGGCTAACACTAGAAAAAGTCTTAACAAAACGAATCACAAACATTTTAGACTCACTAACAAGTATGTCACGATTCTCCACACGTAAGCATGGAACGTGACGTACTCATTTGGATACAGACAAGAGATTTTAATATACCTACCTATAAGCTACTTTCCCTCAACCACATCATACTTTACTTTAACCTTAGCTCTCCTCAGGTCAAATCGGAGAACTCATTTCATTACTAATTTGCATTATTGTGGAACTACTGTGAGCATCGTTTTAGTTAATCTGTACTGTGTACTTCTGCTAGAGTTAATTGCAAAGCTCAACGTTGCACTACCACAATCAAGCCGATCGGATAAGTTAAATTATATTTACCAACTGACACGTCGTGTAGTTTTTAAGGAAACCGATTCGGTCTTGATGTAGTCTTTTGCCCGTCAAGACCGATGGGAATCCGTGGAGTAAGAGGTGAACGTTACGCTATGTCAAGAAGAGTAAGAAGTCCACGTCAAGGAAAAGGACGAGAAAAACGACGAAAAAGAAAAATCTACTCGCAATTAACTTAACACAGCTAAATTGGCGATAATTGTGGAATAAAATCACGGATTCCAATCAAGTTCAATCTAAGCAAAACGAGTAGAGTGCAAGGCGAACACGGTAAGGTGTAAGTGTAGTATAACAACTTAGGGGAGCGGTGGTAGCGGAGGAAACCGGAGCTGGAATACGTAACTTGCACACTGTACCTACTATCTGTTTGCTAGGTAGGCACCTATGTATGTTCAAACGTCATATACTCAAAGTATTGAAGGGGGTACGAAATGATAGGTTGTGCTCTATCGGAAGTTAAAACGCTGTTCGAATAATTTCACATAACTGGACCGGCAATCAGAATGTGTAAATTATTCCCGACCGTTTTGTGTGGGTCTGTGTTGGTGTGCGCGAGTATAATTTTCGATATCTCGTTGTACAAGACTGGATCACGGAATCGACTTATGCGATCAATTTTCGAAACCAATTATGCTACACACACATACACGAGCTTGCTTTCTTTCTCTCTCTTGCTCTCCGCCGAGCGCGCTGAGAGTACTTAGGTAAAACAGTTTCTAGTAAATTGTATATCTATTTAACGGCGGCAATTTCCTTAAAATTATGGGATTAAAACCAGAGACCGAACAGTTTACCGAACGGGTCATAGTTTTTAATATCCTCGGTGTCTGCGCTGCTCGTTTTTACCGCTGTAACCCTCCGTTTTCTCGAATTATTGTCGATATCATGCCCGTAAACTCGTTATATCTATATATAATAACTTCTCCGCGCCGAGTTTTCTTCTTTCATCTAATATCGTTTCTTTATCCGATAAATTGACTACCACAGCGTTACTATGAAATTGATAGGTTTACCTTACTAAATTTCATTCGCCTTCGCTAACATTGATTCTTACCATAAACTATTAGAAATGGATGTCGTAGTTTCCTATCGAATATAGGTACATCTACCAAAACTAAGTATCTACAAGTGTTATCACCATTTAAAAAATATCGCACGTTTTGATATTGTTCAAGACAAGTATAGATAAAAGAAGAGTCTGAATTCGTGTGGCAGGAAGAAATAAACGGGATGGTAACCTAAACCCATCATCATCATTATTAAGCATCTTAATGTTTGAGGGTTAAAATGATGACAAGAGAAAATACTAACACCAAAACAAATTATTGTAGGAACAAAGAAAGATTGCCTATTGGATATATGGCAGATAAACTAATAAGGTGGGCGGAATATTTCGGGGAGCCGTTGAATGGGGAATAGGAAGGCTAACAGCAAGCGGGAGAACAAGAAACACCGGATGAATCAGAAACTGACGATGAACAAATAATTGAAGATCCAACAAACCAAGAAGTAAGCGAAATAATAAGAGAATTAAAAAATAATAAGAGTGCCGGGAGAAACGGGATCCCAGCAGAAATTTTGAAAAATGGGGGAGAAAAGCTACAACACCTGGTGCTTAAAATATGGCGAGCAGAGGAAATGCCAAAAGTATTGGAATGAGGCCATTATTTACCTTGTGTTAAAAAAGGAGATAAAACATACTGCGAAAATTATAGAGGGATTGCATTATTGGATGTAGTCTACAAGATCCTGGCAAAGATCATACGTAGAAGACTGAAGGGATATGAGACTCAAGTACTAGGAGAATATCAGAGGGGATTTAGGTCAGACCAGATCTTTACGCTAAAAATGATACAAAATAATAGCTACGAACAAAATCGGGGTCTGCACATTGCTTTCATTGACTTTAAACAGGCGTATGATTCGATAACTGGCAGTAAACTTTACGAAACAATGAGTTATCTGAGGATACCAAAAACTAATACGGCTGGTCAAAATGACCTTAACAAACACGAGTAGTATAATTACAATTGGGGGTAACCTCTCAGACCAGTCCATAATTAAAACAAGACTAACAATAAGACAAGATGACCCACTGTCGACCGATTTATTTAACCTGGTTTTAGAAGCAATCATCAGAGGAGGTAAAACTCAAAGAAACGGACTCATCTTCCATTATAAAAAGAAGTGCGTCGCATACGCAAATGGCGTCGCCCTTTTAACTAGATCTAGGAGGGAGTTAGAGCATTCCAACATTTAGAGGAAGAAGCAAGGAGGTATGGATTGAGGGTGAACGAAGGAAAGACAAAATATATGGAAATGCATGCAGAAGTGACAAAGGAAAATAAAATTGTCAGGTTAAAGGCAGGACAAAAGGAGTACAACATCCAAAAAGTGGAGAAATTTACATACTTTGGAGTAACAGTGACAAGCAAGGCTCAAGAAGCAACGGAAATAGATAAAAGAATTTTAAAGGGAAGTAGAGCATCGGGGACCCTAACAATAATACTAAAATCAAGGAATGTATCAAGAACTACAAAGCTGCGGGCACATGAAACGGTAATAAGACCTGCTGAAACATGGGTAATGACCAAGCAAGAAGAGAACAAACTGGAAGCTTGGGAAAAGAAATCACTGAGAAAGATATTTGAGGAGTCAAAGCTGCTGAAGGCAAATGGAGGAAAAGAACAAATGCTGAGGTAATGAATATGTTCAAAAAACCAAGTATTGCAAACAAGATTCATCATTCAAGACACATCATTCGAATGCCAAAACAGACACTTGCGAAGAGGGTACTGTAGGCTTGGGAAGGTAGGAAGAAGAGAAAACGCCCAAGAAGGAGATGGCTGGAGGTGGTGAAAAGACATTGATTTGGAAGAGATCGGAATAAAGGACTGGAGGGACAGGACACAAGATCGAAGAGAGTGAAAAGAAAATTACTCTGAATCTAGAAGCTAGGGCCCTTCAAGGCCTGTATCGCTAACGTATATATATATATATATAATGTTTGGGAATGGGCAAGTATACCAAAATAAGCACGGAAGCCTTAGAAATAGTAATACCATATAAGTACCTATTAGGTAGATATACTTTCCTACCAACGCCGAAGAAATGACAAACTAGAAGAAAGAGAATAAAACAATCCTATAGAATTAAAAATAAGAAATTAAGCTGGAAGCTGTATAACTCAGCGATTACTAGTAAAGGGAAGACAACTTGCTACTTGGTATGGGTACATTTTCAGAATAAGACCTTTACTCTCTATGAACTGGTTGTATTGAATACAAAATACAACAGCAATAAAACAGCATTTGGTTTCCCAAATTGTGTTACTTAAATACATTTGTTTTATTACTCTGTGTTCCCAAACTTTTCGTCTGTTGTTCTATTAATGAGACAATTGAATTTTCTTCAGATACCTACATCAGAAAGACTGGTTGATACGGTTATTTCAATTTGTAACGTTGCAGATCGAAATAGCTCGGTAAACCAACAATTATACCATTGGCTGTCTGAATCTGTTCATCCTAAAAATGAATCTTTTTCCTTTGCTTCTTTCGCCTGATTAATAATTCGCCAAAATATATCAGTAACTTATCGTTGTTCTTCATCCTCGTCATTCCTATGTCCTCACCAACCTAGACGCGCGCGCGCACACACACACACACATACGTATATATACAGTGTATAAATAAAGTAAGGGATCATATTCAGTTTTTATCATCGCTGTGTCGAAGAAAAAAGCTTGGACACGTTAATTTAATTCTTTTCAGTTTATTACTCTGGGATTTTCTTCTGAGTTGAGCAATACCCCCCATGTGGTATTTAAAATTAGTACTTTGAGAGATATGGAGGGTTTGACGAAAATAATTAACCTTGAAATTCTCAGAAACGAAAACTAATAATTTATTTTATGAACGATTGAAACAAAATTAATTTCAATTGAATACATGTTCAAATTTCCACCCATTTCCTCGCATTTCTTGATCGATATTTCTGCACTCTAACTGTATTTTTCTCTCAGTTCTTTGACACCTCGAGGTTTTAAGTTATATACACGTGATTTTAAGTATCCACAAAGAAAACAATCAAATGGGATGAGATCAAAACATCTAGCCGGCCATTCCATTGGACCATGTCTTCCTATCTATCTATTAAGAAAGACTTAATCTAGGTATTCTCTAACATGAAATGAATAATGTGGTGGTACACCATAGTGTTGATACCACACATTAAAACTAGGTAAATTTGAGTTCTCGTAATTTGGAAATAATATCGCTAGAGTAGATAACCCATTTAATGAACCATTGAAAACTAGGGACTCAAAATATGATCCCTGGTAAAACCTCCAAAACGTTCCATGTTTGTGGATTCTATATATGGCTTTCTTGCATACAGTGGGGATTTACAGTAGCCCAGTATGTACAGTTTTGCCTGTGCCCTTTTCATAACAAAAGATCAGGTAGTTCACAAAATTTGGTTGATTACCAAGTTTATTATTCATCACTTCAGGTCACAATCACCTTCGTTTAGTTTATGAACTTACGTTATTTTGTAGGGAATGATATTTTCCTTTTCCTTTAAACATTAAAAACACTTTGATAACAAACGTTGTGATTTGTCGATATTCCTTTATATCATTTGTTCGGAGTATCTTCAATTTCTAATAAAATATCAAGTTCTCTATCACAATCCACAGTACCATCAAATCAGAATATTTCTCGTTAAGCAGACGAACTAACTTTTTCCACCATAGCCACCCATCATTAATACCATTGAAAGAAATGTCAATGACATCATTGGTTCCAGAAAAGTAAACTAAGAAAATTAAATTAACGTCCATAAAACCTGTAGGAAAAAATAATAAAATTGACGTGTACGAGCTTTTCTTCCAAACAAAAAAAAAAGTGAATATTATTCCTTACTTTATTTACACACTGTGTATCAGGATTACGCCAAATTATTCAATACTTATTTGTAATATACATATGTCGTTCGCAACGAGTTTATAAATAAAATATTAGCCACGCCTTGTGTACGGGTCAATTATTTAGAGTACGGCTGCTCGGTCTTAATTGTAATTGTCGGACGGACAGACCTTCGGTTTGGTCGTAGTGGCACTGGTTGTCTTTCGGCTCTCGTCGGTGACCCCTAACTGGTTTTGGGGGATCTTGATTGCCGATAAAATTACCACGTCGATGAACGCTCATTCGTTTCGTTGTCGTCGTAATTTTTCAAATACGACTTGTTTTGAAAGCGACGTCTCAAAATACCAGGATATAAATTGATATCGAGGTAAAAGATTTAAACAGATTGGCCGAGGCTTTCAGTCAATAGCTTAGGTGCGACATTCGAGATGGTACATAGTTTAATCTAAAGAACATTCAATAATGAGAGTACGGCACCAAACAAAACGTTTTTAGGCTGTCACACCAATCTGAATATCTCCACAAATAAACTATCATCTTCAGTGGAGAATCTTGAAGACTTTGCAAGGTGTACTTCATCAATTTATGGCCAACAATCTATCAACTGCGAAAGTATTGTAGCCCACACGTATGAACTGTGACGTGAAAGAAGTTTAATCGATGGGACGTCTCCTTTTTCTTTTCTGGATTTAAGAGTAGGGTTGAAGAGGACGTCCTATTATATATAATATCTTATTGTGCGCGAATTTATTAGTGAGGGGACTTTTAAATTCCAAGCAGGAGGCTTACAGCTCGTGAAAAATGGATACGTTACAAATCCATGGCTATAATTTAAGCTCTGTGACACGGTTTGCTAGTTGATATCATCTCGAGCACCCTTCCTACCCCTTTTCTCCAACTTAATGGCTCCGGTTGACATGCCGAGTTACTTTGTTAAATGGGTGCTCCCTTCCCTAAGTTGCATTCCTCAAGAAGCATCTTGCGAGGGCTGCTTTTTCTTCAACTTCCGATCGCACACTATGAAGACCAAGCATGCGGTAGGTGGCTGCACATCTCGCCCTCCACACGCTCTGTCACTGCCGAGCCCAACACGCCTTTTCTTGTTGAGCTGTAGTCACGTAAACATGGCTGTCTCTATTGACTCTCCCGCGAAGTGTTATTCGTTTCTTGCAGGAGCAAGGGCATACTGCACCGGAAATTCATCGAAGATTGAGTCGAGTGTATGGAGACAGCTTTATGAGCGCTTTATGAATCTATTGTGACAAATGATGAGACAGGGGTTCAATATGGCACGCCCGAAACGCAACGACAATCACAACGATGGATGCACACAAATTCTCCAAGGAAACCCAAAAATTCAAACAAACCTTCAACAACCGTAAAATTATGACAATTGTTTTTTGGGACCAAAAGATGCGTTGCTTGTGGAGTTTATGCAACTGGGGACAACAGTTACCGCAGATTCATATTGTGAAACTTTGCGACGCTTACGAAGAGCTATTCGAAACAAAACAAGATGCATGCTGACTTCTAGAATTGTTCTGATCCATGACAATGCCCGTCCTCACACTGCTCGTGTAATCCAACGGCTCCTTGAGCAATTTTAATGGGATATTTTCAAACACCCACCATATAGCCCCGACCTAGCGCCGAGTGACTACCAGCTTTTTCTTAATTGAAGAAGTGACTTGGGAGGCAGCGCTTCAAAACTGACCAGGAGCTCAAAGAAACTGTCACAACTCACTTCAAATCATTGGTGGCAACATTTTATGAAGAGGGTATTGCAAAACTTGTTTACAGATATGACAAATGCCTCCATCGTCACGGAGATTATGTAGAGAAGTAACCTTTATTGTACATTACTTTTGGTAATAAAATCAGTTTTTTTTATATTTCCTCTATAGCCTATCGGAGGTTGAAAAATAGCAACCCTCGTATAATAACAGGCGAAAATCGAAGTATATACTTATCGGTACATTTTATATACATGCCTTAGTATCATACGACTGGAACCCAAAAATCTTTTAAAATATTATGTTGATGATTGTATCATCTACCACTTTTCTCCAAATATTTAACAATTTTTACATTCTCTAGATAGATCCAAGTACCATTTTATGATAATAACTAATAACTAACATTTCTAAAACAAAATTTGTTCATAGTTTGTAAAACATTTACGAAATGTATTGATTATTAAAATGCTTGAAAAAGTGTAGCAATACCAAAGTAAATATGATGTTCACTTCTAACCCTGGAAACACGTTATGCATTATTGGAACTCGCATTCTGATTAAGCAATTTCAAAAGTTGTAGCTCTTAAAAGTTTTTTTTTTTTTTACATCTTAGCACTAAATGAATTTTGAATTGAAGTTCCCAATATCTCCTTGTAACTTTTAATTGAATCTTGACAAATTTCGTACATAAAGTAATCAACGATTATTATTGCAATCTATTTTCTTCCTAATCACTACTGAAATAGATATTTAGAACGTTGTATCGCATCAGATACCCGCTATAAACACACATACTGTGTGTGCCGCAGTGAAACGTAATTGTTCGGGCTATTAACTTGCAGGCATAAAGGAATAAAGATCCGATCGAAGGTATACATCGCCTATGGTTTCAAGAAAGTAATTTTATTATAATGAACCCTAGGAGGAAGTGAACGATCAGTCCGGGACAGGTGTCGCTAAATCGACTCGAGAACTGCAAAGGATCGAATAGAAAACTACATACGTACACCTACCTGTATAACAAATTGAACTTGACTTTAGTTATTTTCTTACAGCCAATAAATATAGATAAATGCATGCATGTACGTTATATATGATCTACTAACTAACAACTTCCTATTAAAAGTTATATCTATACTCATGCGAATGTATGTGACTACTCGTTTAGATTGATCAACGTTAATGATACAGCAAATTATATAATATCTTAATCGGCGGCAATTTATTTCGAATCAATAATAGCGTATGGTCGGTCGTTAAATATCATCAATTAAACTAGTTCAAATAATCGCCTTTTTTGTGTTGATAAAATTGTGAGAATTCCATCCGCGAAAAGATAATTTATTACATTGTTAGTGTCTAAAAATATATGCAACTAACATGGAAAGTTAAAGTTTTTCGATAAATTAATAGTGAAACGTACAGAAACTTACACAATGATAAGCTCGGGATACTGGTTAAACAATAGGAATACATTTTATTAATTCTGGAACGTATATGCAACCTTTAAAATAAACGAGCTAATAAGAATAGGTTTAAAATTACTCATTAGTTGAACTAGCTCGAATATAGTCTCGCTACTATTATAGCTTATTCCAAAAGGAGTCCTAAACCTACACTTTTATCAGCTATCGGCATTTAACTTTAGACTATACAAATTATATGCAACTATGCTTTTCCCTCCTATTCTTCCTTGCTACGTTTCAATGCGAAGATTATACTTCCTATTTAAATAAGTCCCTAACAATCATGATATCGTCAATGGTCGCTTACGGCTGCAGAGTCCCAGGAACTATCCTCTACTTCTTCAATGACGATATGGCAACATAGATCTGAATTCACATAAGCTGTATACTGAGGACTTCTTGTGGAATAAGATGTATTGAATCTATCTCCACCACCGCGTGGTTGATAACAAGTGGAAGACCTCTGCATGTTGCTTATAGCGATCTTATCTACCAGACGATAACGTCACTGCCAACAGTCCAACCACGTGAGTTCGGTAGTGGGAGACACATTTTGATGAATAAAATGATTTCAGATAAAAGAAACTCAGCTCATTGCCTTTCATTCAGTAAAATTGAAAAACTCATCAGATTATTTAATAATATGACAAAATGATATATATTCTATTTTCTTTGGTTACAGGCACTAGTGACGCGTGTGCAGCATGCGATGTGGTAAGTACCTTTTCATTTTGCATATTTATTGTTCTGTAAAAGTGAAAATAATTCTGGATACATGTCTCCATAACCTTAACTTGCTGCTGCAAACTTTTTGCTGTGATCGTTTTGCTAAATTCAGGCAGACTCCTGTAGCAGTCACGCTTCTCGGCTAACCCATCGTGGGAAAATGTGTAATTAAAGGACTACTTTCACTATTCGCCGACGCGTTTCGCAATTATACCGCTCATCAGTGCGATTTTGTGAGATGTCGTTTTCATTTCCAGATAGCACTATATCTGCTAGTACGTTTGATGTTTGTACATATGAGAATTCATTTAAGAAATTCCCCCAATATGTAGTTAAATGCGCATTTTTGCAGCTATTAATTTATAGTGCTTATCTGGAAATGAAAACTACTTCTCACAAAGTCGCACTGACGAGCGGTATAACCGCGAAACGCGTCTGCGAATGGTAAAAGTAGTTTTCTAATTACACAAATTCATAACTGTTGCAATAGATCGGAAGTATTCGACGAATTGTAAGATAAGCGAATTAAGAAACCTTGCAATCTGTTGTTCTCTTAAGATATTTTTGTTTCTAGCGTGTAGCGGCAATTTGTCTCTTAAAAACCCCGTTAATTAACATAAATTATATCTTAGATATAAACGGTGCTTGGGCATTACATTTTTTTCATTTATTTGGAGTGATCCTTCCTAATTAAGTTATCAATTGCGACTTTCGTCCACAGAATAAAGGGGAAAATGTTCTTAACGTATTACTTTCTGCTAAATGCTTTGAAGTTGGCGTTAAGTTGGCGTCGTAATCTTTCATCCAGCCGATGGAAATTCGTAGTGCGTACTTATATGTAGGTCCAACCCCGTGCCCTCCATGGGGTGGAATGGAACCTATTAGTATTATAGATGTGTATGAACTTATCTTCGGTGTTAAGTATGTTACGTGTATTTTGGTTTATACTTACGTTGCTTTTTGGTACACATGTTTGGCACATTTCTTTTATTTGTAAATTTGATGTTTCTTTTTGCTTGACTTATATATCAATAACGATAATTATTTTCTTTTCTTTTTTAACCTTCACCCCTTGACCTTGCCCAGAGAAGCACTTCCAACGTGTCGCAAATATTTCCAAGTGGACTTAGTTGGATGATTCAACAATATCCCATAGGCCTGCAGGCTGATCCCCAAATCCCCGCGCTTTGTTTATTTGTAATTTAGTTTTATGTTTATCTTACAAGATTTTTAAGGTAGGTATTACACAGTTACAACAGGTAAGTGCCTGTACAGTATTAGAATATTTATATGTGGATGTGATTGGTGTCTAATTTTGGAGGCCTTGGATTCCGCGGGGCAGCACAGCTCACAATATACTGCCCCATATTATTAGCTCGCTTCTGTATTTACTACTGTAGATAAGCAGGCTGATTTTCTAGCTTATAATTACACTGGTAAACAACGCTCTTGTTACTTGGATGCTCAGTACCATTTCTTATGTATCTTTCGGTGCTTTTTCTGATTCCGTCGTGAGGAATTGTCCACCAGGCATCAGCTTTCCGCAATTGCGAGAAAACCATTATGTAAAAAACAATGGTCACCAAGAAGACAGCTCGTTCCGGGAACAAAAACGTCGTCAGTCAGCCCCTGGTGGATCCCCAAAGAGCCTACCTACCGGATCTACACATTAATCTCGGATTGATAAAAATCTGTTAGAGGAATAGATAGATATAGCGACGGTTTTAGGTTTCTAAAAAACAAATTTCTACAGGTTAGTGACGCAAAAATCAAGGCCTATTTGTTGGCCCTCCAATTTGGGAATTCGATGCCATCTTCAATGAGCAAGAAATACTAGAATGGGAGTCATTCAAGAAAAATTGGAAATAACAAGGCGGACAACTATAAGGACCTTGTGGGAGAATTACTTCAGAACTTTAAAGTTCTTGGTTGCAGTACACTATATCACTAAAGATATCTTTTCTACATTCACATTTAGATTGTTTCCCGAAAAAACTTAGTGACGTCAGCGAAGAGTACGGTGAGCAATCCGTCATGGTATCGCGCTATCTAGGCAAGTCGGGCGCAATCATGCTTATCGACTACTGTTGGATATTAGAAAGAGATATTCCTGCTGCAAAATACAGAAGAAAATCATGTCAAAATGCCTAAACTGCCATTAATATAACAATTTAGTATTGTGAAAAATACACGTTCTTCAAAGTTTTAAACGCGTGCGACGCAAAAATTATTCCTGATACAAATTTGGAAAACAGATGTGAAAAATATTATGATAGGGTCATTTGATCAAAGAAACACGTAAAAAGTGAAATTTTGTTTACCAGTGTTATTATTCTCTAGAGCGTCCATAAAATTTATAATGTCAAAATTGTTTTCTTGTACGAAATTCTTTGTAATTAAAGACATAAATATATATTAATTTAACACACTTTGCAAAAATATGAACCGATATTTGGTTAAGACATGGTAACGAAGAAGTATGTAGTCTTCAAGATTGGCCGTTTCGGCAGTGGGTTCGCTCCCCATCACCTACAAAAATCCACTGTTTGCAAAATCTCTTAGAAACTAAACACTGGACAGTCAGAGAGGATTAAAGCGAACTCCTACCGACCGCAGAAGAAGAGGTAAACAGGAAAGTAGTGGAGAAAAGAGATAAAAGACACAATGGAAGAGAGCAATGGCAAACAATAGAATGGATGGACCGTAACCATTGGAAATTGGGACGCGATAAAAGATTACAACTTTAATAAAGTCGTTTCATATACTATTATTATTGTTATTATTATTAATAATTGAATGAGCAAAAAGCAAATTAAATAAACTAGGCTGGGTAAATATGCGGTATGATGAGTTATCTGTCCTTTTACAATGTAATATTATTATTGGTAATCGCCAACTATTTCAGGCTGAACGTCTTTTTCTGTTATGCAAACCGTTAGCTATAAGGATTGTGAAAAATGGGCAAAAATTCGGATATCAAAATAATCCACAAAATGAGATTCGCCTTTCCTCAAAACTTCTAAGGGGGCGGCGATATTTGGAAGTTTTAACAAACATTGTGGCCTCCGTTCTACTCACTGGATATGAATTTGACCGACGGCTCTTCTGTACTTGACGTCTTTGCCGAAAACTATGCAATTTCCACTAGCATATTTTCCTCACTTATCGTTATTTACGTTTTGCAATGCTGACTTTTCGGCACTAGTTCTAATGACATAATCGATAGCAATCACTGAAGCCTCTGCTTCCCCTCTCATCCGGGAGCCCGACCAAACATCCTAACCTAGCCGTCAAGTCCGACTGTACGAGTTAGTTAACAAGTGAGTGGTAAATAATTATTCGCACGGAAAGTACGGCGAAACGTTACCGATGCATAAACCACAAATTTGCGTGTTAAACCTTCGACCTACGTATACGTATGTGTGTGTGGTATATATACGCGAGTGTGGTCGTGTCTGGTTGAGGGCAAGGTACCGAAGTGAAACACCGGGCGCACGGAGGGACGTGTCGTAGGAAGTGGAACGTTTATCAATTTACCCCGGCACTAAAACGAGTAAATTATTTCTTGAAATTACGACCGACTTCGCCGTTTCCTTATCAATCTTAATAGCGCCACAATACAAACATGCATTTCAAAGGAAACCCTTCTCCGTAGTTACACGATTCTTTTCCGTTGCTTCCTCGCTTTCCATCGGATTATCTATCCGTTGGTTAAACAGAAAACGCGGAATTATGGACGGCGCGGCGTATAGATTTCCACAAATTACAACCTAGGAGAGCATTATGTTGGAAATTAATGCGCGTAATAATAAGCTGAAATTCGGTAATATTATATGATAAACGACGAAATTATGTGTATCCTAAGCAAGCTGTTACGCTAAACGCGAACTGATAATGCGTATAATGTTAGTAAATTATAGTGGTGGACAATTAAATTAGCGCTGTCGGTAGGTTTTTCTGACATAAGGTGTGTTTACTGTAGAAATCATAACAGAATGTCATACAAGATAGTGTCTATGTTATGAAAAATTATTGTAATAAACTGTATTTACGAACATTGTTGGACTCAGAACATATAATTTGGGGAAATTAAATGAATTTGCTACAGAAAGCGCGAACAAAATATCCTGGAACTGTTAGATGTCTTTTAACATTCGTTGTTAGTTAAACCTAAAAGTGCTTGGATGCGAAACAGCCAAGAAAAAAAAGCCAACCAATTTGTAAATCGCTAACAAACTCGGTAATATACAAAAATATCTCAGACTCAGCTTAATACGAAAATAGCAGTTGTGTAGTTGGTAGATACAAGGTAACAGATTAATGTAGAACTTAGAAAGGAAATAAAATAAGAATATAACCTTAGCTCATTGCTATGTGCATTGGTAGTAGATGACGTCTAAACTGGACAAATATGCGGTATGATGAGTCATCTGTCCTTGTCACAATGTAATATTATATTACATACGACAAAGGACAGATGACTCATCGTACCGCATATTCGCCCAGTCTAATTGACGTCATAGAACATATTAAATAAAATAGCCATAAGACAAGCTCCAATGAAACTAAACGCGTAGAAAGGAAATTAACAACAATAAATAGATACCAAAAAGTAATATTATTAATCCTGTGCAATATTAATTTCTTAACGAGTGACTAGCGTGTTACTAGCTTTTAAAGCTTTTGTTAAAAATGAAAATAATAAAAAGGAAAGTTAGAAACGTGAGCAATACAGCTATAGTGCGGAAAACCCACCTCGTTGGTAATAACGATGGAGATCTAGGCCGTGCTAACCCAATGAAAACGGCGACGGTTAAAGGTCGCGAATTTAGTAACAAGGCGCCACTCTCCAATTATATAACTCGATCACGTCTATGTGACTGGAGTCAGAGAGACCCTCCAGCTTCCATAGTATGTTCTGGATCTTTATCCTATCGTGAAGCGACCAGCAAAAGTACTCGAAAACTATTTAAAAATAACATTAAAAATAAAGTGAATTGAGGCGAGAGATTGACGTTTAACAGCACTTTATTGTCACCTGAGGTGTATCTAATAAAAACAATTAAACTAGTTCGTTACCTGGTTTACACGCTTTACAGCTTTAGCTGAACGTAATTAAAAACAAGCATACATTCAAAAGTAGAAGTAGTTGTAATTTCCCCCTTAAACTACTAAAAGAATTAAATATAGTACTAAATAGTCAACGTAACGAAAAACCTTTTACCTGAAAACCAATCTGAACCCCCTCTCCCCTAAAAATACTAAAATAATTAATTTAAGTATACAAAAGAAAGTCGCTGTTAACTCGCATAATTTCCTAACTCTAAATTAACTACAAGATTTTGGAGAATTTTTCCCAAAAACTCAACGATACAAAAATATAAATAAATCAAATAAAAGCGGGACTTAGCGGAACGTTATTTCCTGTTGTCGACGTCCGTATGGTGTGGTATTCGCTATCGTACCGGAAACTGTCCAAGGTGGCGGGTTTTCTCGCACTTCATGAAAAGATGTCGGGAGACCAGCTTCTAGCTCTTACAATAGTTCTCAGATGTTCTCGAAAATATATCTTAGGATATACTAGGTGTCCTAGCTTACACTAGTTATGCCAGCCTATACTAATACCATACAACAACGTGAAAGGTACGATAACGACATTGTAATTAACAAAAACAGGAAGACTCACCTCCAGTTGAGGGAAAAGCAACACTTGGGGAAACGAAACTTCTAAATGCACTCAACGATACAATACACTTCCCATCGTGGAACTTCCGTGTATATGCTCGACAACGAGATTTACAAGCGAAAAGGGAATAAACTCGTCACGGAAACCGATCTGTTCCAGCTCAACATCAGAAGCTGAATGTTTTACCAGCGTGTTCAAGATTCGCCCGATTTATCGAAAACTTACGAAAACTATCCGTCAAACATTGAAGCGAGAGATGCCACAAGTAATGATACAGAAAACTAACAACTGGCCGTAGCAAAGGCAAGGCAACTAAATCAGGTTGAGGATTTAACCCACTCTCCTCAGATGCCCAACTCATACCACGGGAAACATTTGGCTGTTTGGATTCGATTGTACAAGCATTGCTGGAATGTGTGATGCTGTATATCGGGTGACCTGACTTTCCTTAGTCAGAACAGGAAGACTCACACTGATAAAATACTATTTTACAGCAAGATTAGTTATTTATGGCCCCTAATAGTATTGAGTATGCAGGCTGTAACAACGTGGGTAATATTTCTTCTCCTTTGCTAGTAGTCCGGAAATTCCGAGCGTTAAGGGACGATGACCATGACATCGAAAAGCCTAACCGGAGGAATCAATACACTCCAGGAAACTACGGTAACGTCGGCAGTGTCCGTCTCTGCGGATTTTTAATCTTTGATGAAGACCTGGGAACTCGATGCTTGTCGGAAGATGTTTCCGAACATTGTTAAGCATGGAGATCGAACCTGCCTAAACGTTCGAGGATAAAAGCTGACGAGGCTATCCAGAGGGTGAGAAAAGTGTTAAGAAACGGCGAAAATGCGAGCAGTATCTTTCCCAGAAGAAGACATATAGCCCTTTTAATTAAGAAGGGAGGACTAAGCAGATTATGGTTACTTTATAGAAAACCTATGATAGGTGGAAGTAATTGAAATACACCGCTGAACCACCCATTTCAAATTACGATAAGTTACAAATATGGAGTAATAGTGAGTCAAAAGGGTAGAATAGAGAATGAACTCAGGCGGAAGGGGACGAGAAGGGGAGGGGGATATGAACGACGCAAGAAGGCCATTGAGAGCAAAAACAAACCAGACCTGGTTTACGAAAATTCAGTCTCTCCGGAAGACTAAGCTTCTAATAGCAATGCCTTATCATGTTTCTAGCCGAACTAATGATACCATCAGGTTATATCTGCATAGATCAACTGGAGATAAATAATGAATAGTGAAGCACACAAGTTCTGCGGAATTTGAATCTCGAATTTCGCAGAAGTCGTATAGATTGACTATTTCTATGCAAGGCCTTTTAGCGACCCCAAAATTTGATATTATGCATCCAACTAAAATCTATTAATTTTTTTAGACCATAATATGAGAAATCATTAAATAAAGCAGATCACAAAAAGGAAATGTTAAACTTTTTCGGAAATAAAATCATGAGTCGAAAGGATATCATTTCAAATTTGGACTATACCAGTAAAAACAACCGGCAATCGCGATTGTTCTCTGCGAAGATAGCCCTCTAATGCTTTCATGTCTGATTAACATGAAGAGAATGTAAGCACAGGTACATAATTGTAAACTAAAGTTTAACTAATGGTAAGTGCAGTTAATTGCTTTCCTTCATAAGCAGGTGCGCAAACAATACAAAGCAACATATCGAAAAGCAACCAAAAAGTAACAATGTTTTAAGGATAGGGGCTGTTCGTTACGGTAGCAAGTAGATGTGCAATAGATTAGACTTCGGTGTGTTAATTAATAATTACTCCTAGTACTAAGAAAGTTACGTAGGGTTATTGTTTAGAAAAATTTGTAATTATGTACATCCTGATCTGAAGATATCCAGATATTATCATGTTATTTAAAATATTCCTTTTCCCATTGAATTTGGTCAACGTAATGAACGTTCTTGCCTTGGTTGGTTTGGTAATTTGACTTCAAATCATAATGAAATATTTGGTATTTTGTTTGAACAAGAACAACGTTGCAATTAATTAAGACCTCGAATAATAGTAGATAGCCTAATCGGTTTCGATGTATACTACTTTGCCCAAAGAGAATTTAAATAAAATTCATAGGAATACCATATAGATAGTAATGTAATTATTAGTATCACTACTCGTTCACTAAATTTTTTTAAATATTTCGTAGGTCTTAACGATAATCAACAGTTCATTGGTGAAGTGCGAGTGGTACAAGCCGAAACTACACTAACATTTATATTTAAAGAAAATATTTAATACTTTCCACAAAAGCTACATACTTTTGTTTATTTCTCGACATCATCTCCGTAATGTTGAGATATTTATCCCATCGTGACACTGGTCTCAACATCCCCTCCCGGTATTGCTACTTGTCTAGTTAATTGTAGTGGTTTACAATGGTGTTTTGCGTTTCCTAATAAGTAAACCGTTTCTCCGACAAAAAAATTCTTGTAAGGTCCTTATACATGAAAATCTGAGGGGGCTAAATTTAAACTATACGGACGATGTCGCAGAACCTCCTAATTTTGCTGCGTCAACATCGGTTTGGTTTGATTTGACGTGTAAGGTCTTGCCTCATCGTGGAAAGTTGAAGTTTTTTGCCATAAACACCTAGTAATCTGCTATGAATTTCGCTGTGACTAAGTCCTTCAGCTTGCAAAAATCTCATTATTCCACGCACCTCACAGTTCAAATACTCTCTGGTTATACACGCCATGTTTGTTTACTTCGCGCAAACTAAATTTAGTTGCGAACTAAGCAACATTCTACACTCTACTACTACACTATTAAGTCAGTCATGCACTTTGCACGTCCACAGTTTATATAACGGTCGTCTGTACCTTTATTATTGAATACCCCTCGTATAGGAGGAAATGCCATAAGGAAACAGAATCAGTTTAGTTGTACCTTTAATTATTAAACCAATGGCATTTTACTTATTATCTATACACATTGGGCAACTATACCATAGAAGTTTCCTCAGTTCGCACTTTTATTAAAAATCCTAAATATGTTTTCCAACATGTGAGATGTACGTTCAGCCTTGTATACGAGAACAATTCGTAAAATAAGCTTCGTTTGGTTATTAAGAAAAACGCCAATCCATGAAGAGGTTTTAATTGTATGTAATTAAAGCTACTAGTTTCAGCTTTTTTCTACGTACTTGCCATCAAGATTGAGACATTTGCCACAGCATGAGCCAGTTTTTTTAGTGCTCTCTACATAGGATTCTGCTGGCCGTGAATTAAGCCATGCTGTAACACTGCAATTTGAGGTGAAAAAGCACTCAGTTCCGTTATTGTGAATTACCGATTTTCACGAATTTTCACTTCAACATTACCCAAAACTTCGTCCGCAACAACAGTTCCGCTTCCACTGCGTTCAACATCGTGGCCACTAGTTCGTCCTTCTCGAAACATCTCGAAACGTCTCCTAATCAGACTGTCACTCATGACATTTCCATCATAAACAGAACAAAGTTCACGATGAATCTCAGCAGCCTTCATGTCCTTTGCACTCAGAAATCGGATAACAGTACCTAGTTCAAAGTCGGCGGCATTTTCCATTGCGGCAGCTATTTTAAACGACCAAAATAGCACGAAATAATATCCAAACGATTCTCTCACTAACGCTACCAGACTCAGATTGAACCAAACTAGACCGCAGCGCCGCCGCGATCCGCACTCCTCCGCTCAGTCGGCAAAAACGAAACTTACTTTACGAACCGCCCTCGTAGATCAATTTTCTGCAAAATATAGTAATAAAAATAAAACCTTTATTTGTCATCGGAATAAATTAGTAAGCAGATTTATGAAAATTGGAGACGTTTTGAAATAAAAGGCGGATGTAATGGGTATCCTCCAATCAAGTAGAATAGCCGTTCATTCAACACACAAAGCTATTTTCAGAAACTGGTTTCCAATAAATCGCTACATTAGTAGAAAATTAGCCTAACCTGACTTATTACAGTTCTAAGATTTTGCTATCAACCTTTATTGCACTATATCAGTGTTCCCAACTAGAAAATTCTATGATCAGATAGGTGGACACTTCCAGTTACAAGCGCACCTCATTTACCTAGTGGTTGGGATCGTGTGAACATCGAGTACAATTGCAATGAAAAGATCACGGATCACTAGGTAAAAGAAATGCGCTGTGGAAACTTACATTTTACCAGTGCATACTTAACCTTGAAATGCGTTCCTATATTTGACGCACTGTACATCAAAAATACAGTGCGTCAAATAGTAATGAACCCATGCGAAGAAATAATGGAGATTACGTGCAGTAACAACTTAAACTATTTTGTTTGTTTGTTCCGGTATATCAATTTCGCGCAAATATTTATACCGTAACACAATTCATATAGAATTACTACGTCACATGATATAAATTTCAGGTCGCGACAAATTCCACTACCGCTCCACATTAAATCGCAATTATACCCGGCCTCTGCACGTAGATCCGCCGCGTCGATTTTAATTGCTTCCCATTAAAGTGCGTACTTAAGTCTGCGATTAAAATTCAATATGGTAATTCGTGTGATACAGGTCGGTTCCCTCGAAAAAGAGCGCAGGAGAAATAAAACACGGAAGGGTATATAAAGGACATGGGATAGTAACAAATAAAAATGATCTAAACCTAGTAATAATAATTTATCGTAATTAATTTTCTCTTCTCCCCGCTTCCCCTTTCCCTTTCTAAACGAAAACGGTAGAATACGTAACTTTAAAAACGCGATTATTAATAAAAGCAATTAGGTAATTTTAAGATCGGTTGTATTTAATGGCACACAGTCACGAAAACTGACCAATTATAGATTTAAATATACTAGTTTGAAAAAAAGTTTTATTAAACTGTATTATAAAAAATATCTATCCGTGGCTAGATATATTTTATTTTCATTGACTTAACGTGTTTACTAATGCTGGTGTGCAAACTATGTAATTTACAGTACATTTTAAGTTAGTTATACTTCACATTTTTATTTTTAAAAAGTAAAGAAGGAGCAGACTTAAAGTTACATTTAAAAATGGATTATGAAACTGCGAGCAGAATCGAACTGTTACTTTGTGTTTGAGTGGTTTCATATTTGCACCAAAACTTAAAACTGGTTGGGCCTTTGATATAGCGCATTTTTTCCGATTAATATCAGCACTGCAACACAGCGTACATAAAAACCACATTACAAAAACCACATGCTCAAATTCAGATAGTAAGTTCTACAATCTTATGGTCTTCAATTTGGGGTATCATAGCTAAAACAGACTAACAGGTTTGAAACACCCTCCCCATAAACCCACTTCACACCTCGAGAGACCTGGCAAGTTTCGATTGTTTAATCCTTCTCGCCATATGCAGAGTTCTATCTCATGTGACCTGACTTTCCCTAACTACACGTAAAACAGAAGTACTCAGACTGCAAGATGCTGTTTAAAGGAATCTATGCGCTCACAGGATTAAGCATTCATATTGTCACAATGTAGGCAATATTCCTCTCCGAATACTTATAGCCCTTTCCAAGGGCTTGAGAATTGTCCCCTAACATTGCTTAGTGTAAGCCTTTAGTGTCCGTCCAAGCCTTTGAGCACAAAGACTGAGAAACTTCATAGAGGAAGGAATGGACTCAAATCGATCTGTAGACATCTGGCAACTTAAGACAAGATGTGCCTGAACGTTGCTAAGCGTAGTGGTCGAACGTAGGCTTAGAGCGTGTGTCCAAGTCCTCGAGCACCAAGGTCGAGAAGCCTAACTAGTGGGAGGAACAGTCTCCAGGGAAACAGTGACAATGTGGACAACACCCTTTGCCGAAATTTTATAGTCTTAGCTAGAGGTTTGGAAATTCGAAGGATGATGTGCCCTAACATTGTTAAACATGGAGGTTGAACGCAAATCTCAAACTTATGTCTTAATTCTCAAGGATTAAGACTAAGGAGCCTAGCCAAAGGAAGGAGTTGTGCCGGTGTGGGGAGTGATCCTCCCCGATAAGTTAAACCCTTAAAAATCTTGGTATTCAAAAAAGCTAAATAGCCTAGTCCAGGAAGGAAATAACTTTACTTCAAGAACGTTGGCAGTGTCCCTCCCCATACAACCCTTAGGTTTAAGAATTCGGGGCTAATAAAAGATGAGACTTACAAAAGGAACTGTAAAAGATTGATGTAATTGAGAAGCACGCATTGCCCAATGAACCATTTCAAATGTACTGTTTAACTAATAGTATTGAAACATCTGTTAAAACTATAGTGCGCACACATTCATCGATTGCCCAGTTTAATACCTGTTTATTCATGTGAACGTGCTTTCCTCTTGCATTTGAGAAATTAATAGGTTACAGTTCCACGAGTGAATAGTTTTGAGTAGAAAAGTCGATAGTAGATTATAGAATAGTACCCTCCTTTTCATCATTCTCTTTCTATTGATATATTTTTGTCTCTACTTTACTTAGTAGTTTTCCTTATATTTGCAAAGTTTCCTTATTTTAATTGCACTTACTCTTACAACATACTTTTTTTTTTTCCTTGTTCTTTTCCCGATTTAATTCTACAAAATATCAATATTTTTGTACTGTTGGTTTCTTATATAACCTTTGTAATCACATATTTTTTGTTTACCGTTGGTCTTGTCTTGTTTGTTTTAAAGTCGTCACGACAGACCCCGTTGACGCAGAAAAGTGTCCCTGTGCAAATCCTTATTCTTATTTACTATATAATGAATTGCTCTTGCTGTAATTTGGTAATAAGTAGGGATGACCCCTCAATTAATTGTAATGTTTGTAACAAGATTTTTAAAGCTACTTGTACTGAGGCTACTAGATCAGATTTAAAAAGATTTGGTTCGTCTACTGGTATATTTTGGTCTTGCAAGAATTGTAGGGATCTTGATTTGCGGTCCCTAATTTTAACATTGCAAGAAGATATAAAAAACTTAAAATCGACAACCACGGCTCCTGTTGCTTCAACCACTGAATCCCTAATTAAAACCGAAGAAATCATTCAGGAAGTTCTTGAGCGTAAACGTCGACGAAAGAATATTATTATTTACGGAATTTCCGAACTGAAGTCTAGTTCCAAAGATGAGCGGATGGCTGCTGATACATCGGTTGTGCGTGAGGTGTTTAACTACATAGGTGCTGGTGTTACGGAAGACATGAAGCTAGTTAGACTAAGTAAATTTGATCCCACTAAGCCTGTTTCTAAGAGACCTATCAAGATTTCTTTTTCATCAGCGGCTGTTGTTCCTAGCCTTCTCAAAAAATCCAAGCTCCTAAAAGACTGTGTCGAACATCCGGGAATATTTATTTCTGCTGATCGGACTCCCTTTCAACAAAAGTTGTTTAATGTGGTCAAAGCTGAACTCACGGAGCGAAGATCTAATGGGGAGGATAATCTTAGAATTAGATATATAAATGGAATACCAAAAATCGTCTCGTCGGAAAACTAACACAGCCCAACAGAGTCTCACACTTGGGGCTATATTATCAGAATGTTCGAGGGCTACGTACAAAATCCCACCATGTTCTTAATGCTACCTATTCTTCTCCATTTGACATCATACTTTTAACTGAAACTTGGCTCTCTGATTCTTTTTCAACAATGAACTTTTTCCAATGGACTACAATGTGTTTAGATGTGATCGTGATCCCCGTACCACCGGTAGATCACTGGGTGGTGGAGTAGTTGCTGCTATCTCAAGTTCTCTTGCTTGTTCTTATGTAGACGCCACAATGTTTAAAGAGCTTGTACCTCTTATCGATTTATTGATTTTGAACATTATCTTGAATCTTGCACATATTTATATTATTCTTCTCTATATACCTCCAGATCTTGACGTATCTTTATTTGAAGAATTCTTTGAATTACTAGAGATATTTGTCTCAGACAAATCTGTACTGTTAATAGGCGACTTTAATTTACCAAACTTTATTGACCCTACGATCATTGATCCTAAACTAAATTCTCTTCTACTATTTCAAACATCCCTAAATCTTACACAATTCAATCACATTTTAAATGATAATGGTCGGATGCTTGATTTGATTTTGTCTAATTGTGATTATTTGTTTAAAATTGAACATGATTCGGTTCCACTGGTTTTGGAGGATTTACATCATCCAGCCTTGAGTATGTCTTTCACTTTTATGCCAACGTGTACATCTCTACCCTTTCCTTCCAATGTAAACAAAAGATATAATTTCTACAAGGCAAATTATAATAAACTTTATTCGGATTTGTTGCTTGTTGATTGGTCTTTTTGCATAACTATACTGATATAAATGAACTAGTTTATGAATTCTATGTAAAACTATTCAAAATCCTCGAGCTGTCTGTGCCTTTGACGGCAGCTGAAAATACTTCGAGGTATCCTTTATGGTTTACGGCAGATATAAAGAACGAATTATCAATAAAGAAATACTATTATAGAAAATGGAAAACAACTGGTAGCATGCATTTTAGGCGTGAGTTTCAGAGGCTACGGAAATCCGTCAAGACTAAGATCTCCACAGCTTACCATATCTACAATCAAAATATACAACATAGATTATCGCTTGACCCCCGTTCCTTCTGGAATTACATTAGATCGAAGAAATGTTCGAGTAGAATTCCTAGCAAACCTTGTGATTCTAACCAAGAATATAATACACCGGAAAGCATTGTAGATGCTTTCGCGTCTGTTTTCTCGGATGCCTTTTTGCAGAGTGACACAATTAATGGTTTATCTGACGTGCCATCTAACCATCCATTGGTGCACATGCGCTCCATCACCACTGACGATGTAATACGCCATATTAAGAGACTGAAAAATAAATTCTCTGCTGGTCATGACAACATACCTTGTTTTGTGGTGAGAGATTGTGCCTCGATTTTTGCTGAACCGTTATGCGTGATTTTCAACAAAGCTTTGCACACGTGCGTCTTTCCAGATGCCTGGAAGATAGCAAGAATTTGTCCGGTGTTTAAGAGAGGTGATGCCAGCAATCCTAAAACTACCGTCCCATCGCAATTATATCTGCATTTGCGAAGGTATTCGAGTCGTTGATTTATGAACAAGTCGCATTTCTCACTAAATCCTCTATGTCCTTCTGTCAGCATGGATTTACCTCACGTAGATCAACCGTCACCAATTTGTGCACTATATCGCAGGTTATAGCTGAGACATTGGATTTGGGTGGGCAACTGGACGTAATATATACTGACTTCTCTAGAGCTTTTGACAGTATTGACCACAAAATATTACTTCACAAACTAAGCTCGTTTAACTTCGATAACGCATTGTTAGCCTTGTTTGAATCATACCTAACAAACCGCCAGAATTACATTTATTACAATGGATTCAAATCTAAATATTACGTATCAGCCTCAGGAGTCTCTCAAGGTTTGAACCTTGGTCCACTTTTGTTTAACCTGTTCATAAATGATCTCATTATATCGATTCAATGTCCTGTCTTGGCTTACGCCGACGATCTCAAAATCTATCATAACATACTTTCTTATTCGGATGTTGATCTTCTACAGCAAAATTTAAACTTAATTTTTTCTTGGTGTTCTGATAGCAAGCTCACTCTAAATATCGAAAAATGTTGCTTCGTTAGATATACTAGGAAATTAAGCATAATAAACTCAGCTTACCATATCGACAATATACCTATCTCTTGCTTGTCATCCGTCAGAGATTTGGGTGTCACTTTTGATTCGGCGTTGACATTTTCTGAGCATATATCTGCCGTTACTGTTTCTACCTATAAAACACTGGGTTTCATTATTCGAACATGTAAAGATTTTACCAATTTGAATACAATATGTTCACTCTTCTACGCTCTGGTTATCAGCAGATTGGAATATGCGTCTACGGTCTGGTTTCCGATATACAGTGTTCATTCCAAAGCAATAGAACGAATACAGAGACGATTTTTGAAGTATCTGTCGTACAAGCAGGACGGTTTTTACCCGATTCAAAATACTGATTATAATGATCTATTAGAGAGACACGGTTTTCAATCACTGGCTCAGCGTAGAATCCACATCAGTGCCTCCTTTATGGTGAATTTGATTTATGGTAAGCTGGATGCCCCGGAATTACTGTCAAAGGTCAACTTTCTGGTGCCACGCCTTGAATCAAGATCGGGTGACTTAATCATGGTTCCTACGCCAAGAACAAATATTCTTCTGAAAGCTCCTTTATTTCATTCCGCTAAGAACTTCAATATTCAATATACATAATCCTGTAATCTCTGTTTTGAGATGTTTTATTTTTTCATTGTATTCTATTTTTCATATTGATTTGTAATTGATACTATCACCACCTTATTATACATTATATTTTTGCACTGTATTAATTTTCCGTATTATCCGTATTATCCATATTTCTTTTTTGTATTGCCCCTTGTTGGATTTATTCTGTTGGGTAATGAATAAATATTATTATTATTATTATTATTATTATTATTATTATTATTATCAGCGACGTGACCATTCAAAGATTGCATACATTCAGTTCAGTTTAGTTCAAAATGCATCAGTTCTCTCTTCTCTCTTTTTCCTTCTAGTTTAGTTTAGTAAGGAGAGCTCGAAAGAACAAAACACTTAAGAACTCATATTATTAACTTTCTTGAGTCGACGAATCCGTCCGGGAATGCTATCCTTAACCCACCTACTGCTAAAGAAATCGCACCAATACTATACTACTATGGACCGGACCGACATCTCCTCCTATTGCATCACAGAGACGTACGAAGAGAGTCGTGCCAAACTCCTGTAGTGGCGATTATTCCATCTTTCAGATCCTTTGTTAATACAACTTAGTAAATATAATTCATCTATATGGTTTAGGATTAGCAAGGTTTGGCTTCTTCTATTATTTTTTTTTCGAGTAGACGTCGCTAGATCTCTTTCTTTCTTTCATATTAAGAGGATTGTTTTTATTTTATTTGTTTAAAATAGCAATACATACTATTCTTCATTGCCATTCTCCCGTTATTATTATGGCCCCTCACAAACGTCTTCGTCAAGAAATCATGGCTTCTTGGATTAAAAATCATGACTGCTTCACAATTGTTAATAATACGGATATTTACTGCAATTTATCTTCGGTTACTTTGAAATGTGTAAAAGAAAGATTGGTAGATCATCTGAAAATTGGAATTCATCAGAATCCATGGACGCCAGCTGATAATTTTTTAGCGATCTTTGCGAAGCACATAAGGCTGCGAATATTCCATTTTGAAAGCTTTATAATCCCATTTATAGACAATTTCTGCAAAATGTACAGCTAAATATACTCGAGATGTATCAACTTTACGCAAAAATATATGTCAAAGTAAAGAATAAAATTCGGGAACATGTGGGAGACAACTATTTTTGGATTAGCGCAGATGAGATCATGGATAGATTAGGCAGGAGCATGGTTCAATGTTATGATAGGTGTCTTGCATGCTGATCAGCCAACTAAACCGTACTTGATAGCGGCCAAAATAGTTAAACTGGTGCATGCAAATACGATAGCTAATGCCATTGATAGCAACATAGATGGTATATTGGAAAGTATTGTGAGCCGCGAAAAAGCTTTACTTTTTGTTAGTGATGCTGTCGCTTATATGATAAAAGCTGGCAAACTACTAAAAATAAATTTGAAAATATGCATCACATTACATGCACCACCAATGCTTTGCATAGAATTGCAGAATTCGTGAAAGAGCAATTTCTCAAAATAAATTAATTAAATAGCAGCACTAAGAAAATCTTTTTGAAAACGCGAGCAAGAGTTGCTATCTATAAAGAAAAATATCCCTTACTTGATTTACCCTGCCACCTATCGTAACTAGATGGGTTACGTGGTTAGAAGCTTGCTGTTTTTACTCGTTGCAAGTGTTGTAAATAGTTTAAATGAGGACGCGCAAAGTGTAGTTAAATGCAAAACTGCCTAACAAGGCTCATTTTTGTAAAATAATTTAGAATTTATTAAAAAGCATTTTGGGGATATACGCAACAACATAAAATATTTCAAATGTTTAAATTGGCAGAAGCAATAACAACATTAAATAACATTTTAAATAAACTGAAGAATGTTCTTCGTAATTTTAATGTTTCTTTAAGCAAAAAATTGATACGGTTTATGCTCGGAATCCTGATTTTGTAATTTTTCAATATGCTCCCCTTAGCTGCGATGTGGAAAAAGTTTTTTCATATTTAAAAATATATTAACCAGCACACGTACGAATCTAACAGCAGCAAATTTAAATTACATCTTAATAATCAATGTAAATAGATCGTGTTTAATGTGACATATATAATGCTTTGCAAATGTAACCTGTTTAAACATATGAATATAAATGAGCGAAAATGAGATCAAATCATATTTAAATTTATTCCTTCAATATTTTATTCACCCCTTCTTACAATTTCTATCATCCAACACACATCAACGCCACTGAAAAATCGCATTTTGTAAGCGTACGATATACGTTGAAGGTTAAATAAACGATCATGCAACGACACGACTGACACAGGTATGCCCACTCCCAACGCATACGCATACTAAAGCTGAAGAACTGTAGCTCGGAGATACCGTATGATTCATAGTCGATAGGGGCCGTCGTCGGTCCGGTCCTTATAATACTACAGTGCACGTAACGTCTTTGAAGTTCATTCGGTTTTATGTATGTAATTTAAAGATGGAAAGTTTTTGCGCTTCTAAAACATATAAATCGTATGACATTAGTACTGAAGGCGTTAAGATGGGGTGAACTTTCTTTAGTTGAGGACTTATATTATTATTATTATTATTATTATTATTATTATTACAGACAAAAGTCCCAGTTGGACGCCTAGATAGGTATAGAAGCTTGCTAACTAATGTAGCAATGGTGTACTAAACGCCTGGTAGTTTTCTTTATTTTACTAGAGAATCTACACTCAGGTTCATAGCTCAGATAACACGAGTTGTATGATTTCTGTTTTATTTGAGAAGATGCACAGTTTCACTGCAGATCAAAGGGGGATTATAAGGATCTCGGTTTGCTAGAGCTTTAGTAGCTACGCGGATAGTCGACGAGAACGCGCTTTACCATACAAGTTAATGCTACCATCAATTATGAACTTAAATTCATCTGATCCTTTCTACCGACCTCATGCTCTCAACATTGATCTTACAGATTTTTTCATTTACTGTCGATTCCTCTTCGGTAATACGTATATTACTACTCATTCTTTTTTCGTTAAATATGAGGGCTTAATAATCATATTCTTAAACCGTGATGAAAGCACCAACTTATGAAATTAATTGTAATCCTCAATTTCCTTCTCCTCGTCCCCCGTAGTGTGTATATCACCCAAATCTTCACGCTAGTGGGTTTGGTATTAATTGATCGAATATGACTTATGAAATCAAAATATGCAAGTTACTACTTTCAAGACACATAGTGAAAGCTACTATGTATGCATGTAGTAGCTACAGTAGTAAATTTATTTCGAAACGTGTTTATAACCAACTATCATTTCAATTTGACACTCATACAAAAGCAAAATATTAGCATAACAATTAGCGTAAATGGTATTCAAACCCGGTTTAAATATTCATAACGTCAAATAGGAATTTGCTCTCGATTAATAATGGATAACCATTAATTAATAAGCGCTTATCATTTACTAGATCTTGTAATTACATACACATACATAAACACATTCATATGTACATGTCGGAATCGTTGCGTTTCTCTCTTATTTCTTTTTTTTTTTTTAGTGGTAAATTGAAGTAACAGCCAGCGACAGAAACGCACAGGTCTCTTCCATTGCGGTCCCAAAGAACACCCAGACAGACGGACAGTTATAATTACACGTTCGGCTCAAATTTTTATTGTGATTAATGATTATTTTCTCTCTAACATTCACTAATTGCGATATATCGGGGCAGCCATCTGAAAATACCTTTGTATATGTACATATAATACGCGTTTACGTGTGTACAGGTAAATACCAGCATAAATAGGAATTAAATGTAGTATTATGTTTTTAAATAATTATGCTATTATAGTGCAATTATTGTTATGAACGTAAAATGTACAATTAAGGTTCTATTAAATGGCGAACGTAGAGTATGTACGGTAGATGGAAAAATTATCGTTATTATACTAACTGTTCCGTAATAGAGATTCGTTGCTATCCGCACAAGCACGTCGGTCGTCTTGATATCATCGCTAGCTGCAATGTTGAAATTACGTAATCCCTACTGTGATTTTCATTCCTTTTTTGTCTGTTATTAAATACCTTTAAGGAATGGAATTCATATAACCATCTAAAAGTCATCTCTAGGTGCTGGAAAATATCATCGTACTTGACAAAATCGAATAAATCGAATAGAACAACGGATACATTCAATTTTTGAATTACGCTGAATTATGGATGTACAATGTTAGAAATGACAAGCTTCTCCCCTTAACATTGATAACTATATCAGAATTAAATTAATAAAAACTTATCCAATTAGAGAAAACGGAAATACGAAAAAAACATCAATAATTATAATAATATGATGATCGCTTTCTTTAGTAAGTGAAAGACTTCTAGGTACCACCAGAATGCAATGTGAATGATCGAATTGGATAGTTTCCCTTCGATCAAACCCCACACGTGTGAAAAATGAGATCGAATGTGCACGTTTTTCGAGGAAGGGCATTGTTCTGTGTACCATGTGTGGACAAAGGCCATATATTACATTAAAGAGAATTTCTAGAAGAGAGTAGAAAGTACTGAAGAACGTTGTCAATATTGATACCATACTTGATTGAAGAAGTAACGTGCTGTAGTACTTAGAATTAGTCAAGCAAGTATCGTTAAGAGCCTGACAAATTCGCAAATCATTGCCGAATGCTAATTCTATTCTAGCTCTCATTGCTGATATTCTCTCCACCATTTCAGTCATGACAACAGTGTTCAGCTCCTTAAAAAAGTACCTAATAAGTATAATTTTTGTGATACAAACCCAAGAGACTTGTTACAACCATCCACTGTTAGCAACTCCCTTTTTAACGAATTAGGTACTATTCTTAAATCTATCAGTTAGTAGCAAATCAGTCGTTATGAACCAAAAATTGTAAACCTACATTTTGGTGAGGTGTAACGCAACCGGATTCATGAGTGAGTCTATCTTCTTTCATATAAGCTTATCACTTTTACATGATAATGATGACTGCACAACTCAGATATTTGTTAGTTCCCTCACACAAAATGCTGGTTTGACTTAATTCAACAATCTAGCGCCTGCTAAACTAACTGCATGGAAATTTCCGGTATTTCTTGCTCTAGTGATTGTGGTTAAATCATTACTGCTTAAGATTTGATTAGGACAACCTTGACTAAGAAACTTGTGGATAATAGCAAAAGTTAGGACGCAGTATATACATACACTGAATAACCATGAGATAACAGGGTTGTGTATTGTGTAAAATTCTATAACATGTATTCGGGTTTATATTCCATTGATTTCAACATTATCATATTCCAATATGCTAAATTCATTCAATCGGAGAGAACTAATGGATTTTAATTACATTTACCTCAGATGTACATATATAAGGAACTATACATCTCATTAATTCGGAATTTTAATTTTGTTTACGTACTATTAGATTAGAAATTTATTACAAGAAATTATTTACACGATGATTAGAAAAATTCTTCGTGATTTATTCGCCAATTAAATTAAGCGAATGTCACTGCTTGATTATATTATTAATAATTAATAACAACTTTATGGTCAATTTATATTAATTTATACCGTTTGTTAGTTGTTTTACACCATAGACTACGTTTACCGACGATGTAAATTATCCTCATGTCTGCTAAGTATAAATTTCCTCCAACGAAGAATTATTATTTGTCGAATTCTCGTCCGCTTCGTGGCTGAGTGGTTAAATCCGTGCTTCACAATGAGTTCAAAACTCGGTCGCTGTGGAGGTTAGCAGTTTAACATCCTAAAATGCGTTTTTTAATGCCACTGGACTGTCAATAGGTAGAAAGGGTAATGATGATGATAATGTCGAGTTATCAGCAGGTAGAAGAAACTCAAAAGAAACCTGCAATCGTACATAATAAAAACAAATTTTGGTGAACTTAATACCTCATTTACCTAGTAATAGGTTGGCTCTGTTCATTACCCACACCGATTTTGAAAAATTCCAAATACGTATTTCGGTCGCCATGTGATCATTCTCAGTGAAGAAGGGGAAATTTTCTAGAGCCTAAAAGACTAACTTCAGAGAAATGGAAATAAATATTATAGTAAAATTCTTGAAAGAAGTGTAGTACAATCGGTCTGTATAGAACACTATTAGGTACTAAAATTAGGCACTTAGGCGTTCAAATGCTATGATTTTGATCCCAGGACCACTAGACGCTATACTGCTAGACGCTATACTGTTGTTAATAACAGCGACAAATAGCGGGCCCGATCCAGAAGAGCCGACCCCGCAACAAAGCGGGACTGAAGCTGAAGGAAAGGAAGACGAAGAATAACAGCGATGTTTGCTGTGTCACTCATAACGATCATAGAGTGCTAATCTATCGATATTCGGTGCACGTTGCTGTTAGATAGGTACTTGAAGAAGGAGTGAAATATGCTGAAATTTGGCTTGAAGAAAAAGCCAGTTATGTTGATCCAGTCGACTTCCATAATCTGTATTTCGGC
The DNA here is from genome assembly GCA_038088585.1 of Chrysina gloriosa. Taxonomy (NCBI): domain Eukaryota; kingdom Metazoa; phylum Arthropoda; class Insecta; order Coleoptera; family Scarabaeidae; genus Chrysina; species Chrysina gloriosa. The sequence continues at coordinate 19,247,278 of CM076091.1, forward strand.
CAGGATATATGCGAGTTATTTTAAATGCTAGATATTTTGGGAACCTATAGAAATCTGATGATACGTGTAATAAGGGAACCACACCAATGAAGCGTACTCCAATTTGCATCGAACAATAGCACAATATAAGATTTTGAAAGCTGCAATATTATGGAAGTATATGATCTGATGAGAAATCCTAACGATTTTGAAGCTGATGAACAAATCGAGGCAATATCTTGACGGAAGTCTAGCTGGGAATCAAAAACTACGCCTAACTCATTTACTTCAGTTCTTCTTATAATTGACCCAATTCATTCAGATTCAACCAAGTAATCATATACCAACGGATTAGTACATCTAGTGTAGGAGACTATACAGCATTTAGATACATTCAATAAAATCTTATTTTGAGTGCACCATTCATGAACCAATGAAAGATTAATCTGTAACTTGATACGATCGGATTCTTTATTAATAATGCTGTAAATGTTTAGATCATCAGCATACCCCGGGTACTCACAGTTTAATTTCAGTAGAAGGTCATTTATGTAGATGTCAAGAAATAATGGGTCAAGATTTGAGCCCGGAATCCATTGCGAAAAATTGAGAAGCAAATCCATTATAAAGCACATAACCAGCTCTATCCTTAAGATAAAAGGCTATTAGTTAGGCTATTAGTCTAATTCTGTCGTGATGGACAGAACCAATACATTCCAGTTTTGCTAGAAGTATATTATGGCCTATGGAATCGAACGTTTTGGAGAAATCCGTATAGATAACGTCAACCTGTTGCCGATTATCAATTGCCGAAGATAGAAATTAAATAATAGTTACAAGATTAGTAATAATAGATTTTCCAGACATAAATCCATGTTGGTGGATGGGTGTAAATTGTTTAATATGGGTGTGTATTTTATGAAATAATATCTGTTCGAAGACCTTTACAAAATTGGATATAATACTGATAGGTCTGTAGTTGACTCTTTTGATCTATCACCCTTTTAAAACACAGGTATAACTTTACTGATTTTCCAAATATTTGGAAATTTAGAAGAACTAATAATTAAATTATTGTTAAATTGTTTTCAAATGCCAATAACAAGTTAATAACATATAAAGGAAGTTTTACAAAGGTTTTATATTTTCCCAAAAATGCCATGGTTGGTACTAATTTTGGTACAACAGAACAAAGCATGCTTTAGATTACCACAAGGACAGAATGGATTGTCCTTTATGTCTATTTTATGGGAATAATACAGTGTACATACGTATATTATTTTTAACCTTGTAATTAGTATAGTCTAGTACCTTGATGTCAAGTCATATTCAATAGAAGGGATAGATTTAAGTATGCTTAGATGTATGATTGACCGTGAGAGAATTGTAGTTCGTCTCAACCTTAACATGCAGTATAGGTCTTATGAGAACTGGTTGTAGGGTGGCCAATTTAGATCGTCATGTTTCATTTACTTAATGACACTTGTGTTCGATACAACATGCAACGTTGCAACCGAACATAAAGGTGGTGTTATTGGTAGATTATAGTGTTAGTAAGAGACACAAAATCCCTATTCAATCCCATAATACATCTAGAGGTTGAGCAATACACTTCTGAGTACTTTATGACTTCTGAGTATAGTTATGTATGTATGTTGTGACAGTGACTTATCGATTCTCTTTCTGAGATGTACACTAGATACACGGTCAATATACATACATAAATGTGTCCATATAAAAACACTTCTCATCAGCAACAAAACGTACTTAAGGAAATCGATTCACAATATAAATTAAAAATGGGTAGGACTCGGTATTGATCTTTAAAGCAAATCATCTGCTCAAATAGCTCTCCACGGAACTATCAGATTACTATCATTGATCCTGATATAAAGAAGTCTAGCATAATAAATACTGAGTATATTTTCTTTCGCGTTTGGGGATAAGACAATCTGTTTTAATCAATCCACTAAAAGTTTGAGAATTACGTTGCTGTAAGCACCTTTAATATCTATAAATATTGCACATAAGTAGTTTGCTAGCGAATTGTTACTAAGGGTAGTGTGAGTGTCACCTAATTGAGCAATAGTGTACGTTGTTTCTATTCTTCCTCGATATCCATATCCATATATAATATTGCTCTTTTGTCGGAATGTTACACCAACTTAACCACCATTCCAACTTACGTCTACGTATACGTTCAAATTGTTTAGTTATATAGAACATACCCCTGTACTTCAATTGAAATGCCTGCAGTTAACTTTGCAATCTCCAATTCTCTGTCTGCAAGGACGACAGCATGGGTCTTTTGCAACTCTCTAGTGTAGCACTTTTGGTAGATCAACTACGGAAATAGTCTTCAACGCCTGTACATTCGCGTTTAAACTCTGTAGTTTACTCTGAAACAGTGAAAAATGACGTAGATGCAGATTTATTCAACACTTTTTGTAACCTTTGGTAAACTTTGGTCAACGATAAACCTTTCACATCAAGGAAGATCTTTTTAATGGATGAGCTTCTGGTTTCTCGATTGGAAAACGGTCCTTTTCTAGCAGCTATTTTACACACAGTTTTTACAAATATCAACTGCAGGATGACACTTTACAATGCTATTAATAATAATAATACTAATAATAATAAAAGTATATTATCCACCGGTGGTACACCAATTGCGGGACAACTTAAACAAAATACGTACATACGTTTAATAAAGCAAATACACTGATTCAAAAATAAATACAAAAAGGAAATGTAAAAAAATAAAGAAAAAGAAATAAAAATGAAATTAAAAAAGATATCTTCATAAAAGCAAATTAACATCATGTTATTATCAAATTTAAATCGTTTCATACATGCAGTTCCTCTTTCCTTTAAGAAGTTGCACATAAGCTGTTGGCATACCATACTGTAACTCGTACGTTTCCGAATGTTGCTTGCAAGTCTTGAAAGCACCAAAATATGGCTATTTGCTGTAAATGTGCAGATGTTACGTTGTACGGTATAACTTGAATACACCAGAATTCGAAACATTTGAGATAGTAGGGAATAATGATGAACTAGCCTGACTAGGAATAAACGAGTGTGAACCTAGTGAATATGTAAATACAATCTTAAGGAAATGATATACATTATACCCAAAAATTTAAGGAAAAAGAAAACTAGATTTCAAACATCTTGGATACCAAGTCTTACAATAGATGTAACATATGAAGACCGAACAATAAGATCTATCTAATTACATTTTCTTCCCGCCTTTTCAAAATTGCTTTGGAGCGCAGTTAATTTATAACGTTTTGACTACGATGAAAAGATTTCGATTAGTTCTTTCTCGAAAAAATCATATGTAGATGGAACATTGCATTTTAGTGGCGTCGATCACCTTCAAATGCATTAAAAATGGAAAACCAGACGTTGTCGAACTATCACCATTTATACTAAATGGCAAGTAAGAACTGGCATCGAAATCAAACTGACTGTTTCTATGGAAGCAAACTTTTGTGGACATACAATTACATTCAAGTTAAACGGATTTGTTCATTTGCCGATTAAAAATACAGTACCCGATTAACATAATCGAAGCATAATAGTGGCACTAAAAAGGACTCGGTTAGTTTATTATAGCAATTTGGGAACTTTTTTGCCTTTAATAAGCAATTTAAATTTTACATTTCCTTCGGGGTTGACTAAGATAATAAAATTAATTTATTTAAAAACTAAAAACGTCGACTGGTCGCAATGTTAACTCAAATAGTGGGACGCAGGTGTTTATAGGACCAGTTTGCCAGACACCTCGCGGGGATTACATAACTTCATGAAAAATCATCTTTACAAATGTAGATTTAATGGTTGCCGCACCCTAGGTATATATCATATATTTGAAAACAAAACTAAAAGTAAAGTAGAAAGTTGTACTATTATCTAATAATGAATCCTTTAGCAGATTTCACAAGAATCGTATGCTAATCGTGATCTTTCATTATGCATATCGACGAGGAGGTGATATGCATACATATACATGTATGTCTTACAGGTTTACTCGTCAATATTTCGTTAGCAAGTATTCAAATTTCGAAAAATTGATAACGGAAAAGATTTATTTGGGAATATACGCTGAAAGCTGAACTGTGGTTTCTTTTTTTTTTAGGCTTTTATGGTATTTATAATAAAACCCGCATATTCAAAAAAAGAAGACCTGTTAATTTAACAGTTCCGAAATAATATTTTCTTTGAAAAACTTTGGAAAGATGTCAGTAATGATGATGATATAAATACAGACTTGACTCATTTTCTGTCGATAAGAATCGGAAGTTCAATGCACGAGGAGCTCTAGGGCTACCTAAAGTATGAAAAGTTCATAGTTGGAGAATGGATAAAAATGAACGACACCTTACTAAATAAAATTGCTTTGTTCTATGAAGAAAATTGTCCACAATACATCAATACGTCGTCAATAAGCTGACATTCCATCGCATTGTGAACATTAAAATCGACATCTACCACAGCGTGTTTCTCTGAAAAGGTGGTTGACATTTGGCTTAGCGTTGAAACGCAATTTATTTTCTTAAGAGCCTAATAATATAATCAAGTAATTGTTTGATTGACTGTGTTTCCTCTTTCCTTGATTTCACGACAACTTAACATATAATTATTATTATATGGAATTTAAGGGGCAAGGCACATCATAACTACAATTTACAGATGGATATAATTTACAGCTCATAATGAAAGGATTTAATTAATTTTTTGCAATGCTCGCAGTTCGCATTCAAATTCGCTTTAGTACGCGGATTGCTAGGACATACTATTTAGAATGAATACAATTAGTTCTCGTTTTCTTGATCTTTTTCATTCGGGTATAGCTTTATAACTTTTACTTCGTGTCGCTAACTGATCTTGGGCCGAAGATAAAGTTTCACGTGAGAAAATGTCAGAGACAGCGTTTAATGCAAAAAATCGCAGGGGTAATTATTTCGACATCGAACTTCTCTGGCATTTATTGGGACACGCAAACATTGTAACCAATAATTTACATAAATTTATTCTGCGTTTTTCTCCTCTAAATAAAATCAGTTATACTGATCGAATATTATGGTTTGCGTTCCTCCATGACTTTTCGTAACCTTGACGATACTTGATTTTATAAATAAGTAACGGTCACGGAACCTAACAGAAGTATGCAACAATATTAGAAAAGCGTTAAGATACTGTGAGAAAATGGCACATATGTACGTATTTATAACGGAATATTCGTGAAGCAATTACGTAAATGAGGAGACAACACATTTAATAAGGTAGACAGTATAAACATCGTTAGATAAGTCAGAGACCATAACAGAAGTAATCCGAAACATTTGTAAATACAACTCTGACTCGAAAAGTAAAACTGAAAATATTTAAGTATTTCCAGAATATGTGTTCTGCTCGATGAATTGAGTTTGAATTTGAATTTTAAAATAAATAAGTCAGGCTATTGGTCGGAGACACGTTTGCGCATTATTGTGTAATACACTTCAGGTAGTTAACTAATACTGAAAATTTCCGTATCGCCGATTTTGCAATCATGGAAGACGTCACTAAATCACGCAAAGGTAACATTTTCATTTTATATAAAGAGGGTGTGAAACCTTCAAAAATCGTTCGACGTTTGCAAGGCGTATTTGGGGAGTCTGCAAAATCTAAACGTGTGGTTTATCGATGGCTCGATCGTTTTAAAGCCGTATACAATTCGTGAAAATAGTATTGGTGTAGGATACACGATAAGTTTATCAGATTTTACACGAACTTTTGGGGGCAAGCAAGGTTTTAGCCTATTCAGTTCCAAGCTGTTGAGACCAAAACAGAAGCTGAAGAAATCCGACACATATCACCAACTTCAATAGCTTTTGGGTCGTCACGGTGACCAACTTTGGCAACAGATAATAACCACTGATGAAACATGGATACCTTGCTCCAATCTTCATAGAAAAAGAGTCGCAAAAATGGCGCAAACCAGAAGAAGGACCTCCACTTCAAAGAAGGTGCAGTTTCGTCAGTTGGAAAAGTAATACCCACTGTATTAGGGGATTTAGAGGGAATTAGTTTTATGGATTGTCTACCGAAAGCAACAATTCTCGCAGAACATTATTTTAATTTTTATCTGCCCCGTTGCGGCAGACACTTTGCAACAAATGGCCTGGAAACTTGCATCGGTGTCCGTTATTGCAAGAGGACAATGCAAGACACCACACGAAGGACGAAGAATGTTTTAAATGAATTGCGCTGAGAATTGGTTCCAGATCCACTCTATTCGCCAGAATTTTCTTGAAGATGGTTGTAAAAAAATAGTTTCACGTTAATATAAGTGTATCCAATTAAATGGAAATCATATGGAAAAACTACATTGCAATTTTGATAAAAATTGACGAAATAAAAAATGTTGGTTCAATGCCTAGAACTTTGAGAACATCACTCATATCGTATAAATTCAACAAACTTTTATTGTATAACTACCACACCATCCTTAAAGTATGTAGCCCGCCTCGGGAGTAGAATTGCATCGCACAGATAGAAATCTGGGTCAATAAGTCCTTATAAAAGCAGATTCCTTGCTAGTAAAAACAATATAGCCGCGAGTGACGCAGGTTATTAACAACTTCTAGCACGATATACTGCAATTATTTCCTTGTTTTTAGCTCACAGCTAAGCCAGTGATATTTTTCGCCTTGTTATTATTGAAAGGCTGTGCCCGAATTACGACTACGTATGTACGAATAAAGCCTATACGTCCGTAAAGATATAACACGAGGTACAAAACGCGACAGAAAAAGTATATCAGATATACTCGTAGGTAGGTATAATAATGACACGTTGAGTTAAAATTGTCGGTCTGTTTTCGATCGTTTTTCTTTCTTCCTCTCTCTCTTCCTCACATTCGTCGAAGTTTTTTTATTACGCTCATATACACGATCAATTCGGAGATTTCTGTATGTGTGCATATCTCCCATTCAGGTATGTCAATTAAATTGAATTGTGCTCATTATGCTGTCAATTTGTATGCGAATGTTATTATTTTGTTCGTGTGACTGTTGTGAGAGTTATTCTCTTTTTTACCGTTTATTTCACCTTTTTACTGGTACTAACGTGATACTGGTTTAATGAAGGTCTGTTCGTTAAGGATCATATCGATATTAGTATGCATTACGTTTTGGAATCATCTATTAATATGTCCGTGCTCAAAGTTGTAATTATTTAATTACACTAATAAGTAGGTGTCCAACATATCAAATTTTTACGAGGAATTTTAGATCTAATTGCTAATTCGTTTCTTTTAGAAAAATTGGTGTATTAAAATTTGGAAATGGCAAATCCCAAACTGTTGCATTCGAATAAGTAATCGAATTTAGGCAAAGTAATGGCAATTTGCAAAAAATGAACGTATATATCTACATTTTTGTACTATTTCAATGGAAGAAAACTGTAATATCTTACGCTGTGTTTTATTACTATTGCTAACTGTATTGATTTTGAAGGGACTTATGTAGGTGATTAGTCTTAAAAGCCATCTCCATTAGAACTACAACAAATAGATATGGATTATTTTGATGTCGTTTACAAGAACTATGTTTGTATATAAATATTTTCTGCAGACCCAAGACATATATAAGTACATACAGATGTGCTATTAAAGACGTGTAAGTTTTTGAATTGACGTTGGCTTGCTTTCATGCTTCTTCTCCTTAAGGTTTTCGTAGATTGGGCGCTGCATTGCAGCCCGCTGGTTTATTGTTCTCCTTAATTATCTACTCCATCAGATGACTTCAATGTAACCTACCACCTTGCTGATACGAATATTTTTTACCTTTCCAAGCTACAGGAACAGAGATACAAAGTGTTTTAAGTCTAACAAGACTCAGCATCTGATATTCATAGAGGACATGTTGCGCAGCTTCCGTTTTCTCATAATAGGCCTTGCAAATAGAATCGTTCACTACCCTTATGATGTGGAGATGTTTGTTCACTGCCCAGTACCTTTCCAGTTCGGTTCCCGCTTATTTACAGGAATTATAATATTTTGCTCTGTGAAGGTACCCCAGTGAATATGCGAGAGTGCTGTACAATTAGTCGTGGTAGATTCCTCCAGTGTTTATTAAGCAGCTTCTTCTACAACTTCCCCATCTCAGTTCGTACGATTTGATAGGGAATTTTACATGTGGAGCTCACAAACTTCCTCTTTGCCTTCCTCAGTTTATAAATGGAACCCCCATATTTTAATTAATTTGTATCCGAGACAGAAATGATCAATTTTTAACTCGTCGGAATAAAATAAAGGTAAAAATGTGAACTTGTTAAATGAAATGATGATGATCATTACAATGTAGTGATAGCTGGACAAACAGTGTTTGTAAATATCTCACAATGAGACTCATAATTTTATTAATAAAAGACAGATTCGCTTTTCATATGATTTCAAATGTTTTTCCCATTTGATTTCATTACATGGATTCCGTTCACAACCACAGCGCTTTAAGTAGAAGTATGAAATTCAACAGGACATTTCGAGTTTCTGCTTAAATGAGAACCGATAATTTAAACAACAATTCTGCAATCGAGTCCAACTATTTTTTGGGTTTAAGTTCGTTTGCGGTTGGAATTACATTATTGTTATTGAAGTATTAGCGGTCGGAAATCTACTTAAAATAACAATGGGGGCTGGAACTGCACCGAGGTGAAGTCAAATTATCAGTCGTTTGGAGTGAGCTTTATTAAGTACGATAGATACAAATTTTGTATAAATGTGTATCTCAAAAAAGTCTAAAAAAACCAAAATAAATTAAGTGATGATGATTAATGATAATAATGATAATAATAATAATAGTTTCTAGTATTAATACCACGGTCCCGTAAGTTCGAACGCTTTATTTGGGTTTAAGATGTAATAAAGGTTAAAAATTCGAAAAATTTTTGAAGAAAATAACTGCCACGTGGACGATGAACTTATACCAAAATCCATTTGTCAATTCACTATACTTATTCGTATGATTATTATTAACTATTATTACGGGAAATATTGAATTAAAAGATGGTACAATCTGTCTCATAATATGTGACAAAAATATGTACCTCCAACGATATTCTACAAAATCTTAGCAATATGATCGTATTTATTACCAAAATGTCAGAGTACTGATTGAGAATTCTACGCAACTACTTTATGAAAACCACATTTCTGTACATGATCACAATTTTGTTCATGAAAAAGATTGTAGTGATACGTACAGCTATTTCTCCTTGTATACTAACTTGTATTGAAAGGAGAAACTTGATTTATAGCAGTAATTCTCTTTAACGGCGTGAACGAGTATGTCTAGCATCACTTAATTTAGAAGTATCGAAGAGCCCTTAATTATTTCGAAACTATGTAAGAAGGTCTCTGTCTCCAGGACACTAAGAAATTATGATGCAACAATGAAGTTTCGAGTACTGAACTGATTTAAAGCAATTTTCTCGTTCGAAGGTTTTTTTTTCAAAATCTGAGAAGCACGGTACGAATCAACTGTTGAGTTTAGAGAAGAATCATTTGCGTACTCTGAAAGACTTACTTACTGCCAAGTAATAAAATCATCTTTATAGTATTAAGTTGGCAATAAATTCGATAGACAGTTTCTGTCCACTTGAAAATGAAATGAAGAACTGAAGAACTTCTTCTGTCCCAACCTAGAATATTTTGGCCACCATCAATTAAGACTTGAATTTCTGGACTTTAAAAGGTTCATCTTGTATTGGTCATCAGTTTTGTTGCTATACTGAGTGACATAGAAATTGCAACACCAAGAAGGGGTTGGAATTTGTGAATGAAATTTGGTTGGAATATTCACCTATGTTATAGTAATAAATGATCAAAGTTTGGGAGGAAAATCTTTATTAGTTAAACAAGATTTAATAATTATTGTTAACCTTCCTATAATCACGCATACGGTCTGTGAGACCGACTTATATAGAATAGTATACGTCTTTCATTTTGACGTGAGCATAGGAAGGTTAATAATGTGTGGAGCGGCCTCTGTGATTTATACATTCATTTACACGTCGTGGTATTGATTGAATAAGGTGGTTTATTTCGTCTTGGGGTATTACGTCCTATGCAAATTGCACCTCATGTCTCCAAGCCTCCAAAGTCAAAGGAGGGCGCTGCAAATTTTGCAACCCTCTACCCATTATGTCCCAAACATGTTCAATGGGTAAAAGATCTAGAGATCTTGGAGGCCAGGGTAAAAGGTTAATCTGGGGCCGTTCAAAGAAGTTCAAGGAAATCCTTGCTACATGAGGACGTGCATTATCTTGCTGGAATAATGGATCTTCAAGCTCTTGTAAGTATGGCAGAAGATGTGCTTCAACCACCTCCGCAATATATTGTTGTCATATTCCCTCGAATGAACACCAAGGGAGACCTGCTATCGTAAGTAATTGCACCCCAAACCATAACACCCACGGCGCAGTGTACGTGTCTCTCAACTGTAAATTGAAGATTCCGTCGTTCACCCCATCTTCTTCTGATTCTCTTACAACCGTCGTGCATGCCTAAACAAAATCTAGATTCATCACTAAAGACAACACCACCCCATTCAATATTCCAATGAGATCTTTCATTGCACCATTGTAACCGTTGCTGAAAATGTTCCGCAGTCAAAGGAAGCACAAGTTGCGGACGATATGATCTTAACCCAAAACTTCGGATTCGGCAATAAATTGTTCTAAGGATACATGGCGTCCTTCATCACCAAACCATTGGTGACTAATTGCCCAAGTAGAGGAAAATTGAGCTCTAAATGACAGTTGTCTTAAGCGATGATCTTGACGCTCATTCGTTTCTCTTGAAGCACCAGTTCCCCTTTTACGACGTTCCTGACCATCTTCAAACCATGTACGACACACTCGCATTACAGTAGATCGGTTTCGATTTACACGGTTAGCAATCTCCCCAAATGAAGAACCAGCTTCGCGCAAACCAATAATTCGATCTTGAATTCGCTTAATTGATGGTAATTGACTCGTTGATACTTTAGGCATGATCAAACAAACAAAACACGTAAACAACTGAATAACAATCGAAATAATGTTAATTAGCAATGAAAACACAACAAATCGAACGATAAATACAAATCGAAAAAGTGAGCAAGAAATTAATAATAACTGTCAAATGTGACGTTATTACATTACCACTTGATCTCAAAAGTTAATCAATTATTATTTAATGGTAGCCCAACAAATCTGTCGAGTTACCCTTGAGCTAGACATAATTTAAGCTAATAATTCTACAAGATTTACATCATATTCTGATAAATTTTAAAAATGCGCCGACACTGAAGTAGTTAATGTTATCCTCTGTTACATATCAGAATCTCATGTGCCGGTATATTTGAACGAAAAGTTTGGTTTATCCACAAGTTGGTTTAGTGAACAATTATTGCAAGCGAAGCGCGTGTCTCGAATAAATACTTGTCAATTCTGTGGTAAGGATTAAGGGAGCAGATTATAGTAACTATGACTGTTTCAATTAAATGTATGTGATAAAAGCTTCTATCAGGCAGTGCTAGGATTTTGTTAAGGCGTTGAGTCAGAAACGCATATGCATCCAATGAGCGTGTGAAAACATTGTTTTGCCTTAACAAAATGTTACAAGTGGGTCAAATATAGGAACGCACTTTAAGGTCAGGAGTACACTGCCAAACGTAAGTTTTGACAGCGCATCTTATTTAGCTAGTGATTGCGATCCTGTGATAATCGAGTACAAGTCGCAATCAAAAGATCATAACCACCAGATAAATAAGGAGCGCTGTGGAAACATACATTTGGCAGTGCACACCTAACCTTGAAGTGCGTTCCTATATTTGACTCACTGTACTCTATTTTTTTTTCCATCAAATTTCAGTCCAAATATTTTCAAAAGACTACTCTTAATACATTTTAATATTTGAAAATTCATACAAAAACCAGAACGTCTGACAGCGTAAACTATCATCCAACTAATTCCATCATCAATTTTCCAAAATAAAACAACGAAAATACTCATATTCTCGTCCATGTTAAAAAATACTCGCGCGAGAAACAACGTACACGGTGAAAAAGAACACCACGAAACGACATCATACCGACGTCTACGCAAGTATCGGAACTCGAAGCCATAATGGCCGTATTAAAAAATTCCTCAGATCGCTGATAAATTCCACGTGGGTGTAGACATCGAACGCTTCGGGGTGTATCTTTCGTTCAATCTTAATTTCGTATACAATTTTTGATATGGCCGTGAAAATATTTGACCTTGTATCTTCTGGAGAATAGATAGATATTGATGGTTCAACGACGTACTGGCTCACACGTATCGGCCGGCTATGGCAATTTGTACATATTTTATGTTAACTTCGCGTGCGAGACAATGGACGTGTAACAAAATAAAAAGCGAGTTAAAAGGAATCTTTCTCTCTGAGATGATAGGATAAATCTTTGAAATGCTATCTAGGCTTAAGGTATCGAATGAATTAGTGGAACTAGTAGGATGCAAAATAAAAAATAGATTATGTTTTACAAAACGAGATTTTTCCTTTTGTAATAATTATTTGTTGCACGATGTAAGATCGGGAGATGTTCTCTTTCCACCGGACCTCTTTAACTGGTTTTGATACTTTTCAACAAATTTGATTTGATTCTTTAAACTATTTGTAACTGTGATAGTTGACTTCGATATATTTGAACTTGAATATAATCAAACAATCTCTTGAGGAAGTCAGTCGAGTGTTTAATGATGAATCTGGTTTCTTAGCTATCATGAAATAGTGGTATAATGAATTTCAACTTGGTTGACTTTCCCTAAGTGACAGTTTTCCAGTTTCTAACGTAAGCCAAAAATCGTTACCAAAGAAGATGTTGGTCTTATTCGAAACATGATTGGAGAGGACAGACATGTCATTGCAACGAATATTCAAGCAAGTCTAAAGATTGGTGTGAAAGCAATTAAGACAATTTTGCACAAGTATTTGAAGGTGAGGTTTGCTCCCTTTGGGTTCCCAACAATCTGAATATGAACATCGTTAGAGATGATGCAGATCTACATTAAATCGCTTCGACTATGGGTCGTCTCACCTGCTATATATCATTATATATAAAACCGAAACAAAAACACGGTAGCCACATGTTTTGCTGGTAATGCCAAATGGTTCACTACAGCTTGTTTACTTCAAATTCTGTAATAATAATAATGTGTTCGCGAAACGCGCCGAAGGGGCGGGATCATCTTGCATTTGAATACCGCTCCGACTCTGTTTCTCTAATCATTGAGTATTTGAGTGTCCAAAACGGTTTCGGCGTTTACGTTTTGCACAACACGAAGAAGCGGTTGACGCATTTAAGAATGAAACAGACCACCAAACGCGCCAAGATTAGAGAACATGTTTTGGAGATTTTTGGGTATGAAGGGGAATACTTTTAAAAATTATGACCAAATGTGTTTTGTCAATATATTGTGTATTACTTTACTAGACTCACCGGAAAGGGACCCAGTCCTGGTATGACATACACATATCGCTAAAAGCAAGAAAGCGAATTTGAGTTTTGAAACTGACGTTTCGCTTGCCCTTCAAATTGATACAGAACAAACCTATGCTGTGCGACTTCTAATCTCGTTTATTCCGCTTCTGGAAGGCGAAGTTATCCCACTCTTGAACTATCATTTCCTCTTGTAGTGATTTTATAGCGATACTCTTCTTCTTAATCTTTTACCCTTTCTACCTTTCGGTGTAAGGGTTCCGGAGCCACCGAGCCGTATATGTACACGCATATACCGTACCGCTCCTGGCCCACCCAGTGGCATTTCCTTCATTTTCGCAGCTTATTAGAGGTCCAGATCCCTTTTTAGGATTTTAAACTGCTACGCTCTGCCGCTACCGGGTCTCGAACGCCGGCCCTTCGCACTGTGAAGCGCGAGTTTTACCACTCAGCCACTGAGGGGTTATAGCGATACGAGGATTATTTTTCGTACTATTGTTCCTTAAATTTAAAAACTTTAATTTCGATCGCGCAAGATACAAATATGTCACTTGGTATTCATTTATGTATTTATTTATTTATTTAACCGTTTATTTTTCGACATGTAGAACCCAAATGCAGAATATGTATACAAAAACTCATTAACTAAATGCATGCCAAACATATCTTTAAATATACAGGTATAATGAACATCCATAAAATAAAATATAAAATGAAAAAATTTAGTAGGTGAAAGAAAACGAAAACAAAAAAAAAATACATGTGATATAAAAATATATGCCTTAAAAAACACATATTGCTTATTAATTAATTAAATCTCGAATGAATGTAAACATTTCATGTATGATATTGCGATTGAAATCAGTGAGGCTACATATGGAATTCTAATTGATGCAGATAATACTTATTGGCGATCTAGTCATTCTATTGGTCCTTCTCAGAGGTGCACAAAGCATTTGTTCGTAGCAAGATGCCAACCGTGGTATGTTGAGCTCCAGCTTAGCCAACAACAGTGGACAGTCTATTTGACCATCGCCAATCTCGTAAACAAACCTCACACTCATCTGCTTTTGTCTCAGGTGTTAAGATTTCGTGTCAAAGCGAGTCAGCAACATCAAATGTTCAAACGCTCTCTCTGGATACATGCTATCCGAAATAAAGATCAAAAATTTTATATTATATATATATATTATATTTAAAGTTTCGCTCAACTTCCCTGATATTCCTGGTATAAACCTAGTAAATCGGATACAAGAGTAGTGCATTATACTCTAAGTTACACTTTATAAATGCGTTATACAGCACCTTAAAGCAACTCATACTATGGAAGTCGCTCCAGATTTTGTAGATGGGGCGGTGTAAGTGATTTGCTGATGCCATCATTGTATTGATATGAAGCGTGAAACTAAGTTTGGCATTAAATGTTATGTTAAATCTCTCAAACGTCACACTCTCGAGTTTATAATCTAAATTTATCACCTTTTTCTTTTTTGTGTATGTTATAACCAGAGACCGGATTATGTTTTTTTTTGCATATCGATAACTATCAACGGTACATTTAAACGCTTTAAGATCTATACGAATTAGTGTAAATAAAATTAAATTAGTGCTAAACGCTTTTATTTACCCCAATATATGATACTTAATCGATTAGCCTGACACCAAGAAACGATACCACTCAAATTACAGATAAGTAATTATGTATATGTGAGATACATCACAATCATTTATAACATCAATTTTGTAGTAGATCTTTTAGTCATCTGCCAAAATTAGAAGCAGACAGCACAAGCTATTCACAATGTCGTTTACGTAAATCAAAAACAAAATTAGACCCAGATTGGCCACGTCAAGCGATGGAATAAATGCATTGGAGACATAGCCATTATATTTCACATACGGTTGCCCTTAAAAATCAGTATATATCACATCCACCTGCTACATTCATTCATAGCTTCTGAGACATTCTGTATAAAAGAGGCCAGGTTCATCGCTGTTGACCTGCTAGACATAAAACCATGCTGGTTAGGCGATAGCCAGGATCTTACGTGAACGTACATGTCATTGTAGATTTTAGATCCCAAAACTTTCGAGAAAATACTGTAGTTCTCTGCATTTCTCAAGTCGCTACTGTTAAATATGGGACACACTCTGGATATTTTCCATAAGTTCGGAAACACGGATTCCATCAATATTAAATTAAACAGATGATGCAGGGATGTAACCAGTGAAATGGCACGGTCAGGAAGCAGAAACCTAGAAATGCCATCAAAGCCCCTTGTGAGGCTGTCTTTTGATTTTTTTAGTGCTGCGATTACCTTCTCTTGAGTGATGGATGGTATGTTGACATTAAAGGAAATACCACTAACGATGTAATCATCATCCAAATCCAGGCTATTAGCTCGAGAGTGGTGCGTCTACACACATAAAAATTTCACGGAGTGAAATGAGACGGTGTTGAACATTCTCCTAAAAGTGAACAATTTATTCTGAAAGTTAGTTAAAAGTTATCCGTGTACATGTTAAACTAACACCGCCGAGGTAAAATGTAATTACTTAACAAGTAGTTGATTTCTTTTTTATCTTAAACAGAGAATATATTCTACTTTATGTAGTTAACTAATGCATTTGCAGGTATTTATAGAGTCCACGCGTTTTCTCGTGGTATCAAATGCACATTTTGAACGCAAAAAGGAGGTAATATATTGGAAAGCGATGCAGTATAAACTTTTACACCGTGACGAGAAAGTTCTAACACCGAAAAATGTCGTTGTTCCACTATCACTCCGTTTACCCTGTGACGGTGTTATAACAACACCGTAATATTTCGTTTCTAACTACTTGTGCATATGGACGCGAGGGAACTACCAGACGGTGTTGAAACGGTGTTAGATCCAACTCCGTATTTTTATGTGTGTATATAATTGAAACACAAGTCAACACGACACAAAAGAAATGGAAGCGGCGGAAATGATGACGTAAATCATATTTAAAGATATGTAGTATAGTGAAGATACCGACATGTGGAGGCGCAGGAGGTAGTAAGAGGTCGTTTGTGTAGAAATAACCTCGACAGGATGGGCTCAGAAAGAACGAAAGGATGAACTAGTTCGGTACAAAAAGACTCGCCAGGAAGCTGGACTTTGACATTGCAGGAGGTATAGAGACTTGGCCTCGTTGGAAGAGAAACAGCAAAGTCGAAGAATGTATATTGGAAGAGAAAAACAAACAAATACTACGATTAGAAACATGTCTATTTAAACTATTATTTTCTCTCTCTTGAAGATTACAAAAAGAAACTCAAAAGGCGTCGAAGCAAACACCTTGTGTTCGTTGTTGCTACCACAATGCACGCTGGATTACTTAAGTGTAATCTATCCCGCACGAATTTTCCATAATTAAAATAATTATCCGGTAATTTACAATACGTAGAAAACAACAGTAAAAAAGAAAACAACGCTACATAACTCATTTTAGCATATTATGTGTGTACTTATCGACTACGGTGGGTACAAACACAGATGTATGAGTTGAAGTATATTCTTAGTGGCATCCAGGAACACGTCCTCTAATCAAACTAAGTTCAAGGTGGAGTTAATTATCTATAATGGCCGAGAAATACGATCGATAAAAGATCCGAACCTCGCTCGCGAGTACGTGATCCTCTCTTTGTGTCGGATCATGAAACCGAAAAGTTCTCTCTATCTGACCGGTCTAATCTGATACAATTTTTCGGCATGAAATTTTACGTGAAACCTCATTCCTTCCATTCAATTTCGCTTAATTCTGACCGAGGTATGGGAGAAAGAGTCACGACACCGCGGGCCATTAAAGGAGCTTTGCCTCAATTTCGAGCAATTCTAGACTGATTCTCATTTAGATCATGCGGAGTGATCCGGCGCGGCGTGTAAAATAATCGAGATGGATGCGAATGTGGTTGAATGGCGTTTATCTCTGCCTATTGAATTATTACTCACTCCATAAAGATGCATTGATTATTGTTAAAATTGGCTACCTATTTGGAGTGCTCATGTAGAACTTCGGTTATACATTATAACTAGATGATTAAGGCAATTCGTACTGTAGTTAACATCGAAATTAGTTTTGATTGTGGTTATAATAGCAAAGCGCGGCATATTACAGTGACCTACGAACTTTCATCGTTGCTTTCATAATGCCTTAACTTGAAATGTAAGCAAGTAGTTCAGTGAAGTACATGGATATAGAAATAGAAATAAGAAATACAATTCAAACTAGCTAAGAATGCTTACGCTTACGCTTATGCAAAATGTAAACGGGGCCGCTTAACAAAGCAACCTCGGTTACTTTGTTCTATGGAGAATTTTTCTTTTTGATTTCTTGGTAATTTTGGCTCTCTGAAGTATCTCGTTGAAACTAGTTTCCATTTTGTTATTTGTCGCAGTTCTACGCATTCCGATGTGTGCCAATATCGCTTTAATTCATTAGATGGAGCCATTCATTGAATAAAGTGTATTGCTATGTATTCTTGTTTTACAACTGGCTGAGGCAACTTTTTTGTTAATATCGTACTGACTAAACACCACCTATTGATAAGTTTTAATAAGCCCAAAACTAGTTTACGGCTGCAGTCTGCGATTAATAAAGTCCTCCGTGACAATTGTTGGCATACATAATTACATAGGTCTTACATTACAGCGATCGTATAGCTAAGTTGTAGGTCGTTCTATGGAGAGTTATTACAATTTTCATTATTAAGTTTCTATTCCTTTGTAAATGTATATATATATATATATATATATTTCGTGACCTTTTTATACTTATCTTATATGATAGATCTCTACCACTAATATTTTATTTTATTTGAGTTATATTTTCACTGACGAAGGTGTTCCGAAAACGTTTGTAAACGTTCTGAAAATATAACTATCGTTCAAACCAGCCTTGTTTTATTGACCTATTAGTGGTAGAGATCTATCATATAAGATTCCTTTGTAAACGAAATATATCTGTATTCTGTTACAACATTCTTCTATAATAACAATTTACACAAAAACATTTACATGAAGCATGACAAAACTGATATTTTATTGTTTGGCGAATCAACAATCAGTTTTGTTCAGCTCCGACAGATTCAAAGCATGTTGTAGAGCCAAAAATACAGAATATTCTCCTCAACATATTTTTGAAACTTTTAAAGATGACGATGGATACATGATGGTGGAGGGATGCTTCCTTTATTACCAGTATGAACAAAATCCTTTATTTTGGATCTAGATAGTGATGAGAAGAATTGGGTGTTATGCCGCTGTACTAAACACTTCAACAGCATAATGCTATTTAAGCGGCAAGGATTTGGTTCTCAGGAAGGAAACGCTAATGAATTGATTGGGATTACCCTATCTAAATTACATCGAGCAGCAGGTGATGTTATTAGGAAAATTACTACACTCACTATAAGAAATAAAGAGGAATTATGGGAAGGTGTAGAAATAGGTTTTAGCTGTTGGTAAGAGGAAAATGAATACACTTATTCTATAACAAGAAATTAGGAAGAATTAGGAGAAGCTGTACAACGAAGAAAGAAAGAAAGAAGCTGTAGAAAACTATTCCCATTGAAAAATTTCATAAGCTGGTAAATTTCGTGCCGCTGTGCAACCGCATTATTGAAAAGAACATAGTACCAAATACTTTGTTGTAGTCAAATAGTGTACGATAGATTATTAGAATCTTACCTCGAGCCTTTAACAAGTCGTTAATAATAAACACCAAAGCAGTTTAGATATCTTTAGATATGTATGTACGTATTTCAACAACCAAGTTGTCATCTTCGGTGAAGAAAGCAAAAGTTGTGAGCTGGTGGCCATTATATATGCGGTGAATAAAAATTTTGTTAGAAGACTGGGAGAATATGATGATACCGAGTGAATTAAGTATTAATTACTCTGAGTTCTCAACAAATTCAATTGGAGGTCATTTGGAACTGTTGGGGTGCTTTCACTACACTCGGAACTAATAACAGATTACTTTCACCCAAGGCACCAACATATAGCGCAGTATACAATAAACTAGGAAGCTATTCCGCACAAGAAGTATCTGCTAATGGATTCACATAAAGTCTAGAGCCCTTAAGAAAGTCTTCGCCAACAAAACCCCAACAGAAGACCGAGATAATCATAGACCATTTATTTTGCTTTAGATACGGGTATAGAAGTAAATAGAGTATGGAGCAAATACACAGAGTACTCTATAAAACAGATTTAAAAAAGATGATGCTTTCTGGATTCTTTTGACATTATTTAAATGTTTGAAATTTTGCATACATAGCCCCTCCTGCTGCTAGAACTGTCTAAAGACATGGAAAATGTCTTCGTCAAACAACATCAAAAATAACGATTAGAGATCAACAATTTGGTTTTAAGAATGAGTATGGAGCAGCAAAAGAAAATACATAGTCAATCAAATAGAGATTTAAAAGGACATAACTTGAACCATTGATGAAGCTTTGAAGAAAGAACACCACTTCATTTAATGACCATAACGACTACGTGTTACGTAATCCACTCTCTGGACCCAATAATTTTGTCACTGTTTCCAATTAATCGACCGTTATTTCGCTAATACAGCGAGTTATATTGGTTTTCAGTTGACCAATTGTTACTGGTTTACCTGTGTTACCCTGTGACTACTAAATATCACAGAAAGTAATTCAACGGTGTCAAATCGCACAACCGTGGCGGTGAATTGACTGGCTGATATCGGGGAATTAATAAGTTATTGAATTTCCACCTTAGTAAATCCATAGTTTCGATAGCCGTGTGTCAGGTAGCACCGCCCTGTTTAAACAAAATCTCTTTCAGCTCAGGAAATAAGAAATCAATCAAAATCATGTATCATTGATCTGCAAGAAGCACCATTTACCGCAACATGTGTCTCGGCCCCATTTTTAAAGAAATAAGGATCGTCTATGCATCACCTGTAGATTTTCGTCAATCCATGTACGGAAATTTTGCTTGTTTACGTAACCATTGAGCCAAAAATCTGGTTCATCGCCGCGATAGAAATTACCATCAGTATCAAGGTACTCGTGAGCTTCATTACTTGCACCAACTAGATCTTATAAGGATGTAGACCAAGATCTTTTTGCAAGATACGCCATATGCAGCTCACAGACAGGTTCAATTATTCAGGACTGCGTGTGACCGACAAATTTGAATTTTCATGGACACTCCTCTCAACAGCGGCACCACAAAACAAAAAGAAGTAAAACGGCAAATTACTTTCTACGTAGCCGTGTTGCACTGAAGTGTGCCAAACACCAACAAACACCACGAAAAGTTTGACTTGAGCTCTACAACTTTAAGAAGGTTTTTCTTGAGTTGACCATCGACTTTGTAAGCAATCTCGCTTTAAAGAGCCAATTCTAATTAAGGACGAGCCATAATAAATCTATGAAAAGGAATACGTGCTAGATCTAACAATAAGTCAACCCGATTTTTCCAAGGATTATGAGAAAAAGTGACAGTTAGTGGTAAATTACTACACATATACGATTTTGTAAACTAATACTCTATAGTGCAATCGAATTAGGACCACTTCCGTTTTTATAAATATCTACCATAAATTTTTGTGTACTTAATTTCGGAACCATTCCGCAAAAACATTTTTTTCCATTCTTATTGCTGTCTTTGTAAAAGTTGTGAAAATTATAAATTTTGCAAAATGCGCAAAACTAAATATTGAGTGAAAAAAGAACTGGAATAAAGTTCTATTAGAATCTGGACTATATTTCTACTGATAAATTGCGAAGAAAGGACAGGTCCCCTGTCAAATTGCAGAATAGCTAATTCTGTCGAACAGAACTTACCGTCAACGTCAAATGATCGGGCACGTTGTCCTGGTATCTGAAAAACGACTCAACGGGAGGACGGGCTAATTATTGGCGGAGCATAGGAAAATAGATAAAAAAAACAATCAAAGAACTGAAGCCGATCGTGGACGTGGATGGTATCCGAAAAGTCGAAAACCTGTAAAACAGCCGCAATAAATAGCTAAAATGAAGAAAGTTCGATTGGATTCGCAAAACAATATCAGCGTTTTACATATAATCTTTCTTCCCATTTCAGTCGAGCTCTTTTTATTTTAGCCTTTAATTTCCGTTTTGTGCAGGTCTTCGACTCTTCAGTTCGGATATTCGAATACCATCCGCCTCCAGTATCGCCTTCAGTTTAATTGTTTTGTAACTATTTTCTAATGCTCTGCGAAAAATCAGTCTGTCCTCCGCTAACTCCTTTTCCGGATTTCACGACAACGTTCTCGACGTTGACGCTAAGTTCTCTTCGACACACTTGGCTATTCTGCCAACAGTTGATGGGAAACCTGCTCTTTCTTCGCAATTTATCTATAGAGATATTATCTAGGCTCTAAGAGAACTTTAATTCTGGTTCTTTTTTCACTCGATGTCTCTTTAGTTTTCCCCATTTTGTAAAATTATCACAAGCCTGTTGTTGTTAAAGAAAGAAATGAGAGTGGAAAACAAATGCTATTACGGGATGATTCAAAAATTAGGTAAAGAAAAACACTAATACACGTTCGACGATTTACGAATAACTCATCGTGATGGTTCGATGTTTGTCAAGAATGTGGACATACACTATAAAGTGAGCCTTCGTGAATGGGGAAGAAGGGCGTTATGCCTGGCGTAAAGAAATTGACGAATAACCAATTAAAAATACATTTGGTCGGGACAAGCTGCAATTATTGCAAATAAAAACACTGTTAATATTTTCTAGGATTTTATCTCAAAGTAATTCCCTTCAGCAATGATACACTTGACCATTCTTTCTTTCCACTGTTTAAAAGCTCCCAACCAATCTTCTTTCGGAATACCTTCAAAATAAGCGTGAACTGCGGTACCAATCTCCTTTTCAGGCGGAAACCTTCTACCCCGCAAATTTCGTTTAAGCCCAAAAGATAATCAAAAGTCACAGATTACTAAATCAGGTGAGTACGGCGGATGATCTATTACTTTCTTTTTCAGCCAAAAACTGGAGACTGGAAAGTGCCGTATGGAACAATGCACTGTCATTGTGGAACCTAATTCCCTTGTCTGAAACTCTATTGAACACTTCAGGCAAACATTTTTCAGTGTACCACTTAGCTGTCTTTTGCCCTTCTAGGTTAATTGTATTTACTAAGCCCGTACTTCTAAAGAATATCGCATACATAACCTTCTTCTTAGCTCGCTGCTTCTTAGTCATCGCAGGAGTTTCCCCATCTTTGTGAATCCATGAACAGAATTCCTCTCGCGTTCAAATTGCTTATACCATCGGTAAATTTTAGCCAAGTAAGGTGCTTGTTCACTAAAAACTGAATATAAACTCTTTTATACTCATAAGAGCTGAAACCTCTTCTAAAAGCATAGTAAATTATGATTCGAAGGTGCTCTCTGGTTAATTTTACTTTACTTTTTAAAAATAGGTAGCTGAATTATAACGAAGGTAACTTCAACAACTAAAGGTCAAATGACAGATAAAAAGTTGCTCTAAATAAACACTCTGATTGTTCTTCATAGTCTATTAGATTTTGTTATTCTCGATAAATTCAACGTGTACGTTTTCCGCGATAAACAAAAATTTATGGGAACTATTTATAAAAATGCAACTGGTCCTAATTTGATTGTACGGTACTGTAGTTTCAAACTAAGAAATCGTACAATATCCAACGAGTAAATTTGAGCACACATTAAAACAGACGATCACTGTACTACGCAGCCCGCAATCTAAATAGAAATAAATTCGCCATACGAAATGCATTTACATAATGGAACCATAAAATGAGGGCCACCACAATTCAAATGGAGAAAAGCAAGTCCACAAGAACAGACCGAATATACTCGTCTATTCATTAATCTCAATCCGTTCGAATTACTCGTTTCACTCCCAGGCGCTCGGCCAAAAACCCGATTCAATACGACATACTCGGGCAGACATACATTCATATACACACTCACAGGCAATCCGAGATCCCGGGAGGCGTCCGGTGCCCTCCGGGGTTCCCAGCTACCGCGCGAACGACGTCTATTGTCAATTAGTCGCGGGCCACTCGATCATATTTATTGGATTAGCGAGATATGTATCCTAATGTCGGCGGCATTCGTCCTAACAGTGGATGCGTTATGTCGTTATGTGGCGAGTTTTGGCGAAGCCTGCCGGATGAACGGTGTCTCTGACAAGTGGATGGTGGCGAGGCGTTTGGTCGCGAAAGCGATGATTTGTCGAATAAGTTTGATCTGGATGGTTTTGATTGATCGTTTGTTCGAATTCCGTTTGATTTATACGTCATTTATCTTTGAATTGTGCGCCGTTGCGATGCCGAGTGTTTCAATTAATTCTAGGCGAATTTTGGCACCATGGTGAGACAGTGATTGATGATTGTAAACTTGTTATCTATTCTTCTTCGTTTTTCTATTTGAGAATGCTTTGCTTTTGGTTGAGAAATAAATTTTTGAAAAAGTATGTCGAGTAATGGACATTCAATAATATATACTGCGAGGGTGACTTTTGTCTTAGAACATTTATTGGTACAGTAAATAAAATTTTGAATACACCTTACTTTTCTATATAATCTCTCCTTTTATTCACACATTTTTCCTACCGAATCGGAAGTTTTTTAATTCCGTCAAAGAATGAATCTGGTCGCGTCTGTAACCAATTGCGCACCTACACCTTCGTCGTCGTCAAAGTGATGATCTCTCAGTTCTTCTTTGAGTAACTCAAACATGTAGTAATCACACGGCGACAGATCGGGATTGTAGGGCGGATGTTCCAGTGTTTTCCAATGAATTTTGTTTAATTTTTCTTGGATTAATGCAGCTGTGTATGGCCGAGCGTTGTCATGGAGCAGAATCGCACTTCGAATAAGCATATCTCGCCGTTTTCGTCAATAGGCTAGTTTCACTTCATCAAGCAGTTGGCGAGCAGTCATAGAGCAATATGCCTCTACAATCCCAGAAACATCGCTTGTTTACGGTCGGCATGCATGGGTCTCATTTTGCACTAACTCTCGGCCATCAGAAAATTTTTTGGGCCAGTCGTAGACTTGTTTCATTGAAAGCATTTTTTCAGCGAACTGTGCAGTTAGTCGACGCAAAATTTCGGCAAGTTTTACACCTTCCCGCGACAAAAATTCAATAATAATGCGTTGCTCAAAAGACGTGTGCACCTCTTGTTCAGACATGATGCTGCTAACAGCCAATCTGTTCTGGAGAACCGAACCGATTTACTCTCCTCCACTTTATATCGCCACTCAACATATATTAAGACGTCGCGTTACTCGCTTCACTTAGGGAAGCGTTGAAAAGAGAAGCCTGATTAATATTTCATTCACCCTCGTATATACCAGATAATTTAATACTAGAATATTCAGAATTATGTATGTTTATTCCTCAAGGGTAATTTGTGAAATTCTAGAATTTATGGAAAAGTTGCTGTAAAAGCTAATTTCATCCGTCTTCCTTATCATTTTAAAATAAGTAATTTACGTTTGGAATTGTGTTGCAAGATTGGCTATACAGTAATGCATTAGGCAGTGCTTTAACGTTCTGCGAAGTCAACCAGCAGTTGAACGGCTCAGAATCTGAACAGGCGGCAATTACCATTAAAGCTCAGTGTGCCCGCCCTCAACACTGAAGATATGAGAGGGTGAACAATAAGGAAAATCAAATTGTCTTTGTAAGAGCAAAACATGAGAAAGACAGGAATCTTCCAGATTAATTCCAGAAGCCATAAAGGTGATGGAGAGTTAGGGTCAGAAATTGATCATTGGCTTATTGTACCGTTAAAATGTATAATTTTTTTTTTAGAAAACCGGTACATTAGAAAGTTTGGAGGGAGACCCTCATAAGGTGAGTGTCTCATTTCCAAATCCACAAGTACACTTATTGTTAGTAGTGCCGTCTAAGCTCTATGGGTTTGTTCCACCAAATTGGTTTATGACGTTCTGAAAGTGACAGAAAGGATTGATTTCGATAGCGATCATCGTCTTTCCTCAGTTTCTAAAGCAAAAGCATTTCGAAGGTGATCTGCTATATACATACGTATATTGAGAAGGTTTCATAGCAATGTTCAAGAACTACTTGATACCACTTGGTTGTAAGTTGGGTATTGTCGCATCATCACATAATTCCTAATGGGGCATCTCAATAGTAGTTTCACTTGCCACACTTAGCACGCACCTTAAAGCTTTCAGCTAAAATTGCTGGCATTTTGGGATTTCAATTGGTATACAGTATCGGATTAAAGTATGGAATGTTGGAAAAAGCGAACTCAACTGTTTTTTTTAAACGCTGAAACACATCGGATTTAGGCTTCAAAAGTGCATATTAATATGCGCGATTCACTTTTCAAATTTCATTCGTTTTTTAATTATGGCGTTATCACACAGAAAAATTAAATGACAATATAGATTTTTATTAGTGGAATCCGACAGTGAGTTTTCTTTCTTTGACGATCATGCCAATAGATCATAAAGTTGCATAGCAAAAATTCTGAGAAAAGTCGAGTTGAACATGGAATGTTAATATTGTGGTACTCATAAGTTATAACCAAGGTTCGACAAACGAATAGGTGATAAGTTGTGTAAACCGGACTCACGCTGTCCCTTCTCCGAATTTTTAACGTCGCGCTTAGCACGTAAGTGGGGCCAAGCGGTGGAAGAACAGTGACAGTCCGGTTTACACTACTTGATACCTTGCATGGTAACTTATCATGCACTGGTTTGTCAAACGCTCCTTATAGCTGATAAAATATGATAAACGAAAAATTCTAAACTAAAAAATAAAAACAAACCAAATAGAATTAACACTATTTAATTAACTGTTCAAAATGCCACCTCTTGACTTCTTGGCAGTAAGTTAATCTTTTTACAAATTCATCTAGGACGTTATTAATGACAGTTAGCTCTATTTCGCGAATTTCTTCTGGAATACTCTGCTTCAGTGCCTTTAAATTTTCTGGCTTTGTTTCGCAATCTGTTGATTTGAAGTAACCCCATAGAAAAGAGTGTAGGGGTAGGGGTAGTGTAGGGGTGTCAGGAAGTCTTAGTGGTCGTTCTATCTATCTTCGTCTGTCGGTCCATTTTTCTGGAAAAACAGTGTGCAAAAAATTACGAACAGCGTATACTGTGGCGGTGCGCCATCGTGTTGATACCCAAGAGTATCATTTGGGATATCAGGATCATCTTCGATTGGGTATAGTACAGCCAATGCTGGAGTAAGATCATTTTGGAAAAACTTCAAATATTTTCAGTTTTTGAAAAACAAGTCGGCTTTCACAGTGAGATGAAAACTAGATTCTTTTTAGTCCCCTATTCGTTCATGATATAACAAAATGTTACTAAGGAAAGTCCTTTAGAATGAGAAATTATGGTTTTTACAAAATTTCAGGAACTCAACTTATTTTGATTAAACCGTCTTTTTTAGATTAAACAAAATAAATCGTATTTATTAAAAATTTCACTTTGAAGACAGTAACATTGTTTTACAGTTAGTAAAGCATATATTCAAAATAACTGCCAGCGTTATCTGCGATATGTGAATCCACACAAAAAAAAACGTGAGAAAAGGAAACAGTAGTGGGCCTCTAAAAGAAAATCGTTGACAAATCTTACGTATTGTCCGATTACAATCTGTAGTATCCTTTAGTTCGAATTTCAATTACTGCTAGATTATGTTAACGTTACAGCAGAAACGTGTTCAAGTGTTTTAGGATCGGACAAATTGCGGTAAGAGAAATCGTGCAGCATTTTAATGAGAGATTTTCCAAAACCAATCTTACGCATATGACTGCCATGCGAATAGTTCATAAATTTCTTGCAAGAAGGAATATTACGAAAACGATGCCCCAAATTTTTTGTCCATCGTACCTCTTGTAACATCTATCCTGGGACACATTGTATGTTATGATAAGGCAGTCATATTTGCCAGATCAATTTGCGCGCGTCTATCAAATAAACATATTTCTAATCTTTACCTCGTCGAACTACAAATACGTATTTCATCAACTCCATTGTCATACCCAATGGAGGGAATAAAATGGGTTACCTGCGAAATACGTTTTGTAGAGCAGCCATTGACAAAAGTTCATGTGCGAAATTATATCTTCGTATCTTCAAAGGATAGGAACATATGTACTAGATAAATTGGTTTTTCCAAGTTACATCCAATCCCCCAAATTGGTGTCGTAAATATAAACAATTATTTTTGTGCGATTACATTTCAAACCACCCGTTTCCCCATTTATACTACATCTAGAAGAAGCCTAGTTGCTTAACTTCTTGTATTTATCACTGACAGTGGGTTGATGTGTGAATAAAGTTACAAATTTTGTCGTAGTATCACATGAAAATCTTCGTATTTGGTTCAAAGTTTTGAAAGGATCACATAAGAGCGCCAACAGTTCTGTGAAAGATGACGATAAGTAATGGAAAATGCAGACGATGTAGCGTTTACAAAAATAAGAAATCTTAAAAGAAGTGCAAAAAAGGGAATCTTAAAAGAAGTCCAAAAGGAGGAACCTTAAAAGAAGTTCAAAGGAGGAATCCTAAAATAAGTTACACCAGACCTTATTGGAAAGTGGAGCTCCAGATAAATAGGAAGAAAAGTGAATTATGAAAATAGAACTGTACCTAATAACTATGCATAACTATCCAAAAAAGTAGAACAGATTATATACCCAAAAGCCCAAGCCCGAAGAAGGAAAATGACTACATTGTAGGAGCGGTAAAACGAACAAATATGCAAAAACTCGAGTTACCTGAAAAGATTCAAAATTTATTCAGAAATGACACCCGTTTTAGATAACTGCAACAACTATCTATTTGATAACACTCAACACACAACACAATATGTCTTGGCTATACAAGGATTCTTAAGAAAGCGACTTCATAACACTGGAATGGTTAGGGAAGCTATTCTCTATGTTTTCAAGCTGCAGTTCGCAGGAAAACTTTCGAAAAGTTAAGATCCATACTTAAGATGTAACTCCATAAATAGACAAGTCTGTTACGTAAATTGAAAGTAATGTGAAATTATCGAAAATCCTGAAGCAAGTAGCCAAAAGTTAAAAGAGATCATTACTTACTATGTGCGCGTCAAACGAACCTGGTCAAACATTGCAAATGCTGCATCATAAGAATTAGTTGAGAACCAGAGTACATTGTGTAATTAAATCACATCAAACCAAATTGTTTGCTTACTTAAGAGGAATCATAAATCGAATCCAACAAAGCCAGTAATATGAGTATGATATTCATGGCAAATCGAAAGAGTAACTATATTTTCAATATCGCCATATAAGTACGGTATATGCTGTAAAAACTAAAAAGGAGACATGTGATACAACTCAAATAGGAGCGAATACAATAGAGGATTTTCTAAAACTTCCTTTTCAGCTTCCTTTTTCAACGTTCTTTGAATCTTACAAAGAAGGAATAAAAAAGACTTTATATTGCATTTGATATACCTAGCAGTGTTGAAAATAAATTTGGCCTACATATTTTTTTCTATATAATCCACAAAATACAGCTGGAGATCTAAGGAACATACGGGCAACCAACACCTCCATTAAGATTTCCAGTATGGAGCAACAGTTTAGATAACTTATTGTTTACGCAAAAAGAAGTTGAATTCTTCAACTTCTGTTCCAACTATGATAGGAGCATGGCTAAATTGGGTGATGTAATCCATTACAGTTAATAGTTTAAAGTAAATCCTACGATGAAATTTCCAAATGGAAATGATGGTTATTTTCATTTGGAAATTTTGTCACAGGTTTCCGCAGATTGGACCAAATATTCCCTCTCTGCTAAATTCATACCAAGCAAATAGCCATTCCTCACTAGAACCAATTTCGAATTAGAAAATATAAAATTCAATGGCACAGTCCACTAAAACAAGTGGAACGCCTTAATCATGTAGGATAATATATTCTACTACTACAACAAGTTAATAATATTATGACCGCAATTTCACTAAGAAGGCTTTTTAGTCTCCCATTTATCTTTCCAGGACATAGCATTGGTGTTATTTTGATCAAAAGTTTTGCTTAATTTTAAGTTACGTAAGGTACCGAGATATTGTCTTATGAGTTTTTCCGACGGAAAACACTCGGAACATGATAACCGTCAATACCGGTATGCATGTCAGTATGCATTCAATGGTAAAGTCATCTTACGTTTAAAGTACCTGCACATAACGTCTTGCGTAATCATTTATGCGATGATGGCTTTGCGCTGAACCGAATAGTTACTCGAAACGTAGAGATTGCTTTTGAATAATTTACCGCACATAAAACCACAGACATTAGAAATAATTGCACTAATCCCCGACAAATACTAATGATTCCATGAAATTCCTAACAATTAAGATCTAAGCATGTTGATAGATTACCGCTGTTCATTACATCACAATCCACGCCAAAATTATTCGAGCTTTTTCTTTAGGCCGCATCATCTAAGCTTAATAATGAGGAAAGAAGACTCACTGCTAGCAATTCCGGGGACGAATGCCCCTTGTCCCTATCCTTGCGGTCCTCCAGTTTGATCCTTCCCACACTGTGATCGGATCAGAACGAAGAGAAGAGAGATACGATGACAAAAAAAAAAATTAACAAAGCCGACCACCAAAATTAACGCCGCAGGATATAAAAGCACTCACGCACAAAACAAGCATCGAGCGCAGTTGGTCGTTCGATATCGTTTTGTTTTTCAACTGTTTCAATTCAAACAAAAGAGACACGCGTTTCACGTCAAAACTTGTACGCATTCATATGTTTTGATTCGAACTGACTTTAATTCATCAAAAGCCACCTTGCTGATCCCCTCTCAGAACTACCCCACCGCGTACGTAAATATCACACTATAATTTGCGTTTTTCTTCTTTTTGTTTTATTTTACTGCGATGCCCTCCTCTATCAGGGCGGCCATGGATCCGTAAAGCCCGCCCAGTTAATAGCACCCTCAATTATCAGCGATAGCGTTGCCCTCTGTACGATACAATTCTAAATAGACTCGTCGTCAGCGTTTTATTAGCTTCAGTGGCCGTCGCCAGATGGATACACTAACTTGTGCTACCTATCTTGGTCTTACGGTTTTTTACCCAGGCGGTTCGATGGAAAAATTGGTTGTATTAGATGTATCTTAGTCAAATTAATTTTTTTATAGAGTGCTGTTTTGAATCTTTTAACATTTTGAAAAGATATATTATAGTTTGTCTTTGTCTTATTCTTATTATGCAATACAGGTCTTACGAGCTTATTTCCGCATTGTTGCCAAATGGTATGGTCACAATACATTTATATAGGGCACCCGATTTTCGTCATTTATAGTATGACGTCTCATTCTAGCATTGATGCCAAATTGCATGTTTAATAATTTTATTGTATCAGTTAAGGTTATGTACACAATGATCCAGAATGATTGACGATCACCTGACAGCTGTATTGTCATTTCATTATACTACTTTCCAAGGGAAAATTGATAGTTCAATTATGATTCGTTTCGATGATCAGCGCCCTTATCATACGTGTACAGATAAAATGCTCATTTGTCAATTTAGCGGTCATTTTATTAGCATTTTCGAGATTATTGCGATCGTATTTCACTTATTTTATCACAAACATTCTTCCTAAAGACTAAAACGGCGAATATATTATATTTTGGTAGATTTACTAACTGAAAATGTTAATTAGTACTAACTCTCAACTTTTAGGTTACGATGGTTTTGACCACCGATTACATGAAGTTCACCTTAATTCTATATTTGGGCAAATCTATATATATATATAATTTCCTTATTTGTGTGTTCCTGTTTTTTTGTCTATCCAGAGCTTTTTGAAGCCCACTGATGGGCTAGACAGCTGAAAATTGGCATGCATATAGTAAAACGCCTAGGCCAAATCCTAACATAGCCGGATTTTTTATTTTTGGCCTGTGGGCAGAAAATTAAGACGAAAAAGGGGCGTGGCAAAATTCAATTTTTTTACATTTTAGCTTATATTTTCTTTTTCTTCGCAATTTCTTCTTTATTTCATAGTTTTAATTCGCAGTTGTCAAGAATCTGGTATAAATTTTGTTTTGAAATCCACAATGTGATACATTAAGTGACAAAACGAATGGATTGCCGGCACGCCTATGGAATTTATCTTTCAACGTATGCATATAGAGCAGCAAATGTCATATTAGTATAGAGCGGGACACCTCAATCATTGTGGATCACTGTGTATAATATTTGTTTTCATTTGGACGTATGTATAGGTTATTTATCTTCATCTGATAATTTTTTAGTTGACATTGTAAAACTCCAATGACTGAATTTAATAATTCATTTGAAAACTTACTAAAATGTCAGCAACCAAAAAATAACCTCTAATATGAAAAACACTATTGGAGTATGTTGCAACGTAGAAAATTACAAAAATATATAAAATCGAATGTCACTAAATTTTGCATACTGAATTTTTTGTTTTATTCAAATTCTTGTGGTGCGAGTTTTACGTCATGTACATGACGAAAATCGTCTGCTACTTTGAACAACGTGTATGTAATTTCCGTATATGATCAAAAGAAATTTTATTAAAGTAGTTTTGCTTAGCTTGATATGTAGCTGTTACTAGTTCTCATCCAGAACCATATCAACCGGCTGTAGAGAAAGCTTTATTTGTAAGGTTTGATAAAAGAGCGGATGACGTGTTATCTTCTTCTTCTTCTACTCGTTAATCCTTATGTTATCATCAATCAAAAATGGTTCCAAGATACAGTACGCATGATCCAAAGGACATAAGGATAGGTGCATTGACTTTCTGGAATTGATTGAAAATGATTCCCATTTTCGTGTCATTACTTGTGACAAGGATCATAAGACCATATGACAACCATTATTAACTAGTGAGCTTAAATGCGTATAATAATCACTAAAGTTTGATAAAAGAGTGGATGATGTGTTATCATTAAGTAGTGTAAATTAGTATTTGTTTCTACTTACGTGCAAGGCGCGACATTAAAATTCGGAGAAGTAAGGGCGTGCGGTTTACACTACTTAGTGATAACACGTCATCCATTCTTTTATTAAACCTTATTTACCAGCAAATCTTTGCATATATAGATTAGTTACGATAATAGACGAGGTACGTCATAGTCAGTAATATCAGGACCGACAACTTAAGCAACATAAAGTACTAACATCGTGCGAAGAGAATTATCGTATATTATGTTTTTTCTATTTGCGATGTCGACCATTCGTTCTTCACTGTCGTTTTCCTGACTTTGTATGATTGTTTCTTACTTTTATTTTTATTACTTCCCCTTTTATTGCAATTACTGTTCTTTTAAGAACTAATAAATCATGTGTCAACCGTTTAGTAAGCAGTGAAAGGAGCTAGGTGCTTCCTTAATCGCGGATTTCGAAGCAGAATGTGAAACCAACGGACCTTTGTTGCCATTATGTGCAGTACGAGATGTAATTTATTTGGAATTACTTCTATGATCCATACAGTTAGGTAATTTCCATATTAATATGTGACACTTCATATGATCAAAACATAAATTTTATTAAAATAGTTTTTCTTACCTAAAGCTTGACGTCTACATAGCTGTTACTAGTAGCCCTATCGCAGAACTCTACCAACCGGATGTAGAGATAGCTGTATTGCGGATTTTGTTACCATTGAGTACAATACGAGATTTTATTTATTTAGAATTACTTGTTATTTTTTCGTAATATACATGAACCAGTTCCTAAAGGGTGGCAAATGTATTAAATATCCATGTGCCCACTGTTCATAACATTTCTTCTGTGATCAAGCAAGGAAAGAAAGGTCCGATCTAAAGAAACCCAGTGGTGTCCCACGAAATTGACGACAAAACAATGGATTTGAACGATACTAGGCAGAACGCATTGAATTGCTGAAAAAGATCTTTGCTTGAAGTCTTAAATGTTTCACAAAGGTTTCCCGTGACTGTCGGCATGAACAGAATCCCTCGTTGCAGGACGTTCGTTCGGACCGCGTTTTCTTCTGTCGATGCCAAGGTTAATCGAAGAAGCAACTATTGATTCGTCTATGACCCCAAAGATGTTTACATAATATCTAGGAACCAAGTTTACGGCCTGTATTCACGTTCTAGACGTAATCCAGTGAGGCTCACGTGATGCTGCCACATGCTTCAATAGAACAAGACCGCAACGAAAAGAATTCATTAGGTGTTTAACGGTGATACAGAAACTGTCGATAAATGTTCTAACTGCATACCGGAAGACTGTACCCTTCCTGTTAAATGGCACACAATTGTCTGGTGATGATTTGAATTAGTTTCCTACATGTGACCAACAAGCCTAGACGTCCTGGCATGACTACGCTGTTATCCAAGCAACATTTGTCAATATGAACAAAGACGAGCTACTATGCGCTTATCAAATCAAAGGGGCGTTATATAGAATATTTTTACTCTAAAGGGATATCACTTACCCCAAAAAGTGTTTTTGTGAATTACACGTTCTTGCGAACGTTTGTTTAAACAAATTTAACAAATTTAAATTAATGTTTAGGTGGGAAAGGAGTGGATCCTTGACATATTTTGTAAGGCATGGCGAACGAACACAATTCCTGCGGATTGGGAAAATAACCTCATCACTCCCATATATAAGAAAGACGATCAAAGTCAGTGCGGAAACTATAGGGCAACATGCCTATCGGCAGTATGTTTTAAGGTCTATACCAAAATAATAGCGGAACGACTTACACATTTAGTAGGAGACAAACTGGGAGAAGAACAAGCAGCCTACAGAAAAGGGAAACAAACGAACGATAATATCCACATAATTAAAAACGTCATTGAACGTAAAATTGAGACAGGAGGAAATCTACTTCAATTTCATAGACTTGCGAGCAGCCTTCGATACAGTAGATAGAGGGAGTATAGATATCTGTCTAGAGAAACTTGAGGTTCCAAGAAAAATGCGCCAAATAATCAATAGTCTATATTGTCAGGTTAGGGGGATAGTACAAGTGAATGGAAAAAGATCAGCAGATTTTGAAATGCAAGTGGGAATAAAACAAGGAGACAGCTTAAGTCCATTAATATTTATTATAGTAATGGACAGAATCCTGCAAAATACGAGGAAACGCACCGAAACTGTGAAGACACTGTTAGGATATAACAGACTGGAACCTGTAGCTGTGGATGCATTACTGTACGCCGATGATCTGGCACTAATAGCTGACAGTTATGTGAAAATGGAAAAATTAACAAAAATATGGACAGAAGAAATAGAAAAGATGAAGATGGAAATAAACGTAGAAAAAAGCAAACTAATGGTGATAAATAATAAAGAGCCAGCCAGTAATCTAATAATTAAAATAAACGATAAACAAGAAGAAATTGTCGACGCATACGAATATTTAGGTACTATTATATCGAAGGATGGGAAAATTGATCTAGACATAGCAAAAAGAGGACGGAAAGCCACAAATATATACTACGCTCTGAATCAAACCATCTTTGGAAAAAAGAAATAGAACCCAAGATCAAACAGATAGTATACAATGCAGTAGTAGCCCCCACAATAATGTACGCAAGTGAGTCCTGGACAATACAGCAAAAACACGAAAGCAAAATAACAGCTATGGAAATGAAATTTTTGAGAAAGATCGTGGGGAAAACAAAAATGGACAGAATAGAAAACGAACAGATAAGGAATATGATAAATCAAGAAGATATACTAAAAAGAATTGAAAAATGTCAACTGAATTTGTATGGCCACATAATTAGAATGGAACAAAAGAGTTTAACAAAGAAAATAATAGAAGCCAAAAATAACGGGAGAAGAAAAAAGGAAGACCAAGGAAAAAATGGATTGACAGAATCAACGAATTAGGACGAAAGCGAGGGAAGACCATAGCAGAAATGAGAAGAATGGGTACAGACCGGACACGATGGAAAGAATGGATTAAATCGTCGTAAGATCCAAAAATAATCCGACGCTGAAAGGCATAAGGATTAACGAGAAGAAGAAGAAGAAATTAATGTTTCAACAAATTATTCGTTTTGTCCCGAATTTGAACATGAATGCTGTATACTATATAAAACTTCTGACCTCGTTTTAACATTTTGACACCAAGTATTTCAAAGTACCTTATGTTATACAGATCAGCCCTATAGGCATTGAAAGCTCTTGGCCTCTATGGTCTCGATTACTTGTCCTGACCTTCTCCGGTCATTTGTTAAATGCTTCCAACTGTTCACCCGTACCAACATTTTGTGCCTAAAAAGTAGCGGAGGTAACCCTAAAGATTTTAGAGAGGTATAGGATACATTTTAATACTCATAATACAATGTTATTATATGAAGATCAATGATCCACTTACCTATAGAGAAAACTGCAACTACGATGAGGTAACCCTTGGCTATAATCTACATTATTTTGTTGAGATATTTCAGTTAACGTTTTTCAATAGAAATACTTATGGTTTGTCTTTTTCAAATCGACCACATGAACATAAAAGCTGCCCACACGCCTTGTTGCTTCTGTCTATTCTGTGGTTTTGGGACTCGCACTCGGCTTTCGACGCGTTGCCCGTAAAAGTAAACATGCACGTCCTATCCAAATATGCGCTAAAGATTGCTTAACATATTGGCCTATTTTTACTAGCATTTACATTTCCTTGTTTAAACGGTAAACATATCTTTATTTTACTTTATGTGCGTGTCAAAATAATTTTTTCCGAAACTTCCAAAATTCGTTTCAACTTTCCTATGATAGCAAAAAATTTCTTTTATCTTATTAACTTTCTTCTCTTTTAGTTTGATACATAATTTTTGAAAAAGCCAGTATTTTTCACATCTTATGCATCAAATTAATGTAGAGGATTATATGAGATATAAGTAACTCAATGAATATAAAAGAAAAACAATAGATTTAGAAAAATCATCGAATGAAAGTTCTGTGTTCGGTGCAGTGACTTACTAATCACAATAGATGTTCGATACTACAAATCACCTCATGCACGAGTAAGCGTTCTAAACAGTATTGATAAATGAACGTATTGACTGGAAAGAGGAACTAAGATAAATATTATTTTGTTTTAGTACGCGAGGTATAACAAAACTTGATTGAAACCTAATATATACTTGATCTTGCTAGGCATGTTGACCGCATTTTACGCGCGTTTCCATATCTCTGTCTACACAATAAAAATTATAGTAGTTATTTAACGCAGCAGATGTATAGATATAGAATTAATAATAGATAAACAAGATATGCCTCGAATTTTACTAGCGTTTACATTTCTACGTCTAATAAGCAGGTAATCTCTTCAAAAATTAATTTCAGCTCTCCTGTGATAGCAGTAGAATATTCTCTCTTACAAATTTTGTTTTACTTTAGTTGAACTTTCTTCTGTTTTAATGTGATACACAAGTTGTGAAAAACACGGGATATTGATGGTTCGGTGCGAGAATGAGTCGTAGGGTCAAAGGGTAAAACTTATTGGTGTCTTTAGTGAAGAGTATTGCTCGAGGAATTGTTGATCACTCTCTTTTACATGCTCTGATCTCTGAAGGTAGCAGGTAATAATAGATATCTACCTATATTTTTTTCGTGGCCTATAATTGTCTCTTCAAATATACTTGATTCCTTCAAAAGAAGAAAGAAATTTTATATTTTTTCATGCCATTGACATTTTTAACAACTCATTTTGGAGGTACATTGTTTTAGTTCTGAAGAAAATAGCCTAAGTATTCCCTTTGTCGTTTTCTGGATTAAAATTCCTCTTTTGATTC
The DNA here is from genome assembly GCA_038088585.1 of Chrysina gloriosa. NCBI lineage: Eukaryota > Metazoa > Arthropoda > Insecta > Coleoptera > Scarabaeidae > Chrysina > Chrysina gloriosa. The sequence goes on from CM076091.1 coordinate 19,284,586, forward strand.
AAATTTTTGCTGCAAACAGGAATTAAATCTTGGTTTCGTGAAAAGTTAGTTTTCAAATTGACGTTTTCTTAAAAAGCAACATAGAAAAGTGATTAGAATTTGACTACCTCTTTGAAGGTAGATATACCCTTTTAGTAACTAACTCTTACTGCAATTCCAAATTGTCAGAGCTAATCTAATATTGTGATGAAATTACAGTTTAAGAAAAAATAATATAATATTTTTATAACATTAGAAATTACCCCTTACATGCATGTTTAACACTTTGTTGCAAAGGTATTTTATTGGAAATCTTGATTCTCACATGTACAATGTATACGATGTATGATCATCTTCAACTTTTCTTCATATTTAGCCAATTAGCTTATTATGTGAAATTAATAATTACCGTCCATTTTCTGCTGTAGATCCACGTATACTTTAATCACCTATTAAGCTATAAATTTTGTTATCGTACAGATCTCAGCATTGATATTTCTGAAGAATTCTATATTAATTATATCAAATATCTAATAGATATGGAATATAGTTACCTAGACGTAAAGTCAAGAGAAAAAAAGAAGGAAATTTATTACAACCACCCAATTTTATATTGCTATTAAAACGGATCCTATAAATCCAAAGATAGGATCGATTCTCACTGCCAACTCCTATTAACCGGGTCGAGCTAGTGTTACGTAACCGGCGTAAGGTAAAAAATATAATTAAGATGGTCGCTTAATTAAAATTTTAATCAACTTCAATACGTTTAATCGATGCTCATCTTATTAACTTGTTTCAAAAAAGAGGAAGAAGATGCGAAAGGTATAGGAAAGATGGTAGAAAAAGAACGACAACGTGTTCGTTCTAGAAATTTTATTCTAACATTCATAAAAAATATATTTATATATTTACAATATCTACAAATCTTCTTCGAAAAGTGGTCCCGAACATGGTCCTGCACATTACAATATTGTCAAATCCAAAATTGGCACTATCTAAGTCATTGTTCCACCAACTGAGGCACGTAAAATCCACTGTAACCGGTATAGTGATGATTATGACCGAAAGCGGCGGAAGATGGTGCGGCACACGTTTGTACTTGAGTTTGAGATTGAAGAACAGAATTAGGTTGCATATTTTCTCGATCGGTTAGATTGACTTCCTTTCTTGGAGGTTCGTTATCGCTCGGACTAGTCTTCTTACCGTTTTTATGTGTTTTAATATGTTTGGCCAGATGATCGGATCTCATAAAGCGTTTGCTGCAGATCTGGCAGGCGAATCTTTTTCTCCGGTATGAGTTCTCAAATGCCTCTGGAGCTCATCGGATCTCGTAAATCTTTTCCCACAAAATAACCAGTTGCAAACGAAGGGGCGTTCGCCGGTATGCCACCTTAGATGCGCTTGAAGATGCGACGTCTTTCCGTACACCTTATCGCAACCCGGATAATGACAGATGTGCATCTTTTTCGAAGACGGTTTCTTAGATCCGTTTTCCTCGCTCAAGCAGTTGGGGCATTGACATTTGATACATCTCCGACCTTTAACGTAACTGGGAAATTCGGTAACCGTTACTTCCGGTTTGATTATCGGGTTGTACGAGAAACTCATATAGGCGTTTTGAGTCCAGGGGTATTGCTGTTGGAAATTAGCTTGTTGAGGTTGAAAGCCGCTGGTGGCCGTGTCGGCTGGTGGCGGGGAATGTTGAAACCAGTACTGGTTGCCGTATCCGTGACTGTACGTTGATTGATAATGAGGTGAATACTCCAACGGTGATCTGGAGCATTCCAAAGGGACTTGTGTGGCGTATCCATCACTGCTACATGACGACGTAGATGTCGGCGAAACTTGCGAAAACGGTTGGGGATGTGGATACATCCGCGAACAGGTGGCTGCCAATAAATTTAAAGGCGACATCTGCAAGGATTAGAACTCACGTTAGTGAACGCTTATTTTTTAAATTAATACAGGATTATGTAAGTGTCTTTAATTGTTAAGTTAATAAGGAAACTACATATTTTTGCTCCATGCATTATGTATGTGCATCAATATATTGATTGTTTTAAAGATTAACACTCTATGTAATGGGACATACTTCAAAAACCAATTATGTACAGGTAATAAACTACTCAAAAATGATTGAATGCAATATACGCGAATGCGAATAGATATTGAAACTAAAATTAAAAAAGTAAATTATATAGATATATTATGAAGAATTTTTATATTTCGGGTTATCTCCATGGGCGTAGCTAGGGATTTTTCCTAGGGAGACAGCCGGCCAACTGATTATTACATATATATATATATATATATATATATATATGTGTGTGTGTGTGAGTGTGTGTGTGAGTGTGTGTGTGTGTCAGAGGATTTTTCTAGGTGGGGCAAAACATTTTCTAGGGTGGGCAATTGCCCCTCGCTAGCTACGGTCATGGTTATCTCCAACCTGAAAGATAGGAATTTAAATAGGTTGCGATATGTACACTACCGGCCATAAGTATTTAGCCACATATGTTTTTTCTTAATTCTTCGATATAAATTATCTAATGCAAATAATGACACTAGATACAAAGAATCCTCGTATGTAGATGCATTGGTACCAAGTTTCATTCATATACTGTACATTAGCGAGTTCCTGAAAATATAAATTAGGTTTCGGTACATCTGAGCGATAACAGTTAATGGGCTTTTTCTTGGAATTTTGGTGCAATATAATTTAGTTTTGAATTATACTTTGTAATAGAGGGTTCCTTATACCATATCAGTGTAATTTACATTAGTTGAAAATTTACTGTTGTTGTGAAAACACATAAAATTGGGTTGTGACTTGTGCGTTCTATTCTTACTGTTATTCGTGTTGTAATGCCGAAAACAAAAGAGTTGTCTGTAGAAGTGCGTGTTTTAATTGTTGCCTATCACAGAATTGGAAAAAGCAACCGCGAAATGGCACGCGAACTGGATATTAGTAGGCAAACAGTGGACTACAATGTCAACAAATTTGCCAGTAGCGGCAGTTTAATAAACAAAAAGAGGAGTGGACGACCAAGAATAACGATGCCAGCAGAGGATCGTCGAATCGTAAGAATAAGTAAACGAAATCGACGAAATACAGTACCGGAAATAGCAGCGGAAGTGAACGAAACCGATTAGTGTGACTACAGTGAAACGGCGCTTACGCAAAGCCGGACTCTACGGACGAATAGCGGTAAGAAACCCTTATTACGGAAACAAAACAAACAGAAGCGCTATCAGTGGGCACCAGCACACCAAAATTGGACCATCGAAGATTGGAATAAAGTGCTGTGGGGTGACGAGTCCAAGTTCGAAATGTATGGCTCGCGCAGACGTGTTTTTGTTCGGAGGTCGCTGGGAGAAAGAGTATCGGTTCAATGTATTGTGCCCACCGTCAAACATGGAGGAGGTTCGGTGATGGACGGCATTCTTAGAAAGGAGGGGTATAAGGCTATTTTAGAAAATAATGTAGTGTCATCGGGGTTGCGCTTAGTCGGAGAAAATTTCACATTTCAGCAGGATAATGACCCGAAGCATGAAGCTAGAATATGCTAGAATTGCGTACAACAAAAAGAAGAGGAGGGCACGCTCACAGTAATGGAATGGCCTCCCCAATCACCCGACTTGAATCGAATCAAATTGTTATGGGATGAATTGGATAGGAGATTAAACAAAACGATCCTACATCTTCCGCTGCATTATGGACACTTCTCCAAGAACATTGGAATAATTTATGGCCTGATATTCTGGCAAAATTAATTGCTATCGCGATAATGCGCTTCAGTGATAAATGTGAAAGGCGGCTATATTAACGAATCTAATATTTGACATCCATTTTATATAATAAGTCAGTATGAATGTTTTTATAGACGTATTAATATGTAAATAGTTAGTATATATTATTAAATCATTTATCCACTATTCAAATACGATTTTATTTTAAAATTCTAAGAGAAAACATGTGTGGTTAAATACTTATGGCCGGTAGTGTATATACACAGTTAATTATGAAGAATAAAGAAAAGAACGAAGTGATAAATTGCATAATCGTAGTTTTGTATTTTCTTAGGCAGGATTATGACGTGTCAAATACGTTGCACTTGTTACCAATTAATTGTGTATTTAAGTTTTGCTAATATGCAGCCTAGCATCTTCAACCGTATATAGAATTTTTAGTGACTCGATATTTATTTGCAAGAAAAAAGTGTCAAGGGAGATAAGATTGACTAAATTGGATACCTCTATATCATTAGCTTCTTTTTTAATATAATAATTTTACAGCTTTTACTTGGTGTTATTACATATTTATAAAAATAACCTTATTTATTTCAAATGATTTTAACACTCTTATATGCACATAATCTAAAACCCGCATTTCAATGGTCAGGTAGTGGCATAAACTAAAAGCGATTTCCACAGTTTCATTAAACAAAATTGTACGACCCTTAAAGGTTGTACAGGGAAAATGTAAACAATTCCCAGACGGTCTAGATATGAAATAATTTAAGGTCAGCTAACGGTAAGCCCAGTTTGAACACGCGCCTTTTTTTTGGTTTTATTTGGTTAATAATACCACATCACAAACTTGGCAAAAGAATGGAGAAACGGCTAGATTATTAAATTTAAGTAACAAAACAATGGATTATAGGATCTATGGTAAAATGTGTCGTGGATGACTGTACAGTATTTATGGCTAAGCGTGGTAAAGGGTCATCAATTAGGATTATTTCACTGGAACCAGTATACACGAAATATTAAATGTTGAATATGTTTTACGAAAACAAAATTACAAAATAATTATAAAGCAACGCTTTGTGTGGAAACAATATTTTGTGCTACAATTTTACTTTTCAACAAGACATCGATCCCAAGCATACAGTAAGGAGCGAGAAAAAAATTAACATCATTAAACTATCCTTACGTCCAGACCTAAATCATATTTTTAGGATGTTCTTAAGCGTAAAGTATGTAAATTGGCACCAACGTCTTCAGATATGTATGTTGTGGCAAAATTTGCAAGAAGCTTGGAGGACAATGTATGTCTAGATAGCACTACTATATACTGAATTATAGAGGTTAAGAATAAGAATTAAATTGAATAAAATTCTTAAGTTGTTTGTCACATTAGTTACATTATGGATCTATAGAGTAAAATGATATTGTTGCTTTGGTGTGTTCAGAATATTTACAATAGCTGATATGCGCAAATAATTATGGGCGGTGACGTCATGTGATCAGTCAAAATATTTCTAAAGTTACATACGTGTTTCGACCACAAAAGTTGTCATCCTCAGTAATATTCTTAATAACATACAAATATTAATGTATTATGTTTTATATTTATCCATCTCTTTCATGCTGGACCTCCATTACTTTGGTGCACCGATGTCGCTATGATTTCACCGAAACGCATTTGCGGGACAAGCATTGTATCTGAAGTTAATCATGCTAGGGGTTATTTCCTGATTAGATCCAATTTTTGTGTAGACACGATATTAAATTAAGCGAAGAAGACACGCACTTGGAAAACTCTTTGAAAGATATCTTGATGAAGACGCCCATTTGATACTTATGGAACGTTATTGAATATAACTAGGTACTCGAAACATCGATAACCGCTATAAAAATTATAGATTTGGTACTGGTTAAATACAAATTTACAATCGCCACGGCAGATAAAAGATATTTTAAAGAACAATTAGTGCTAAAACCAGAGGAGATGAAAAATCCAAGATAAAGCGGACAGTAATAATAAATGTCTTCCGACTTTTACGTCGACTGCAAAACAGAAAACACGCACCAAAAGATCCTATGAAAGGGATGGAATAAGGGAGTAAGAAACGAAGTGGTTAAAAAGGATTACAATGGGGAAAAGAAAACAGAGGGGAAGAAATGAATGCAAGAAAATAGCATAAATTTTAGTAGTTTAGTACCTAGCGGCAGAGATACTTACGATGAAGAAGAAAAATTAAAATAAATTAACTTAGACACTGTACTTTACGTCTTTGAATGAAAGGTTCTTACACAAAAGATCCTTTTTTATATACATGGTGATTAATAAACTGCTTCAGAAAATTTTATCGACAAAATATGGGAGAGGAAGGAAAGGAGATCCCTGATATAAGTCTTAGCCTTACCACGCCGATTCTGATAACTCCAAGTGATTGACCTTAATATTTTTGAGAATTACAACTTATTGTTAGTTGTCGAAATACATATTTGGCGGTATCCAATCCGGTGTGGCAAGGATGATAACTGCTTTATTTGAGAAAATATGAGAGAAGAATATATGTTAGGTACTAATACGGGCTACATATTTCATAAAAAGGTTATAATGCAGATTTAAGGTAATATTGATTTAGTGTTGAATCTCTGGTTAGTTGATAGGTTACTGAAATAGTTAAGTTCACTCTAGAGTTCTGTTAACTACTAAAAACACGAATCTTCGGTAATATCAAAATTGACACCAATCCAAATTTGATCCCAAGTTATGCCAACTGAACCAATCACTTTTGCTCACACTTTATGCTTTTTACCGCAAAAAATTATTAAGTAAAACTAGTTTTATTTATTTGATTCTGATTGCTCCTTTTTTAAATTTTACGTTAATTTGGATCAAAGTTCTGTTCCGATGTTGAATTGATTTTATTCGAAATATAAATGATTTGACCACCATAATTTTTTATTAATACTTTCCCGTTAGATAAAATTTGAGGATTAAAGTAGTTCGTACGAATGTTGTAATATTGCACATATTTTGATAGAAAAATTGATTCTATTTCTTTTTTTTTTTTTCAAATGATAATATCTAAATGGTAATTATAGAAAAGTCAAACGCACAAAATAATTGGCGTATTACATGTAAGCCCAAATTTTCCTTTTTAGAGTTGTTGTTGGAGCAATTACACTGCATTTGTGATAAGGCGTTTTACTTTTCAAAAAATTGAACTAAACATTGATACCACCGTTTTCCTTTAATTCATAAAACATGTTTGAAATAATTAGCACTATCCAATGTACAAAATCTAACAGATAATGTAATATAATAAGTCCTTTTGAATTGCAAGTCACAGTAATAATCAAAACGTTGTCTAAAAGCAAACGCCACCCAATTGACGAAAACGCGATGAAAAAAAAACAAATCAACATCATTTATCTAGTGCATATGTGCATACAATTGGTGCGAAAAGTCAACGGACACGAATACCGAAGTTAAACAAAAATAATACGACACACTAGTGCCCATACGCAACAAAGCTAAAAAGAACTAAACAAAAACGAATCGAACACACAACATTAATAAATACGTAATGGTTAATGAAAGGGTGTCGTGTAGTAAGTACGTCGATTACTGTTATTAAATGTCGAATACCACGCACCTGATGCGATTGCGCACTGCTCGACTGATACTGTAACTGTTGAGAAGCCATCATACAATCCACTTAAACGGCGCACTAATAACTGAGATTTTGAGTCTAGGAGGCTGTGGTTGAGATGACGACCGTCGTATTTGTGGGCGTTGCTGCGCACGACCCGTGCGCGACAAGTGACCCGCACTGTCTTCGGGGTGTTCGCCCCCGGCAATCGCCGTCGAAAATTTCGGACCGTTCACTCTCCCTCCCGTCAAGAACAACGCCGCGAGACAAGGGAAAAAGGAAGAAAGCGAGCGGTCGGTTCGGTGTTTGAAAGAGGAGCAACGGAGAGGACCTAAAGAGGTCAGGTCGAAATGAATTCTCTTGCCGCTAACGTATTTTCCATCGCCCAGGTCCACACATGGACATACACATATTTGCCGCGTCAGGTTCTTTGTTCCAGTAAATAAAGAAGCGTTTCATTGACAAAGCAATGTCTAACACACCGACTCCTTTTTTCCGGTCTATTATATTGGCTCTTATAGGAAATTGGATTCCGGTTCCTTAATTAAAAATCAAGGTGACTGCGTGCATATATATACATATCATTAGAACTAATTGTTTTTAGGCTTCAGCGAGATGTAACAAAATTAGTCAAGAATCTACACATGGTCACGTTTTGCTGAAGTGAATCAATTAATGCTGGGGCTGTTCATGTTAGTGAATTTTTACAGTAAGTACTGATGGGAATAACCGTTCTTTTAAAAACAGTTCCAACCGTTATCGTCATTTTGAAATAACGGTTGCAATATAATAGGTTACCGTTATTTCGTAGTCGACAGTTGTATTCGATAACGCCTCATGATTCCAAATGGCAAATGTTATCAATAAAATATGTCACGTTCTGCCTAGCTGAGTCAGTGTTTACGTCTGGGTCACGTCTTAAAAAGTCTCCGTCACCCATGCTTGATCTGAAATATATTTTGCTTTTTCCCGACGTTTCACTTTCGTTCGATTATTAAATTATTGATGCTATTGTATATGTGTGAGTGAGCAGCAGTCAGTTGGTTCGATAGTACTGTGTGGCATGTCCCTACTCTTCATATATGTTCATATCGTTATCAATGTGTTTTATATATATATTATATATATATATTATATATATTATATATATTATATATATATATATACGTCATATATATATTATATATGACGGTCGGTATTTTCCTATACGGTATCTAATATACGTGCGTATTTTAGCATCGACTCTTGACATACACAAATACATTCATCTTCGTCATTTAGATCAATGGTTCCTAAATATCTGCCAGTCAAGGATATCGCAAGATGCTGTTTGTGATCGGTGGACCCCCACGCCTCCGTTTCCTTTAACGTATTAGGAATTCGTACATTTCCCTCTCATTAATAGTTCATATTAGGAAACCGATGATTCTGGGAATTTGTAACGGTAAACGCAAATGTTTCTGGTTTTCCATTTTATTCGTCTAATTCTAATACTCTTCGCTTTGCTTAATTTTGCCGATTATCACGGACCTCCTAGGAATAAGCTGCGGACCAATGAGTGTCTGCGACCATTTAGGGACCACTGTTTTTGATAGTTCAGCATTTATATGTTCGCGTAAATACCTATGTGCTCATGCGGCTTGACATGTGCACATTAATGTGATTTCATAGCCAAAATAGTGTTATAGCGAGTCAGCTGCAAGTATATCAAACACATGCTTATTTCATCTTCATAGGGAAAACAACGTTGTGGAATTTTGGCTTAGAAGTACTTAGTAATAAAATTCTAATCTAGAAAAAGTCTAAATAGATATATCGACAACTAACTTACAGTCTTCATTGGTGAAGCTATGGGGTTCGGTATGTCACACGAATTTCTTGAACTCACTTATGACCTTGCTGAAAATAGTAAATTACCTCATAGGTTTAATAAATCAAAGAAACTTGTAGGAAAAGATTTTTATACTGGATTCATGGATAGGTATCCTGAATTCAGTTACAGGAAACCTCAGTCAACTAGCATAATGCGTGCTGAGGGCTTCAATAGGCCTCAGGATGACAAATGTTTTCATCAGTTAGAGAAACTTCAACAAGAGCATTCATTTCGTCCTTCTAAGATGTACAATGCAGATGAAACGGGAATTACCTCTGTGCACGAAAACAAAATTTCAATTTCGCTACAAGGAAAACGTAAAGTTGGAAAATTGAGATCAGAGGAGGGAAGCCGAAATGTGACTATAATGTTCTGTATCAGTGCAGCAGATTATTTCATTCTACCTCTATTTTTATGTCCTAGAAAGAAAATGAATGATAGATTGATGATAGGTTCACCAGTGGAAAGCATAGACTTTCCAACTCGTAATGCATGGATGACTGAGGAAACTCTTCTTAACTGGTTAACACACTTTGTTTCGTTCACTAAGCCTTCAAAGCAATACGCAATTCTTCTTCACAAAGAACTTGATGTCATTAGATATGCTTGGGAAAATAACGTACGTATGTTGAGTCGTCTCCAAAACACAAAGTTGCTTGTAATTTCTGGACGAGAATAAATCCCGGACTCAAAATCGATGAGTATCACATTGCAAAGCTGGTCGCTGATGCCTACAAAAGGCCTCCTGCTTGGACATAGCCGAAAATAGTATTAGTAGTATTTAAAAAAAGTGTTACCCCAGCCATCTTTCAATGATGGACGACTAACAAGTCGTAAAAGGAAGACTGAATGAAGCAAAATATTTACTATAATATTACTAATTGAAAACAAGAAGCAAGGAACATCAAAAAACAAATAAAGTTTTGAAAAAGATTAATCTAAGCTACAAAATACTAAAGACGAAAAAGGAAGGAAAATACAAACTAGTGAGGCTAGGACCAAGAATTAAAAATGAATTTGCCTCCGTGTGCGGAAGATTCAAGTAAAGGTGCAAATGAGGACTGTATTGTGTACGGTCAATCATTTGACAAATCCTGCTTGTAAGGGCTGGGCACACGAACTGTGTGCAGATATTGACGACGCATTATATTACTATTGCGATTATTGCAAACTAACCGAAAATGAAAAATAAAAATGTAATTATATTTGTGATATAAGAAACATGTTATGTATTACATTATAACACTGTTTTGTACCAAAAAAATGTATTGTTTAAGTAATACCAGTGTATTTTTGCTGTGGACCTTGCTACTCAACACCGACTTCTCCAAGGAAAATTTATACAAAAATTCAAAATGTCATAACTATTTTCTCCCTGTATTTAACTCTTACTTACTTAATAAATGTGAAGAATATATGGCAGAAAATATTGCTTCCCAGTTTTGGCTCAATCTATTGCATAATAAAGATATGATATTTTTTTCATAAGAGGGCCATACTATCCGCTTCTCCCTAATTCTAAGCTATCAGGATGTTCTGGAATACTGCGTTGATCCTTGTAACCCTACTCACACGTACAACTCCACTAATTTCACAAATTTTTACATGCCCAATTACGCGGTAGTTTCGTACATTTTAAGCAAGCCTATATGACCAAATACCAGTTGATGTTGCCATTATAAGAGGTGAAACAAAGATTTTGATACGTAGTCCTACTGAATACATTTTGACCCACATCACCCCATCACAAATTTTAGATTTTCCCTGATTTTCGACTCAATTGTATTTACGTTTTCTTATGAATTTACAAATCATACTGAATTTCCTAAAAGAAACCTCCTAAATCTAAAGAGTTACAGATATTTCTGGTGGCGCCTTTCCTGGGTATGTTCTTGTCTTTTTCATCAGGATATCTCAGTCAATAAGTTCGTCTATTGGTTCTCTGTAGACTGCAATTCTTATCCATCCTCATAGAAGAAATAAAGTAACATCAGGAAACATTCTGATGACCAATGAACGCAACGACCAAGATCTGTAGATCCTTCAAATTAGGAGAAGAAACTTTATATACTTATATGTATGGTGTGTATCCCACCATATAGCTGAATACGCGGCGATAACGTTCAGAGTGAAGGGCAATGAAGGTAGGCAGATCTTGTGGAAGTTTGCTCTGTGTCACACATCACAACAAATAACTCGGAGCCATTTCCAACTAATTATGTGAGAAATTAGCATTTCGTACACTTCGAGTTCTTCAGCATGCAAGACAACAATTGCGTACTCCCTACTCTTTACATACAACGTTATCAATTGAACGCTTTGCTATTTGATAATCGAGAATAGACTATAGAAATTAGGTAAAAGGGCGCTACCTAGTAGAAGAGGGGAGGTTTAGTTTCCATGGATAGAATTTGAGAAATCGCAATTTATTCGGTAATGTACGGTTCGAAGGTGCTAGCGTCGTTGCTAGCATAACATGTGTTACCCAGTTGAGGTAATTAAAGAACTCTGCTGTGAGGAGTTTTATTAATTTGATACTTATAATGTTAGTAATATCGTCGCTAGATAAAAGTGATTGATTTTTCCCTATGATCAACGTCTGTAGCTACTCGCTCCATCACCTTCGACTATTCTTACAAACACCAATTTGCGAAATTCCTCGACACAAACAGATCAAAATAGAATAACAGCAGGAAGGAAATTATTTAGATTTAGTGACAATCTCCGCATATTTAACACCTATAAATCAGAATGACGAACTTTAGTCACTATACACGGGCATATGTTTTTGGAGTTTATGCAACTAATCGCCAATCTATTAAGAAAGCTTTCATCTTCTCAGGCTAATGATGAGTTATGACGTAACGCCCGAATATAACTCATTCGCAAATTCTCGCCCGGAATCTTATATTTCAAGGATTGACGCATAATTCGATCCTCCAAGTTGTTTCCTCGCACCTACTTCCGGTAAGGCGATCGACAGATGATTTCCTCGAACTCGCCCAATTATCGGAAATCATCGGATACTGCCACCGTAATGTTCGATTAGGACCGTGTCTTATTCCACAATGAAAGGGGCATTATATCCGACAATGAAAATCGTAACTGAAAGGAGTTCCTCGAGTTTCACGCCTTGTCGAAGAGAGAGGGCATAGTAGTCTTCGATTTCTTCTATATACCGATAATGTATGGTAGGAAATGTATCGGTTTTGGTTACTCCACGCTTCGACTTTGGCGAGTTCGTTTTCGGCATGTCCAGATGACTGGGATCTTTTGCTAAATGTGCCGCATTGTCCGGTGGCGGTCGTCAACAACCCCACACGGGTCTTGATTTACGAGCGCCGAACGGTCAGCGTATATCGGCATGATTTACAACTTTTCGAAGATACCTCGAAGATGATGGCCTTTTCTCCGTGGTCTGCGGGGGCCGGATCTGTACTACCTGAACCGAAAGAGATGGCAATAGGCGTCTGCCGTTGTGTATAATGCCGCTAATTATTTTACTGCTAGTGTTTATTAGCTGCACGAAGAAAACAAAGATTTGTTGTTTCAGTTACAAATCTATCCCCGTATAAATCCTTTGTCGTTATTGTCATATTAATAGATTAGGGATATATGATGAAATGTGGATATTGTACGATAATCGTCAGTAACCGAGATAATGGTTCACAATGAGGGATAACCTGAAATTATTGAGAACAAAAAATATGATTAATATTTTCCAGGATTTTATTTTAAATATGCTCAAAGTAATTCCCTTCAGCAATGATATACTTGACAATTCTCTCTTCCCACTGTTTAAAAGCTCCCAACCAATCTCCTTTCGGAATGCCTCTAAAATAAGCGTCAAGTGCGGTATCAGTCTCTTCTTCAGACGAAAACCTTCTACCCCGCTAATTTTGTTTAAGCCCAAAAATCAGATGACTACGGCTGATGTTCTATTACTTTTATATCCCTTTCAGTCAAAACTGGAGAGTTCAAACTGCCGCATGGGACGATGCATTGTCATCGTCGAGCATAATTCCCTTGTCTTGAACTTTTTCCAGTGTACCACTTAGCTGTAACTGTCTTTTGTCCATCTAGCTTAATTGGATTTACTAAGCCCGTACTTCTGAATAATACCGCATACATAACCTTTTTCATAGCTTGCTGCTTCTTAGTCATTGTAGGGGGACTGTCTTGGCGAGTATGAAGGTCGAAAAAGGGATATAAGTTTCGTCGCCATTATTTAGTAAATTTAGAGCTTCATGGCAAATTCTCACACGCTCTGATTTTTGCAAGTTTTTAATGTAGGTGATCGTTTATGATTGTTTTAACAGCTGAGGATCCAATCTTGAGTCGATGCAATGATGACTCAATTATTTTTTAACAGCAACAATGTTTTTGTCGTTAACAGCAGTAGGACGATGCTCTGCTCCTTTTTGATGCTGAATAGAATTCCTTTTGCGTTCAAATTCCTTATGCCATATATAAATTGGAGCCAAGGAGGGTGCTTCTTCACTAAAACTGGATCACAGTCAATCAAGTTTTCTTTGCAGTCATAAGCGCTTAACCTTCTTTTAAAATCATAGTAAATTGTGATTCAAAAGTGCTTGTCTGGTGAATTCCATTTTAGTTTACTTTTTAAAAATAGGTAACTGACTTATAACGAACGTAACTTCAACACCTAAATGTCAAATGACAGATAAAAAGTTACTTTTTCTAAATAAACACTGTGTGATTGTTTTTCGCAGTGTACTAAGTTTTCTTATTCTCAATAAATTCAGTTTATCCCTCGTATTATGTCTCAAAACACATGCCGAAACCGAATCTTCATTTAAGGAAGATAATGCTAAATTGTACTACTAATATTATCCTGATATACAGTGAAATCATAAATGCTGCAAAATATTGCACTTGACCAGATGAAACGCATCGAAAATTGCGTGATAATAGCCCGTAGAATTGTCAACAAATACATATACATATTTATTTGCATATGTACTCAGATACAGCGTTTGGCTTGTCTGCAAATACTAAAATATCTTCTGGACTACTAAATATTCCTCCCTCAAATTTTGCAGATTTTATCACGAAGAGAGGGTGGATATCGTGAGAGTACATTTACTGAAATCTGAGCTCTAGTCTTGGTGGGAATGAGGTGAACTATTTCTCTTAAATCAAACAGCTGTATATTTTGTCAGTACTATTTTAAAAAAGTTCTCCCTTTTGTGCCCAATGGTATATATATATATAAGGCACCACATTCCTCTTCGAAATTTTCGCCGTTTCCATTTGAAACTCCCCAATCGATTTTCTGGGTGATTAGCCCATGACCTAGTTAGTTATAATCCCTCGTGCTCCCTAGCCAAGGCAACAACATCTCTCCATAATCTGCTCTCCCGTACCTTCTGCTTCCGGTTGTCTACTTTCATCATTTTTAAATCCTCTGTCACTTGGTAAATCCATCTTCCTCTAGGTCTTCCCCTTGGTCTTCTCTCTATTGGTGTCCAATTTGTTATCATTTTGATATTATTCTCCCCATCGCTTTTCCATTTGTGTCCCAACCATCTTATACGCTGCGATTTTATTATTTTAACGATGTCTTCTCCTCCCATTATTTCTTGTATGATTCATCAACGTTCTGTATACATTCGCGCCTACCTTCTTTGGCCCCAGCAACACTGTGATTGTTCTTCCCTCGAATACTCATCTTCTACTAGTTCTCTTTCCTCTTTTCTGGTCATAGCTAATGTTTCGCTTGCATATATCACTATATTTCTTATCATCGCTTTATAAATTTCCATTTTAGTGTATTTGCTCACTTTTCTTTCACTTAACAATGATTTGTAACAATAATGGGCTCAATTTCCTGCCTGCACTCTCTTCTGTACTTCACCCTTACAACCAATCCTACCTATCTGCACTACCATTTCAAGTTTATATGTCCCTACTTTGATTTCCTTCACGCCTTGGTGCAGTGGTGCGGTATTAAATATGCACCTCTAACTCTGGATATATCAGAATTGCTTATGAAAAGAATGACTACTTGAAACGGTACCGTATGAATTACTCAATTAATTGGCACTCATTAATTTTTTGTACTGGGCATTCTAGAAATAATGTCATTTACCCATATATTGTATGTCTGTCAATTTATCTCGAAATTTTACGAAAAGGGATTGGTGACAAATAAAGGATATGCAAAACCACGAATAGTTGATGAATGCACACAGATAGAGGTTTTTGGACAGTTTGGACTGAGTCCAATATTATTTATCTCTTCGTAAAGCATCTGCTGCAATGGTGATTTGTTCAGAGTCCGTGCGGATGGATCGGTCGAGGATGATTATCACCGGCGAATACAATTTTGTGAAGAGATGGCCGAAAAATTCTAGCTACCCCGGAGTTGATGAGAAATATTTGTCTTAACGACGAATACACATTTCCCGCAAATGATCAATAAAAATAATTGCCGCTCACCGTTGTTAAGTTAGCCATGAATTCCATTCATCAAATTTTTCTTTCGATTTCCGCCACATATCGCAACAACAGGATGAAATTCACCCCAATAATTAATTGTATTATGTTAAAAGTTCGAATCGAATTTGATTATTGAGAGATATCGTGATTCCTAATACCGAAAAACGCTTCGGTCTGCCTGTAAGCACAGATAATTTGATGAAATTAATAAAATGTTGACAAAATGCGACAGCCGATGTTTGAACTCTAACTTATAACTAACTTACTAACTCTAATATATAGGCTTATTCACACCACAATCTCTGTGAATATCACATTGATCACATTGAACATCAATTTGATCTCCACTATCTATGTACATGTATATATCATTGGAAAAAGTTGAAACTTTAAGTGTGAGGCTGCAGACATTTGAACTCTGACTTTACAGGCTTATTCTACATCATCTCTTTTATCAGAAACCGAAAAAAAGCATTAACTGCATCTCGATCCCTAATATTTTTTGGGCTCCGGACTAGCTTGTACGATCTATAGGTTCGTTCCAACACACCACGAAATCAGTTTGTGAATCGTCGGGTACATGCGCAAAGCAAATTTGGAGCGTCAAATTTGCTCTGCGCATGTACCCGACGATCCACAAACTGGTTTTGTGCTGTGTTGGAACGAACCTTATATGTTACATATGTACGTACTCATCATCGGTAAAAGTTGAGATTTCAACTTCGATTTACGATTTTACTATGCCTTTTAAAAAAGAATACAATCCATTGAAAGTTTCCAAATAAACATCCAACATTTCTTTTAAAGTGTGGTCACAATGCTCATATCGCGACCATTGACGGGTTAATAAAATTTAATTTTAACAATCTAGTAGAGAAAGACGAGAAAAGCCAGTAAATGTTATTTGATTATTCCGTCGTTTTTCCACCCATTTCTCTTACCACATTTTACTTTATTGTAAACTTTACTTACATAGCATAGTAATATGGTATCTATGTGTATAGTATATCTTTCCTTTAAATGTTCTCAAGCCGGTGGGGTGTCTACTCTTCATTTATCAAAGGATTTAATCGGTAGATTACAATATCCTCCAGGCTGTTTACTTTTAAGGAATAAATACAAAGTTAATCCGATTACGCTTTGTTGTTATCGGAAAAGTAATGAAAAGAGATGGTTTACAAAGAAATTTACAAGGCATGCACTTCCCAAAGCAGTTTATACAGTAATTTACAACTTTTGTTTACCAGGAAGGGGGTTCGGTATAATTGGATTTTCAAAGGTTTACCACCAGATTATGGTCAAGCTTCTCCAGAAGTTTACAGCATCTGCTATGTCAATATACAATGAATTAACTTCTGTGCGGCTTGTAAAAATATTTACTACTGCTTGAGTCGGCACATTTTCAATTGTAGAACCCCGTAATAAATTTAAATTGACTATGCTTAATCAAAACGCGCGCTACGAAAATTAAACGGGATATTCACTTATTTTACGGCGGCGTCTTCTTAATGAATGACATGTTTGTTTACCGATTCGTTACACTTTGCCCGTCTTGAATTTATATCATTAATCTTCGCCGTCTCTCAGAAGTTTTTTGGAGCTAATTTCACCAGAATAAACAGGGCGAACGCACACATGACAAAGTATCTCGTAAATGGTCCACCGTTCTTTTTTATTCGTCCTTTCTTTGGGTGCGATCGTCTACGTACAGTTCGTCCGTCCGAACCTATACAAATATCGGCGAAAAAAGACGCTTTTGTTGGAAATATCAGGTGTCAAGTACGTTCCCAGGGTTATAAAAAGTTTAAAGGCCCCTCGCTTACGAAGTAGGTAAGCATTGTCGTGTTACAAATTTCAGGTGCATAAAGGACTACATAACATGGTTTAATTTTCGGTGGGGGTGCTTTGAGTGATACCATGTGCGTTATCCACTTGATTCTTAGCAGGTTAAAAATCCCAGCGGTTCTAAACCCTTTCTAGTAAATACAAGTTGCTGTTGTTCGGCGAAGTTGCATCTATTACTGTATAGCGATGAAAGTTTTAGATTTTGAAATAAAATATTTTGAAGGAAATGCGGTATTACAGGGAGAAAATGCTTCAAACGATAAGAGGTTGTAAAAATTAAGAATTACAATCTTGAAGCTACTATATACATAAGCTTATATCCCCCGAACAAGTAGTAAGCATTTCCACATTCAGTGGCCTCTCCACCAGAAGCTGTTGGTTATTGAAAGGATTCTGAAAGTGGAAGTCGTTCGGTCATTACATTTTCTTTGAATCTAGTACATTACTACTAAGTGGTACTATTTTGGCCGTACTTTGTATTCAAAATCTGTTTGCAAATAGTTCTCAAATTATTGATACCTTTCCTTAATTGTGGCAGTATTATCCATTGTTACAAGTTATCCAGATACATGACATTGATATAATATTCTACAAGTTTAACAAGAAAATATTTTTCGATATGCGCTTAATAAGTGCTTGAGATTTTCCCAAATGTGCTACTGGTTAGTAAAATTTCATACAGAACGAATAATGGGGATTATAATGAGTGAACATACATACAACAGGTACGGTCGATTTAGCACAAACTAAGCGCGTTTAGCTATCAGCTATTGCGAGAAACTGTTTTCTGGGAACTCTTACTGAATACCAAGTTTCTGTGCAAATCTGAGGAATGGTGAGGCTCTAAAGCCCCGTGAGGGCGCAATTCTGCGAAGAAATTGTATATTTAATTTTTCTATTAGTATGCTTCCATTTCTTTCATGTAATATGTATACACCCCTCACGCGCACATTACTGGGTTGACCAAAACGCGACTGCACTGTATTTTCTATTAAAATGAAGGATGCATTTACATTCAAAAAAAGACACTGTTCCCATTTTATTCCATTTCCTTTTTCCATCTTTCAAGCAACTTTATGATTTCAGGGAAGTTCCTTTCGCAATCGTTTTTGATACCTTTATCAATAATGGTTTCAATATTCAGGGCGCTTAACGGAAATGATAAACTAATAATGCCATCGTCCGCTGAGATCTGGTAGGTAATACAGCACATTCCACTTTTAGTGTGGCATTTGATCCACTGCTATTATGGTTACTTGGTTGCTGCTCACACCTTTGAATGTATCCTTCTCATGTTGTGTAGGGAAATTGATTTCACGAAGGCCATTGGAGGTGCACAATAACTTAGAAATCCTACCAAATCGGTGAAATGATCTTCTGGTTGCAAATATGTAACAAACTATTTGTCATCACCTGTAGGTTTAAAAATTAATTCCCCTTTTCAAAAAGAATTAAAGATTACAATGCGGTGATGTGATCCTTCGTGGACATTCACTGGCCACTCAATTTCCAAAAATTACATAGCCACAAACGTAGATACATAACGCTATTCTGAACCCAACTCCAGTTTTAAATAAAATAAGCAGTATATCTTCCTCTGATGAGCAACAATGTCTTAGATACTGAATGGGGTGCACAGACCCGATCTTTCTAATGAATGGTAAATAATAAAAATCAGTTGAATAGATTACATTAGCATTCGGGTGATTCATTGGCCTAGAAAGTACTTAATTCCGTTAGCACAGGTCATACATTTGTTTTCTACATTCGAGTATATTAGGCGTTCCGTTCCCGAGGGAATATTGGCGCTGCTCTTTAAAATTTCAATCCTTATTAAGGAAGGATAAGTCCCTCGTTAAATTGTTCAGTATACTGTCTCATAGTCTTTTGTGTTATTTAGCTTATGTTATTACATATATTCGTCCACTAATCCTTATATTTCACCACTTCTATTCAATTCCGAATATGCATTGATCTTATATTTTCCATCACTACTTGCATTCATGTTCTTCTCGATCTTCTTCTGTGTCTTCCAGTATCTGATTTCCAATCAGTATTTCTTTTGTTACCAGATTCAGATTCTTTCACATTACGTGTCCAATTCGCTGGGCATTAATGAATCTGGTTATATTATCTCCTGTCAGTTCTCGTTGGTTCTCAATTTATAACTGACCTGTATTCATTTCCATATTTTTGGTCTCGTGAAAGGCATACAAGCGATATATAGGACAAGTCAATCCAAAATATGTAGTAAACTTGCAAAATCAATATCAAAGTAGAAAATAACACTAGTAGGACAATATAATTCCTGGGGTCTCTTACTTTTCATCGCAACCATAATCAAAGGAATAAAGAAAGTACGCACATTGACGAGATGGCGAAATAACAATATTGTATTACGCAGAGTAGGCTCTTTTAATAGCCAAAAACAAATGAGTTGAAAGGAGTGTAGCTAAAGGAGGACGAGACAAATTTACAATACCTCGCAATACAGTCGCTTAAAATAAAGCGAGAGTGGAGGCAATTTTGAAAAAATGCCGTTTTGTTATCATCAGCTCTGATGTTCTATTTAACAGTTACATTTTCAACATCAAGTCGCTTTGTTCAATGTAATGTTTCAAAGCCTCTTCATTACATCACTTATGAATAAAATCAGACGCTTTTCTGTCATAAATCGAGTTGGAATTGGCAGTTGATAAACATGGACAAATACACACATACGATTTCGTCGTATGCCAAAACTTCGCGCAAAATTATGATCGTCTTTCATATTAAATCCGAGAAAAAACGCCCTCATTAATCTTAATCTCCAACTTCTTTGAGAATATAGCGACGCAACCGCAAACATCGGTAACGAAATATGTTTTTCGTTTCAGCACCCGATTCGTTTTACGACCACTGGTCTAATACGAATCTGGCAAACAGTATGACGCTTCCAAACAATGCCCGGTGTGTCACGGAATTCCTGTAAAGGACGACCGAACAGCGGGGCGCCCGAATTCGCTACGGACTTGACAGGGAACCAGATAAAAACACTTGCAATCCGCTCCATCAGACTCATTCGAATCTCCTTTCTTCTGAAACTTTGTTAGGTTAATTTCATAATCACAATGCACCTCTTGCTATATTCAATTAGAGTATCCAGTTACCTTTTTTCCAACGAGACAACACTTTTGTTGAAAACTGTTGTTTTTTCCAATAACGAAAGGGGAAGAGTTTAATAAAAGAAAAGGGTCTAGATGGAAGTATGGCAGTATTATTGGGACAGATATGACTTATTTGATAAACATAAAAGATCTAGCCAATATTTTTTACGAGAAACAATTAGCATAAAATGGAATTTATGCGCCATAACGTAAATTTTAAAGTTTTACCTCGAAATCATCAATAGGAATTGAACTAAAGTGGCCGTTCCTTTTTTTTAATAGAATAAAGAAAGGCAAAATCAACCATGACACGATTATTGCTGCGGTGCCCATCGTTTAGAACATACTTTACGGATTTGTTGGACAGTTAGTCTTTGTCGGTGTGTTTTAACAACAGGGGGCAACATTTTGGGTCGGCGAATATTAGCAGCTAACAACTCTGCTTTGTTTTATGCCGAAATATATTGGTTTCTATAATTATTTCCAATGTTTCGCTTTGTCTACTAAATCCCCAGCCCGATTTAATTTTCGTGCTTAATTAGCTTTCAGTGGAGATATTTGTAGTAAATGTGGTAATGTGTGTGTATAGTCTACGGGAACTATTATGTAAGCTAGAACTAAAACCTGAACGATTCTTTATCCTATTGTGCTGAAGGGAAGAACGTCACGATTAAATCGTTCGAGAGGTATGTATAAAAGGTGGAGTGAGTGTCCTATTAAAGTTTCACGGGTTTAGGTTTTAGTCTCATAATTTATAATTGAATTTTAAGATTATATCATAGTTTGTCGACCATCGAAAGACTGTGTACTAGTTACTCCCAATTTATATTGAAAAGAACCACGCACAGGCACAGCCTCGGTAAGACACCATGAGAGAAATTTTGTTTTCCATCGGTTTATAAAATAAATGAAATGTAAAATAAATAAAATTTTCTCAGTCGGTTTCTTGGTGTTGAAAAGCTTTCGCTCAAAGGGATCTCTTGTGAGTTTCAAATACCCACCATTCTTGTTAAGGTTTTTTGTCTCCTACCTTCACTTCCATTTGAACTTTTCTTTCCATCCACGAGGAACTAGATATAATTTTGACGCTGCATATTTATTGTTTGTGCGCATTTTTCTTTAAAATAGGATCTTCGTTATGTTTGTATTTAAATCATTCTTGCGTGTATATTTAGGAAAGGCTCATACAACCAAAGATCGGCAGATCTTAGGAGGCAAAATCAATAGAGGTCAGCCACGCATGTCTTCGGTCCGACCTTTTCGCTTTAATATTTAGTGCCAGTTCAGACCAGTTAAGACCTTCAGTAATTTTTTTGCGGTGTCTATTAGATAACAAGCAAAACTAATCAACAAAGGGTGCTATGTACAATATGGTCAATAGTATTTATGAAAATTTAGATAAAGGCCATTGCGTAATAGGTTAATTTTTTGATTTTTATAAAGCCTTCGATAATGTTTAGCATGTAATATAAACCAGTTGACCCGGCAAACGTTGTTATGCCATATAAATTATTTCTAGCGAATACTTTGGTAGTCAAATAAAAAATAACTAAGTTATTGTAAGTGTATGGGGATGTGGTATATGACTTAAAGATGAATGGAGCGCTGTGAACGATGACGGCCTATAAAAATAACAAAACACCAAACATTAATTTTTTGAATTCATTGTACTTTTATTATCTTAACTAATAAATTTCAAATTACATCTCTACCACAAATTGTGACAATTAAAGTAAAAACATTATCAGTCTCTTAACGCAATGGAGTGTACGATATTTTTAGTGAGTCCATCTTTAGCCAACACAAACAAACTGAATGGTTTACCCATGCTAGAATATGCCACGTATAATCGTCCGTGTAAAAAACACGGTGTGCCCAAATCTAAGCCACAAACAAACATCGTTTGGCCTTGACACTGATTGACTGTCATTGCGAACGCCAATCTAATTGGAAATTGAACCCGTTTGAATTCAATTGGCACATCTGTGGGAATAATAGGGGTTCGTGGTAGTAATACATCTTCTCCTCGGAACCTGCCGTTCAAAATGGTGGCTTCGACAACGTTTTTCATCAATTTTTTAATGACTAATCGCGTGCTATTGCACAGCCGTGGTGGGTTCGAATTACGAAGCAAAATAACCGGAGATCCAACCTTTAGTTGTAAATGGTGCGGTGGCATGCGGTGGCAAATCCAATGAGTTCAAAAACTCTGCTGGATAATTTACAGCTTTAATGGCCGAAAACGGTTTAGGCCCTAAACTTTAGTGAGTCAGAGAAAGCTTATTGTGTGAGAAAGACAGGAGACCAGCTTCGTTCTCATCCCTACTCTGTGCTGTTTACGGGGATGAGAAGTGACACCGGTAGACGCCTGGCGGGAATAACTGATCCAGTGGTAACTGATCAATTATCTAATATCTAGTACTAATATCACTATTAAAAATAGTTTACGTCCTATTCTCAGACCTACTGAATATACACACAACATTTCATAAGAATCGGTCGAGCCGTTTCGGAGGAGTTGAGTTACAAACACTGTGACACGAGAATTTTATATATTACAATATATGTATATATATATATATATATATATATATATATAATTCAAGTTGTCTTAAATGTTCTTCGACGTTTGATTCTGTTCCTCCTTAACCTTAATTATATCGAATGCCTTGTAAATATAAGAGCATCACTTGCTAATTAAGGAAGGAGTCAAATATCTTGGAGTCACCCCTGATCCTTAGAAGTCACTTAGAATACTGCACTGGGAAATGAAGTCGAGGATGATGCATTGGATATACTGAAAAGGGGTGATGTTCACAATTAGTTATGTCTTACTTGTATGGTGGTATAAAACGAATAATAGAATTGTAAACTTTGCAGAATACCCAGCCTAGTCTGTCTAGGACTAACCTGGGTGTTATCTACAATACTCATAACAGCGATGGAAGTGCTATTCGGCCTGCTGCTCCTGCATCTGGTGGTCAAGGAACAGGCACTGACAGTAACCTATAGAAAAGACACTGGCGAGTGACATTCCACCTAAAGAAAGGGTGGTAATCCTGGCGTGAAGGGCAAGGGTAGAAAGGGCATCCTACAAATGCGATCTGACAAGATTACCACGGCATACGACTCCAGAATACCTTTCAAGATATTCAAACTGTCAAAGGGAATCACCTGGTTTACATCCAGATCTAAGATTGATACTGGAGCTGGGTTCTTTAAGGTAGGCATATGGAGGAGCATAAGCATAAACTTGGGAACTCCTGCGACTATATTCCAGATCGAGGCTGTAACCATGTCCCCGTGTACGCAAATCATGACACGGAAACGCGATCTGGTAGCCATCGGGGTAATACGACACGGGAGGGGGAAAGTGAATTCGTAGAGACTGAGCCTACGTACGGAATTTCTTATCAAAGAATAAGAAGTGAGATGAGGAAGTTAGAGAATGTAAAACACAGGGAAACCTCACCGCGATTCAGACAATCCCATCTCTTCATTGGGGAACCTTCCAATGCTAGAAGAAGAGTTGCTGCGAATCAGCAGGAACCAAATTAAGAAGGCAATGGTTCTGTAGAAAGGATAGTACCGGTTTAACGTACTTCACACTATTGCGAGTAAGAGGAAAGTACGCATCATATCCATTGCGACTGCCAGGAGCTGAGTTCTGTGAGAATTAGACAGTTTGGATCGGACCAAAGTTCCGTTAAGAAGATGGTGGGTTTTATTGAGGACTTGTACCTGATGGAATAAACTTGCTAGAGGAGCATAATAAATCGATCAACTTGGGTGGAATGGGTTAAAAACGCAACTATTAAGAGAGACAAACACAAACCGCGGTCTATATCCTGACGACCTGGTAACATTCGGAACATACTCAGTACTTACGCTTCAAGTTCTTACTTTTGTGAAAAGTGCTTGTTGAACTTGCTGAGGGGATAAAAGAGTAGATGACGTGTTATCATTAGATAGTGTAAACCGGTCTTTATTTCCACTTACGTGCAAAGCGTGACATTAGAATTCGGAAAAGTAAGGGCGTCAGTCCGGTTTACACTTC
Organism: Chrysina gloriosa; assembly: GCA_038088585.1. NCBI lineage: Eukaryota > Metazoa > Arthropoda > Insecta > Coleoptera > Scarabaeidae > Chrysina > Chrysina gloriosa. The sequence goes on from CM076091.1 coordinate 19,309,339, forward strand.
TTAATGGTAACACGTCATCCACTCTTAATAATAATTCTATAACCTATTACAGATCGAGGTGATTGTATACACTCTTATGGGTTAGTGGTCTCTTACTTGAGTGCACAGAACTACAAGAAACTATCCTTTTCTATACTAAACTTTGTTGCCACATTTTGTGCAGTTATGTCATAAATTCGATTTTCAGATATTCCTAAAAATGACAATATGGCAACACAAATCTGATTTCCCCTAAGTCGTGTACTATTAATTCAATGTGGATTTTTCAGCAATCAATAATTAGGAAGCAAGAATGCAAATAATACTACATGAACTTAAAATATTTGTTTTTTTCACATTTTTAACATTTCTTAATAGGAATAAATACCTGTTAAGGGCTAAAAGCCAATAACTGACACGAAATGAGAAATAGAAAAAATGGAAAAGAACAATAAAAGAGAAAAACTCTTTTGATATTGACCGCCTTATTAATCTAAAATTCTGGTGTGCCACAAAGTTTCGACTAGAAACAAATCGGTACTATTCGAAAATCTTTCCACAAGTGGTATATTGTTATCTTACACCCAGTTTAGGGATTTTTTGAGGTGCGGCGTGGCGCATGCTGCACCGTCCTGTTGGAATAGAAAATCTCGTCCTGATGTCAAATATTCTTCCATGACTGATAAAAGCGATTCTTCTAAAATGTGTAAATATTTATCTGTATCCACAGTTCCTTCTATAAAATTTAGTTTTCTTATCCCTCTGGATAACATGTTGTCTCAGACCATAACCGATGGAGAAAATTTTAAATTCTTTTGAGACAATCAAGATGGAAGGTCTCATATTTTTGCGACTAACTCGGCCTCTACCATCACCAACACAAACGTCAAGTCGAGCCTCACCGCCCCATTGTTGCTAAAGTGTGGAATTCTCATCTTAATCTCTTTTTGTTATATGACGGTGTTAAAAGTAGCTTTTATTTGGCCTCGAAATTCGTCTTCCAACAGCATAACTCCATAGAACGTTTAACTGAAGGTATGTACCACGCCGATTTTTCTCAATAATTCTTCTCACAATTCTTTCACAAATCTTTCTCACAAGAAAAAGTAAAATCACAAAGGCGAAACAAAAGCATGCCTTTTGTGATTTTACTTTTTCTTACATATCGTGGCTTTGCGGTAATTGATCCGGTACTTTTGTATCGTCTAACTTTCTTACGGTATATGGCGATAATTCTAATAAATCTGCAATTTCCGAGTTAGATTTTCCAGAATTGGAAAACCTAAATAAGTAAACGATTCTTTTCATCGAGAATATTTCCTCTGCCTATTTTTTAAAAATAAACCTACTAGCTTCAAAATGCATAAAATGCTTTCTGATAATTAGTAACAATTGTTTAGGTATTCTTGTTTCGAAGATACTCGTGATTATAAGTTTACTTTCTGACAAAATATGAAGGGGTTGATGGTTTAAAAAGAACGCCTTGTTTGGAAAATTGTTGATTTGTGCTAGGAATTTTAAAAATAAAACGATAAAGTTGATGTTTTTACTGTATATTATTGAACTCTCTTACTTGTTGAAAGGTGCGACGAACCAGTAAAAGAGTTCAAATACTGCAATAGAAGAAAATGGAACCGTAGATATGGAAATAAACGACAAAATGGGCAAAGTGGGAAGAATATACAACTCACTGAAGTCAACGTTCTTTTCTTTAATAAAAGAGAAATAACAAAAGACATAAAAATTGAAGTGGTCAAAAATGGTGAACTCGATACTACGGTAGCGAGTGGTAGACATAATCCAACAAAAACAAAAGTGAAATAAATGCAATAGAAATGTGGTTCCTAAAGAAAGTAGAAAATAAAACTAGACTGGACAAAATCAGGAACGAAACGTTCAGGAGCAACCTTAAGATAAAATCGATACTAACGAAAATAGAGCAAAGTCAACTAGGATGGTTGGGATATAATCACAGAATACCAGGGAATAGGTTAACCAGTACGGTAGACGAAGCACGAATCTAGGGTTCTAACAGAAGAAGGAAACCGAGAAAAACATGTCGGGAAGCTGTGTAACAAGGGGCACAAGAAACGGGAATACGATGGGAGCAGATCAAAAACTTATCACTGAAATATGTTAAAAAAGTGGATGACGTGTTACCATTAAGTTGTGTAAATTGGACTGGCGCTGTCACTCCTCCGGATTTCATTATTCAATGATAACTTATCATTGAATATAAAAATTCGGAGGGGTGACAGCGTAAGTCCGATTTACATTACTTAATGATAACATCTTAACAAACTCTACTTATCACAGAATAGGAAAACATGGAAAGAGATGATCACTTCGATTCGACTCTGAGGTGGGACGGTGGGAAGACTCTGGATTAAGTATGATTAAATATGCCTTGTTAATTGATTTTATTTTTTATTGTTTTTTAGTAGTGCCAAAAAAGTAAGATTTCATTAGGTGGGGTAACTGAAATGGAAAAGGGGTCGTATATGTTCTCCTTTTCTTTCTATTCGTTTTGTTTGTTTGAATGAGAGTAATAGCTTGGATATAGGTATATTAACACATGTATTCAGAAGCTTTTCTCAACTCAGTGTCGGTTGTCGTGTCGATCAGACGTAAATAGATAATAATTATAGGCGGTTTACTTATTGTGGTGCACTCTCTTTTCTAATAAAATACTTGAAAGGAATACATTCTTCTAGCGCTCTGAATAAAATGTCGAGTAGATAAGTAGATGTCTTCTATAACTGGTCTTCTGATCAGCAAAAGAAGGGATCGATAAAGGCGCGCTAAAGAACATGGAGAGGTACAAACAGGTTTTGGACGATGCCCATTAGATGGTGCCAGGAAAGTCTTCATAAGTATCATTATCAATTTGTTAATTTTGGATTATCTTCAATAGATGGTGCCTCGGTATTCTAGGGAGAAAATGCTAAATTAATGAACTCTTATATTTAACACATGGAAACCATAACAATTAACATCAAATGGTTTATTAATTTTTTATATTTCGTCATATTTTCAGATTTAATAATTTTTAGTGTGACGTGTTTGGCAACGGATTGAAGTTTGGCGACGTTACTTATGTGACGTCAAAAACAATAAACGAATTGTGGTTATAAAATTCGGTGTCTGTAAAATATTGATAAGAAAGTGTAAATTTACAGTAAAATATCGCCGAAACTTCCGTGCAATGTAATCTTCGAAATCAACAAATGAGCGCGTCGATAACGGTAATTCGTAATTGGAGTAATATCGCGTCAATAATGTTCAATTGAGTAACAGAGGTCCAGAAGACCTGTTGCTTTAGGATGAACAATAAAATGATTCGTTTGTTTTTTGTGCTATTAATAGTTTTTAAGTGCAAATGTTTAGGTAAGTATACAACCAAGATGTTTTGTTCAAAAACAAACTTGGTAATTTGAATCTTGATAGCATGGCCATTTGGACTTGGAGAGGATCAGTGGAAAGGTAATTGGTTCCCGCATAAAGAAGGGGAACCGGACAAAAATGAAGCGGTAATTTATCAGTACACTAAGAATGAGTTACATGATGATAAACATGGTATTAAGATGGGTGTCCCATCTGTTCACTGTGATGATGCCAATGTAAGTTTGCTACATTTAAAATATAGTTTCATACTCCATTCCTGTTTTTGTAGTCACACTTAGAACAGGATTGGCTGGATGATCCAGTCAATTTCACCTGTTTTAATGATAGGCGTCTGTTTCGCCCAAGGTCTGATGTGTATCCAATCTTTACTGCAGACCATATTCCAGCTGAGTATTCTGTATGTATAAATTAAGGGAATTTTAGAAGAAATTATTGTTCAGGCTATTTTTAGGCTCTGCATAAATGTATGGAAACAAAAATTGTTTATGATGCTGACATTCCAACATTGTAAGTATAATTTCATTTATCTCTTTTATTGTCTCTCACAAATAGCCTATAAAAATTATATGTGCAACTGGACAATCATTTTTGTAATCCAATTGTTTCGCAGCTATTATGTGCAGATAAGAGATGATCTGATGAATTTATTTGCTTTATTAGCAGTAATAAATAGCGCAAAAAGATTAAATTAGTAAGCACAGACAAGTTTATTTATTGCCTAAGTACTGTAGGATATGCAGACATTGATACTTGAAACAGTTTAGGAGAATTCCAATAACTACTCTAAATCAAAGGTTTGCAACTTTGTCATGAAGTAAAAATATATTTTCCGAGTACGCATAGCATGATATAGACTGAAATTATATATTAAAAATTTGTGGAATCGTGTACTGTTTTGCAAAAAGTATGAATACCCTCAAAGAGATGACCAATTTTAAACTAATTGTCTTTATCTAACGTATTAATCAGTGCCGGCTCAAGCGTGGCCGTCGCCTCCCAGTCAAAGAATAACAGGCAATATTAGTGCTGACATACTTAAAAATCCATTATGCAAACAAATCTAAACGGCATAGGAAATAACATGGCGATTATTATCAATTTTTTTCTCGAACATTATCACGAACCTCGTAAAATGTCGTGGCTCGAGTCTTGTTTGGTAACTACAAGATCTTGAAATCCTCGGTCTAGAGCGCGAAGTACACGCGAAATCCGGTCATATGCTTCCCCTGATGGATTCCTGAGATGGAAGTTTCGATGAAGACTGAAGGTAAACGGATATAAATACGTAGCAGTTACATTTTCACGAAGACGGAAGCCTTTCGTTGAGTGGCAAGCGTTTCATTGGAGCCCTTACGTTATCTTGAAATACACTTTGATCAGAAACTTCTCTGCGATAAGCAGGTTGATGACGTCCGCATCCGATTCATCACTGGCCGCAACTTGCTACTTGCCCTCCTAGGACGTAGGAGGACTTAGGAAAGAAGTTGCTTCTCTGCATGGTTAACAGTGTAACACCCAACTTACTTCTCTTTAATTTATTTAAAATAAACGAAACATGTAAACCCACTTTCACAAGAACTTCGGCTTTCGACTTTTCCTACACTATTTTTGATTTAGGTAGTTATTTTGGAGATATTAATTAGGTTAAGTGTTTCAGTATATCAGTATTATTGTCAACTTTGTGAGTACTCATTGTTGAGGATCTTTGTTGTTTTCCTTACTATCCCATCCTTTTGTATAACGTATTTCTGTAACTGCACTGCTTGTTCCTTCATTTTCCTGCTTTCCGTCTTTTTGTGGCGTAATGACTGTGTTAACCTCTTTACTCACAATATCGTTTGAGACTTGTGGTACGTCAATCGAGTCAAATGTAAACAACACATGGCAAGCTCATGTTTCCTATATCGAGCTAAACATGAACAACACGAGCCTGGTTCGTGGTTAATTCCCGCCGATGCCTTTTTACCCCACTTACGTATTATTGTTGGAATATTATCACATTTAAATACATTTGCTTACAAATGTTAGAAACTAACTCAGCTACCAGATAATGACGTTTTGGGTAGGCCAAAAATTGTATTAGTTCATATGTACTAACACTATATCACATTGTTTCGTAGTAAATTCGGTGACACCTATTTCGCTAGCTCGGGGCAAGAGGAAAGAAAGAATTTCTTTCCTTCAAATTGTAAGCATGCATTTTTACCCCACTTTTTTACTGTATGCGTGTGTGTGGGGTAAACAAAAATTTCCCGCTCGTAAACAGTAGTAACGCCTGTCCACCGTAAACGCCCTTTTCTACATATCATATAAAGTAGACGGTCAAGGCAAAGTACTTTCCAACTCGAATAAGTTTGAACGTTAAAATTTTTTACAAGGATCGTTGGGTGAATAATTTGGTTAATTCCCCGAAGAAAACTAAAATTAAAATGCTAGTTATCCTTCCATGAGCAATATTACCTAATTATTTATTTCATTATAATAGCCGGAATAAACTAGATTGAATCGGCCCGCCCTCTATATTTAGAAGATTTGAATTTTTGTGTATGTGTATCGCTTCATACGCATCAAGTTCTCGCAGTTAATCAACCTGTCTCATCAATTTTAAATTTAAATACTCGTACATCGATCGAAATGCAATTGCCGCCGATATACGACAATATATGAATTAATATCTTTGTGACCACCTACCCAGAACATCAATGGCCACCACTTCTTTTTTCAGAAGCTTTATGCATATCTAAAAAACAATTTAGCGCTCAGCCAAATCGTCAAATAGCCTCACGCGTGACAGACTTTTAGATTGATTGTTAACTGTGGCACGCTGTGTCGGAACTTAAATCGCAAGACTAGGGTTAAGAGTTGTTTCCTCGTCGTGGCGTCATATTCCTTGATCATATTTTCTGTTAGTTGCCATGATTGGCTCCTTGGTGCAGAAGAGTAGTGTCCTTGTTTTCTTCCATATTTTGCCTCTGTAGATAGTCTTTGTTTCATCTTTATTGCGGAATTGTAGCTACGTCGCCTTGAATCATTTTTGGAATGTTCGCAGGAAAACTCGGTAGGTTGGATATCAAGAATCTTGAACGTGTGGGACTAACGGAGAGAAATGTAGCAAATTCAAGCCAAGTCTAGAGCTATTGAAACTGTTGCAATACAGCTGTACAGTTATAACAAGTCTCTGAATTTTAAAGAGCCTTGGTTGGGTATATGGGTAACGCGCATATTTCATCGGTAAACTGCACTAGGATTTTAAAAGAAAATTCCCTGTTCTCAGAGGGACTTGCAACAACGGTTGAAGATGGCCTTTAGGAAATCATGGAGTGGTAAAATAAAAAGACTAGACTACCTTTCGAGAGTGTTTACTCTAAATTGTACTACCTGAGTCCCCCTAATCCTTCTAGTAGACTCCGAAATCAAAAATCTATTTTAAGTGGTGCAGCTGATTTTCATGACTATATGCGAAGTTATCAGATCTATTCGACTCTGTAAATATACGACTTATTATTAGTTATGATCGTGACTTCTACTTCTGGGACATAAGTAGGAGGTAGGATGGGGATCTATTTGTTAAAACTATAATTTTTGTGACCTGGAATGTACCTCCATAAGTTCTTCCTTGTTTTATGATTCGCTCACGGATTGTAGAAACAACTGAGTGCCGTTACTTCCATGGGGATAATAGATTGAAGTGCAATAACATAGAGTAGCAGGGCGTCTTTGGTTTTTATTGTGCAAAACTTAAACGCAAATGGTCACGTAAAATATGTATTGTTGTTCGTTGCACGTTCGTTCTTACGAGACTTCTATCAAGACTTTTTCCAGCAAGGTATTGTACACATATGCTCTTATATTGTCAGGAACTAGTACGAAATTCTACTGTTGTTCTTCATGCCCTGCACGCTGTCAAAATATGTCACCTATCAAATATGCGTGAGATTAGGTGATTTACTCAAGTACTTATTGTTAGTTGAACTTCGATTTTAAGTTAGGGAAGTCCGAGGTGACATTTCTAATGTCATCAGAATTCATATGATACTGACTTACATTCTAAAGTAAATAAATGCACAAGTAATCACAACAGGATCATTTCCTATTTGATAAGTTTTGGAAGTTAAATATTTTTTAAATTAATCAGTTAACCTCATATTCCGTAAAAAATCGTTTAAACTGGTCAACCCTTTTGGGATGTTCGAATCTGTGCCTTTGATTGGTAACAACTAACCAAACTGTTTTCACAGCGGCCCACATAGACCGCTCTGGGGGAAATACGGAGAGTATCAATTTTTACCTAAACAGAGATGGGTTCACAATTTAGAACATGGTGCTGTGGTAATGTTATATCATCCTTGTGCCAATGAAATCGAAGTTGATTTCCTTCGTCAATTAGTAAAAAATTGTCTCTATCGCCATATCATCACGCCTTACAATCTGCTATCTCCAGAAAGGGTAAGTGAAATCTATCAGCAGAATGCCGTATAATTTTAGAAATAAAAAATAAATAAATCGGTGTCACCAAGCAACTTAGAAGAGTAATAATTAAATGGAATTTTAGCCATTCGCTTTAATTACATGGGGACGAAAACTACTGATGTCCAAAGTAGATGCATCAGTAGTTCAAGATTTTATCAAAAAATCTGCTAAGCATGGTCCCGAACAGACTTCAAAGGAGGGCCAATACGACTATGGACTATTGGCAAACGCTCAAGTTGTGACTACCCCAACTGACGATGTCGTATGTCCAGATTATTCTAACGGAAATACAATGAAGTAGAATATATGATGATGCCTTCCTAATATAAAATGTAAATGACTTTAACCGACGTATTCCTTAAACGATTCATGAATTTCCACAAAACAAAAAAAAAACGTGTTTTCGGATAATAAGATGTATGTAAGTAGCTTTATTATATGCAAGGCGTACATGTAACACAATTTAAAATAATTTCATATACTTTAGATATTTGTGCTATTCGACAGTGCAATGTAGCAGCTGTGATTTATTTCTTATAAGTTTACAACAGGAATTATTGTTTGAAAACTGTTAACTGACCAACGAATGTACTATATTATTCGATAAATACTTTTTGAAACTTTACCCCTGTATGTACACTGTGAAGACTAAGTCCTATATTGATGTACTTTTGGAGAAATGTATATATTTATGTTATAAGAATGTGTTTTATTTACGTTATTTTTTGTGGTGTGCGTTATTTACTTGCATTAACCTAGAATTTTATCTTGTGTTAGTTTAGCGCTGTGATAAATTACTGCGCTGTATTCAATAACTGATATTCTTCGAGAGTTGCCTTTTTGAATCGTTGAATTCGAAAATCCTGGGTGTTTGTTTCGGCAGGAATAATAAACTTATCAGGTGTCTGTATAAAATTAGTACAGAAAAATGTTTAATTTTCAATTAGTAGTAATTTTAATATTAAACTGAGACTATCTGGTGGCACTAGCATTTTGAACCCTGCCATATACATACCTAGTATATATATATATATTTTCAAGGGGAGACAAAAGATACCCAAAATAATTACAATTTTAAGAGGTTGATCTGTTATTTTTAATCCTCGTGGGTAGTATAGTTGATAATTCAAGGTAAGTAAATTGGGAGAATCAGCCGTTAATTTATACGAACATGTTTATTACAGCTGATAAAATAAAAACATCTTTATTGCAAGAAATTAAAGAAGATTCAGAAAACGGATGACAAAAATAAAAGTAAAAAAGTAAAGGGTGTAAAAATGTCCATGGTTTAAGGTAAACAAAAAATTACATGATCTTCCCTACTGAAAGAATCAGAAATGTTCTCCACCTACAAAAGAAAAGATCACGATCAATGATTAATTCACTGGTCTGTCGCTGAAGGTAAGTATAGATTTATTAAATTGCAATTAAAACTGGACTGCCTGGTGTACTAATGGATGATGAGGTTACTACAAAGCTAGTGAAGTTTTCTCTGGAAATTTATAGGTTTTAAGCGATATCTAGACGATGTCCTATTTCTTGCTTCACGCACGACTACCAGTGCCAAATCTATGCGAACGGCAAGCGGCAAATAGGCGCAATAGTTTGCCGTAGTCGATACTAATCCCTACCTTTTTCATGCAATATGACCAATTTTGATATTTACAAAATGTAGTCATGCGGCGACGTGTATGTATTATATGGTGGGGAGTGAAGACAAAATTTACTTTATTTAAAATTATAGAAATTACCTTTTTTATGGCGGTTTTCAGACACCAATCATAAATATAAATTAGGAAGACGTGCCATTAGTACATTAACGATTTCACATAATTTAGACTACATCAGTGTTAAAATATAGAAAGTTTAGGATACTTTCATAACACTAATGACATTTCAACCCGTACCATGCATCCGGTAAACTGAGTGACATGCAGCAAGATGCATATATCCTATGCGCTTGTGAAGCATGAGGCACCATCAATGTAGTCTTATTGAACCTCAAAATTAAAGATCTCTGAAAAATTAAGACTTCTAGCACAAAAAGTTCGTATACAGTGTGGTGATTGAGAGAAATGCAGGAATTTAGCCCTAGTTCAATTGCGTAAATCTTATAGGTGACGTTATTGCTCAATGATCGTTCTTGATGTGTTTGTAGCCATCTCGTGGAATATTGATTAGTATACTTCAGTTACTTGACTGATACAGACGTATTTTCTTACCGGTGATTTTGCAATTATTGAAGATGCGACTAAATTCCAAGGAGTTATCATTTTCTTTTCATTTAAAGCGGGTGTGAAACCTTTAGAAATCGTTCGACGTCTGCAAGGTGTATTTGGAGAGTTTGCAGAATCTAAAAGTGCAGCCCATCGATGTGTTGATCATTTTAAAACGTTGCTGCCGTGGAGAACCTACCGAAAGATGTCTGACGCATAAGTATTTGTGAAATTAGTGTTAGTATATGACGTGAGATTTTACAGACAAGTTTGGGCGTTAGGTTATTGGGGCCGGAACAGAAACTCAACAAGTCCGACACAAGCAGCCAATTCCAAGAACTTTTAGTACGTTGCGGCGATCAATTCTGGCAACGGATAGCTACTGATAAAATGTGGATATCTTTCTTTAATCCAAAAGTCAGTCGAAAGAATGGCACAAATCAAAAAAAAGTAATAGTGTATTATGGGATTGTGAGGGGATTATTTTTGTGGATTATCTACCAAAAGTACTACAATTGACACAGTATTATTCTAGTCCCTTATTTGGGGCATTGCGGCTAAAGCTTGATGAGGAACGGCCTAGGACGTTGCATAAGCGAACGATGTTTTAAACTAATTTCGCTTGGAATTGCTTCCACATTCCATCCTATTCACCAGATCTGGCTTCTCTTCAGTGATTTTCATATGATCTCAAGTTTGAAAGAACCACTATGGGGTATTCGATTTGATTGATGTAAAACTTGCTATAAATAGGTGGATCAGAGGAAGCCCGAAAAAGTTCTCTGAGGAAAGTTTAAATAAAATCATTAGTTTCACGTTGGGATACGTATATTTAATTAAATGGAGATTACATTGAAAGATTACATTGTAATTTTGATAAAAATTTACAAAATAAAAAATTATGGCCAAATTATTAGAACATGACTTGTACTATGCTATGAGCGACAACTTTAAACTAATGGATACAGCGGCTGAAATAAGTAAGCGATGGGTAATGAATCCGGAAATGTACCTATGTATTATGAACCGTATTGCCATCGTAGAAAATGGTCAAGACCACTGACTAAACAATTGTATCGTTTTAACCACACGAATATATTTTCGTATTTATGAGTTGGTTTGCTAAGCGTAATGTTCAACGCAGTGCTATTTCCATATCGACTGAATAGTGAATGTGTTTTAACGTGTTTGAACTCGACATTTTGTTGTATTGTTTCGTGAATATTTAATATCCTTTGTGCAATATTTTATACTTCAGTCTTCACTTACAATTAGTGCTTAGAAATAAAACGGATTAGTATGATTTATTCACTTACTTGCATGTCCTACGAAGAAAGTTCTCGTGTCGATTCGCCTTAAATTATAGCAGCTGTGAACAATTCCTAATTAAGAATTTCATAGGTAGAGGTATTTATTGCAACATTAGTGGAAAACACGGATGATTGAATATTTCTTTCTTTATTATCTAAACACCTTCGTAGGTGCTATTATTGAAAAATTAGTTGCATTTCTTCCTAAAGCTGTAGATAAAGGTGATATTTCGTTCATACTTTGTGGCAACAATGTAGAGATTTACCTACGGAAACTGGCTTACAATGGGACCGCCAAGTATGGTACAAACGGATTTTAATGGGTCGCGAACCCTGATCGTCTGGATGCCAGCTACGCGCCTTGATTCCTGCGCCACACTGACTCGCTTGGCTACGTATAAAATGTACAGGTATAATAGGTACGCAAGGAATCTCGACTTCGATTTTCTCGGAAACCAAGGCCCATTGGAACAAATCCTTTTAGCCTAGTACTCTGGGGGCATACCCTCACAACATATCCTAGACCCATTAAAATTCGTTTGTACCATATTTGGCGGTCCCCTTGTTAGTCTTAGTTGAACATCTCTCCAGAATTGCAAGGGGTGCCCAAATTGGAAGTGGGCACAGTGACTCGTTTCTTGTGAGCAGAAGGGTGTAATTGCACTGAAATGTATTAACATCCTGCATGACAATGCAAGACCGCATACATACCTTCTTCTGAAAAAGTAGAGAATGTAAGACCATCTCTCTTATAGTCCAGATTTTGCACCATGTGGCTTGCATGTGTTCAATCCCGGTGCTTGCTATACGATATCACTCAAATGATGAAAACAATGACGGATAGCACATTGGACAATAATTCTACGCAGATGGAACAATAATTTTGTGCTACACCTCGAAAAATATTTAAATAAAGGAGGTCTATGTCGACATATTTGTCGCTGTTGTATGGTACTGTTACATGAATAAACTATTCGATGCTTTTGACAACTTTCCGGAATCGCTGCTAAGGGGGTTGCTATTTTTTAAAATACTTTATGTCATTGGCAACTCATATATATCAACTGACTACAAATGTTAAATCGATCTGTCAAATACTCAAGCATTTAAGTCAAGTACCTTTTTCCGTTTTGTGTCATAAATTTTTCTATTTGGAAGGGAAAACCGCAACGAAAATCAAACCAAGGTTAGATGACGTGAATGAAGATTCATCACCTTTATTTTCCACCGTAAGTTTTTGGGTTTCGAAATACAAGCGTAGCCGCACGCCTACAAGTGATGAACAACGTTCAGGACGCCTGGAAACGGCTGCTAGCCCAGGAATTGTAAAATGCATGACATGGTTTTGGCAGATCGCCGAATAAAAGTGCGTGAAATTCGTATTAGTAGTTCGTATTTTACATAATGAATTAAGTTTTAAAAAGCTTTTTGTAAGATGGGTGGCGCATTTGCTCAATTCGGAGCAAAAACCCATTCGAGCTCGAACCTTAGCCGATTGTTTAGAAGTGTTTACGAATCGTATTTCAGGAGACGATTCGTGACCATGGACGAGACCTGAATTCACGTGTATTGCACGCGGTGAATCGGTTCCGAAGAAGGCAAAGACCATTCACTCGACTGAAAAGATGGTTGCATCAATTCTTTTGGGATGCAAAAGGAATTTTGCTAATTGGTTATCTTGAAAGAGCCAAAACTGTTACTGGTCAATATTACACAACAGTTTTGGACAAATTGAAAGCAGCAAATCAGAAAAAACGCCCGGGAATGATTAAGAAAAAACTTTCACCACGACAATGCGCCCGCTTAATTCATTCAAGTACAATCGTTCAGCAAAAATTTACAGAATTGAAGTTCAAAATCTTGTCACATCCGCCGTATTCGCCTGATTTTGTTCCGTGAGACTTCCACATGTCCCGAAACTCAAAACATTTCTGGGTGGAAAGAGATGTTGGTCGAATGAAGAACTGATAGAGGCTATAAACGATTATTTTGGGAACCTCGAAGAAAGACACTTCCGGGAGGGAATGGAGAAGCTAGAAAAACGTTGGATCAACTGTGTTTAGCTTCGAGGGGATTATATTGAAAAATAAAATATAACTTGAATCCGTATTATTTTGTTTTCATTCGGGAAACTTTTCAATCTACCTTCGTAGTTCAAGCACACACTCCCACAGAAGTTGACTTTCGTAGTTGTTAGTGGTGACCTATTTTACTTGAGAATGCATACAGCCAGCTGCTAGTGGAACTTTTGGAATGGATCCGAGTGTTTATTTCTTGGTCAATTACTGTACAACAGTGTATACTTCATTGACTGGGTATTCCTAAAATAATTACATTTCGAAATAGTCAATCACTTTAGGCTGAAACACTTGTCAAGTGGTACATCAGCAAGCTGGAAAAATAACTTAAATTGATTCGACATGGTTTTATACGCAATTTTTAGCGTCGATGGGGAAATGTTGAAGTAAAACCACAATTTAATATATGGAAGATATTTATAATTAAACTTCCAGTTTCAAATGTATATATCATAGATTCAAATGAATTCCCTAATTTACAATATCCGTAAGATGGCATCATCGACTTAGACGAAAACAAAAAAGATATTGTCTACATTGCTATAAGTAGTATGTATAATATTTATATATAATCTGTATACTTTATCTATATATTTTTCATATTACATAGAAAACAATCACATCTACAAATAATATTCGTATATAATATCCATAATAATCATTATTGTCTAAGATACATAGTATTAACTCGTTATAATCAATGTTAAACAGCTTAATAAAGATTTCAAATCAAATCGATACTTTATCAATATTATTACATATGTAAATACATTAACCACTAGTATATTTACAAAGGCGCAAACAGGTAGGTATAGAGTGTCGAGTGGAGGAGAGAGAAAAGGTCTTCATTAAAAACGTACATAGGAATAAACGCAATGCCATCTTACGGATCGATAAGACATGCACATTCATTTTTGTTTTTTTTTTCTTAATTTTTCGTTTTCTTTTATTTAAAGACATACAAGAGCGGACATTGACACGGGGTGCAAATAACTAGAAATGATCACAACACACGAGTGGCAAGGGCCAAGACGCGACTTCCATCGCCATAACTTCCAGAAGGCAAACGTATAGTTTGCGGCGATGCTGTGGCGATCGAAGACAACGGTTGCGCAAACATGTTCTCAACGATTAAAAAGGAACTATAAAAATCAAAAAAAGGGTTCTTCTCTAATAATATTCACATGTATGTATATGTTTTATTTTTTATATACAGCGCATTTCGTCGTTAGTAGGAGATTCAACTCTTTTCAAAACCTTTGCTGTAAAGATTATGAGGTGTAGATAACATCTTTATTGCTTTAGTGTATGGTTGTATACTTTATCAAATAGTATACCCAATATTATGGAAGTTATCAACTTAGAATGGGATATCTATATCTAATTGCTAAATAAAAATTAAATATTTGCATTGTGTGGATACTCTCTTTGACGCGATCTTCTATGGGTTTAGATCCGTCATAATCTCAATAACAAAAGTTTCTGGCAAATGCACAACTTTTTATAGAAACAAGGTGTATATAAATTATCCAATTGGAATCCTTTTGATAAGAGGATTGGACTTTGTGCATTGATGTTGCTTTTTTAAAAGGACACATTCATTAATCACATTTTCGACTCCAACAACCAAAGAATCTTGTTCGTATCTGTAATGTAATAGGCAATACTAGATTGCGAGTGGAAATCAAGAAAAGTTTTCCCATAATTTTCTGTTAGAAGAAATGAAAATGGTCAGTTCTTCTGGGGGAAGTTTTAATAAAACGCGACTTCGACGAGACAATTTTTCCACAATTAACGCCGAAGCATCTTCAAAACTTTGGTTGCGGGAGCAATTAATTAATTATACATTAATATTGCCATGTTTGTACAGTGAGAATTACTACTAACTTTGTTAAATAAAAATCGGTAATTACAATAATTATCATAATTAATTTGTGTATACATTTAATGCGAACACACATCGTTTTTTTTTGTTAATTATTATATTTTAAAATAGCCTATCTATTCTACTACGTTTTAAATCTTGAAAGATCCTAAATATGATAAAAAGTTTCGTCTACTATAATAATATCTCACTTGAACGCATCCACGCGCACGACAGATGCGAGGAAAAATTTTATAATAGTATTTTTTATTTACTTTGTATATATACTTTTTTTGTTTCCAATTGACACTTATAAAGTTATGAATTGATTAGATTCTCATACTTTAACAATAAGGTAGTGCTCTGTTACGATCTTCAAGATCACTAAGTGACTAAGTCTAACGATCTTATTCTTAATATTTTAACACTTTGTACATTCGATCAAACTGGAAATCCAAAGAGTTTTGGGCATAGAAATATGTTCATCGTCGCATATAAAAATGAACTAGGCGAATGCAGGTTCCGCACTCTTTTACTTAATATCGATGGTGATAAGTGCATTGTTATTTTCAACTTGTTCGATTATACAAAAACGTTACGTTAGATTCTCTATTCAATTTAAATTTGACGGACATCTTTTTCTTTAAATTCCGTGTCGTTATTATTACGCATTTAGAAGAATAAGATCTCTGAACTGGAACTACTGCTACTACTTCAGATCCAGTAAAAAATTATCTATACAGACGTTAGTTATAATGTCGAAAGACTTTCATTACATTAGTTTTTACATTCATTTAGAGATCCTTGAAAGCCTCGTGTTTCTGTTTCATTTAATTACACTTGAAATGAAAAAGTAAACGGAAATCAATGACGAAAACTAATTGATTTCTTATAGAGGGGCAATACTATGAAATGATCGGAAGACCTATATAGAGGGTAGCGTTTGGTAACGATTAGAAACCATCAAGAGTGTTTTAATTCTAGACTGGAAAATTTCGCCGATTTGTTCCTAAAAGAAAAAGAACTGCTAATAGTTTTAAAATACTATTAACGGTTTCCCATTCTGTGCTGTGTGGGTATAAAAGACACGTGTGTGTTTTTTCTTAGTTTCAGTATCTACGAAATCAACGCTTAACGAATCGCTGTTTTAATCCTCAATCACCTTACTTTGCTTGTGTTAAAATGTATAATATATGATTAGCATTTTAAAGGCGTTTGAATTAAATCAAAGCGTAGATACCGGTTAAATTTCGTCCGCCGAAAATTCATCCAAAACATCAGTCTACTGCATCACATTTACGGTATTATTTATTAAATGGTGTTCGTCTAAAGTCATCGATGCTTAGCAATACAATATTTTTTTAATCTAAATCCGCCTTTATTTTAATGTTACAACGACTAGTCTACATTACGAAATGGGAAGCAGAACGGTTGGTCAACATTTAAGTTATGATGAATGAAATAATAACATGGAATAATATACCGATAATTCAATAATTGATGGCGGAGAATTCTTAGAAATAGACCATTGAATTTTTAGAAACGAGCGGTTCTATAGTCATCTGTAGGGTAAGATAATCGTGTCGTCCCAGCATCCGTAACAGCTGGAGCAGCCAACGAAACTCGGCACGCGCCTATATCATGCGATGCGTAAACATCTGCCGAGTGGCAAAGCAGTTCAGATTCGTACACATTCATTAATGATTGGCTGCTCCCTATGCCGGAACTACACGATTATCTTACCCTAGTCATCAGTGATGTGCGACGTGTTTAACCTTCCTATACTCACGTCAAAATGAAAGACGTATACCATACTATATAAATCGGTCTCACAGACCGTATGCGTGAAGTATAGCAAGGTTAAGCAGCTGTTTTCCGTTACCTAGCAAACACGTCGCACGCCACTGATTTACTTCCAAGAATGCGCCATCGTCAAATTTTGAATTGCCTAGAAATGCATAACTTACGACGATCTCAATGGTTTTCTCTTAAAAAATTCGCGCTTAAAGAAAACGTACGCAAAATGAATCGTTATTATACACAATTGACAGCAAATCAACTAGGATACATGTACGTAGAGCACTAACGACTGTGTATACACTTAGGTTCGAAATACGAAACATTAATTTTTCTAATATATACGCTTGGTGTTTTACTTACTTCTTAATAAAGATATTCGATGTAATATTATGTTAAACGTTTCTTATTCCTACAGATACATATACTTTGTCTAAACGAAGAATGCTGAACATCTAGTAGACACCAACCTAAAAGTGCTTTTGATGATTATTCCTTTAACAATTAAAGAAACGATAAATGTGAGTATTTTCTACAAATCTATGTACACATCTTTTTTCTTGGTGAATTTAATTACGTATCTTGTTTTAACTATTTGTGCTACAAACAAGCATGTTATACTTTATAGGTATATCGGGCAAAACGATCTTCACATATATGCACGTGCAATTAACAGAGAATAAGACGTAAAACTATTTATTAAGCGAGCGAAATTTCTAGTAATTAGAGTTAATTGAGAAAAAATCGACTTAGTAACACGGTACCCAAAAAACATATTGCAGCCTTACATTACATTATTGTCCCATTAGTTCATAAACCTAGAGTTTTACAACAAATTATAAAACGAATTTCATTCCCAACTCCTATACATACAATGTAGGGTAGTATCGCCTTTTAAATCGAATAAATACACATTTAAGAAATGTAGGATACATGGAATGCATTGATATAGTTTCTCCCATCCGAAATTCCATCCGTTATAAGCAATTTTATGATGCCAATGATACCATGATTTTGTCGTGTAAACGTTTCTAAACATTCTAATTTAATAGTTACTACCAAGAATGTAGGATGCTGTGCAATAAAAATCTAGCCAAGCATACGGATCCAAATAACAAACTATATGGGGAAACGTATTCCATTTTTTTAATATAATAATAATAATAATAATAATAACAATATTTATAACATCAGTAGACACCGTGCAAGAATAGAAAAATTAATACGATGATGAGAAATATTAGACGAAAAAACATCATTAGATATTTTAACATAAGCAAAGTAATTGCGCATTCTTTCACACAGCTAACATAAAAAAACAAGGTGCGGTCTTAACAGGTACTTCAATATAATACATTTAGATAGGTGTTGTGTGTATGTGTGTCGTCTATATATTTGTGTAAGTTGTTCTTTTGCAATTTTACACCTCATATCAGCGAAAAATTAGGCCTTTCGAAGTACTACTGATTGTGCTCCTCTCTAATACAAAATAGTACTAAATATTACTAAAATATCATTACTACCCTACTTCTATAGACTTTTCACAATATTTCCGTTATTTTTCGGATTGACTCCTAATTTATTAAAAATTACGTCTCTCCAAATGTTTCATTATATATTTTTTCAGTTTTAATTAATTTTCCGAAATGTACATGTAAATTTTATGACTAAATTGCTTGGAGAAAAAGGCTGTAACGTAGCAAAGTACCGCTCTTTTCTCCGCACGTCTCTCATTTTTATTAATTCATTTTTAATGTTATATGAAGAACATCTGTACACTAAATGTTATTATACTAAGAATTCTAAAGAACAAATTATGACTAAACATTTTGCGTATCACACATGTCGAAAAGTAACATCATTTCTTTTACTTTTTTACCATTTAAACATTATTATTGCTACAGCAAAGTTTTTAATGATACATACTTAATAATATTATACACGTTTTAATGTTTTTTTCTCGTTTTTTCGTTATTTCATTAATAGTTACGCTCTAAGAAAGCTACGTTTTTTTCGTGAAAGATGACATTTTTTAAAACGAGTTCGTTTTGACTTTATGCTTTCTATTCCATCTCGTCGCAGGTTTGTTCCTCTCGTTCCGTTTTATCAACGAGAAAGCCCAAGTGTTGAACAACAAACAATGAATTAGTATGGATGAGCAGCTTCCCATTTTTTTGTTTTGATGATGCTTTTGTTGTGTATTTCTATGAGGAGTACAGCGTTGACTAGTCCAGCAAGTTCGCGGTATGCTGCTAAAAATCGTACCTGTAACATAATTGATTGCTTTAAGTCACAGTAGTTTCCACAAATAATCACGAACTAGATTGGTCATAAAGGCATACAAGTGTCAAAGTCTATTTCTCAAAAGAACCTGTGATTAGAGCGATTACGAATGGTTGAATGAACGTTATTGTAATTTGCAATACTACTCTTCTACCTATAGTCGCTTAAAAATCTACAACTTTACCTAAAGCGAAAAAATAACTAAATTTAACGGTTCCTAAAACTGAATTGGGCGGGTAGCGTGTAAACACGCCAAGTTTCATTCTCTTCCACGTCGTACCAACTGGGAGAAATCATGTCCCCATCTTCATTTCTATCTCAAACATTAACTCTCCGTAAATCCCAAGGAACAATGAGAAATGTGTGTACTGTTGCAAGTGAGAAAATTTTTAGGTGTAGTACCAATAATTTCACATTTAGACACTACTTCTAGTCACAGAAAAGGTGGAATAATCATTCCCATGGGGTCTGTACTATTTGCTAAGAAGCTAACGGACTACAGCAAATTTAGCGAGTTACGGCGGGGAGTTTTAAAAATTGAAGGGAAAGTCCATATCCGCGAGTCCATGCAAATGGGCTGTTATAGAAGGAAAGAAGGGCTGAATAGAAGATGATTATTGGGGTGCCTGAAGATTAACTTTGGATTAACCTTCAATGATCTAGTTTGTTCTCAACCTATTTTGACTTTTTTTATTTGAAATCTTTTGAGGAAACACAAAGACTTCTTGTTCGGATTCCGATTTCTCTTGCATATGTTTCGAATTTTTGCCATATCAAACATCATCAACGTAATCCCGGTCCTTCGGAACTGCGTTAAGGACCTATTGTATCCCTCTCTTTGATTGACAATATACATACATACATTCTCTATTCAGAACTCGAGACTCCAAACAGAAATGCTCTTAATGTCCCAAAGAAACACGTGTCTGCTTTGTCAACCATATAACACTTTACAGCTTTTATGCCAAATACTTGTAATGGATTTTTACTTTTGGGCAACATACAAATTATTGTGTGGGTGTTACGTTGCGAAAACTTTTTCAAAGATTCAATTCTATACATCAACTTAAATGGCAAGTTGTTGCAACAGTTTCTGAAGACGTTTTGGTTGAATTTGCTTGAATTGTTATAAAAGCAGCATTTTCTCTGTTAGGGACAATTCTTGTTTTATCTTCATGTGACACACTGTCCGCAATAATTATATTGCAATATCATTGCACAGGAATTTACCAAGGAAATTGTTTAGTTGACTTTTTCAACATCGAGCTACTGCTGACATTTAGTTTCGCGATTTTTAGATGCAAATATAGAAAATAAACTTGAAAAATTTGCGGATACTAGAATACGAGGAAGGATGCCTAGTGAGCAGAGGAGTGGGGATATCGGGGCGATCCCAGTGTTGCGGTGTAGTCTGCTTGAGTGTGAGTTTGGCAGTGCTAGTGAGAGAATCGTTCAAATATTCTTTGGTGCTATTTTGATTGTCTAAAATGGCTGCTGCAACTGAAAATTCCGACTGTGAACTGTGTGTTGTTTTCCGATTTCTGTGTGCAAAGAACATGAAGGCTACTGAGATTCATCGTGAACTTTGTTCGGTTTATGGTGAAAATTTCATTAGTGACACTGTGAGAAGATGGTGCCGTATGTTTCGGGAAGGACGAATTAATGTCCACGATGAAGAATGGAGTAGAAGACCAACTGTTGTGACGGACACAGTTTTGGGTTAATGTCGAAGACAAAACTCGTGAAAATCGCCTCTGTGAAGAGGGCATCAAAAATCTGGTTCATCGTTATGACAAATGTCTCCATCTTAATGGCAACTATGAAGAAAAATAGCTGAAACTAGTAGCTTTAAGTCGTATTTATATAAAAACCTCTTCGTGTATTGTTTTCTTTTAAATAACCAAACGGAACTTACTTTACGAATCGTCCTCGTATATTTGGATTGTGCATTGCAGTGAGATCTAACGTTTGTCTTTTGCAGATGTTCTGTCCGATTTATTAATTTTTAACATTTGATAGTGTATAATTCATCTATATATCTTTTACGATAGTGAACCTTGTAAAAAATAAATTCTGCAATTCAACTAACTAAAGGTAAAAGCGAACGACAGCGTGTGAAAGTAGGATAATTCTTGGGTTATATATTTCAACAAAATCCAAACTTAATTAACACGGGTATCAACTAAGATGGCATTACTCTGTTTTAGAAGAACGTTAATGTAGAAGCGTAAAATAACGGTTGGGGGTTAATAAAATGTTTAATCAAAATACGAGGCCCTGACTACAAAAAGCGATTTAGAAATGTGATCTGACCGAGGTAATGAAGATGATTAGTGTTTTTTTAT
The DNA here is from genome assembly GCA_038088585.1 of Chrysina gloriosa. Classification (NCBI taxonomy): domain Eukaryota; kingdom Metazoa; phylum Arthropoda; class Insecta; order Coleoptera; family Scarabaeidae; genus Chrysina; species Chrysina gloriosa. Next base: position 19,331,086 of record CM076091.1, read on the forward strand.
AAAGGACTTCCTTCTGGGCCGATTAAGGAAGTTTTTTACACGTTAAACGACGATATGATAGAAAAACGTTGGATGATTTGTTGTACCACAAAAATTAATTTTATTCTAAATTCATCAGGTTTAATAGGTACTTTCATTATACATACTACAACATTCTACTACCAACTAAATAGTAAGATTGCATGAGTCCAACACTGTTTAAGCGATTCAGAAAGGAAAACGCTATTAGTACCACACGGAGTTTACCGTATTAATGTAATACATACATTCACCTGATCGGTTTCCTTTCTCAAGACAAATGATGATTCAAATATATGCAAGATATTTAGTTTTCATTGTGAAATCGTTGACGACTATAAGGTTGTAATGGTATCAAACAAGAAGGGATTCTACAAACAGCAGCATATTTAATAAATCTCCAAATTTAATGGAAACAAACGACAAAGAAATTCGCAAACGTTGAATTCTGCTTTGTAGTATTTTGGTAAGATAAGTTAACTACAACCAAGCAATTCGATTATGGTCTACAGCGCAGATTCTTAAAGAAATAGACGAGACACTAATCGAACTTTACTGCACTTAACCCTTCCACTGCTGATGACGTCTGAAGATGTCATAACAATGTTACCAGATGTACAAGTATGAAATGCGGATTTCAGACAACGGATGCGCAACCAATGCAGTTTGTGCTATAAATATTTGATACTGCGCCATTATGTCGTATCATCAACAAGTGTCAGACACGCACGAGTGATAAATTGAAAAAGTGTGTGCATAGTGTTGTGTTAACTATGTCGAAATTTATACCGAACAAAGAGCATTCGTCGACAGCATTAATTTTTTGTTTTCATTTGAAGAAAACTTGAGCTAAACCATATCAATTACTTCGACAAGCTTATGGTGAACATGCTCCAACGGAAGATACGTGTGAGCGATTGTGTCGGCGTTTCAAAAGTGGCGACTTCGATGTTGCAGACAAGGAACGTGGAAGATGTGGAATTGCAAGCATTGTTGGACGAAGATGATTCGCAACCACAAAAACAACTCGCTGAGCAATTGGGCGTTAGTCACCAAGCCGTTTCCAATCGGCTACGAGAGATGGGAAAGGTTCAGAACACAGGTACCACATGAGTTGAACGGCAGGCAAATTGAAAAGCGCAAAAAAACATGTGACATTTTGCAAAAAATCATGGGTAGACCTAGGCGCACCATCCATATCGAGCGCAAGACCGAATCGCAGAAGGGACGTGGTCTATTATAGGCTGTTAAAACCTGGCGAAACGGTTAATACTAAACGTTACCAACAACAATTGATCGATTTCGCTGCTTGAAGAGAGGCTAGAATACCGAACAAGAGGCAAGACAAAATTATTTTTCTTCATGACAATGCTCCATCACATACGACAAAACCGATTCGCGACACGTTGGAAGCACTCAGCTGGGAAGCTTTACCCCATTCGGTTTACTCACCAGATTTGCCTCCTTCCGATTACCACTTGTTTACATCGATGGGTCACGCACTTGCTCAGCGGCGCTTTGGTTCGTACGAAGATGTAAAAAAAAAAGGTTCAAATGGTTTGCAGCAAAACGGGAATATTTTTACTGGCGTGGTGTTTACAAATTGCCCGAAAGATTTGAAAATGTGTAACAAGCGATGGAGCATACTTTGAATAAAGCACTAATTATCATTCTTCCGAAATGAACATGTTTTCTTAGAAAAAAAAACGCATTTCATACTTGTACACCTGGTTAGTAATTCAAAAAGAAAAATGATTTCGCTTCTAGATGAAGTAAGTTATTTGACATCAACAGTGAATGGGTTTTAACCCATTTATGTAACCCACCAATATTTTTAGGCTAGTGATTGCCTGCATAACGCATACACATCTCAATTCTCACGTATATTATTATTTTTATTTCATATTCAAGCTATTCCACATTGAAAAGATACACTCAATTTTTAATACGTATTTACGTTGTAACATTTCTTTTACACTTTTGTTACATCACGGTTACGAGCTATAACTTTTAGCTTCTAATAGCCGAAACCCCATACGTTCCCTCATCAAACATGTTCGAGAATTAACTCTCTTCACATTATGAGAATAGTTTAGGGGACCTTTTACGTTAATGCCCTTTTGTAACAAAGAGGAAAATTTGTTGACATTTTCATTTTATTATGCAATTACATAAGAATGGAGTTATAAAGTGCTAAATTATACCTTCGTACTCAATGACCAGATTACGCAAACATCCGACTTAATTACTAGCGACTGTACTGTTCACACCCTTTAAAGCGTTGTCGGGTAAATTTCGTCGGGAATACTTTTATGTCAGTTTTCAAATTAAATACTGTGTAACTAATGCTAACTTAATGTTATAGTTAATATTTGCTGGTTCAAAAGATTTGTTAATGGTGTGTTGGGTAGTATTTATGTACGCAGCAAGTTATTAACATTGAGCGCTTGAGGCGCATCCATAAATTTCGTTATCTTGGGCCAGTTGCAACTATAAACCTTTTGAATTCGTTCTTCTTCTGTTTGCTTTTATTACAGAAATACTAAAATTGTATATCACTTCGAACCACTTTTTAGTATCGAAAGTCGTAACTTCACACGTCAATTGAAGTTTAAACCGATTTTGCGGTGATGTAGTTTATACATTTTTCAGTTAATCTTTTTCTACATACTACAACGTTCGCAAATATACTGGGGAAAATGGAAGCGAAATAAACGCTTTTACGGCTGCGTATGTAATAATTAGAAGTGGGCGCTTAGCTTTCGGAGGCAAGATACGTCATATTCATCGCCGCACTGCATGAAAGTACAAATCTTTCGATTCCTCGTCGTGCACGAGAAATTTTGCGTGGAGACTCGAGCGTACTGCTCTACAAGATTCAATTAACTCGAGACCTCAAAGCCAGATGAGCATTGTAGTCTCAGTGCGTTTACAGATTGGGCGCTAGAATGTCGCGAAGCTGTATCAAAAGTGCTTCAAAAAGGGAAAATGGTGGAATGTTTAAAACCGTTTGCAAGACCAGCTAAATTACAGAAAATGCTTCACCTCGGTTTCTGCTGAAGTTCGTCACTTTATTACTCCAAATAAAATGATTCTCATTGACCAACTTTCTATACAGAGCGGACTTTATTATTTCACAGTTGGAATGATAAATGTTTATTCGTGGTATTTCCATTGATGATGGCGATTTGTTTCGTAAAACAGGTATAAATCAGTATGTAAATATATAATAAGATTTTAGGTATTGGATGTAGCTCGGCGTTTTGCCATGATATTATAATTCGTACATATGAGTGAATTTCCACCAAAAGCGGATTTTGCGGTTTACGAGGCATGTAAGTGTATTGTCATCACTCATTAGTCGGTGGACAAAAACAATTATTTTGGGGCTACAACCTTTCAGAACAAACACATTTTAAGGAACGATTTTACATACGTAAACACAAGTTGTGTGATACCATCCAAGAAGTATGCACGGAAAATTTGGAAACTTGCTTCAAAACTAATGTTTGCAATGTATGTTGCCGTCGTTATGAAAATTGTAGTGAAGATTTGTAAATGGAAAAAAAGTGTTAAAGGCCGGAAGAGTTGCAGATGTCAGTTATAAACATCTTGTACCGGAGTCATTCAACCGTGTTTTGCAAAGATATGAAAATGATAATAACATGTTAAAACGTAATATTTTGGAAAATCGCATCAATATCAACACGACTTTTTAAAATTATAAAACTACATTTCTGCCATTTATATAGGAGTGGTTGTTGCAGTTTATAAATAAATTACTAGGTTTGCTTGATATGGACCTAGTAAATGTATTAACGCCCAAACCCCAAAGTACTACATTCGACCATTGCCAGCATTCGACAAGTATTCGAAATTATAGCTTTGACGACCGTAATCACAAGTTTAACTTAATCTAAGAAATATTTCACTTTGAATACTACTTGTACTAAAAATTACGGAAGTGTATACTTACATTTGTTTAACCTAATCCGAAATATCCACCGATGCTACTTAAGAGGATGAGGCCCAGAATCGTAAGGCAAATGAGGATCATGATTTTCTTCTGCGTGTCAAACATACAAACAATATTACAGACTGCGTCATCGCTCTCTCCATTTTATTGTCCAGTCATGATAACTCTATTATGATCTATACATGTTTGTTCCGGTTAAATGCTACCACTATCTACTTTGTGTTTTCGTCTTGATGAGGAGGAACAATGTTTGATCAATTTAAAAAGAAGGAAGATACGTACTTCTTCCTTGTTGAAGGAACAAACAAACGTAAACGAAATGAAAGATGCAAATTATAAAACGATAATTTAATAATAATAATAAATAAATTTATACAAATATAGTTAAGTGCAAAAATAAATGTATAAAACAAAACAACAAAATAGAAACAGGAGAAAAGACAAAGAAACATTGGTAGATTTCTTTAAGAAGTCATCCTTAAACATTTCAGTTACAATTTGATCTTGTAAGGATTTAGATGGTAATTCAATAAGAGACCTACCATAACTGAAATGTAATTAAATAAAAAACATGAAATAGTAAGTAGAATCTAACCATTTATCTTTTTTATAATGGTTTCATCTAAGGTGGTAGGTTGCTTTCCTTAAATTTTGCTGTCAAAATGCTCCAGTTTTACTACATATCTGACAATTTTTTCTCTTAGGAATATGATAGAATATGAGTATTGCATTGTGGGCTTAGCACCCGATTTGCATCACACTAGCGAAGAACCTACGATTTACAAGTTACAAGATTAGTAGAAACGGTTCGAAACCACTTAGGTTTAGGATGCATTGTTAGAGATGCCCAGTCTGCGGGGGTTTTCGAACGGTTTCAAGAAATATTGCAGTCTCAATGTACAACATTATAGATACACATATATACATTATATTATTAAACTATTCGTAAAGCAACTTTATATACTGAACCACCAAATGTAGACCCGCATTTCTTTTTTCTTTTACATGTTATCATCACTTATTTTGCATACGTTATTGCTTAGATAATTCAATGTACAAATATATTTTCTTACCTAAGCCTTGTAAAAATGCAAACGATCGAAATGAAAATGGGGGAAACGATAAGATTGGTTCGATGAAAATGCAGCAATTAAATTTGCACAGAGTTTGTCGCAATCAACGTTCGAACCATTTCTATAAATAGGAGAGCGTAGTACGCGATCGTTTGGTGTCATTACTCCTTATCTATGTATGTATTCATAAGTCAATGATATATGGGTTTCGAAAACTAATTTGTGCTGCCTTCAAGTACATTAAGTAGAAATGAACTAAGTGATGCAAAAATTACTTTGTCTTTGTGCTAAAGTTTTAATTTACTGACTAAGCAAGCGATGCCAAACATATGTAGTGCTCTAACGTTCATTGCGACATACTCAATGTTAATAATTTATATATCAATAACAGTATAGGAAAACATTACTTAACAAAACTCAACATATATACAGAAAATATAAACTTTACCTATCGCATTATCGTGTCCTACAAGATATATAGTTTAGATAAATTAAATTATATAAATAAATATACACACAGTTTCGTAAATAGCATCCTGTAATCTCACGTTGTTTTAATTCTTGCTTTAAGTAGTTTACGTTTATTTGTATACGTGGCAGCTTATTTGAACTGGTCCCCGATTGCTAAACAATACTTTTTTAATATAATTCAGGAACCTGTCTCCAACACGCCTACTCTACGACACCATTTCCGCGCCTAGGAATTCATCTTTTCTCTATCAAATAGTTAATTGGACTATTATTAAGTAGTAGGTAATTATTGTGAATATTTATAACTTTGGGCAAAAAAGAACTAAAAGTGATGTCAAAAAAGATGAAGCACGTCTAGGCGGGGATCAACACCGCCAAAATAATAATCAATATGATGAGAGCCACGGCGAGGCAGATAATAATCAGGATCTTTTTCTGCAAAAGAAAATAAGAGAAATAAAATAAAACTACATAAAGGTTAATGGGATTGCGGGAAATGGAGTAAGCATGGATTCAGATCGCATCATGTGTATATACGAACAGACAGACAACATCTAGAAACACACTTAAATCACTTTAAAATATGTGGAATATCTATGGCGGAATGTAACAGGCGCACAGTGAATGTATTGTATTCTTAATTTATGAAGCACTAACACCGACACACATACTAATTTAATAATGACGGAAGGAATAAGTAATATAGACCTAACCAACTTCTATAATAGAAAAATTTCGCCCACACCAATGATGGGTTGTAGGTTACTTCCAAATCAACGTGGTTTACATTTTTAAAAATGCAACAAATCATTAGCCAATCAAATTCTGCTAATGCACTTGACCTCAATCATGTCCAACAAGAAACCTTTGTTGGACATAAAATGTCAAATTGGGCATTCGCGTTTCAAACAACAGGAATATTGTTAAAGCTAATGTTTCTTATAAGTAATCGAGATGCACCCATACTTCCTGATGGATGCAATGAATGTTTCGGTATCTTTAACGTTTTCCTTGCCCAAAATTGATGCAAGTACTTAAAACAATACATCTGTAGCGGATTACAGAACGACTTGGTACTATACGCTCTTATGGATTCTCACTTAACAATTAGTCCGCACAAGTTACATTGAGGCATGTTTTTCTCGCAGGAAGCTTCATTGCCATATGACTGCTACAGAACCGAAGATGAAGAAATGATTAAATTAAATTAATGTTGTCAGTTATTAAATAAAAACCTGCAGGTCTTCGCTGTAGTTACATAAACTTTGGAAATTATTCGGCTACAGTTACGTTATGCTACACACCATGCAAGCTCCTAGAAGTATGCGTAAAAAGAAAAGAAACGTAGATTAAGACAAAAAGCTACGACTGTCAACTATGATGAAACTGTAATCTCTACTAAGACGTAAAGTGCTCACCTTCTTTTTACAGAGTCTGCCTCCTACATTAAATTCTTTACTAGCAGCAATCAATAGCGCTCTAGATTCTTACTGGACATTCGCTTCGTTCAAGAAAAATAGGAAAGAACACAATATTAAACGAACCAGACGATTAGATGTCGACATAATTATTTGCGACAAATTAAAAAACTCGTAGCAGAACACATATTTTGTAATAAAGAATTAAATAAAAACAAATACACATGTATGTATATTATCACCGCTGAATTACAATAATAATTATATTGTCAAGTATTTGTATTCATTAGATCGTAGCTAATAGAAGAACAGTAGCTTTTTTAATAAACAGTCTGTCAGTCCACGTCGTAATGGTAGTGCTTGTGTATATGGTGAAAGATCAATAAAGAAGGCAGAATATACAAAAATTCAATTTCTTACTCAACAGGGAGAAGTATTGTTTACAGCGATGAAATTTAGGGTCACCACAGGGCTCGTTATAAATAAAGGGTAGGTAGATAGCTCCGTGTTCTAGTCGACAAGGTTTAGTTAAAAGTCTATCAACACCTTGCTAGTTTTCTGTATCATTACTCTCGCTTCAACTTTTACCGTAGATGGCGCCCCGCTTTCGTTTGTGATAGCACTTGAGCCGGTTGGATGTGCGCGTGGAAATTCGGCTTCTGACGTTGACTTGGAATAGATCGGTTTCCGTGACTAGTTTATTCCGTTTTCGCTTTTAAATCTCATTGTCGAGGATGTACACGGAAATTCGACGCTGGGAAATGTGATGTATCGTTGAGTGAATTTAGAAGTTTCGCTTCCCTAAGTTTTGTTGTACAAACTACGTCCATGCTGCTTTTCTCTCAATTGGAGGTGAGTCTTTTTTGTTAATTACAATGTCGTTATCGTATCTTTTACGTTGTTGTAGGGAATTAGTATAGGCTGGTATAACTAGTGCAGGCTAGTAAACTAGTGTGAGCTATTGCAAGCTAGGATAACTAGTATATCCTAAGATTTGTTTTCGAGAACATCTGAGAACTATCGCAGGAGCCAGAAGTCGACATAGTCTTCAAGTTGCTGGTTTTCCTACGTTTTTACATCAAGTGCGAGAAAAATCTCTTGCCTCAATTCGTTTTATTTTTATTTCATTTATGTTATTTTTAAATAGTTTTCGAGTACTTTTGCTGGTCGCTTCACTACAGAACATAGACGGTTCGGAATGCCTCGTACCACTTACTACGGAATCTGGAGGGTCTATCTGACTTCAGTCACTTAGATGTGATTCAGTAATATTATTGTAGAGTGGCGTCTTGTTACTAAATTCTCGACCTTTAACCTACGCCGTTTCCATTGGGCTAGTACGGCCTGGATCTCCATATTTTCCGCCAACGAGGTGGCGTATTCGCAGTGTAACTCTATCGGTCACGTTTCTGACTTAGTACCAACCTCTTATAGCTCCATCCGGTTATGGATAATAATATGATGATATGATACCTGTTTATGGTCAAAGTGGTTTTGCTGCCGGGGCAACAAATTAACATTTTTGTGCTGATACAAATGATGAAGTTGATACTGGATGGTATGAAGAATAGTTTATAAATAAGTTGTTGTCAAACTTTCTGAGTCATATAGCAGGTGCTATTGACAACGCATGCAACAATAGTAAACGATGTGAAAGCACGTGCTTCACAATGAGAAAGTCCGGGGATCGAAATTCGGATTGAAAGCTCAGCGTAGCACTTTAGAATCCTAAAATCGATCTGCTACCTCCAATATGTTGCGAAAAGTAAGGAAATGCCACTGAGCCGACCAGGAACGATACGGTATACGTATGCCTACGACTCAGCCGCTCGGAGTCCTACACCCAAAGGAAGAAAGAGAAGAACTACGCAACAATCATTGTAAATGATCTCTTTTAACACAGTTTTGCTATCTTGTGGAATTATATTTTTAACATGTCCTGAAGTTTATGAATATATTTGGTGCCGGACTCGATCGTATAGTGACTTCCATGTCGGTCTCGGGAATAAACCCGACCCAGGACGATGATCTTTAATTGCAGACGCTTCTTTCTCGGATTAAAGTAAAAACGTAGACCGCGTGCCGATATGTTTGACGTTAAAAATCCTTACTGCGAAGGTGGAATTACCCCTAGGTTCGATCAAATTCTAGTCCGGTGTACGAATGATCTCTAAGGTCAAAGGTTATATAAAAGTGCGAAGGATTTCGGCATACCCTACAAACAAAACAATACAAAACAAAAATATAGATTATAGGTTATATGTCATTTTAAAAGTTACTGTACCAAACGTAGCAGCATGTCAAATATTGACATCCATAAATTCCCAACAAGACGATTTGGCAATACAGATCTGATTTCCTGTAAGTCGTATGGTACCAACTCGCAATGGAACTCACTATAGTTAATATGGTGGACGACGCAGAGCCTTTGTCTCTCGAAGAAAATTGTGCAATTTTTGGGTTATGGATTTCAATGCATGTGGATGCGTATCCTCATGAAGCAGTACACCTTCATCTCACTTAAGGAATTTAGGTAGCGTAACGAAAATTTCCTAATGGTCTTCGTCCAGCTGAGTACAATGCTTTTGGTCCATGGTTTCATTCCATTTCAAGAAGTAGTGTATAATGTTGGTCAATCAATCATCAATATCTTCCTTTGAACGAAGTGTTCAGCTTCGGTATGTGTTTTGGGATGTCATCAACATCGATGTATTGCGTTCATTAGCACTGGTTATCGTCGAATATTATTTTGTTCATAAACACGCAGTCTGACAGCCATGTCCCGTATAGTTTATTCATGGTCAAATTGCACTAAACTTCGCAATGTCGCTATTATACAGGGTTGTTATTGCGTGATAACACAGCTCACTTTCAAATTTCATGTCATTCAATGGGAATTTCTGGAGCTAGCTAATTCCATCCATTTACAGATTGAACTGCTCTGCAAAGAAAACGTACTAGTATTTGATGTTTCCTCTCATTCAACAAAATAGAATAGAGATCTTTTCATACGCCAAAAAAAAGGTAAATTTTTGGAGTTGGCGACTTCGTTGACGATTGCTTAAGCTTTTGCATTTAATTTAATTCATCCTAAACGACTTCTGCTACCTTTTTTTTTCCTGTCCAGAAACTAAACGGCATCCGTGCCTGATACTGATCGTATTCGTGACGTGCCTTTGCGGTTCTTAGGATTAATTTTTAATCGATTTTCATTAAAAATGTAAAAAAATTGGCGTGTGTGGTTTACGCACATCTAAAGTATACTTCAGCTCACACATCATACTTTGTCTGTCTCTCCTTCTGTTTCAGACGAAGCAAGCATGTAGGTATCCTTTCTCTCGCTCATCGCCTCTTGTTGGCACATCATACTTTTTGCTTTCTTTGTTTTTCACACGAAGCGAAGCTCCGCCCAAATTTAACGCTCTTACGCTTACGGTCGAGCTTTGGTCCTGAATTATTCTTTTGCATTAAATGAAAAACGCTGTCGATTTTGTGTTCGATAACTTTGAGCTCCTTTGAGGTCTGCAAATGAGAATGATGGGATTTACATTTTTTTCCAAGTGATTCTTCTGTGCCTACTTCTGAGACAAATACTACACATTCATTTGACCGAATTCATTGTTTATTAATCTTGAGTGGAAACGATGCGTAAACAACCTGGAAGATGGTGCTTTCCATCCAACGTATTACAAGGATAATCCAACGACATTTACGCAAACGAGGGCCAATCAGGAACTAGAATCTCCTAGGGTCGACGGTAGCAAGAGGAGTTTGTACATTTTAACAGTAAGAAATCACTTTTATTATTATTGCATCCGCTGCTGACCATACGCAAAATCAAATAATAAAAGAAACTTCGTTTCAAAATTTAACATCTCATTTTCAACGATCTAATAAAAGTCGTTTACAAGGACTGTAGAGGCTTATCGCTAAAGTTTCTCAAATTGGTTGAGGTCAAGTGTTGTTGCAGGCTTCGATTGGCTGGTAATTATATTTGCCGCTATAACCGCAAGAACGTGTATGGCGCCTATATTACTTACGAAACAATGTAAACGAACAGCTGACACTACTATTCACTTAACTATTCAACCTCACAAACCCAATTAGGAAGAAAAGAAACGTTGTCTATTTCTACATGCTTGGAATGTGTAAGATGTTACTTCCATGTTTCGATTTACGAGGTTTTTTATTAAGAAAATGTACAGAAATACATTGAGACAAGCTTGAAGCACATGTATACGTACATGTATTAAGGATGTAAGGTCGTTATTATATATGTATGTACTAGTTGATTCAGTGCTGCGTGGGTAGGTAATTAAAATGCATACAACTCGTATTTATCGGTGCAACGAATCGATTGACCACTATTTAGTGCTATTTAAAAGTTTTGGAGGGTGTAGCTGCCTGTATGGAACGTATAGCTGCAAGAATGATATTTACATAAATATTGGTCCTCTTCGAAACTAGAATTAATTTAGTTTTGGATTTTTTAAAACTTAGTTACTTCAAATTTACTATGCTTTACGAATCTAATTTTTAGTCCGAGATGGTACGGGATTTAGTAGGTCTTTGAATTTTAGTACCGTGAGACATCCTTAAGGAAATCATCGGAACTGGTGAGCAAATGCACTGAAACACCTTGCGCTTTTGATTTAATGTAAGCTTCTGAAAGTAATTTCTTCTTTCATTAGGATTAGCTCTATACAACGTTACGGCTTTGTTTCAACCATTTTACAAATTAAGTGTAATATCCATGAAAGATTTCTTTAGGTCATCAACTTACAACATTGTTATATATGAAGAACATATTCATCCTGCTTATACAGGAGTGCACTTTAAAAGTCAGAAAGTCTATTGAAAGGTATACATGAATATACGAAACCATCCCCCCGCCCCTCCTCGTTTTTTCAGGTTAACAGTATTCTGGATCTTTGAAAATGCACCTCTCAAGTCTCTACTTATGACTAGAGATCGGCAAGAAATATTTTATTAGTAATGACGCTGCTTTACCATTCCTGGCCTGTAGTTTAAAAAGTGTCAGTATTTAAAAATAGATAAACCCTCTTTTCGCATGATATGCATGCAAGTTTACAACCTGATACCATTTCAAAGAGTAACGTGAGAAACCGGAAATATACAAGGTGTTCCATTAAAAAATATACACATCACTCAAGGTGAAGTCAACACAAGATTATTATATTGCGCAAGTTGTTAAATAATTTCTGTTTAAAACTTTTTAATACACCTGGATAAGGCTATAGTCATTGTTCCATACTCTTTGGGCGCAGGGCATCGGAAAGCAAAAAAACTTCGACTTGTTTGTATAAAGTAGATTTCAATATCACACCTGCAACCCGGAGGCTTTTAAACAACGAATCTGGACGCGGAAGATTAGTACAGATGTAAACTTGCTATGCAACGCAAGGTAATGAAGTGTAACAGCAGAAAGTGCTCAGAATCTAATCTAATCTAATCTATAAGATTAGATTAGATTCAAATCACTTCCAAATTTGATGGTATCAATTGTAAATCATAAACCAAAGTGGTAGCACCTACACTGAATATTGAAAGGTTCTAAATCGGGAAATCTTTTTCTTGCTTAAAACCATATTTAATTATCATAAATCTAAAAGCAAAATGCAGTAGCATTCTAGAATTACATCGAAATTTCAAAAAATCCTCCCACGCAGTTCTCAACTGTGTTTCTTTAAACATCCATGCGGTTTCAAATGCATCAAATGCATCATGTGCTTCAACTTTCTGAATAACGCAGTCGGTTCAAACGGGCCTGATCAGTGAAAAAAATATTTATGTCGTAGGCCTAAAATCGGCTCCAAGACAAATTTGTACAGCGGACAGTCAATAAGTTGACCCCGTCTCGGAAAATGCAGTGCAGCTTATTGAAGCCGAAATCGGAACGTAAGTTAAACAACATTGATTCGAATAAGGTTGACTGGTTTCTCCGAACTTGTTTGCATTAGCAAGAAACTTTTTCATAGGATATGTAGTTCCTTGCTTGATTTAGCTACAAATTGTGATTCTGTTAACCGTAACGGAAAGCACAATTTTGTAGTTGAGCGCTTCAGATTGTATCTGTTTATAGGAATAATTTTCATTTTAAAAACACAATGCAGGAATCTGAATTATATTTTAGATAATTGTTGTTTTGTACCTTTTTTACTGAAATTTGTGTATTTTATAAATTGTCGAATCTGGGAGATCGCAAAATTACCAGTAAAAGAAGTAAAATAAGACCAACATCTTTTTTATTAATCAAGGGGCTATGATCTAATTATTTTGAAAAAATATTTAAAACGATTTCAATAAGCTGCAATTGCAAAAAAAAAAAAAGTAGAAATCTGTTAAAGAAAAGTATGTCTTTTATTGGTACTGATACATTCATTTCGTCGTCAGTTGAAAACCTACCTTTCGTGATTTAGTTTGGTACTCGCGAGCCTGGTCCAGCTCCTTTTTCCGAATTCCACGTGGACTTGGGCTTGATCCACGTGGTATTCCACCCGGTCGACAAGTTCGCCCTGTTTTCCCCGACGGTCGAAGCGAAATTGGGGTAGTGTAAGGGTGACGGAAGGCGGTTAATAGGTAGAGGGAGATGATATGTGTTCAGATGTAGGGACGAGAAAATACCGGAGTTATACGACCGGTTTGGGAATTTCGGGCATTCGGAAAGGGGATGGCGGTTTCAGTTTTGTTGGTTTAGCGGTTCAATAGGTTAGTAGTATAAATACGACAAGAAAACACATAGCATATTGACAGCAACACACATATCGAGACACCGATTAGATGTTATAGAGATCAAAAAAGTAAGACATAGTAGAGTTAGTAGACCGTTTACCATTAGATTAGAATAGGCAATGCATAGAGCATATATACATCAATAACAACATAAATATTTGTAAACAGTGCAAAATATAGTGCAACATCGATAGACGAAAAGCCAAAAAGAACAAAATGGATCGTGGGGAGGGGAGGCGTCGGTGTCGAAAGGAACGTAGTGGGCGATAGGGGAAGACAAAACAAAAAATAATTAAAAGCCAGAAAACACAGTGCTGCTTATAAAAATCTATTGGAACAACTCACCCGTCTGGCTTTACTTTGGTACTTAAGGGCTTTCTTGGTATCTTGCGTAGCCGTTTGAACGTAGTCCACTGCGTGTTCTACGTGGTACTCAATACGATCTATCATTTCGCCCTGCGAGCACCCAGCAGAAATGAAGAAAACGAATAAGTTAATTTAAAAAGATAAAGAATCGTGCAAAAGCTGAAAAAGTTAGTATACCAGGTAAATTTAAAAATCCATGTTAGGGGTATTCAGATAGCTGGGCAATTCACATTTTCTGCAATTATTATTGATGCAACGTCTATTTTTTTATTAAAAACATAAAATTTATCGTGTAAATTGAATCACCCAACAACCAATACGTATCAACAGTTGGTGTAACTGAAGCAAATGTTAATTTAAAAAAACAAAAACCTAATTCAAGAACCAGTAAAATTGTTCAGTACGTTATAGTTGTATTGTATTATAAGTACAGTCCGCTCTGGTAATAGGGCCAGCTATGGGCGGTGAGGAGAGTATCTTTCCTGGAACTCGGGTACCCCCACTATTGACGCGCGTTCCCGCCGTTCGAAGTTCATTTCGCGCTAAATTGAATTTGAAGCAGGGAAATTATACGCTATTTCATTGACTAGGGATTCGGCCCTATTGACAGAGACGAATCTAAAATCCGACGTGAGCCAGTAGTGGGAGTAGCACTCGAGCGAGAAAGAGAGGATGCGGTCCTATTCCCAGGGCGGACTGTAGTCGAAGCGCCCAGCGGAAATACCGCATAATTACGAAATAAGTTACGATAGCATCGCCGACCTCCCATTGCCGTATCTAGCTGTACGTGAGTAGTTCTGTGTATATATATGTAGGCTGCCGTAACTTATTTCGTAATTACCGCCGTTTGCACAGATTAATTATAAGACCTTAGTTAGGACCCCATTCATAGTTTAATGTACACAATTTATACAAGAATTCCCAAATAGCTCTACACCCATTTTAACAGTGCGAATTGCATACCTTACTTTTTTCAGTGCGCTGCTGATACATATAAAATCACAACACCAAGAAAAAAGGATGAGTTAGAACAATGCAATTGTATTGATAAGTTGACCTTCTAAAGATATATAAATTTATATGTTTTTATATAATAATTTATATATCTTATTATTAGTTACCAAAAATAAATATGTAATATCTTGTATGCGCTCTCTGGGCGTGAATAACCGTTTCGACGTCTATTTAGTGACTTCAGGTTATAAAAGAACTAGCACTGAACACGATTCCTGATGACGTGACGTGTAGAAACAACATGGTGTAGGTTTCCTTAGGTCATCGCCCAAATGCCCTTTTTAGTGAATACCATGTCTACTCGAAGTCATTTTTCGCAAACTTATAAATAAAATTTCACTCTCCTGGCGCTGCAATTTATATTCGTAGCAGTGCATATTTTTGCCATTAAAGTAAGACAGGCTCTCTAGATTAAAGCAATAATTCTAAGTATGTAGTCACGTCGTGAAATACAACTATTCAGAGTCAAATAAAAGATCATCGCGAAAACTAAAACAGAGAATGGTTTGTTCAGAATGACTGATTTAAACAATAGACGCACTTCAAAACAGCTCGAATTTATTGAAAAAAAAAAAGTTAGAGAAGTAGCATTGCAAAGACGATTGCTCAGATATAAACGTTAAAACTGAATTTTTAGTTCTAGAGAATCTAGAGAAGCGTAAAAGATAGTAAATGCATGGACTCCCTTTCGAGTTCGAGCATTTAAAAAATGGCAATGACAGATTGCAAAAACACCAGTCAGCGAGTCAGTGAATTTCATGGAAATTAGTCGTTTGAAACTTATTGCCGAAGAAACGACATACATTAACCCTCTCACTATTGAAGATGTTTGGCTGATGAGCTAACCACACCTCAAACAGGGAGGTTGTCATCATATTCAGTTACATACTAAAACGTTAAAATGATTATAATTGAAAATTCCTGTAAGTGCGAAGCACTTTTTCTACGAGGGACGATGTTTTACAAGCGACCACTATTTGATGTTTCATTTTATGTAACTGAACCTTTGTTCGCTTTTGCAAGGGTTATTGATTGCAGTTGTAGTTCAATCAACCCGTCGAGCAATTCAACTGAGTTTATTCGACTTGTATATTGAGAAAATCGTATTTACAATGCTGTTACAATGTTCCAATGCACAAACTATTGATGCTGTACGAACTATGATTCAATCCCATTGGCATGTAACATATTGTGGTGTAAAGACAACCACGGGCATTGGTAAGGACGTAATACGATAAATGGTCCATGAACATGTAAGTGGGAAAGTAGCTTTTTGCTAGGTAGATTTCATACTGGTTAACCGACGAGTGAAAATGCGCGTACTGAATCGAGCAGTATCGTAACAGAAAACGAAATCTAGGTATGCTTACATATGTCCTAATTCAAGCGACAAATAGCCGTTTGAGTATTCAACGATGCGTCAAAATCAAGAAAGCTACTCGTTCTTGCAGTAATTCGAAGAAAATTATTACCACATCTTGGGAAATCGAGTTATGTTGCAAGCGTCGATATGGAAAATTAATGAACTAACTGTTGATGTTGGCTGCAATGTATATAACAATAAGTCGGAAGTCATGAGTGAATTGCCGAGTCATCAACTGAATCATAATAGTGGTAGTCCCCGTACAACTTCCTAACCAATTGATTAGATGAAGGCGCAAAACGTAGTGTGATCTAGTTATTCTGCATATTTTGCCGATTTATCACCTCACGATTCTTTTTGTTTCTAATCATTAAATATAAAATGCGCGGTCAACGTTCTTCAACACCCAAAAGACGAGGCGTTCATGGAGCACATTTTTCTGGTGGGTACTGCTTCAGAGTGAACAAATGCTTCGAAAATTGGTTCCACGGAATGGATGTGGGGAATACACTAATTTAAATTTATCAATTCATCCAACCGACGTATACATATGTTTATGTAATAAAATTCCTCATATGATCTTACTTTAATGGCATACAAGGTACCTGTTGAAATGCTTTAGAGACCTGTCAGTGTTAGTAATTGCACATATCTAAGTTAGGAAAATTAATCACAATTAAGAAGAAAAAGTTTTTCTGCTGGGTTTTTGGCCGTCTTAATTAATCGTTTCTGACTTAAGCAATTTGCTTCAAGTAAAGTGAGTATGTACCATAAATTATATTTACAATTGTATATAAACGCTAAAATTATTATTCAAATAATTTAACGGACGTGTGTAGATAAACATATGTAACTATGGCTTTATAGACGAAATAGATGGGCGTTTGTGATTACGCACAGTCCATTGTGCAGTGCCATGCGGTAGACACAAACTTTACTGATGCATTCTGCGCTAGAGCTTTGCGTATTCATTGTCTGTCCACTTCGCTCTATCGACGCATGAAATACATTACAGTCTGTCGGACGGCGTAATACCGTGCAACGGATGCGGGTTAAATGTGTTTTTGGCTTTAATACCGTGAATCATTCGCAATAGCTATTCCCTCAGATTGCTTAAATGACACGTCCATTAAATTATTGAAATAATATCGATTATTATCTATTTCTATATTTTCTATTTCAGTATTCAAGTTGCAGTAGGAGAAACGTCTATTAATCGATAAATATTTATGCGCTTCGTGTATTTATATTAGAATTTTAATATGTACTACGTAATTAGTACAAACATGAAACCGTAAACGGATCTATACATTATATACGAAAAACTAGAAAGCTGGCGATAAATTCGCCTGGAAATATACAGACAGCCGAAGGGTAGTGGGAACATTTCCAATGAAGGAGGGACAAAGAAACATGGGATATTATACCAGATTTCTTTAAGTCTTATCTTAGCATTATGTCCTTTATTGGGATAGAAAGAAGGTAGAAACTTGAAATGGGACAAAGACGATTCAGATGACCAGAGACGACTACAGTAAGTACATGAAGAATGGATAGAAAATATTCGTTACATCCTTTGGATAAAATAGGGCACTTTGGATTAAATATATAGCGATTGGGTACATACGAGGGTGATTCAATTATAAATGGTAATTTTGCTAGTGTACTCAGCCAGCAGTTCCGTGCTGAATGTACAGCCTCAGTACAGCCACGTGGGATCAAGAGCGTCTGTTGCACATTGTATTATAAGGTTTTTAACCAACCAAGGGGTTAAACCTTCGGAGATTTTAACTCGTTTGAAGGACAGCTTGGGAACAATACAGTGCCCCAGACCAAATGTTTAGTTGAGCCAGACAATTTAAGGGCGGCCGAGAACGTGTAGAAAATGAACGTCATGATCGAGGCCCTACGTCAAGTCACACAAATGACAACATCCTTTTGAGAGCCAGGTCAACGTTGCAAAAATCACGTGAGAAGTGGATACCACCATTGGGAGTGCTCATACCATTATCAGTAAATATTTTGGCTTTAGAAAAATTAGTGGTCGATGGGTTCCATGGTTCTTAACCGAAAACCAACAACAGGTCAAGTTGGAGATCTGTGAGACTTCTGAATCGATTCCGGCAAGAAGGGGAGAATTTTGAGGCACATTGTCACATGTGATGATATTACATTTTGGAATCAAAAATGTCGAGTAAGGAGTGGCGAAGAAAGGATTAAGCATGTCCAGTGAAGACAAAACGCCGTTTCTCAGCCGGAAAAGTTCCTCGCGACGGTTATTTTTGACTATAGAGGAGGATTAATTTTCTTCACGATCAACGTACAGTGCATGCGGCTTACTATTTCCAGTTGTTAGAGTTAACAAAAGCCATCTATCGAGAAAAAGAATGCCCATCAGAGAAGTCATTCTTCTCTATGAC
This sequence comes from Chrysina gloriosa, assembly GCA_038088585.1. Classification (NCBI taxonomy): domain Eukaryota; kingdom Metazoa; phylum Arthropoda; class Insecta; order Coleoptera; family Scarabaeidae; genus Chrysina; species Chrysina gloriosa. The sequence goes on from CM076091.1 coordinate 19,349,958, forward strand.
AAGGCTCCAAATTTATTCCCCTGTGAGTTCTTTTTGTGTGCACCAATGAAAGAATCGCTTGGAGGTTGGAAAATAATCAAGACGTCGAGGATCGTGTGCGCAATTGGTTGACAACGCACCTTCATACTTTCTTTGAACAAGGAATATTCAAGCTTCCCAATCGTTGGGTGAAAATGTGTGGAACGTAAAAGAGGCTATGTAGAGAAAAAGTGAAGGTTTCATTTGTGTATACTATTAATCAATGAGTGTATAAACAAAATTACCGTTTATATTTGAATCACCCGCGTAGATTTGAAATGTCGCAGGTTATGCATCAAATCCAAGAACAAAGATGAACCTGTGACTTGCAATAAACTTTTACTACATAATTGCCCAGCAGTTTGGAAAGTATGATTCCTGCAATCAACGCAGTTTGCTAATACCTAATAATGGGGGAGGCCTAAGAAGTCTAGCATATCCAACGTATTCTTTTCACTGTGACATAGAATGTATATAAGTTGCGTGGAAATTGATGTATATATTTCGTGAACGTAGCAATATTCATGTGTTAACTATAATCGCGTTAAATTTTTAATCCGGAAATTCATCTCTTACTGCAAATTAAGACTGAGTATATAATGTAACATAAGATGCCGTCATTTTAAAAATTGAATTCAATTTATTAGTTAAAACAGATGTAGAGTGCCAGCCAAATGAATTCGGACGCCGCATGCCAACGTGTATTCTTATGTATATACTATATGTCTTTCTCTTAACACATTGACTGCCCAACCAATTTTGCCACCACAATTTCTTTTTCGTAATACGTAGTATCCAACATTAAATTTAAGTAAAAGAGTTCTCTTTTTAATTTGGCTAAATTTTTATAGTAATGATGAATTTTTGCCCGGTCACAAAAAAAATAGCCGCGACCCTCCATGAAACTTAAACACAAGTTTTCTGGCCCGGATCATGAGTATCATGTTTGAGCACACCGCAGGGGGCTAGCAGTTAAATTTCTACAAGATTTGCGTCTAAGTAATACATTTTTAATAGCTATGACCTGACATGTGAATACATTGTGTGTGTGTCATATTTGATAGCCAAAGCCTCAACGGAAACATCAAATATGATAGCCATGGCAGTCAATGTGGTAAACAACTGCCAAACTATTGCTTCCGATTGAAGCACTGTACATATTTACCTAATTCACCAGTTCAACATCGGTACGTCGACCACCCACCCATTCACTCATTCATTCGGTCACACATTTGTCAATCTTGGCGCACAGTTGTGTTTCACGATTGGTTAGTGCGTTGTGTACGTCTGCCGATTTATATTATATAATTAGTTATTCATTCACGCACCATTCTCACTATTAGTTCACTCACACCTGTTTATCCATAAACTCATCTAATTATTCACACATTTACTCAATCAACTATTCACTCATCCATACATCCACACGTCATTGAACTCATATAGATCCACTTAATCCTTCGACAGCCACCGACCCATTCATCTATTCACATGGAGATCCAATCAATAAGTTCATCTACCAATTTACATATCTGCTAATCCACAGCCGTACGCCTACTTATCTAATTAATCACATTTACCTGTCTACCCCCCTCGTCCTTCGTCAATTCACACATACATTCCCCCAACCTCTTCATGCATTCCCCGATGTACCAATTCATCTACCTTTCCACATCAATTCATCCACTTATCCATTCGTCCGCTCAACCACTCATCTACTCATCGACACACCCCTCCACCCATTCATTTGCAGAGCGAGGCACGATAGTGTTCCTCGCGAGATTGGCTTCAGTCATGATATACTTTAGGGTGGGGTTAGACAGGTACGCTACAGTTAGGAAAATATTTTAATTCGTATTTTACCAATTTGTTACATATCTCTTCAAAACCAAGTAGTGACTGACGAATTTAACGCGATCCGAACGCCGATCGGCAATGACTGTCAAGCGCGTCGTTGTCATATCGCTGCTTATTTTTCGATCCCAATATTGCACGCTAAGGGTAGTAGGGGAGTACCTGCACCTGCCTACTCATAAACTATGCATCTATCTAACCATACACTTGGTTATTCATATATACATTCACTCGCTCTTCCGTCCACTCAATAACAGATTCACCCGTTAGTTCACACATCTATTCGTCTACTAATGCGTCCTTCAACCCATCAGAGCATGCACTCATTCATGCATCCACGCAATCATCCATCCAGCTATCCATTCGTTTGCAAATCCACGTATCTGCAACAACCCCATTTCAATCCCGTCCACATAAAGATTGGGTGAACTTGTGAATATGTAGATGTATGAAGAGGTCGACATTTGGATAGGTAAATGGGCGAATGAACGGGTGTCAGATATCTAAAGCAATGGACAACTGGGGGCATAGGAAGTAATAGTGTAGGAAAAATGAGGATACGATTGGATGTCTGTTGTAGTCGATATTTGAAAAATAGACGGACTGATGAGTATGTGTGTACGAGTGTGATAAGATGAACGAATGGGTGGCAGCGTATGTGGGTGGGTGGGTGGATGGTCTGATGAGAAGACGTGCGGGCGGGGGAAGGAATGAATGTCTGAATTGGCGGATGAGTGGATGTGATTGGATTGATGAATAGAGGTGTGGATTGGTAGATGTCTAGATGGATGAGAAGTCGAATGGGTATGCATATAACTAAATGTGTAGAATGTAGATAGATGTAATGGCAGCTGGATGATGGTTCAGTGAGTGGATGGGAATGGATAGCTGGATGGATGATTGCGTGGATGCATGAATGAGTGGATGCATGAATGAGTGGATGCTCTGATGGGTTGAAGGACGCATTAGTAGACGAATCGATATGTGAACTAACGGGTGAATCTGTTATTGAGTGGACGGAAGAGCGAGTGAATGTATATATGAATAAATAGTGGAGGAGTAAAAGTATATTTAGCGATGCACATTATCCGTCGTATATACCTATACAGGCATATGAAGATGTACCTGTGTACAGGTCGTCAAATGTGAATTGAGGTTCCAAGATCAGATGCGAAAAAAGGCATGCGCCCGAATAAGTGGAGAATAATTTCTCGCCTGAATTGTGAATGTACCTGGTTCAGATCATCCACACGAGTTACCAGATCTTTCCCCTTAGTTTGCGCGACAATGATCTTGCGGGCTCAATATATAAAGCGCATACACAGGAACCGACATAGGCACGCATATTTCTACAACCATACTTCCATACGTACTTGAACACGCAGATATGCAAATACCCGAATACCAATCTACACAAGATTGTTGTATTTTCTCACCTGCATGGCAGTTACATACACAAATATATCTCTATATGTATACATACATACCGGCATGTACAACAACTGACACGCATATGTACTGTCACAATCAGAGAACTTATTCTTATTCCTGTGAATTAGCAGGTGCGATGTCATTAAACACCCACCCCGTCACAGTCTTAGTTCGTGAAATAATATTTACATTCTGAACAGTGAGAACTTAACTACTTCAAATATGAGAGTAAGTTGAAGTGGCTGCGATCGAACGAATGTTTGGTTACGTCGCATCGGTCATTTGCTCTGTGTGTCTGTGATTGTACCTATGTACCAATATACAGATATAAATTGTTTGGATTTCAATTCACGTCTGGTGCTGTTTCCTTTTTTAGAGGGCAGTTAAATGTTGCTCATACTGTAAACTGCAGACAGGGTAATCAAAATATCCAATGAACTTCTAGTGAAAAACTTTGGATGCTAATCGAAATCCGAAAAAGCTAGATCGCAATCGTTGGTCAAAATATCCGAATAACACGTATACCTATAATAATATACTATATTACCGACTGACGAGTGAAGCAGATAATACCACTTTTAAATGGCAAAGGAGGTTCTACTGAAGTATCACGGGAACTGTCTTTGCTAAGAATTATTTCAAAAATTTAAATTTCGCCACTAATTATCAGTAATAGTAACCGGTTAGTTCTGAAACTGAAATGTAATAAGAAACTGGGCGATCTTTTTACCTCTAATAACTCCATACCACTTTAGTTCTCCGAAGTGAAAGCAAAAGAGCATTTTTGAAAGGAGGGAACTTTTCGGATTATCTCGGAATCTCTCCGACGCAAATTTGATCTTTCTTATTTAAGAGACGTTGTCATCTTATGTTACTTATGTAGTATTAAAAGATCCTTTCATCAATAGGAAGAACCGCTTACCTGATTTTCGACTAGCATAGCCATATCCATGAACATATCGTGGAGTTCCCTAATCGAATTTTCCAACTTGATGATGTCCGCGTGTCTTGCTTCGATGTCAGCCAACGTTTGCTTCGCCTGTTGCGTTTCCATTATGATCTAGGACAAAAGACAACAACCGGAAATACAGCTAATGCATCCTGAACTCGTGTCGGAAGTGTTATGTACGTAATTAGGAGAAAATGACAGAGTAAAAAATTGCACTTACACCTTGAGTAAAGACGGCCGGATTGCCTTGCTCTAACATTTCTTCAAGTTCCTCGTTCGTCGTCTGCCTACCGGCTACAAAGATTAGTTACATATTATTGGTGAAAAACTATTTGTCATTGTATTTCGGAAATGTTCGTTTTAAATTAGTAATAATAGGGCTTGAATGAAAAACTAACAGTTGAAAAACAGGTTTGAAAATAAGTTTAGCAGTCACTAAGAGGTTTTGAGCTAAAATAAAAGATAACTCTACTTACTGATTTCCAACTGCCGCTGTATTCTTGCTTTACATCGTTCCCTATAGTCCGTCTGCGTTCGGTTATATTCCGTCATTACTTCTACAAATTTTCTAGACAGCGTGGAATGTTGCGTCTTTCGTATTCTCAAGTCCGCCGACGACTTGTTAGTTTGTTCTTCCTGTTCTATGTTTTGTTCTATCACTGAAAATACCATCATATTAAATCTGACAAATACGAATCGGTGTAGTAGATTCGAAACTGCCTTCTATTTTCTTTATTGTTGTAATTACTAATTAAAAATATCTATTTAATTGTAAAAGATGCTAGACATCACATGCATAACGCTATTAATTTAAATTCTCTTTTCCAGCACTTCGTGTCAGAGATGGAAGTTCGAGTAAATCTACGGGAGGAAACATCTAGTAGCAGAATTGGCTTAGAATATGTCTGACAGTTTATGTATTATCATATACAAAGTTCACATAAGAATGTATTTGAAACGAAAATTTTAATAAAATTCCAACACGACTAAAATTGAATCCAATCTCGTGCTGAGATCCCTTCGTACATCCACATAGCAACTAGAATTTTCAATAAAGGTATAATGAAGGTTTATCTGGCGCAAGCCTGTGAAAAAAAGGAAAAATCGTAGTAACAAAAAACAGGGATGAAAAATACAGTTCAAACTTTTCCCACTCCATCGCGAACGAAACGGTTAAAGCGAATGTAGAGCAGCCGGTACAAATTCTTCTGTTATCTCGTTCCAGGAATCGGCGGCCCGGCAATTTTCTATTTCGCACCTGTTTTCCACCCGCTATCGTGCATGAGCTCACTTTAGGGCGATAACGAACATCCAGAAAGTTGCGATTTTTAGTTCGTTCGACGCTATATTTAGTAAACTACCGATTGTGTTCCTTTTCCCAATATGTATCAACGTCCGTAAACAATGGGTGGTATGCACGTAAAGCTTTTCGATTGAACAAGCACATAAACAACGAGATGATGAAGAGAAGGAACTACTACGTATCGATAGCGATATGTTTTGGAACAGGATTATCCAAATGTATTTCAGTTCCGTTTCGTATCGCTGTTAATACTCCAAAAAGCAAACTATAAACCGTTGGAAACAGGTGAATATATGCATGTTCTCTTTCCGTCGAGCCTAAAGCAATGCACAATATATTGAAAAAATATTCTTCTTTATAATTTTGCATACCATTTTGCTCTTAATAGTCAATGCATTTTTGCATCCGCAAAAATCATATCTTCAATACATTTTATCCAATCTTCCCGCGTTAGGTTGTTTATTTTATATTTTTAAGCGCGTTCAGCGCTTTTTCGACCGATTAAACACCGTAACTTATCCTTGACGTGGACACAAAAAGACATCATTAGGACTGTATGACGAATGTTTTTGTGGCATTATGTTTTTGGGTATTCAAATACACGTCAATCACCATTCTAGCAGTAGTGATCTTACCTCTTGGGCGCCCTTTGCGAACATTTTGGAATAGTTGAGGCAAACAAATTGTAGTGAACCATTCAGCATTAATAGTATGGGGATCCTCCAGTAATTCGAAAAAATGTTTATTATTATAGCAAGTATGCCCACGTTTCATCATCTGTAATGGTGTACACTATGTGGTACGACACATTGTGAAAGTTAAAGTATCGATCTGCACCATTTCACACAATCTCCTTTCTTAACCTTCCTATATTCACGTCAAAATGAAAGACGTATAGTATACCATATAAATCGGTCTCACAGACCGTATGCGTGAAGTATAGGAAGGTTAACTGCGGCCAAATTTCGGGGAAACCAAGGGGAACAAAGCTTATGTACTATCAATTGCTTGTGTAAAATCGTATTCATTCCTTGCACATTAGTTGCTTGAATAGCGCTTATAGTAATGCGTGGTTCCTGTCAAATCATGTTCCGAATAAAATCAATACTTCTTCGGTTTTGGTCGGTTTAGGTTTAAGTGGTCTTAAACTGTCATTTAGGGACGTTAAAATTCATTGTACCACCGCTTTACACGACCTGTCACTAAACACATGATTGATTCCCTCAAAAGATAGTTTACAGCTTAAGTCACACTTAAAATTGTAAGAGATGATAGTTCGATAATACTTTCTGTTCAATTCCATGATTTCTTATGCACATGATCACTTTAAGACTTATGTACTTTAGAAATATTCAAGTACGTTAAAATGTTAAATAAAATTTTCATCTCGCCTCAAGTAGCTGAATGTAAAAGGCATCAGCTACAAGTCTATTTAGTGATAGATAGATTAAAGCAGAAGGATGTAAATAATACGTAACAAAAGACAAAAGAACTCAGAAAACCTCGATCAAAATAACATATAGCAAACTTCAAGAATATGAAGAAAAAGCATTCTTCATTTTTATCCTATGGTTAGGAAGAGCTGAATGAGTACCCATCGTCGCAACAAAGATTATCATTCAAAATGCTGGAGGTATTGCATACTCATTTCCTTGAAGATATTAATATAATGTGATGGAAGAATGTGACACTGTAAACCATGCATAGGAATTTTACTTACCGGCTACTGTTAGTTATTTAGCAGTTGTATCGGTCACATAACGAGATGAATTTTAAGGAAATGATCGTTGCAATCTTCGCTTCAGTATTAAAAAATGACTTTAGAAAGAGCTTCATTATAGAACATTAAGTTAGTTTGCGCCATATTTCACATAAGTCAATAAGTGTTTAAAGGTAATCTAAGATTGGACAAGAAAACCTCACCAAATTTTCCTCATGCTCTATGTCCTCTATACTTCATTACACATCAAACAATACCTCTTAGTCCAAATTCGCCTTTACTCATTAACACGGTCTCCTTCAAGAGTGATAAATTCTTTTCAACGCTTCCCTTGATCGATGCCTTTTCTGATTTATCTTTGACCTCCAAATACCCTTCAGTTTCGGCAATCACTTCTGCATTGGAGCTACATCTCTTTTCCTGGAGTATTATTTTTGGGTCTGTAAGCAGGATAGTAGTCGCTGGGGGCCAGATCCGGAGAATACGGTAGACGGCGAAGCAATCCAAAGTGCAATTCGTACAATTTTTCCATTGTTGCGATGGACTTGTGACACGGTGCATTGTCTTGGTGAAAGAGCACTTTTTCTTTTCTTCATTTGGGGTCGTTTCTCCCAAACCCCCTTCAAACGCACCATTAACGCCATATAATATTCGCTATTGATGGTTCTTCCTTTCTCAAGGTAATGATGAATAAAATACCGTGCGCATGCTAAAATATGCTGTCCACTCAGCGGACTACCGATTTGACTCTAGAGTGTAGTGGTGGATGTGATGTTTCATCCATAGTCATATACCACATGAAAAAATCTTTTTATTCGTCGATACACTGTCGTTTTTGATCGACAGTGAGCAAACGCGGCACCCATTTCGAACAGAGCTTTCTCATGTTCATGCAAAATGGTGAATACACTGCCTTCTAATATCTTTAAGATGTTAGCTATCTCACGCAACTTCGCGCACTTCAATTTACGATCGGCCAAAACCAGTTTGTTGAGTTTGTAAATGTTTTCTGGAAAACTGGCGAATTTGGGAAACCAAGGCGTTCAGCATCATCGGTGTTTGTACGGCCGCCTTAAAAATCGGCAACCTAGTTCTCAACCATTTGTCTCGATGGAGCAGAGTCCGAATAACACTTTTCAAGCCATTGACCTGCTTGAACTGTATTCATTCCCGAAAAGCAATGCTTTATTAATTCACGAAATTCAGATTTTTCTATTCTTTTAAAAATTACAAAAGTAGCGTAACTACAACCTCCTAAAAATCATATGGATTTGTCAATAGTGGCGCCATCTATATGTTATCCTACGAACTTATTGAGTGATGTGTTAACATACATAGTCCACTAAAGTTGCAATCTCTCAAACAGGATTTGTATACACATTTTATACGTTGCGCCTATTTCGTTTCCTCAATATGCAAGAGAAGAGATAAATTAGAAGTTCTCCCAGCTAATTTTCAGAACAGGTTTACCGTAGGTATGTTTACTACAAGCACTGCAAAGTGTAATTAACTATTTCTATAATAGAAGAGAATAGTAGGCATTTACGAAGTAGTTCATCCTTTGGAAATCCTCTATGAATACTTACTTTTTAACTTGGCACGGACTTTATTGGCAGTTTTCTTGATATCGGCCATAAGGTCTTCCAGTTCCTGCTTCGTTTCTGAAACAATGAAAAGAGAATCACTCAAGAAACGCTCGTCAAACGTCATTTCAAAATGTAATTTTAATAAACGAAATCGATTAGCTAAACTCTACTCTCGAAGATCGTCGCGACAACAGCTTCGTCTCGCAATAGTGCCGAAAGCTTATTGACTTAAGCTGATGGATGACCGGAAAAAGTAAATGTGACGAAATCCGCCCTCATTTTTCGCGAGATTGAACGAAGGAGCGTCTTGAACCATTGTAAACAAGGGAGATCCGATTGCCGCGCGGTGTCGCTGTCCCAACGTATTTCCATTCAAGCAAACAAGCTAGCTTCTAGCATGAAATCTCTACCATAAACAAATTCAATCTGAAGTAGAATTTAGGAAATAAGTTAAGCTTCCATTCGAACCGCTTTCGTCTTATTTTACATCCCCAATGAGATTTTGAGTGATGGTCTATTTAAAAAATATTTGAGATCCTTTTTTAAGTATCTATATCGAAATAGTGAATATAATAATAATACGATGTTTAATGAAAATTTACCTTCTATTTCAAGCAGTTAATTTATATTAGGGTATGGTGTTGATACAATATATAATTAAACATTAACTAGCGTATTTAACGGTAGAAATTAATCCAAACAATCAAACTTAATGGCTGGTCGATTACGATTTAATTTACAATTTAACGCGTCCCCGTGTCGATTAAACATACACATTATGTGAATATTTAATTGAAAAATATCGGATGGATTCCGGCTACCGTAGTTTCGCTATATGCCAAATGTATAAATACGAAGAGCGTAAAATTTCATCAAAATATACCCGGGTTTGTTTATCAAAACTGGGAACTATTTTGGCGAATCAAAGCTACGTAGAAATAAATATCTAATTTGTGAATCCTGAAATTTGGACCTATATATTTTATATATTATTTAATTTTTTAATATGAGTTTTAGGAGAAAAACTTGTTGTTTATAAAAAATGTTGCTTGTATCGAAGCCCCTTATAGTTAAAGAAAAATACAGTAATCACTTAAGATAACATAAAAAACATGAAATTATGTGGGTTGTTGATTTTAAATATGACTAACAATAAGTCCGAATGCTACATCAGTATCGTGTTCCACATACTCTCCTCCGCATCCAGCGCAATCTTCAACTCTTTTCCTAAATTGTTTTCTTTACTTTTTGCTTTACTCAAAAAAAAAAAAAGAAATCCATGGTAGTTAACCGAGCTAGTCAATGTCGTCCAATCCATCTACCAGGAAAATGTAAATTTAAGAATTCTTTAACAATCAAGGTCCCATGAGCTGGACGCCCATCTTGTTGGAAGTAGATGCGTCGCAATTCCTCTTGCTAGAGTGATGGCAATAAAAAACTCTGAAGCATTTCCAAGTAATTGTGTTAATTTAAAGTTCCATGAAAAAATTGGGGCCAATGATTCTGTTAAATAACATTCCGCATCAAATATTGGCTTTTTGATCTCGCCGATTTCTAGCGTTAATTCTAAAATTTGGCTTATTTTTTGATCAATATCTACAATTTTGTGAGGAAACAGTACCATTTGTCGAAAACGTTGCTTCACCACTAAACATTAAATTCTGATAAAATAGGCGATGTTCCGTAGTGTTCTCACCAAATTATAAACAAACCTCAAGTCTAAAAGCGTGATTTGCAATTTCTATAATGTGTTTGAATCTAGGTTTATATGGATAAATTTTATTTGCTTTATCAACTGTTTGCAACAATGTATGACTAACATTGAATTCAGTTGTTCGCTGGCCTAAAGAACTCCTAGAATGTTCCGCAACTGATTCGATAGCCATGATCGTCACAGTATCATCATTCTACGCTTTGCGAGGCTTCCTTTTGTCGGTAACGGATCCCGTTTCATCAAACTTTTTAATTAACTTCTTTTAGCTTTTCTGCTTACACGTACATTCCGACATTTTTCAATAAATATTGCATATTTATACGAGACTTCTCCTTTATCACAACATTCCACCAGGTAGTAGATTCGCTGCTCTAACGTCATTTCATTTGCAATGTGTGTAAGCCTTATCGCCGACATACTTTCCTAGACGAAGACAATTCGTTGAATGTATTTTATAACAGCAGCAGGTAAATAACAATTTCAGTATAGATATATACCCAATGAGCATTACTGGGCAAGAGAGAATTCCCATGATCCTCGTCCAAGAAGTTTCCAATAGCAAATTTCATTAAATGTATGGTCCGAAATAATCAACGATGACTTAATTGGCTTTTTAATTCAAATGCCTAGACCAAACAGTGACACCTATTTTTACGCAAAAGGTTGCCTGAACTTCGTGGAGATATTCCTTTGAACATTGGACAACGTACGTGATGTAGTCCCATTTTTAGTACAAATTCAACGGTATTTAAATGACAATTTTGCTGGAAGTTGGATGGATCGTGGTGGTTTACGTTTGCCTGATTTAAATTCGATCGATTTTCGCTTACGGGGGCAGTTAAAATCATTACTTCATCATTCGGAAATAAATACCATCGACGAACTATAAGATCGTCTCGATGGTGCGTCCGCAACTGTAAGCAAACTGTATGCGGTAACTCATTCATACTCATAACTTCAAACATTGATTGTGGTAAGTAAATCAGTACATTCGAAACAAAACTTTTGTTTATCCAATTTCTTTTAATAATATTTTTTACACTGATTGCCTTACTTTGATCTCATGTACTCTTATAGATAGCCAAGTTGTGAAAAACGCTGTATAATTATCTTATTGGATGCCTTTGATTTAATCGTATAAACCGGTTATTTCATTATCCTTCTTGTCCAATTTCGTTAATCCTAAACTGAATTTTTCTCATTCCACCTACTAATTTCATCAAGATCTAGAAAATCCTCAATGAAATGAAAAAGGGAAGTAATAGTTGCGCTCATTTAAATAAGAGGTTTTCGCAAAACCGAACCGCAATAGACGAAAGACAATTGCAGGCAGAATATGGGGCGCGCACGAGAGCGGTACTTTCATTAGAGGAGTTCGGCTGATATAGCAGTTCTATTTTCAGCGAAAATCCGACCGACCACCACACCGATCCGTCGACCCCAACCACTCCGGCGCGGCAGCTGCCGAAGATCAATTCAATTGGCTACTTTGACTGACTGAAATCAATTTTAAAAGAAAGGAATTCAAGCTGAAGCTTTCGAACCGATTCGATGGCGAGAAGGGAAAGGAGACAAATAGGATCTGAATTTTAGAACCGACAAATGGATCGTCAATTGCGGAATCGATAGTTCTAATTCGTAAATTTATCTAATCTACTTTTTTATGAAAAAATAAATTTAACGATTAGCTGAGTAACAACTTGTAAAAACAAAAAAGGAAATAATTAAAAAAGTGCTTTTCATCAAGAAGAGGTAGACAAGTACTTATCTAGTGATGTTTAAGTAATGCAGGGCACGGTGGATTGTACCAGAAAACAAATTTTAACCAAAATCAACTGTCGGTACTTTATTATTCCATTCTTAGAGGAGTGGAAACATATACGAGGAAGAGAAGCAATAAATTTTTAATTAACATGTATTTCGAAGGCACCGACAAACGAAAGCAATTACTTTTAACCTAATAAACCGTGAAATGAACGCCATTCATTAAGTAACGTGAGAACACCCTACTCTTGCTCTGCTAAATAAACAAGCTAGAAAATTCTAATTTTCCGTTTTTAGAAAGTGACGCTGTAAGTACGAAACATCGAAATCCAACATGGGCTAGAAATTACACGTGGAAGTATACTAAAGCATATGACTACTAGTTCATAATCCAACGTAAAATTAGTTCAAAATAGGTATATGTAGTTTTTGTTCACTGCTACATTTACGTCAGCTGAAAAGTTAGTGGTGACAAATTTATATATACATATGTATGTATATAGATCTATCTTCATTATTCTCATAAGGTTTTAATTTGCAGTTTTCAAATTAGTATTGGATTCAAGTGTTTTAATGTTTGACTGCATTACTTAATATTCCTATGTATGTAGATTTGGATCATATAGCTTTAGTGCGTAATATTTTTAAAATACTGCGCCGGTTTAAAGGAATAAATTAAATTGTCCTTAACCAGGAAGTGGTTGATAATCAAATTGATAGCGGCTTACATTAACTAATCCATCAGCTTACCATTAGATACAACCGCATTCACACAAAAAATTGGTATCTGGATTATTTACACTGCTTATTATGTTTTTGATACTAAGCAATAGTTTGTGGTGTAATCTTGGGAAAATATAGTAAAGGGTGGCATGATAGTACAATAATAACATACTTTCTTCTCCTTTTCCCCATCTTCTTCATAGTGCAAGGTGGTTCTTTAATCTGCAAATGGTTCGATATTTTTCTCCGTCCTTCTGGCAATCCCTTGCCTGTTGGTCTGTTATCGCTTACTACTATAACCAGTTCATCTGCGCTGATTTAATTTATATGTCAATTTGTAACTCTTATATTGTTCATTTGCCTTACATTATCATTATAAACATGATTCTGCCTCTTCTTATCTCTGCAGACTACAGACTCAGGAAACAGCAAGACCTCATATTAACTGATGGGCAAACGATTTGACGAACAAAAAGAATATGTAACATCATTGTCAAGAGCATAATCACATATACTAGCGATGATTGGTAGTTAAAAGGGAGGTGAAAGAAGAAAATGAAAGAAAATAGACTTCTCGAGATGATTAGCCAGAATACCTAGATTAGAGAGAGTCACAAAGATCAATATAAGAGAAACTGTGAGAAAGAGTTACACAATAATAGAAGATACTGGAAGGCAACAGTTAAGATGGTATGAATACGTTCAAAGAATGCCCAAGGATCGATTGCCAAAACAAATTTTGAAATGGACTCCGCATGGAAGAAGAAAAAGAGGAAGACCACGCCTTAGTTAAGGAGAAAAAATTGCTCAGCAAATGAGAGGCAAATAAGTAGAAGAAAGACTTTGGACGGATCTACGTGTTGGGAGACAGGAAAACGTAAATCGATATAGTAGTAGTAAATGACTAGCAGTTCAGCAGACACGAACAATAATAACGATTGTCAGTTATAGCACTAGATTCATGCCTAATGCACTACCTTGCTGGAACCATGGTTTGGATATATAAAAAATAACATATATAACAATGTACACTACAGAGGATTTACAAAGTGTTAAAATGAAGGGAAGAATCGATTCATGTTTATTGGATAATCGTAGTCATAATTTGTAGATAGTTGAAGGTTTACCAAAAACAAATTTTTGTTAGAAAAGTTTTCTGTCTTTAAAAATACATAAATCAATATTTGTTTTAAAGTCTTAATATAAATGTATCTGATGAAATGCAAATTGATAATTGTATGTTGAATGCCGATTTAGCTAGCTTGACCTAGGGCGACTCACAGTCTCAAAAGATTTTAAATATACTTTATAGGAAAAAAGACGATCTCAAGAGGCGTCACGATGCATGTATATAAACTGTGTATTTCCCTCGACTCACATTTAGGTGTGAAACGTTGATTCTGAGAGAGATTGAAAAGCCAACTGCAAAGAATGGCAATACTTAGGACGAGTATTGGACATAACGAGATTGGATAGAATCAGAAATGGAAATGTGAAGAAAGAACTAGAAATAGGAGCAATTCAAGATCGTCTAAAACTATTGGCGCAAACTGAGCAACTCTATTGACAAGCTCAAAAGTTAGGAAAAATATCTATCGGTGAGACTGACGAGGCTTAATCAAGACATGCCATTTATATTTGACCAACACAATGCCGATAAGAAGTGAATAAACTAAGTAACTTATACACAAATTTCTGTAGGAATTAATTTCCATCCCAAATGGAAATAATTTCAAGCCAGCGATAACTAGTTTGGCTCAGTTTGTTTAACCGCCCCCGGAGAAATTGCAGGAATCTTTGCCACTTTTAAATCGAAAATTTTAAATTTAAAGAATTGCATATTGAAGGTAATACTATGGCACTTCCGACAAGAGTGGATAGGGTTTAATAAAATAAAATTGCTAAACCGCGACACTCTGTAGTCGTTTTGACAATTTCCTAAAAACTACATAATTAAGTATGTAACCATTTATAATTTTAAGAGACGGCTTTTCCTGAAATTACACAGTCGTTTTCTGTTCACTGCTTAGATAAAAATGGGCCCTAACTGAGGTGTGACATTTTTAGAATCACATACCTATGTATTTCTTCGTTAGGATACTGGTATGGGTCCCAAAAGTTGTTTTTACACAAAAGTCAAAAGATGTTTGTTTTTGTTGATTTCTTTACGACCGACCACATGCGCTGAATTTTGTTCGTTTCTTGCATTGCCTTGGAAATACCATACACCGTCCATCTTCAACCAGAAATATAGAATGCGTATGCATTTCAAGTTCCAATTTTGCAACGATATAGGACGAAGAACTTTCTACGAGAAAATTCGTGTGTTCCTACCGTGCGCAAGGTTCGCCCGAGACAGTTTATGATGATGTTAAGATCCTCGGGAGGTTATGGTCAGTTACAACTTACCCTGCTAGAAACCCGCTCCCCGATACGTAAAGCTACTAAATGAATGTTACTACCCCGAAGGAATAAGGCATGAATTAGAGAAGATTTTCACTGTGGACTACTTTACAGAAAAAACTTGTTTGGTTTACAGATGGATCTCTGAGTAAACAACAGAAGATCTAATTGAATGGAAATAAGTGAATAGTGACTGGTGAATAATGCTAAATTCCATTTAGGACTATTAACTGCAGGAAAAGGTTTTTAGCACACTAATATGGATAATTTCAAATATATTTCGGTAGATGTGTATTCGACTTAAAGGGAAAAACTCCTGTGAAGAATGGCATGATAGTTGTCGGAATAAGTACTATCTGGAGTTATCCATATACTTACGGTAACTCCAATAGCCATTATATTTCAAGTTCAATACTTCTGTAATTTACTTAGAATTTAGTATGTACGGTACAATGATATTTTGAAAACAGTCACAAACATTTCTTGCCCGCACAAAGCATTCCAAGGATAAAATGAATAATAAATAACTCCTAACCCGTCCACGATAATTTCGTTTGATTTATGTCCGTGCATAAATCAATACGAATTCTCTTTTTACAACTGCACGATCTTTCCTTCCTTTTTTGTCGTTCGTCGACATTAGTTTCCATTAAAGGATCTGCGTAAACCGTACAGTAGCACGTACAGGTGAAGTGACGCTGCGCGTTGTCGACTTTTTCCACGAGCGAAATGCTGTGTGGAAAACCGTTTTTAAGCGTCCGATGTCCTGACAGTGTTGACTGTCGGAGATTTTATCCTAGACGGACGTAGGCGTGTAACCTACGGATGTGGATGTACATCTTTCCTCGTCGACGGTGAGTGAGGATGTGGGTGTATCGCAAAGTCTGTCTACCGTAATGAGAAGAATAAAGATGTTGCCGTGGGCGGGTGAATGCAAAGAAAAAGAAAGCAGAAAACGCTTCACTCAATCGGTACTTACTTGTTCGAATAGGCGGATGTTGCAAACGTTCGTGCTGAACAATAAAAAGCTAATTTATTGGTGGAGAGTATTTGTATTTGTAATCTCAATTTGAAATAATTGTAACAATTAAATATATCTCTGATAATTAGATTTTGACGATCTATCTATTTTTCGTCTAGACACATCACGCTGAAAATTTTTCTTTGCTACGATAAGCATATTATTGTATATCCTCTGCAGATCTCGAATGTAAGATATCGTAACCACCTTTTAAGATATCTTCCTGGTGGCATGGTGCAGCCTTGTTTAGCAAGTGCATTTTTAAATTTCATAGTAAATACTTTGTGTTGCACATGTTTGTTTTCTGCTTCACGTGCCAGTATGCAGCACATATGTATCTTGACAGAAAATTCTAATTAATTAATTAAGTAGGCATACCTGGTCGCGACGGAAATTAGGTTGATAGCGAGATATTTTGTCTATTTTTGTGTAAATTTTATAATAATGTAACACTCTATACTGCTTTCAACCAGAAATATGGTTATTACTGCGAAGAATATATAGCTTCGTTGTAAATAGATATAACAAAAGAATTAATTAATCCGTTCATCCCGAAAATCAAACTTTATTTCCATGTTTATGATAAAGAAATATATGTAATGTTTTCAAGTGTTTTTGGGTCTGCTCTTTCGCAATTAAAATAATAAAGTCGAACAAATTGAACATGTATAAATAAAATAAATTTACTAGTTTTTCATTATACGATACTAGCCAGTCAAAATTCGGAAGATCTTATTGTTACTTGATGAATCATCAAACAATAAATATATTGCAAAGCATCTTCTATAGAGGCGTGGAAACGTACATTATCCAATAATTGGGATGTCATCGGACTAAAGATAACAATACAAATATACAAGTTTAGGACTTTGTCACAAATTTGGGATTTTTGTGAACATCCAAACTGGGGGTGCTGTAGTATAAACCAACCTCACTACGACAGGAAAAGGGGATTCCGCGGGGCAGTCCAATCCCGGCTTTACCAGGAATTTATCGAAGGAATGCTTCTGTTTGAAAATGATCGAGTGAAAGTAGTATTTTGGTAATAGCCGATATGATAATGAGTAATAGTTAATTTATTAAAGGCAATTGTGAAGCAAATTCGTGTTGTTAAACGAATAGTTCCTTTCCAATAAATTTTACAAGAGTCATACTCTTGTGGGTTACGAAATAAGCTAACATCTCCCTTCTAAAGAATAAAACCTTATGATACTTCGTTCTACAATCTCTAGAAAGGCCAAAATCAAATCAAACAACAAACTAAAACGTATGCAGTATGTTTCCATCCCTAAAGTACTACAGGAGCTTTGCAGAATCTAACAGTTCTTCGCAAAACCAGGTTACAGGAGCGACTGAGTATGATTTTGTTGTAAAATCGTAAATTATATTATAATTTGGAAATTTTTAAGTACGTATTTCGAGAACTGCAAAGCTGTGAGCAAATGAAACGGTAATAAGACCTGCTATACTGTATGCGAGCAAAACATGTGTAATCACTAAGCAAAGAGAGAACAAACTGGAAGCTTAGGAAAGGAAAGTCCTGAGAAAGATATTTGGGGGAGTCAAAATAGCTGAGGGCGAATGGAGGAGACGAACCAATGCTGAGGTAATGAATATGTTCAGAAAACTAAGTATTGCAAACAAATTCGGGTTCAAAGATTTAGATGGGTAGGACACATCATTCGAATGTCAAAACAGAGACTCGTTAAGAGGGTACTGGAGACCGGAGAAGGTGGGAAAACGAGAACAGCACGCCCAAGATGGAGATTGTTGGAGGTGGTGAAAAGAGATCTGGAAGAAATCGGAATAAAGGACTGGAGGGACAGGGCACAAGATCGAAGAGTGGAAAAATAACTCTGAAACTAGAACCCAGGAGCCCTCAAAGCTTGTAGCGCTGACGTATATATATTTCGAGAACCAAGTTGTCCTATTGTTTCAAGCTGAAGTACTGTTGCTGCCCGTCGCAGGTCGATATCAAAAATTAAATGCAAAAGTCTAATTTCTACTGTAGTTTCTTCGTTGGAGGTACCCATTAAGATCCGAATTTTCCATTTGATAAATTTTCATAATACCTCTCAAATTCATAAAGGCAATATAAACTTACGCGGGTTGATTATAACATTTACAACGTCTTATTCTATTTACGCTTCGTTTTAATAATAGCTTAGTGTAAAAAGACCTTCAAATAGGTATCCAAATGTTAAGTGATCTTAGTTTGGAATAAAGCCTATTTCTAGTTTGCTAGAGAGCAAAGTTCAAATAGCCCTTGTTCATCTGTACGCGTCACGGCGCTTTCAGTTCACGTATTAAAAATTATCCGGCTTGACGTCAGGCTGTCAAATAAACCCGATATAAATCCACATCGTCGACAGGCGTACATCCCCCGATGTAACGAGAAGGAGCAC
Source organism: Chrysina gloriosa (assembly GCA_038088585.1). Classification (NCBI taxonomy): domain Eukaryota; kingdom Metazoa; phylum Arthropoda; class Insecta; order Coleoptera; family Scarabaeidae; genus Chrysina; species Chrysina gloriosa. The sequence continues at coordinate 19,368,849 of CM076091.1, forward strand.
ACCGAGGCGAAAGTGACGGGAAATATACATCGACCTCGATAATTAATAGCTGTAATTAAATATAATCCTGTTAGATGCGTGTAGGAGCTGATAGGCTTATAACTGGAAATGTCCAACGCGATCCCCGCAGATAATTGATATGCACGTGTATGTACCTCCTTTGTTATTGGATACAGTGAGCTTTTTCATCGAACGGTTGTTGAACGGACGCCCACGTCCTTTTTTCGTTTATTCGCTGTCGGAACAAAAATTGGATAATTTAATTGGTGAACGGTCGCGATTAGAATTCGTTATCGTTCGGAATTTTTCGATTCAGTACATGTAAATGAAGGAAGCGCTTTTATGATCTTCCATCAGCGTTTCAAATTGAATATCGTGTCATGCTGTGCGTTTTTCGAAGTCTGAATTTTTCAGTGTCAAATAGTGAAATTCATTCGTATTCAATTAAAATGTTTAAATTTTATTTAGAATTATCGTGTATTAGTTCCTAGTCTAATTATCCGTTCATATATTAAAGAGTTAGGGCATAATAATTTTAAATGTATGCAGGTACTACAGTTTCCAGTGTGTATTATTCACTCCATTATATGCTAGCGCACTCTGAATAATTTAGTAAGTAATGGAGTTTTAGAGCTGCGGCGTTACGTTGTAAATCTAACCGGCAGCAGAAATTAATATTCAGGTTGTTTAAATATAAGCGAGCGATAATTTAGTAGAGTTTCCGCAGAAATTCGTACTATATCTATTTCTATTACATACACATACAGTACTGGACACAAGTTCGAAAGTACACTCACAGCATAATGCTTTTAAAGGGCATTAGGAAACCTAGCAATATTTGGCAATTACTTTAGCAAAAACGATGATGATTTTTTACTCCTATTACACCAATTCGGACAGTTCCGTATATACACTACCGGCCATAATTGTTCACTCACCTGCATAATTGGAGATTATTCAAATAAAGGATATTTTATCACTGCGAAAATATTTGTATTATTAAATTGTAAATACGAAATAGATGATAATGAGCTGCTTGAAATTAAGATATTGGAGATGACTTTTTTGCGGTCTAGGCACGTTCAGATAGACGAATTAGATTAAAGACCACTTTCTCGGAAATATTTAATGCGGCCGTCATAAAATATGAAAATAGAGATACGCACTTCAATATAATGAAAAATTTAGACTGCATTCAGCTTTCGTGTTGCAAGCAGTGAATAGTGAAGAGTTTGTGCGATATTGTAAACCAGCGAGTAACGTTAAGTTAATGTCGGCAAGAAAGGGATTATCGATAGAAAAACGTGTTTAAACAGTGGAATACCACAATATCGGTAAAACTGAGAAATTGCTAAATTACTGAAATTAAACCGTAGAACCGTGGATTATATTCTTTAAAAGTATCAAACAAGTGGTAGTGTATCGAATAAACAGCGACCCGGATGACAAAAGTAACAACACCGACGATCGCGCAATGGTAGTTACAAGCAAACGGAAAACAGCGAGAGAAATTGTTGCCGAAATGAATATCTTGCGCCCAAAATCAGAAGAGTTTACACTAAGCCTATTTGTACGGAAAGAGTGATATGCGGAAACTGTTATTATATAAAGAAAACAAAGCAAAACGGTTAGCATGGAAGACATATAGACGGGACGTTGGAAGATTGGAAGAAAGTTCTCTGGACCGATGAGTCTAGATTTCTCACCTTTGGTACAAACAGAAGAACATTTGTTCGTGGGTCAAAAGAGGAACGGGTACTTGAATCGTGTACTACACCAAGAATAAATTGGGGTTGTTTTAGCGATATTCCCATAGGGAGATTTTGGAAAGGATTGCCATTTCATCTGGAATACAAATAATGGATGAAAACTTCGTGTTCCAGCACGATAATGATCCAAAACACACTGCCAAGAAATGCCGTGACTATTTAGAACAATTGGAGCATAGAGGGAAAACTGTTGTTATGAAATGGCCGCCCCAAAGTCAAGATCTGAATCCGATCGAGCTTTTGTGAGAGGAACTTGACCGATAGGCTCGAAAATCTACTCCAATATCGGCAACAGTACTTTGGACGCAACTACAGGATGCGAGGAGGAAAATACAGTCAGTAACACTGGCGAAGCTATTAGAAAGAATGTCTCTGGATTCTGTGTGGCTGAATTAAATTCGAAAGGTGGGCCTACTGACGAATTGCAAATTTAAGTTCTAGAGTCTATGTTCATCTTTGACAGCAAGTTGATAAACACATTGTTTTTACAACTGTTGTTGACTTGTTTTAATATTTTGAAGGTGGGTAAACATTTATGGCCTGTAGTGTACATACAATCCAGTTGTTATCCACAGTAGAAAAAATGATGAAGTTTTTTCTTTCATTTGGCCAGTAAAATGTCGTCTTACGCCTGGTTTATTCACATACTTGCAAACTTATTTATGAATTTATCTAGCTTGTAACTCTAAACTCTGTTTTCTACTTATTAAAAAAATTAAGTCTCTTGACTTAGAACCTAGTTTACAAGGAGGGAAAAAGACCGATTTTTAATCATCGAATTAGATCCAAATTGGATCAAATTGGTCTGGTAAGGATAAGAAGGATTTCACTGCAGTTCATACTAAACCATATTCTTTCTTAACTCTTTGTTCGTGATATTCAACACATTTCTAAAAGTTCAAATCATCTTCTTAATTATTTTTCTTAACAATCAGATCTGAGATATTTTCGCCAGGATTTGTGCAGTACCTAATTGATGCTTGACGCAACACGGTAACGTCATCGAAAATGTCTATCTCGAGGTAATTTATTCAGGTCACTTGTCTGTGTACACATATTACGTTCCATCGTCGTACGGATACGGACCCAACGGAGTGATTTGGATCGCCAATTCCATTTCCTCAGGAACGAATTTGCGGTTCATTAATGCACAGTTAATCTATCGGCTACTATCATTCAACTTGACGGGAAGTGATCCCTGCGTGTTTTGCTACGAATTTATCTTCAATTGGAGTAATTCTTTTAAAAATAAAAAAATAGGTCAAATAACGGATACAAAAACATTGTTTTCTTTGTTAGTTATACACGTTTGCGACGCAAGAAATAATTTAGAAAAAGGAAATATGGCAGTATCTCTTCCTAAGACAAATATAACACACCAAGAACTCATGTCAGATGCAAATCGGTCGTGGGTCTACATCGTTGGAGACTACGTCGGAAAGCATTAAGGCAGATTGACGAAAATATAAGGCGTTAATGAAAGTTTTAGAGGCATAAATGGCGATTACGAAACCAGCAATATCTCTGTACATAAGTAGGAAGAGCAAGGTATACTATCTTATAGAATAGGATAAACCACATTAATCTGAGGTGATCAATTTCCATTCTGTTGAATTTATTGGTATAAAGTTAGATAACAACCCACAATTTCAACTTTTGTCCAAGCTGAATAGCAAAACTTGTTATCTAAACAACTGCCTTGAAAGAAATTAAATCAAAGAAATTAACAGAATGCAGATCTTAAGGAGAAACCTCGTTCGAGTCGGCCATGCCTCTTGATTACCATGCTAGTAGTTTTGCATGGAAAAACACCATCAACACCAAAAATTGAGGAGTTGAGTTCTACCATTTATGTATATACTCCGTCCAACTATCATCTGTTCTGCTCATTACAATCTTTTAAACTCGCAAAACTTTTACAAATGAAAACAAAGTTTTAATGGTGTTGAGCCCCAAAAATGAAATTTTCGTCAGAAATGCTGTAAGTTGGCTCGGTGTACGTTAGAACATAGAGAATGATAAAATGTCTTCCTTTCGTTATATCACGTGTAGGTATAAGTATGAACCAATTTACTCAGGACCAGCATTAAATTAGATGCAAATATAATTGCGAAATTGGAAAAAAATAACGTAATGGATAAAACTATCACCGACTCGATGTTTCCGTCTTGTTCTTTTCCTTAATGAAACAACAACTTCTTAAAGTCTCTCTGGTTTCTCTCAATGTGACGAAGTTATTTGTACTAATTTAGATATGTCGCGCAACAGAGTTTTCGACGAAAACTAATTTAAAGTTGCTTTTATTTTGTAATTCAGCGGCTGACTTCTAATGTATTCCATCGTTAAGGGAAAATTAAGTCGGTATATTAAATATGAAACTTCAAATTAGTTTTTCGACTAGAAACTTTTTGCTTATGTAACACATCTTCGTTAATATCAAACTTGCAGAATCTAACAAATTGCAAAAAGTTCATGTTGTTTGTATATATATATACATATATATATATACATGTGTATATACTATTGGTCTCAAATCTAAAACTTAGTTGTCACGCAATTAGAAATTTAAATAAAAAAATTAATAAGTTCCTAACACATCTGGATTCAGATGAATTAAGTTTAACATGCGTAACAGTATTATTTCTATCAAATAAATGCTATGTACCTATATATATATCAACAATTTGGATACTTTGGTTAATACATACTTAAGCAATCGTGTTATCATATTCGCGTTAATTATTGCAATGCATATTTTTTCTAAAACGGAAAATATTTAAATTGTCGTACTACCTACGAAAAATAATTAGATTCTAGTGAGATCTAGATGTTATCTTTCCATTTATTATTAAGCTTGACATTTTATATTAGACTTACTTAACTTACAGCGACAGGCAGAAATAATGGTAAATATGCTAGCGTTGTTCACAGCGACATTGCCATTTTTTATCATAATTTTCACATAATTCCAATTAATAATAATTATTATTTCATAGCCCCAGAACTATTAGACATAAACAGCTGATTCCAGTTCAGGAATCCTCTACGAAGATAATATAGTTCTCATAGCAGATACAAGGAAAAGTGCATTACTTGACGCGTGGAAAGAAGATATCCAGAAATTGAAAATAAGAATGAATGTGGTAAAAAGGAATCATTATCATCAATCATTATGTGGGCAAACAGCGGTAATTACGAAATAAATAACGACAGCCTACATATACACAGAACTACTCGCAAACAGCGTACTGACTAGAGTGAAAAGAAAACACTGAGAGATGAAGAAAGTGATGTACCAAATCATATAGAGAAAATGAGTTATGAGTGTATGCACTAGCATCCGACAAGGAGTATCTGATGAGAAGAAGAAGAAGAATTGCTTTGTTTTTATTCTAGAAGAATGTTGTTTTGTCAATTTTACCTGGTACTTAAATGGTCATAACTTTTCTGTGATTCTGTCACAGATAGTAGTTCGAAAAACCTCTTTTCACATTGAAATAAGTACCTTGTCCGATTTTCCTAATATGAATACACTAACTTTTCCTTCCTGATGTGAAAATGATATTTTACTACAACACACACGTACAAATATGTACGTGTATTTGGAGGGCATAGAAACCGCACGTGAATCATTTCATTTAAATTAAATCGCAGATTGAAACGAATGTTCAAAGACCTACTTGAGAACATCGACCCGAAACAAGACTAACGACAAGTAAAGACGATTGTACAATAAATTTCCTTAAAATTTGGAGGGATAGTAATTTACTACAATAGTTTAAACATCTCGTCTATTCTTATAAGAGAGTTCATTGACTGGCGGAGCACGTAAGTGAGAATAAAAGCAGACACAATAATGGTGCGATGTCGATTCGATTTTTGAAGAAGGTGCTGTTGACCGCAAATAACTGAGAGGTTTCTTTAAGTCAATTCATTTCAAATAGAACCCAAACTGGAAATCCAATATATAATATTCTAGACTGTGGTTTTGTCATATTTAGTAATCCTCAAAAGGGTATTTCACATAGTGATACGGCGTGCCGATTACCACACGTACCACTAACTAAACCAGCTTATGACGACCGCTAGTCGCTTATGTCTCCTGAATTTTACTAAAACAACTATTACATAACAATCCTTATACATATATACAATTTTAATAATACGTGAAATAGCCAAATAATGTCTTTTGGTTCCCAGATGTGCGATATAGTAACAACTAATGTATTAATGTACAACTGCAGAAATACATACTAATTTTCTTACGGTTGATTAATAAACATATTCAATTAGTGGTTGGAAATAAATAGAAAATATTTCTTGTATTCTCTTACAATATAGTGTTCCAAACATAAAATTTCCATTTTGACCAACGAAACCCAAAAGATGCGACATTCTGGAAGATAAGGATAGATTACAAGGATTAAAAGTGGAATAAACGGAAGTCAAATAAATCGTCATCAATATGTGCGCGTATTGAATACATAAAATTTGTAGCAGCAACTTGAATGTTTGCCAAGAAAACAGACAAGAGATTACTTCGAGTTTGGCTTGTCTATTCACAATGTGAAGAAGTGAATTTGTTCACGAAGTTTTTCTCTTACCAAAAGAAACGATTTCACCTCATTAAGTATAACACCAGTAAAAGCTTTTTACGGCATATTCCCTTGTATAAAATGATAAAAAGTTTAATTTTTCTTACTTACTCCTTCTATACTCGTTGTTACTGGCTAAATTGTATGAAATACATACATTGACTTCAAATCCAAGATAGAAAACTTATCTTTATAACTTTTGCGTTAACCCATTTTTAAACATTTAGAAATTTTATTTCCATTGTTGTCTAAAGAGTGGATGTTACAATGATTTAGATAAAATCTGCAATCGCCAATAGATGCTATTCTTTCCAATTCAATATTCAGAACTCGAAATTGTTCGAAAATTTACGTTACACGAAAAAGAATTCATTTTTCGTGCAATACAAATCGCAAAGTTTCTCTTGGATTTTCTTAGATCCAGCAAAGTCGACTTCCAACGCTAGGAATAGTTGATAATCCTTTAAAAGAGACGAAAGAAGGATTAATACCAAAAGCTACATTAATTAGTAGGAATTTATGGCACACTTTCCATGTGACACGAGAAAAGGGAAGGTAGGAGAGATTGAATGTAGTTTTAGAGGGAGTTTTAGTTCTTTATGGTACCTGATATACAGTACTGTGAAATGAAATCTCAACAGCAATAAATATTTACTTTTACTTTAAATTCCTGGTGTTACTTAAATATTTTAATTTTTGTTGCACAGCAGGTATAAAGGACAATTGTATTCCTCAATATATATCCTCTAAACACATTGTTAAGAAAATTAGTTACCGGTCTATTGTTGAACATCCCACTTCGCCACATTAAATGCCGACGTTGGCAAAACTTTCAAATGAGAGAAAAGCTGTTATTGTCGCGTTAAGTAATGAAAATATGTCGATGTGTACTATAGCAAAACGTGTTAGATATAGTGTTTCAAGTACGGGTGAGTTATTCAAAAAATATAAAGAAGCGCATAACTAGTGCACAAGAAGATCGTATTAGAACGTATGAGTTTAGGGAAGGCAAGCAACTTCGACAGAATTGTGAAGTGAATGGCCAGAAGCTACAGGGACAAAATCTGCGCCAGTACTGTTCGTAAACGATTAATTTCTGTTGAATTTAATGCCCAAGGCCTAGAGAAAAGCTTTTACTGACAAAAAAAGAAAGAAAAGGAAACTACCAGGCTTAAGTTGGCACGAGAACACGTTAATTGGACAGGAAGACAATGGACAACATTCTTCGATGAATTAAAATTTAATTTACATGGCGCAGATGGTATTCAATTCGTATAGGAAAGAAAGGATAAAGAATACAAACAGGAATGTACTAAACAAACCACAAAGTTTCCAACAAGCTTGATGGTTTTGGGATTGTATTACTAGTAATGCAGTTGTTCCTCTGCACTTTGTAGAGAGCACCGTTGAAGTCTACGATTACCTGAAAGTTTTAGAAGATGAATTATTGTCTTTCCTCAAACGACGATTCCGGAACCTAAAGGCATGTATCTTTCAAGACAATTCTGCACCGTGTTATTGCGTAACGAAGGTATAATTATGTCTAATGTAATGTAATGTAATGCATCAGTTTTAATCTTAGTTACTCTTTTTGTGTTTCAAAGTTCATTTGTTTTCTTCCGGTAAAAGATTTTATTAAAGAAAAGGGGATCGTCTCTCTAGAACGGGCAGGTAATAGCCAAGATTTAAATCCGATAGAGAACCGCTTGTTCCTTGTATCCAAGATATTGTCACAAAATAAGACCCAAATTAAAATAGAGTTGATAAAATTCTTTTAAAGAAATTGGCATCAGGAAATAAAGGCTCATTATTTAGAAAATTTGATTTATTCAGTTACCAATAGAATAAGGGCAGTTATAAAAGCACGGGGAGGATCCACCAAACATTAAATACCTTTATAACAGTTTATTTTAGATGTATAAATAAGAAGATGTATTTTTTTAAATGTTCTCTTTTATTTTTATATAACTTTTTACGTTTCTAGATTTACGCAATTTTATACACATTCTTAAGATACCGTTTTAAAAAATGAAAAAGAGTTAATGAGAAGAAAGTAATTGTGTGTATTACTATTATTATTATTTGATGCATAAGACAGGTGGTAACCTAATTTCACATCCAAAACTTAATTATAATTGCAAACAGAAGTAATAATTGCATGTATACGCAAAAATAGTGAGTGTTCGGATTTCATTGTACAGTACTGTATATTACAATAGAATCTTTTAATAAAAATAGATAATAAACTAAAAATCTTTTTTATTGTTGCTGCGGATGAGAAAATTGGAAGTTGAAATAAAAAATGGTAACTCATTTGGAAATTTGAACCACTCAATCATCGAAAATAGTCGAATTATAGGGAAAATTTAAAAAATTCTTGCAAATTGTTATCTGCGGAATTGTTATTCGCTATTTTTCCACTCCGGATAAGAACAAGTTGATGAACAGAGTGAATTAAATACGTATTTGAAGATCTTATTCATACTGGTACATGCCATTACCCCTTCCACAAATATATTTTCAAAGAAAGAATCCTGTTTAACTCCTTTAATTGGAATAGTATCCTGTGTATTACAACTATTCTTCTATTCTATTCCTCTTCAAAACGTGGAATTGGAACGAATGAACTCTATTCCAACTCGAAGCCACTTGAGTTTAATTTTTTTCTTTCAATAAAAGCGGACAGAAATTGAAAAACGCGTTTCTTCAGCAGACGTACTTTAGCTTTCAACTTGAAATTAATCATACCTCCGCGCATTGCTATCAACGTGTTTTTCGTTTTTCTCCTTTTTCGCCATTCTATTTCGACTCCGCTGAATAACAATGATCGTTCGAGGATAAAAGGAAAACGCGGCCGAGTTGGCGCCTGGCGTTCGCTTCTTCCTGGGGATGGAAATACGTACATATATACATATACATCGCAGAAAATTCGCCGAATCACCGACGAAATTCGTCGGTCTAGCGCCAGAGACGCCTCGCGATCTATGAAATTATGGCGTGTAGGAGCGAAGGGGTGCACGCCTTTGACCCTAAAAGAGGTCGATAGATATAGGCTATGTATTTTTATTCAACATGATGAATATCAGAACAAAATAAGAGTCACCGCGGCTAAGCGAAAACACCAACTTTCTTCTTCTTTTTTTTTTTTGGCCGATATCCATCTCGTACTGGCAGAATGATGTTTATCTTAAAGGAATTTATGTATTATCCAATAGGTCTAATGCGTAAGAAGGAGTTGAAAGGGATAAAGAAAGAAAGAAGGTAGTAAGTAAAATAAAATTGTTTGTGTTCTTTGTTCATTATTGTTTTCTCCATGAACTAAGGCGTTCTTTTCCTCTCATTTTTTATGTCAAAAGATATTCAAATAAAATATTCTATGTTTGTAATACGCTGTTTTGTATAACTTCTAACACTACTTGAATAATCATTCCATTATCATTCTTTACATTTTTCCATTTGAGCGATGTTTTAAGCCGCGTCCTCACTTACTCTTTCTTAAATTTTCTTATCGATTCTCCATCGACTGTCGATAAAATCAAACGATAGTCCATTCCCATCCAGATTTATGAATTTTTGGCCCAATTTTATTGCAATAAGTATACAAATTCGCTTTCCGACATTTGAAAGAGATTTCTAAAACCACTGTTACATCCATATTCAAACTTCAATATCTCGATATCATCCTTTTCTAAATCTCTTAGATTACGACCACTATACCGAAATCTAGTTTGCAGGCTTAGTCGAACGCAAAATCTTGTTTTACGCGATGATTTACTTTTCTTTTCACGCTATAATAACAAATGCGGCACGAGCAATAAAGACGTCTTTTTCATCAAACATTTTCGTTTCAGCTGATCGACAAAGTTTCCGTCTAGTTGGTATCGAGAAGAGCAGTGTTTTCGGTTTGTTTGTCGACAGTGTCGACTCAATAAGGACACAGTTTTAAAAAAATTTTAACAAATGAAAAATTAGGTTCAAGTATCTATTCGAAGCAAAAAAAAAATGCACTAATCCCTAGGTATTTATTTATTTTCTTATTAACCGTTTAAATCAATCAGCATTATCCCTCTTACAATCACAAATTTTTTTTTCAGACACTTTTTCAGTAATAGACACGCTTTCGTAATAAATGTTCGGATAAAAGTGACGCTACGAACTAACGTAAAGAAAGTGGAAATCAGTTTTATCATTGGCGACAAAAACGATCTAAACTTTTCCAACTTCAGCCAGTAATCGAATTTACAGCGATTCCTTTCACAATTCGTAACTTTCGGACGATTCCGGTCTCCGAATATCAAATTAGTTATCTTGAAAAGCATGCAAAATCCGTCAGCTGGCATAACGTATCCCCGATAAGAAAATTCGTTTAATTTTGTTTGCGGTTATATGTCTCACGTTACCGAAACTTTGTTCGCACAAGCTGCCGGCAAAAAAATGAGGAAGAACGGAAAGGAAACGAGCGAAGTCAGAAGAGATGTCTAGAATGTAATCGGGTCGTAATAATAAAGAAAAAGGTAATAAGTTGGTAATGGGACGTTGTAACACTTTCAGCAACCAATGTACGCAGGAAGAAACGTGAATTATTACTCTTAAAAATGTTGTAGCGTGTTACAAAAAATTAAGAATTGTTAATACGAACATAAATGTCAAATATAAGTACTTAAATTTCCCGGTCGGTTACAACCTTGTTTTCGCCGTACGTTTCGAAATGGATAATGCGCACGTGAACAAGGAAAACGTATAACATTGTATTACATTTTATGGCTCGTATTTACCTAATATAGATTTGTCAATAAGACATTTCCTTTATGATAGCACTACGTGAAGGAAATGGCGGTTTCCGACATCTAATGTAAGTTGACTACGTTATCAAGGTCTATAAGTAGTTCATAATATTTTGTTATATAGAGAGTTAAATTGTTAATAATAATCTTCGAATGTGTTTTTGCTTTATACTGTACATGGGTTACTACTACTGTTGCCATTAAGATATTTGTAACCAATTTACAAGGAATAGCGAAGTAAGAGGAGAAAAGAGAAAAGTCGATAGTGGAAATGAGAATTATGGCGGAAGTCAGGACGAGGTGGAAGAAAGGGCAAGCACCAATCACGTTATTGTTGTACTGTTTTCCAACTGGTTCCATTCATATTTAACTCCGATAAAATCTCCAAATACATATTAAGACAACCAAGTAGTTATCCCCAACGAACAAAGCATACTCCTACAACCCGGTCTTTCAGAATTGTAATGATCGTCTTTTACAACTTTTCTATAGTTGAAAACTTTTTCTTAATATGAACGCTTTAGTTCACTGAGAATGGATTGGAAGTTGCTAAGAGGCAGGTTCCATCTGTAAAGTATAAAGTCAGTTGTTTTGTTTTCTAGGTAACGTGGGATGGTGTATTCTTGTTTAAAATAATCACACCGCCAAACAATAAGCTTCGCTTGCGACTTATCCGCAAAGAACGTAGGTGAATATTTTCCATCCTCTTTTCTTATCCACCCCAAATGTCTACAGAACTTACATATACAAGAGGAGTTTCTAGGCTGGTTGCAATGTATAAAACTGGAATAAATAAGAAGTGTATATTTGCGATTATAAATGTAATTATTTTCGTATTATTTAGAGAAGAATATCTAAGAGTAAGTTCGAAAGTTTCCACATTTCGAGTTACTGTTTGCGTGTACACGTTTCGTCTGATATTACAAGGTAAGTATCACTTCCGGGAAAATAAGGAGAGTGTTGAAGGAGGATGTAACTCGCTTTACCAATTATGGTAGGGGCGCAACCATCTGGTAATTGATATTTCTCCAAAATAGATTTGATTGATAGATGATAGAGTTAAGTTAACCGACGTTAATAACGGTGATGTAAATTATTTCAAGTGACACATAACTTCCAATAACAACTTCTACGACATTTTGATCGTATCTTACTATTGGTTATTAGGTATAGATTTTACTTTCAAAAGAAATTATATCGACTAAATCGTAAACACCGAATTGATATCAGGGTCAACAAATTTATATCTTCTTTGCCCTTGGTTATCTTTTGCATTGCATTCACAACAACAAAGGCTTTATAGTTTACTTTCATCCAGAAATTATTTTCGACTAATGCTTTTTAACCACCTTCTTATTATTTCCTTAAAAGAAACACGTTGTAAACTGGTTCAATCACAATTACAAGATTTTTTGTGCAGCTCTTGATAACTCGGCGACGACTGCAACAAATATCTCAACAATTATATGCGCGGGACGCCCTTTATGTTTGTGACTTTTTTTGTATTACGAAAACTGTGGGAGCTTAGAAATTGACTGACAATTAGTAGTTTGTTCATAGTGAACGTTTAAAAAGCAATTACAAAAATGGAAATCTTACACGAAGGTTTTTGTTTGACAACAACTGAAAAAGTAGCATCGTTTTGCGTGATAACAATACCAGCTTTCATAGTAGGTCAAACAATTGATTATTTGGAGGAGGAAAACGTCACATTAGTGTCTCATTGCCGGTATTCACCTGATTCATCCCCTAACAATTTCTTTCAGTTTCCGATTGTCAAACAAAAAATGTATGGACAGCGATTTTCAATACCTCAAGAAATTGTCCAAGCCTTCGAAAACCATGTTTTTGACGTACATATCAACATCTGAGTGCAAAAATGTTTCGAGAATTGGTTTGAATGCCTGTAGAAGTGTATAAATCTTCAAGGCGATTATCCTGAGCAGCAATCAAACATTTTTATATTTCCTAGTTTTTGTAACAACTTTAAAGTTGTCCCTTGTTTATATATACCCGTGCCCCGCAACAGTCTCTTTAGGCATTGCTTGGAAAGATGATAATATTGAAATACTCATGTTTTAGACTTCCTGTGTGGCCATCCTACAGGGCTCTTATTATTCTGAAATATTTTTGGGATATTGTGTATTATTCTAGAATTATCGGCATTTTGTTTCGCAACTAAGGCCCATGGTTCAGGTATCATATGGACTACAGCACTAGAAATGTCAAATATCAACATCTTCCTTTTAACCCTTCCTTTTCTTTGTTCTGTTGGCTTTCTTTTCCGAAAGAAGTTTATGGAGTTTATGTATTGGGCAAATTTTGGTTGCTAACGATATCGTTAAACAAAACTTGGTTCACATGTTTCGAGTGCTAGCAATGATTGTGGCCAGAAGCATTCGTAGGTACTAATGAATATATTTGCGATTATTAAAGTAAGTGGTGACATAAAATTTCACCTGAATTTCCCAAAAGTTGAACTGAAACTTTGTATTCATATCTATTTTGTAATTCCTCTTTCGTACGTCACTTCATTCCCTACTCATTTCCACAAAGATGAACTAGCCCCGTATTAGATAAGTTATAGGATTCTCCGTTGATTTCAAATGTAGTGTAAAAAGTGTCATTCCCACAGTTACGGCCTCTTTATCAAATGCAAGCGTATAATCCGGCGTGTAAATCATCCGCACCGGATACATTGTCTAGATGGAAACATCGAGCGCCGTTCTCCTCGTGACTGCTCTACGAACTAACTCGCTGAATTCCCATCAACAAGTGCACCAGTACACACGTTTAGTGAATATACCACGGCTCGATCGGTACACCGAGCGAATCCTACTTGACATGCAAAACGGACACGAATGCACTATTTCGAATATGAAAAAAGTTAATGACGGCCATTTATGGCACATAGATCGATCGTTTCGTGGGCCCGTGGTCTACCCTACTAATAAATAGAGGGCAAGCCACAAAAACTAGTTAACAGTTGGTTCGCTAATCGACGCAATACTACAGGGGCTTAGTTTTTGAAATGAACAAACAATTCTATGCGGCCGTAATTGACGGGGCGGCCGGGAAAAATTAATAGAGTACTTTAATTAGTTTACCGTCGACAATATGCGTAGGTCGATTCGAGGGTGGAATATGGTGAATATTTTTCAAAGAGAGGTTATGCAGTTTGGTTACGATCCCCTTGGCCTATTTGATTTTAAACCACCATTTTTCCAGAAACTTAATCGCACTTCACATTAGTTACAATGTCCTGTTCTATATCATCATGTTTCACGTACCTTAAAACAGATTATGACGTTTTATATTTTCTGCATTCTCTGCTAGTTTGGCGATTCGTTACCTAAGTAAAAAAAAAAACAAACGGTTTCGAATATTTTCTTGGTATTTGTAGAAATTTTTGAGGTATACTATACTATATCATTACTGGTAAAATATGTATTTTAGTAAAAATCTACTAGTCATTACTACCTGCACCTCCACCATATCTTCAGCGGTGATTGCTTCTGTTAAATCAAAGCGACTAACTTCGGAAATTACATGATGTTCTTTTAGGTACAAATGTGATATCTGAATTTGTCAATTGGTGCAGGAATAAAAATCAAAAGCCAAGACCAATAAAACAATTTATGGTAATCATCAAGACTTTTGTGTTGTCGTTTTTCCATATTTTGCCTATCAATCTCGACGTATTATTGGCGTTAGTATAGCAAAAAATCGCGGTCGCCATTGCACGATCGCCTTCAAGGAATTGAGTTCGGTATCGGTGTCTTTCTGTTCCCAACATCATTGCGACTAATTTACTTTTTCTTTCGAGTTATCCAACATTGCAGTTTTCAGTCCAGAATCGGCGGCACTGTTGTTTCAAATTCTTCCTTCATTTTTGCTCCTGTAACTTTCCTTAGCGCCCAGTTTATGTGACATTTTCTTTAATTTATTTTTACATTTTTATGCATCACCTTCAGTGATTTCAATTCTTGCGATGCTAGTATGGACCCAGATATTCAACTTTGTATGTTACCCTTATTTCGATTTATTTTGGCTATTATTTAACTAATGAATTGTTTTTGTTTTGGACTGGAGAAAGTAATCCAGTTGGTGAATTGGTGTCGAAGCAAACATTTTGTCATTATCCCGTCTTTCATTATACTCTATTCTTATTCTGCTTGATATCCTACTTTTAGTTTAGTTGTCCCTTTCACTTTCGATACCCGCTCGCTTCACGATTTGAGTCATTTTATTGATGACAAGTTTGAGCCTAAAATACGTCAGTTTGTTATTTTTACTTTCTATTATTTTCGGTTGCTCCAAATTAGCGAAGAGGTTGTGTTGTAGTGGAAAGCCAAGACAGAATCTTTGGTTAACGTATGTACCAGGAACGTACACTGCTTGGGTTTATTTTCACCAGGGTTTTTATCGGTACTCGTATACGTGTGTTATTCCGCTATTCCCTTGTTTCCCTTTAGATATTTTTGCCATTGTTGTTTCACGCTTTAACTTTCCTTATCAGTTCACTGATCACACTTGTTTTCGTTATCTGCTTGCTTGATTGCTTATAGTACGCTCTTCGTTAGCAGTTTCGTAGAATTCTATCGTTTCCTGTACTTTATCGAGTGCTGTATCGCTCGTTATTCTCTTCCTTCTAACTTCAACCAGCATTCAGATTGGACGTTCGACTTCAGTATCGTTTTAAATAATATTCACTAATGTGGGTACTTTGGACTTGCATTAATTTTAAAGACGATTTCGATGTTTCGTATTTAATTTCCGTACGCAATCTAGGGCTTAGTGCCGGATTTTTTGTGGTGAGATTGAATTAGTAGCTTCATTCTTTCCTAACAGGTGTGGTTTTTATTTTCCTTTTTGTGACATGAAATTGTACTCTAAGCTAAAGCATATCTTAGTATCACTAGTAGAGTGATTTCTGGTCCAGCTATTATTGAGTACTGATTTTTAATTACCCACCTGTAACTATTTGGACATTATTTTAGGATCGGCGTTTAATCAATTAATTTCGTCGAATTACACGATTCAAAGGTTAACCACCTGAGTCAGAGATATCGTTTCTTGCACAACCTCTGATGCTGAACTCAAATCCGGCCGCAGAATTGCTTTAGTACGTCAGGATTACGAGATATCCTAATCTTAAAGTGCAAAAAAGACGGTTTTCGGTAATATTTCAGATTATTTGATAAGAACAGCGAAATTCTCTTTATCATTTCCGCTTGGCTATAATTAAGTACTATTCATCCCCTTCAAAGTCAATCTTCGTTTGTTTTAATGTTACTTTTTTTTTCTAAATTCTATATTTGTAACCTAATGTCCCGTTTTAAACATTTTTAGACAAATATTGCTAAAATTTCCAACAATTATCCTGATAATAATCGTAAACATTATGCACCATAGCCTAATGTCTCGTTTTAAATATTCAATTTTATGCAGTATATTTTAAGCTTTTATGTAAGTCAATGTTGAATCAAGTTGGGCTACAAACTTGTAATACTTTTTTATGTTACTTTAGGGGTCAAACTAATTGAATGCAACTAAGTTTGTTGACTATAAAACTGCAGTTTTATAACTTTTGCGTCGATAAAAATTTAACTGTCTTGCATGGTAATTTCCCTGGTATATTTTGTATTTCCAAAGTCAGTAAGGTGATCACTTGTTTCCATAAAGTTAAAAGGTACATGTTTGTTATCCAGCATTTGACAAATTGATAGACTCGTTGTTATAGGAGCAGCCGATATAACCGGGAAAACTGCAATAAATAACATCGGTATACGGGAGACCATATTTTCTACAAATGGCATTAATATATCAGAGATGTACCGCAATCTCGATAAAACAAATCCGATGCAATTGCGTTAGTTTTCCTAACACGATTACAAATAAATACAAGCCCTGAAAGTTGGATGAGGATAAATAATGTAGGTCGAACGGAGAGAAAATGTCAAGTGCTTGGTCTGTTTTTATCGGGGAAAATTTCAAAATTGCATTGTATTTTACGATAGCTTAGTGGCAGTCTAGACTGATAAAGCAACAACGACTCTATTCATTGTTCGGTCGAGAGTAACTTTGTAATTCTGTTTCTCTTGTAACGGTCGATGTAAAGCGGGACAAAATGCAGCGGAAATATCCCCAGCGGTGCAACAGCCCGACGTTTGATGTTTTGCGCTCTGAGCTTTGTATACAGAAATTTTAGCGGAATTGGATTATCACCGCTATATTTTACGTAAGCGTCGCAGGAGCGGTAATTGCTAGAGACGTTAAGTTCACGTAAACCTTTTTACTTTGTGTATCGTGTTTGAAGTTTCAAATAAAATTTAATCAAGAACGTTCGGTGTGTCAGATATGGCTTTAGAAACAAAAGCGTGGTGGAAAACAGGTTATATAACTAGTATGCAGGACTTCATACAATTATTTTGCCGGGAATTTTATATTTGTCACCGGTTGCTCATACAAATGCAGAATATTTTGTCGTTTTACCAACGAAATTTTTTTAAGAGGAAAGGAAAAATGTAGCAATAACAATGACAGAAAGCAATATCTTTTAAAGTGTATGGACCCAAAACCAGTTGTTCATAAAAAATTAAACGTTTGGGAAATGTAATTCGACACGTGGTAGGTATGAAATTGCTTAAACGCTTTATTTCTCAGAAAGTACTTCAAGACGTATATCCTACAAAGAAACTGGCCTTGTGGAACAATAAAAAATCTGATTCATGTATTTCGAACTTTTTAACTACAGTAAAGTGATTTCTTTTCAATTCCATCCTCCGAAATCCGCATTCGACCGCATCAACTCACCCCACTCGGAAACGAAGAACTCTTTAAATGTTCGAAAATTTACGACTTTGAAATCTTGTTTTCTCCCCCGTTCCGAGGATCCATTTAATCCGCTGCAAGAAATGAGGACGACATAAGAACGTGCTCGTAAACAGTATCGACGAAAATAGCCAACGCTGAAATCATTTTCTGAAAACGTAGTAGAAGAAGGTTTTCTCGACCAGATCTTAGCCGCAAACAGACTTTTATACCATTACGTTCTTTGCGACGGCTCGAGTTCCATTCGCTTTGTAAGAGGTCCCTTGCGTAATACCGAGGAGTTCGAGAAGCCACGTTTTGATCTATCAAATCTCGTTTCCTTTGAATGGGTTCATCATTTTGCTCGGCGAAAGGTTATCTTTTCGTAGAGGGTGCGTTTTCCCGGCAAACGGAATGCGTAAGATATCTTTAATGGAGACTAGTCTTGATTTCCAGTCCTTATTGCGGAAATGTAGCGATAACTTCGTTTTATAATAGAGTCGATTGTTTCTATATTGAAACCCCAAACTTTACTTTAACAAGAAATTGTGTTATGTCGATTCTAATTCTACGTTACCCTTTGAGTACATCCTTCATAAGGTTGGTCAAAATAAATTTATTAGAATGCTGAGGACTATCCTTGTTTTAGGAAATAACCACTCGTATGTACGTAAGTAACAAAAAATATGTTTAATATTCATATTCATAACCATATCCATATTTCTTGAAGGTGTAGTATATCGCCCACCGAACTGAAGCTTATTAGCTTACTATACAGCTAATGATTACACTATCTAAGACAGAGTAGACTAGACTTTAGTCATTCAGATCAGTCTCCTCGAGATAAGATACTACCTTGCTAATGGAAATTCTTTTATCACTTGTGGCTCCAAAAGGGAGATCGCAAGTACTCAACTCCTCGGCAACTGGCATTCATAGAGAACATGTTACTAACAAGTAAGTTTCCTCTTCCTCACAACAGCGCCTACACGCAGGATATTCCTTTGATGTAGAGATGTTTGTTAAAGCGGCAGGGTTTTGTCAAGAGACTTTTCCAATTTGGTTTCTGCTCATTCGCAGCAATTGTCGTCCTTTGTCCTCTAAAGATTCTGCAGTAAACATGCGAGATTTCCTTAGTCCCGGTTCGGTTCTGCAATGTTTAACATGCCGTTCGCCCAGCAGATTCCTCATCTCCATTCTAACGGCATGATAAAGAATTGCACATGTAGGTTCAAGTTCTACAAGCTCCTTTTTATACCATCCCTCACCAGAACGTTCATCTCTTCGTTTCCCATCAGAAGGGGAAGTTTACGTTAGTGTTGCTTCTTCTCAAATTACGTGGTTTTCGCTATTCGCTATTGAAGTCAATCAATGTTTACATCAGTACAAAAAATAAATAATGATGAAATCAGGTAATCAGAACTAAATCCGATAATGGAATTTGTTTTAACATCTCTTAACCTTCCTACACTCACATCAAATCAACTCACAGACCGCATGCGTGAGTATAGGAAGGTTAATAATCTGTGTCATGCAACTTTCGGAAAAATTTAAACGGAGGAAAAACCAAACAAAATAAAGCCAACATTTGTAATGGCAAATATTTTCCTGGTGTCACAGGAAAGCCAAAATTTTCGAAGTTTCGCAAGAAATATATGAAGAACCTTTGACCTCCCTGGAGCAAGGTCGAATGGATATTTTATCCTGCGGTAAATCATGTGTCGAAGAACTTCGAACATGTGGTTGGCAACTGAAGGCGAATGTTTAGAATTTAGGGAAAGAACTATAAATGCTAGTGAAATCAATGTCATATGTTAAGCAAGGTAAAGTGCATTTGTTGACAAGACGTGATTTGTTTACTTTTACCGCTAAATCCTATGCTTGTATCTAACGGAAAATTCAACGAAGGTGTGTTTTTAAAAGATTTCGACGATGCATAGTTCAGTCCTTCTAAACCAATGCTTTCATTTGCCCAATTTGTTTTTTCTTTTACACTCATTGACTTATTTTTACCTCATATAATCTTCTAAATAAACTAAACGTATTGGTTATGGGACAAATTCTGTATGTACCCTTACTTATTACTAGAATTTTGATTAGGCATTTAATTTTCTTTCAATTCATTTTTCGACTTGATGTGTAATGTAAACCAGTAAATTAATTATTTTATCCTTTGCATTGCACGCAGTGTGAAATTGGTATTCATATACTGTTTAACTACCTATTAATATCTTACTAGTCTAACCATCTAGTTATACAGTAACCTCATTAATATTGCAAACCCAAGCTATATTTATATCTCATAAATTGGATTGTAATTGCCTATAGTACATGAACCAGCTTTAACTGGAAGCATAGAATCGATATGTATTCAAACTAAACTTTTACTTCACCAGATTGATATCAGCGTCCTGTTGATGATAGATGCTAATTACTACATAAAGCTGCTTAATTATACCTCCGTCCAGGACAAACTCGTGGACTGATATATATAAAAGAAAGATTAAAAAAATATGGGTTTAAACATAGAGATACTGAATTCAATAGGCATATAAACATAGAATAGCGATAGTCTTTCCCTAGTATCTCAACTTCATTTTTCTAGTTATTCATTTACTTCAATATACTGGAAAGCGAAGCCAAAGCAACAACAAAATCATCACATTCAGACTCCACGTAAACTTTTAGTCATTTATTTTTATATGGTATTGAGAATTGTACCCTATTACTACTATTAATGCCGGATCGTCCTTGTTGTTGCTCCATCTCTTCCCAATTTAACCTACTGCGATGTTATTCACCATTCCTAGAGAAAGTCAAATGTAATTACGAGTTATACGGCTCTATTAACTCGGTTCTCCCTCGTTTCATTTTTTTTTTTTTATTTATTACGGTTTACAACCCATCTTTGTAACGTTTGTCGCAAATATGTAGTAGTAAAGTTTTATACATTTATAATTCCGGTTGGTGAAAAGCTTAAAAACTTGCACGAATGGGCGACTAGCATTATACCGCGTATGTTTCGTTTTGCTTTTTAGAACCTCCACCTTAATTAAAGGGTTTGACATGAGTACGACTACATAACAAAAGAATATTAAACGGACTGGCATTCAACGTTTTACGATTCCTCGTCGACTCTGGTGGAACAGCCAACAATTATCCTCTTCTTAAGCGCGAATGGTGAAAACTCTAGATTTTAGAGCTTTATAAGTACACTATGCCGGATTGCGAGATTGCCGGTAATTAGTTCTGATTTAAAGCAATAAATTATATAAGAAATTCTGTGTGAAGGAATAGTAATAACAATAAGAGCCATCCTATCTCTTTATCTCATAGAATTAAGTGAAGCTGGAAGAACATAGTCGACCGTCGATAAAAGTTTTGTCCGATCTTAGCAATATTATCATTGCAGTTTTGCTAGATCTACAGAGTAGATAGCATCAAAGAAAGTTTTCGTTTTATTTATGATGGCACGGAATTACAGTTGGGCTTAACATTCGATGCAACCAAGCGATTAGAAAGACAATACATACGAAACTCTTGAAAATAGTGTTCTCAACTTTGACAGTAATTTAATTCCACCTAATATATTAGTTACACTAATGAAATTATTTTTAATGAAGATAATAAAAGAATGAATAAAGTAGTTATGTACCTTCCTTGTTTATTCTACTTGCAAAAGCCGTAAGTTTTCCCACCAGAAATGGTATAAGGTTAGCACATTTTGTTTTCAATTAATCGTTGTATATGTAATAAGTATTGACGAGAATTTCTTTAGTGCATAAAACGATATGCTGTCACTACAACAGAAGATGGAATGCTTCACAGTATTGATATAAAGGAAAATGAGCCGCAATCGTGTTGAATAGAAATGGAACCTTTCGTGGTATGATTGATCAATTATGATGTTATAAAAATGCTGGTGATGTTATTAGAGGATAATAAAACTGTAGAGCGATCATAACGACAGCTCGAGAAAAAATTGTAAGCAGTAGTAAATAAAAATATAATATAACTGCATGGATTATTTATATATTTTATAGTATTCCCGCACACGGACACATGGTAATTTTCCATTTGCTTGCAGTATGTTGGAAGTTAAACATTGGAATCAGATAAGTGTGTAACAACTTTTTTGTAGTTTCTAGCACCGAAGATAGTATACCGGCTGTGTTTCATCGTTACTTTTAAAATGCCTTCCTGAGATTCATATCGAAACCAGCGCCTCCACATCTTATGTCAATATTTACAAATAAATCCCCGCAATAACAAGAAAAAGAAATTGCAGAGAAATCTCTTTAAACGGTATATCCTAAAGGTTAGGATAAAGTTGGGAACACGCCTACAAATGTCACGTGGCTGTCATGAAAAAGATAAGACAAAAAATAAAAATATGTGCCTACACGTTACAGAAATATATGTGGGAGGCGTAATAAATATGCCACGAGGGAGAAATATGAAGTAACACAGAGCAGACTGAATAAATGACATAAGTAAACAGCGGCTGACTTGAAGGGGAGTTATTAATGTAACATTTTATTATTTCGGTGAGATTTTCGTTCCGAGAAAAGTTGTTTCCGCTTGAATTTGTTGAAATTTTCACTTCTATTCTCTACTATTCACATGGAACCGGAAATAAAAATACAAGAAACGAAGGAAATTCGAATACCCAGTAAGTTAAGGTTGTTAGAAGGTTTTAATTATAATAGCATTGCAATTATTACTTGAAGAGGAACAGGGTAAGAACAATTAGAACATGCATTTGAAGTTGCAGAACTAATAGATTACGAGCAAAGCAAGAAACTTTTCATAAAGGTAAAAATATTAAATAAAACCCAAATACTATGTCCGTCATATTGAAAAAACATCGTTTAACTGCCCCTTATTGTCTCTCAAGAAAACCTTTCTTCTATTTCTATTACACACTTTTTCTATTTCCTGGGTAGCAGCTATTTTAATCATACTCTTTTGCGGTTACAATAAATTCATTTTAAAATGATATTTGTTTAGTATAATTATTTTCATTTACTAGATAAATTATTGACTTCATCCCACAATCAACAATAACCGAAGACAACAAAGATGTATATACATACGTCAAATGTGATTTTCAGAAATAACTGCTTTTCCAATTAGAGGCTGAAAGAACAAATGTTATGAATATCGACAGAAATCAGAGAAATTGAAATATTTATGACAAGAAATTGTTGTACGTCAGAGATTTCAGTTGTTTTCTTTTGTTTAAGGAACAATTTGGGTGACCAATTATTATGTTATTATAAGTAACCTTGCAATGGCAAATGTAACATAATATTTACATGGTGCATTAGAATACTTAACTTAAATTGTGAAGTTATAGATATGACAACTGTTGTATTAAGACAAATATCAATTAAACTAAGTATTTTAAAGATACAGGTGTACTGCTAATTAACGCTACAACTTTAAGCTTCTCTCTGG
Source organism: Chrysina gloriosa (assembly GCA_038088585.1). Lineage (NCBI taxonomy): Eukaryota > Metazoa > Arthropoda > Insecta > Coleoptera > Scarabaeidae > Chrysina > Chrysina gloriosa. The sequence goes on from CM076091.1 coordinate 19,392,270, forward strand.
ATCGTATAGGCTTTCACGACCGTTATTCAATTAGGTAGTGATTTACGGATTTTACCATGGTCGTTTACTAAAAGTCGACGTTTCGGTTCCCATGCTGTCAGTTTCTTCAGAAGTTCTTTAAAGACTAATGCTCCTTTACGCTCCTTGTTATATATCCTGCCGTTCCGCAACAACTTCGCATCACCATCCTCAGCAGAAGAGATCTGTCATTATATTTCTATCAAAAGCTACAAAGATCAGCGATGAAGATAACAAGGACGAAGAAATCACACATGTACACACTGCAGAAGAATGGATACAGTCAAGGAGAAGTAAAAGAAAAAGAAGAATGACGAACAGTCCGAACAAGTATGTCACGTTCATCTACATCGTTGGAGTAACCGACAGACTGGAAAAATCTTTGAAAAGAAAAGGATCAAAGTTAGGTACAACACCAGCACGCAGATCAAGCAGTTTCTTTCTTCAAACAAAAGCATATACCAACTACAATGTAAGTGTGAACAGTCTTACATCGGACAAACCGGAACGCAGAGTGAAGGAGCGCCGACGAGATGCAGGATGCACAGAGAAATCAGCAAAGCCGAACAATTAAAAGTAGTAAGTAATCATATTATCAACTAGCACAACGTGAAGATTCGTGTCAGAAGTAGTCACCGCTACCAACGGATAGTGGGGGAGCAGAAATCATGCAAATCTAACAATATTAATCGAGAGGAAGGTTATCGACTGAGCAATAATTGGAAACTTGCGCTAGGAAATGAAGTTTAACGATAAAATTAACCTGACGGAGTCTAGAGAAGAAACGAAGTGGATACGGTCCAACGAACCGTGATGGTCATGCGCTAACTGAGCGGAACAATGACAGGATATATAACCAGAAATAGAAGACATCAGTCTGTAGACAATTTCTGAAGGTGACAGTGAGCAGCAGAACGTAAAATTTCAGTAAACGTCTACGTCAATTTTCTACGTGTTTTAAAGAAAACTATTCCATACAAAAATATCAAATATTCAGAACCAACAGTCAACAGTAGACAATACAAGAAAGGAGACATATCTCCTCAAAATTCTGCGGTCAAGGAAGTTGTCCTAAAATTCTCATCACATTTGTACAGCCATTTCAAACATCATAAAGAGACCGTCCTAAATTTTATTCTCTTCACGTTTTTACCATTAACCAGGAGAAAGGACGATGCCATTCAGGTACATATCATCCTTCATCTGTGTCGCAGCACATCACCAATGTCCTTACATCGTGCAAGCTACTGTTTACAGCCCAATTTCTTTAATACGGCTCGTATTAGGAGGGCACATGCGTGGCCTCTACACCTGCCGGCTTCGTTTTTACTCTGCGAAAATATTATGTTGGAGGCTACCGTACATTCGGAATATTTTATAGCTCGCAGTCAGAAGCATTTTACTTCTTCTCTTTCCGTCTATATCCTTTTTCTCGGGGCGTTAAAACGCAACGGAAAAAACCGTCGCATATAACGGGACTTTTTCCACCTTTCTCTGTAAGGGTCTATGATATATTTATACGATATCTAAGGGTCGTTTCTCAGCGTTTGAACCGATAAGTATTTTTTTGTTTGATAAATTCTGGATAGGAAAAGTTGCGTGGGTGGTTCCAAATCGTTATTTTGTAAGAATGGTACCAGATGATAAACACCTTTCAATATCAACATTTTATTTTGTTGCAGTTGAAAACGTCAAGTAAATAACGGAGAAAGTAACAGACTAATGGTACTAAACGCGTGCGGAATGTTACATTTACATTTAAAATTCCATATGTTCACGTAATGTTTACCGACAGGTGAATAGGTAAATTTTACTGCAGAAATGACTCACTCATAATTTCCATGCCTGACTAAATGCGTAGTCATTCAAGAACGGAAATATGCGATAAAGTTAACAATGTCAACCACAGGTTAGACTATTTTTAAATATGAAATACTAAATGGAAATTAATATGCCTTTTAAGTTGTTACAATAACTCCGAAGGATCTGTTTTTTGAACGAACTGTTTTATTGCTTTTCAAAATATTAGTCTTTAAGATTTATACAACTTTGCATGCTCTGAAACAAATTATCGAAACATTTCATCCACTCAAAAACATGATTTCTGCAGTCCTCGACAGGTTGTTGAGGTGTTGTAAACCGCTATGAACGAATGTTTAAAAGCTCTTTTAGCGAGAAAGTGAGACGCTTAAAATCGTCAATAGATGCTTTTATCTTTCATTAGTTCTTTCTCTCACACACATACTCATCGCCGGAGCAACTATGAAATGCGTCGTATATGTGTCTTCCCCCATAGCGCTCTTATTATTCGGACTCGAATTTACTTCAAATTCAACTTCAACTTATTTATCATCGGTTTCGAAATGAAATACTTCTTCTTTATACATTGTTTATTCAATTATAGAATTTTACTTGTTATTCAAATGAACATCAAATGCATAAAGATCTTCGCTCTTGTCGAGTGTCCCACGATACCTATTCTCTTTTTTGTTTGAGATTTAGAAAGAGAAAGAAATCGTTAGGCAATAAATCAGGTGAATACGAAACATTAGTTCGATGCTTTTATTCTCCAAATAATCAAATGTTTGACGTGGTGCAGAGAGCTGGCATTGTCATGATGCAGAATGATGTGGCGTTTTCGGTTGCTTTTCTTGATTACGTCGATGCCTTTTGGCAAAGACATTGCTGGATACCACTCCGCATTAACTGTTACTCGATCCTCTAACGGAATAGTTGCAACATGTCCAGTACAACCGCAAACATAAGCGAATATTTTCTTGGAAGTGCTTCGTGAGCGAACAGCTTTTATGGGATTCAGAGGACTGTTGCTTAGTTCCCGGTTCATAAGTTTCGTGACCTGTTGTGATGTATTTCCGGATTTTAATGTTCTTCGGCGAATTTTTTGAGCATTTCCTTACACCAATTTATACGCGCCTTTTTCTGAACCTCGGTCAAATTATTCGGAATCCATCGGAAACATATCTAGGGTTTGGTTTATAAAATATTCTTCAACTCAAATTAAATAGATAATAAATAATAATAATAAATTGGTCCAAACATACCAAACTCTTCAACTATCTGTTGATACGCTTTCTTTCTTGCTTTTGATAGTGCTAGCCAAAGCGCCAAACGTGGAAATCAAACTCGCAAAACCTTCTGCTATTTTCCAACGTGAGATTGTTGCAAATCTAGCAATCTATAATAATCAATATAATTTAAAAAAAAAGGCAACTCTCAAAACTCTAGACACCAACCAGAAACCTCAAACATGCACATAAAAGGGGCAGCTTTCCAAATGCTTGGGGTTATGGTGGTCTATTCGGAGGTTATAGTTGATTCTTGGAATGTTTGATTTCTGTTTCTGGTTAAGATACACTCACAGTCTTTTCGATAGAATAAAATAGTTGTGTGTGAAACGTTTATAGGCTTTCTATGCTGTAATAAAGTACTTAGACCTTATAGCAGATTGTTAGGGTTCTGAAAGTATTGTTTGGTATCTATTAAGATCCAGAATCATTTAGATATTCAAGAATTGTGTACCATACACACATACCACATACATCTCCAGTCATTGGAGTATTGCAGTGAAATTTGAATTAAACTCCTCTCATGGTTCGAGCAAAACATTTCGCAGCCTAAATCGAGGTGAAAAAAATATAATTGGCATCTATCTATGTACAGTTAACCACGATAAGAAAAACCTTGTTCCAGTGAAAACTCTATTAGATATATATTTAGACTCTAAGCACTGCGAAATTTCAATTATTATAAGCTAATTTTGATACCTTCCGTTGAATATCTTGTATTTAGTTCCGAAAAAGCAGGTTGGAGGAGTAGCGGGATAGATCTATACAAAATTGAAAAATTCAAGAGCAATAGAACTGGTTCATTATAATATTCGATTGTATTCTTGTCCGCATCAAGAAGAGTTATAGACAACTAATTGAATTACAAAGATTCATCAGTAACAAATTTCGATTGTAATGTGTCAAAATATTCAATCATGTCTTTGCTATTAGACTTATCTTACATGATAGTTTTTTTACCGCAATTAGGTCAATTAAACAAGAGTGATTGAAATAATAGTTATATTCTCAGAACGTTTACAAACGTTTTCGGAACACCAGCAGTGAAAATATAACTAGATCAATGTATAAACGAACATTTGTTTTTATTCGGCAACTATCAACAGAATAACTAATGAGTAGGATTTCTTCATATATAGGATCCGTAGAAAATTTTTATATTATAAATGACTGATTTAATGTGCAACATATACATCCAAACCATGAACACACAAAAAAAAACCTTTGATAAAAAAATCTTTGTCGAAACTTTAACAATTGCTATTGGGTTAGAAAAGTTACTCTCGACGTAAAAAAATCTCTGCCAACCTCAATTCCACTGCCATAATGATCAGGCCAATCTATCGCTACTCCAATAAGAAACTCAAGCACATATAAAATATGAGCATCATCAGGATGATGTCAACTTGATTAGGTGGTAATTTGTTTCCCCATTCACAATATAAGAGGAAAAGTCCGATAAATTTAGGAAAATGTGCGGCAATTTGGTTATATGGATAGCCCGAGGCTTTGAAGAGCACGCACGCAATAGTGAAGTTTCCAAATGCGTTGCATGACGATAAGTGGAAACGAGATTTTATACCAATTTAATATGGATTTTTGGCGGAGGAGCCGGAGGAATATGTTTGTTGTCTATTTTAAAGTACGAAAACTATATTTGCATTGATCTAGTGAGAAAAGTATTTTAGATTATGCTTTATATTACCGTAAGACGAGAGAAAGTAAAAATAAAATGGTGCAAAATTGATAACTGTGACTGTAAATGTAAATGTGGGATACAAAATGTATATCTAGAAGACTAACAGGTAGACTGCCTTACATATGGTCCTCACAACCTTACAATACGTTGAAATAACAGTAATGAACATAAGTCCTTAGCATAGGAGAAGACAAAGATACAACGTCAATTTGGAATTCAATATCGGCAAGAGAAAACTAATAACGGCAACAACATAGGAGACAGATTGTATCGGAAAAAAAGGGAACGAAAAATCAAATCGTACTCGTATTGCGAACAGATTCATAAATAACATCTGTTAAAATGCATATACAGCCGAAATATACTCCGTAACAATCCAGAAGTTTCGGTGGAGGAGCCGGATTACATTCATGCGGGAATACATATAAAGATAATAAAAACCGACATACATATGTATTCAGCGATGGCAAACGCGTGTACGTGATTCCATTTATGAAACAAAAGTGACATCTTGTTTATCAAAGAGAAAGGAACAATTTCCCACCAAACGCGATCTATCGGGGGATCGGCATCGCTTTCTACTGACAACCCGTGTTCATTTCGCCGTGCGTTTAATTTATATTACGTGCGTGTCTCCACGCACACGATAATCAGTTTCGAAACTCGAGAAGTTGACCCAGATCGGAATCGACGAACAAACGAAAGGAACGAGAAAAGGAATACTCTAGTAATAGGCACGAAAGATATTTCCTCTTTTCCAAGCAAAGAAAATCATGAGAACTACACTTTAGTTGGTATACCAAATCTCAAACCATTGGTTTATACATATTTACCAACTAATAGCTGAGAAATCCAGTCTGGAGCACTATTCACATGGAATTTCGGCAAATTTTTTATTGTCTCCAATAAATGACCTATTCTTGTAATCAGATGATGGACAATTCTCGTCCAATCAAAAAACTCCTATTCGGGCAGAAGCCGACGGTCATTGCATTATACGTAAGTTGAGAATTGTGCGCTAACTGGTAATTGCAGACGCACGTGCTAATTAATTAGGGTCAGGAATTGCATTAAGCAGAAGCAAAACCCTTGTACTGATGCAAGAACCTAGTAGATTGGCGCAAAAATACGCCTCATTACTAAGGTTGGCTAAAATGAGTGGATGACGTGTTACTATTATTTAGTGTAAACCGGACTTACGCCCTTACTTCTCCGAATTTTAATGTCGTGCCTTGCACCTAAATGGAGAGAAACACACCACTTAATGACAACAAGTCATCCACTCTTTTATCAAACCTTACTCATTACAGATAATACAATTGGAGTATTATTTGCGATACATTGGTGGCCATTATCTGACCTCTTTTACTGTTTTTAATAAAATATTTAGTTCTATAAAAACAGAGAATTTTGCAAATTGGACGATAATCAAATAAAAAATAATTACCTTTAACTACGTGAAATTACAGCGATTTAATTAATGCAAGCCAGAAAATAATGCATAGAACGCGGTAATTCGAGGCGTCAGTTATGTTAAAAGCAAATTTAATTAGAAGCGAAATGCAAATATCCAAAAAGAAATAGCGGTGGTTTATGCAAGTCAAACCACATTGATTTAATTTGTTGAAGAACAAGAAAAAGTGGTTATGTTACAAATGAAGTTCCTCTTTCTTTACCTCTTTACTGTCTCGGTTACAACAGTAAACAGTAAATCTAAATAAAGAAAAAAATAAACTATTGATAGCTTTGCCACCGAACCTATCTCTATAATAGCGAACAACCACATTTTACAAGAGCTTTGGGAATAGGAGGAGGAGGAAAAGGAAAAATGCTTACTGAAGAAACATCTGTATTTAAGCTTGGTGTCTTTCTTGTCAACCATCAGATTCCTAAGTAAAATAGAAAAGACAACATTAACCACTGGTTTCTAAGGTTTGAGATACCATGAGGCAAACCATATCTACTGTAAGCTGCAGATTTCGCGATAGCACTGAAACACTTTTTGTATGTGGGGCAGACACAATGAAAATGAGTCGATCAAAATGGGACTCATACATTTTGTTGAAAGTATTAACATTTTAGGCATACAGCAATACATTTATACTATTATACACGTATTATTCCACCACTTTTTACATGATAATGTTACACACGGCAGAAACTACTTTAGAGAACAAGAAGAAAATTTGCAACTAAGAGAATAATAATAATAACGACAATAATAATCAGAAAATAACAGTAAGTATACAACTTAGTAATCTAACTAAATCAATCTAATCAGGATTGCATCATACCATAAAAAGAATAAACATGAACGCAGTAAAGATTATCAAAAGATATTTTGGAATGGTTCAAGGTTCAGGAGCAATTCGATTAGAAACCAAAATATAGTCAACTGAATGATTCACTGGAGATTGAAAAATACCCAAGAAAGTTATCAACTGTTTACCACGTAACTTGGTGAAGATGGCGAGCGAGACATTTCAAACCAGCGTAATGAATATTGATAAATGGCAGCAGAAATTACACGTAGAATATGAACCAGAACGTATGTACATATGTAGTTACTACGAAGTACATTAAAGATAGAAAAATGCCGAAGCAAGGTTCTGATCACAATATTAGCCATAATTCGGTAATTACAAAGGATAATTGACAAGATCGAGGTGACCTGACAACATACAAAATTCTTTTTTTGTTTTTAAAATTCGACTACGAATGAATTTCTAGTACATCCAAGAGTGTCTGTACAAAAGAGTAAAGAAAGCAGTGATTATTTCAAGCGAAAATTCACACTTACTGTACGAACATTATCTGCACTAGAGATCATGCGCTACTCACAAAATAGTTATGATATCCAGTTTATCTGTTATAGTTATGCAATAACACAAGTTGCACTTGGAAATATTCAACCCGGGAAGATTGATTTACATCACCTAGATAGAAAATTCCAAATCATCCTGCAAGCTAGTACAGTCTGCAGCAGAATTAATACAGTCTTCTTGAATTCAAATCATCTGCGTATAATAGTGAGTGTGAGCATACTTCTTTAACAGTATCGTAGATAAATAGTACCAATACCAGAAGTCGTAGAATAATACAAGGTTAATATTTAATATTTTCAAAATATCCAAACCCACAAGCATTTCACCTTGCTACTAGGGTAAACAGTTTTCAAAAAATTCATAGATACTGTATCCTAACGAAGACTTTCATAAAATCTGTATAGACCGTGTCATTTCGTGTTCAATTATCGAAAGCTACAGATATATAACCCAAAAAGTCCGAATGTTCATATTAGTGTATCTTCTTATTACAAAACTATCCTGTACCAATGAAGGTTTGCTTTGAACGTGCCCAAAATCTCGTTTATGCACACAATCTGAAAAATTTCAGACATACTTAGGATAATTGAGATCGACAATTAGAAATCTCGCGTTTATCACCCGGTTTAAAAGTAAAAGTAAGATAAGATACTTATAAATAGATAAAGGCTTCAGTTACAACAAAGATTGTTTTAGACCGTAATGACTAACTGTAACTCGTTAATTCGCTTATCGCTTATTGCCAAATGACTCGTTTAGAACTTGCAATCTACAATTGAAAAATGAAAGCTGTCTTGCTAGTTTAGGAATTTGGAAGATGTCTTTTCCAAAATTTCGGAAGTAAAAATATTAGGTCTTTGCAAACATGTAATGGAATTCTAAATTCAATAAAAACGAATCCGAATTTGATAATAGGAATACTTTCAACAAACAAATAAGCAATAGCATTCCCTTTTTTTTTTTTTCAATAAAAAAATGTGAGTGATTATACAATGGATTCAGGTGTTCTATACCATGAACATCGCTACAATGCAGATATGGTATCACAAATGCAATCCGTTCTACTGGTTACCCTAAAAATATGGGTTTGCAAAAATAAACTGGATACTACCAAAGATTCGGATTGTTGTAATACGTGAATACTACCGGGTTTAATTTACATTTTGTTTTTTTTTAGGAAACCCCACTGAAGGTGTTTCTGAGACTTGTTACAGAAGCTTCAATAAAACATCCATCCAAGTCTTAAAAGCTTCAAAACCGATTAATAACAAATCTCTGTGAATTTCTTGAAGGAATTTTATGTGCATGTCGTCCCGAATTTGGACTAAACATTTTTCACCCTGGTCTAGACTGTGCGGCAGTGTGAACGCATCATAACCTAAAAGCAAGCCATATTGATCGGACACGACTGGCTTCGCTACGAAACGACTTGTGAATGGCCATACTAAAGCGGACTAAACCCGACGTTCTGTCCTGAATAATACAGAGCGGCTCGGCAGCACAGGATTCATTCAGTGCTATATTTAGAAGAAACTCAGCAGTAGCGGTCGAGATCATCGGCCGACACTCTAAAATATCCTTTACTCGCAAGAATATCGCAAGGGATTTTTGTAAAGGACGAAAGCGAAGTGGTGCTTTTCCCAACTGGGAAGTTTTAATTGCGTGCTGAATGCCTGTTTGCGGTTCTCAGCGCACAATTTTACTAATGATATACAAGCCGCATAATATAATTTATTTCCTGAATAACTTTTCGAATCGTCTGAAGGAAGAGAAAACACAGTTGCTCCGTCGAATACGTCGCTTAGAAGATAAAATAGGTAATTGGTTTGGAAAATTTCAATTCCAACAGTTGAAACTTTTAAGTTTCAAACAAAAAAAACAATCGTGCTAAGCATGAAACGCTAGTAATGTATATGTAGTAAATAACACAAACGCGTATCGCGAATTACACATAGTGGGCAAAACCCACAAAAGCAAGAATTAATACGCTTATAGTTAATAAAGTGTCCAGTCGCCATTATTATATAGTGTGAGTTCACATCGTTGAGGGACGCTCTCGACTAGTGTTTCATGTGTTTCAGCATAACTGGCGGATAATGACCGCCATGTCTCCTTAATTTTGCTACATAGCGATTTCAATTTGAAAACACGTGTTCTACGCAGTTTGTTCTTTAACAACGACCACTGATTTTCGGTCAGATTGGGGTCGGGGATTGCAAAGGCCAATCGAATACCTGAACGTGGTGATCGTTCTTCCAGGACACACAAAGTCTATTTCGAAGTATAGAATTACTGTCCTCTTGCGAAACCATACATGAATTATCAACAAATCATCGTTCCGCAAATGGTAGCAGATACTTTCTATAAACTTTAAGTCAGGCAGAAGTAGCGAGTACAACGTAACTTGCAAACTTCAGGAGTAACAACGTATTAGACTCTCAGGGAAGTCAAGGTAAAAAGACCTAAATTTTGCTAACATCTTTTGTTGCAGCTACAGAATTTTCGCCCTCGGACTAAGGGCATCCTCAGTGTAGGCAAACGTGATATTAAAATCTCCACAAATTATTTCGAAAATCCATATTAAATACAAGAAAAGCAATGAGTTTTAAAACCCGTAAATTTAAGAAATGGTAGGAAACTATAACCTGATCGCGGTTGAGAGGCTTAAGAGGCAAGCCACACGTCGTTAAGGTTCCCTTTAAGTATAACTCCTTGCGTTTGTAGCTTACTGGTGAAGATGTGCAGTCGCCCAAAACCGAAAGAAATCGAGCAACCCCAGAAGTGTAGGTGTTTTATCATTCTTTCTTTTTCAGTCCGTGCATTCTTTTGTGAAAATAATCCCCAGGAGGATGATTCATCCGTAAAAGTAACATTGTTTCATTTTCGGTTGAGAGTCTTTCGTGCCCAGTGCCAACGTTTCTTTATGTAATGTTCCAATAGGAGGAATTTGCATCTTGTACTTTACCGTTGATCGTTGCCTTCGTGTAATCGACGACGTATACTCATACTAATGTTGATGTTGCGAGTAGGTAGTCGTGATTGGGCCTCGTTCAATCCTAAGCCGAAGGGCCGTTTAAACAAGTTCAAAACAATTTCAATTTCATCTTCCCTATCGAGCGTTGCGGACTTCCTACCACACCGTGGTAAATTCTCTACATTATTTAGTGTTTGATATCTTCCAACCCAATTCTTAACAAATGCATCTGACATATATTTTGCTATCTTGAAAGAAATTTCGAGTGTGTACAAAAATACTGTTTCTAATCACTTGATGTACGCAGTATTCATTTCACAAGTGGTCTGCTTGCTGAGAGTTTATAATAGATACTAACTTCAAAATTACAACGCACAAGGATCGGGGATTACAGAATATACTTGCTTTTCCTAGAAGAAGCAGCTATGTGTTACTTAGTGTATATATTTTATTCTATAAAGGTTATATTTTTTTAAATATGTGAGGGGATTTACATTATAGCAAACATCGTTCTTCTAACAAGCGTCCGATATGGTAAATGTTACAAAACCCTTATTGTTCGCACTCAGGAAGGCAAAACATTTCGCCCTACGGCAACATAACATTTGCCGGTTTTATTAACTTGTGCGAGACGCGTTATCCAGACGCAAATACTGTGGATATACCATCAAATAGAATCAAAACACAAAGCCGGGTATAAAACATTTCTGCGGCAGTTCGAGGGAATTGTTAATTTAACATCCCGAAACCCGAAACTGGCAGAAATAATATGGTTTGATGAAAACCACAGATTTCCGATGCATACTTACATCTACCGGCGGGGTATAGATATAAAAATCAATAACTTCAGCAGAACATATCAGAAAATAAGAAAAACTGAGGTTATTAAACTTGCTCGAAACACGCTTACAAATTTTAAACGGGGAAGTAATGATTCAGTACTACAAGACATCCAATTGACATGCATGTTTAAGATCCTATCAGGATGTTCGGAAGGATGACTGGACAGTATGAGAAACATGCGTATTATGGGTTCCATGTTTCCTTAAAAGGGATGACGATGAACTCCTTGAGTGAATTGTTGAAATCGATTGTAGGATGAATTTTTTTTTTTTTGTAAGGGATTGCCTTCCAGCGTCATTTCCTTTATTCTTTCTAATCCATTCGGTCATTCATTCGCTTTTATAAATAAATAATCTCTATTACTAATCGTTATTTCTCTTTCCTTGAACGTGAACATGTAAGGTGCGTGCAACCATGTTAGATTATGATTGCTCAAAGGCGAGTCACGCGACATACCCTTAGATTTATCGACGCAAGAAATATACGCGTCGGTAGCATTTCCCATTCTCTTCCACTTATTTTATTCCCGTTAAGTCCGTGCTTCTTGCCGCTGCTCTACAAATCTTAAGGTAATTATCACTTCCCGTAGCTATCAAATTCGCATGCCGATCAACTAGCGCTAAGTCTATCACGCGAGATATTGCAATAAATATATTTGATATAGTATTTATTTCAGATAAACAGCTGTTTGTCGCTTTCCAAGCGAACACACATGAGAAATTTAAATTGCAAAGAAATATTTGTTTACGTCGCAATTCCAGGTAACGATAATTTGAACAGAAAATTAATTTCGAGCACATTTTGTTCGATATATCAGACAAATTTCGCGTAGAACTCAAAGTATTAATATTAGGCGCTAGGGCAAATACTATTTCAACTGCTGTCCTAGGATCGCCATTACTAATCAATTTTGAGTTAATCAGAGATCAGAAGTACCACAAGCATTGCAAGAAATATCGGAAAATATCAGATTGTTAGACATGAAATTGTAGTTTGTTACGTTTTGGCGTAGTTTGTTTGTTTTACGTTGTTTGGTAGGTGTTTAGGGAGTTCGCGTTTACTTGAATTACCGTACCTGCCCCTGGCAACTAGGTTCTGCTATTCGGAGTTTTACGATTAGCAGCCCCGATCAGAGTGGCAGGAATAATCTTGAATTAGTAATCGTCGTTTAATAAAGGGATCTTTGCCCAGCCAGAATTATTAGAGTTGTCGTTTTTGATACTGTTCTGTACTTTGTAAATGTGCTACTCTCCACAACAATAATGGGATTTGTCCTTTCACATCGTAGCGCGAGTACTCCATTCCAGGAATCCATTTTTTAGATCATTTTTCTGCGAATCGTTGTCTGGGGTAATACCCAAGTTTACGATGAATTCAATGTCTTAAATAATATCTAAGTTTGCACGAAGTACTAACACCCAAAATTAGATGCCTGCTTGAGTTAGCCTGATGTATTAAGATCGAGAGTAGCGTTTTCTTTTTAATTTCTTTATTAACGATCTAGTTCGAAGAAGTGGTAATGAATATTAGCACACATTGGGGTATTTATTACAAATAATATTATAATTTAGTTTGTGTTAAGTTTGTTTTGACCTCAAACAACGTCAATTCTTTGTCTGGCTTATGGATAGAAGTCGGTAGTTGTAAACAATGACGTGTAAGGTTAGTAATTGATACTTGGGGTAACACGACCAAATGATGAAATTTATTTCATTCAGTTGGAGTAATTATTAGGTGTCTTTGAGCCCTCTGAAGTAATGTAGATTGCATAGTTAAACAACTATTATTATGTACTAACTATTGTAAACCAACATTTCTGAAGGTATCATGGGTAGCATGCAAATGCACCACCATAGAAATGTAATTTCCATATCCTGTGCATACCGTTGATTTTCTGTTCTGTTTTTGCCTTTTCTGTAATTACGGCTTACCTATTCTACCATACTCGTTTTCTTGAGTTGGGGTTTCAAAAAAGCTCACTAAGCTTTTAATTCTAGCGCATTAACTTAAAAGCTAGTCTTGGCAAGCTAGCTACTCTGGTTAGGAAAGCCTAAAGGGACTAGTAAGCTTTTCTTTTTCTTCTTCGTATCTCTTAATACATTATTATACCAGAGACGCTTCCCTGACTCCCAGGAGCGCCACGTTTTCGAATATCTAATTTAAATTTTATCTAGCCAAATTAACATGTACAGTACCAACACGACATATCTATATATGTACATGCATCAATGTAGAGTTCTTAATGAATTGGCACGGGACAACATTGTGTCGTTGGTCTGGGTATTAGGACACGAGCACATTAAAGGCAATTTTATTGCCGATAAACTAACCAAGAAACGCTTTAAAGGAAACTTCCTAGAACCATAATACCGTATGCGGGATTTCAATGAATTCAGCCAGATGGGAAATCTGGTTATGGTTGCAAAGAGAACATTCAAAGAAATGGAGATTGACTGAGGATCACTAACAATAAGACCTTATAGATGCAAAACTCTCCGCTAACCTAATTAGAAGCAGAAAGGACAAAAGGATCAGTACCTAGTAATCGGACACTAACTGTTGAATCTATATTATCTGTGCATCGGAGCAACTGAAGGAACTAAAGCCGAAACATTTCTTTAAGGATTTATAAGAGCTCACAACAATACTCTGACTTTCCGTTACCAAGATACTGCCCTTTGTGGAAGATACGGGGTTGCTTGAACGGAAGGGAAGAAGTGATAATCCGTGGGCGAGAGGACGAGGGAATATAGTGGTTGGGAAAGAACTTCGACATCCAAATTCGTTAATTTTTATGACAAAATAAAAACGACCGTGGTACTAGGTAAAAAAATATATATAAAGAAAGATGACCGAAGAAATTATGAGTGGATACCTCACTGGAGAAGAAAACGAAGGTGATACAGAAGACTAGTACACAAGGTACGCACAAAGTACGCATATATGTATATGTAAGAGACTACAAATTCCAAACGAGAAAAATTTGCCCAATAGAGTGTACCTACAAGCGACTGAAATGTTGGTTGGCACCTTCAACGTGCAGGGTTATTCGCCAGCCAACTAAAAGTTTCAAAACACTATTCTGTAAACCTTAATCTATTGCGTTCCAATCTTCTTCTTTCTAACTACTCGCAATACAAGAAATAATTTCCCCTGTAGTTGTTGAATTCAACGCAGAAGAAGATAAGGTATAGGTTTACATTTGAAGAATAAATATAGTAGGTGTGTACATCTACGAGGAGATAGGTTAGCATTACCATTGCATTGGAATGAATATTTTATATTCTGATACATCATATCGAAATAAAAATCGCTCATTTTCGCCTATTTTACTGCCTACTAATGATATCTTAAAACGTTTCCTTCAGAAAGATTACATTTTATATTTTATAAATGACTTTTTATCTAGTAATTTAGTTCGCGGCCACATAAATAGATAATGTAAGTCAATAAAGTGGGCAGTGGTGTGTGTAAAACGACGCACGACAAAGGCGTTGCAAGTAGAAAAAATTATATACAAATAACTAAAAATGAGCAGGTAACTTCAGCATTTGCTTTGTAATGAAAATCAATAACAAGGCTTCGTTGCTATACTTTACATATGTTTAATGTATGTGTGTATATACACCCTCTGTCCCAAAAGTAACCGCAATAGTTCGAAATAAAGCACGCTATGTATGTTATGTCCACAAAAATCATTGTATTTATTCGAAATATTCTCCATGTGCTACAATACATCGATTTGCACGGTCAACGAGTGCTTCAAACGACTTTTTCATGTCGATCTCTGGGATGGCCTTTAGGATGCCGGTCGTCGATCTTTGAATGGCGTCTACGGATGCATAACGAACTCCTTTCTGCTTCAAATGAAGACGAGGGAACAGGAAATAATCGCATGGGGACAGATCAGGCGAATACGGTGGGTGCTGTATCGAATATATTTCATTTTTCGCCAAAAATCGGTGACAATCGTTGCTCGATGACACGGTGCGTTATCGCGCAGTAATCTCCAGCTGCCTGGCTCGCGATATTCGGGCCGAACACGACGAATGCGACCCAGCAAACGCCTCATAACATCGAGGTAATATGCACCATTAACCGTTGAGCCGTATGGAACGAACTCCTTATGGATAATTCCCTTCGAATCGTAGAATGAAATCAGCATTGACTTGATTTTCGACTTCTCCATTCGTGATTTTTTCGGATTTCCTTCTTCTGGTGACCTCCACTCTGCGCTTTGACGTTTGCTTTCTGGTTCGTATTGAAAGTACCACGTCTCGTCACCAGTCACAATCGTTTTCAAGAAGTTTTCATCTGCACGGGCTCGTGCAATAATGTCTTTGGAGTGTTCGATTCGAAGCGTTTTTTGGTCGTCGGTCAATTTGTGCGGAACAAACTTCGAATTGACTTTCTTCAAACCAAGGGTTTCAGTCAAAATGCGCTGAATAGTTGTTTTAGGGATGCCAAGCTCCATTTCCATAAATCTCACTGACGATTTCTTCGAAATGTTCACAAATTCGCGCACTTTTTCCACATTTGCCTCGGCCAAAGTTGTCGAAGGACGACCGGCTCTTTCGTCATCGTTAACATCTCTGCCTTTACGAAATCGTCGATGCCACTCGAACACTTGCCTCTTCGACAAACAATCGTCGCCATAAACAATTTGCAGCATTTCATACGTCTCGGTTGCAGTTTTTCCAAGTTTAAAACAAAACTTAATATTGACTCGTTGTTCGTGACTCATTTTCTGACCGTTTACGAAAAACGCTCTCACAGGATGCGTGATGTATCAGCTGACTATGCACCAAATGTCATGAAAATTTGTCAGGTTGGTAAGGAAGAGTCCCACTACAATAATCAATCAACTATCGGGAGATGACGCCACTGGTTTCTGATTTATAGACGCATTGCGGTTACTTTTGGGACAGAGGGTGTATGTACATAAATTTAGACAGATTTTGCATTTATCGTGTTCTCAAAAAGTTAAAGATACAACACTGTTAAAATTATTTCTTTAATACGATCGCATCATCAGAAAGAAAAAATTGTACACGCCTAAATTTCAATATAACATTTACAATCTGTGCTGGAACGCGTATTGAATTACCGTCTTGGTTATCTGATTTTTGGAACGTGTCCAGAATTAATATCAGAAATGAAATTGAAATGATTTGTAGCCGGCGGAATTGGATTGCTTTTGATTAACTAAACTTCGATCCTATTTGCCGTAAAAATCGGTTTTGTTATATCGTATTGATTATATAACGGACGGCATTGAAGCGATAAATTTTTCGAAGCAGCAGAGATATAAAAACGGTAAATCAAAAAGTGGTAGATTGGGTGTGTGATATATTGCTTTCACATTAAATGTAAGGTCCGTTATTGAATGTAGACTTATTTTCCATTCTTGGATCTATCCAAATTTTAAATCAATTCTAAAATGCTAATTCGACAAAATAGAAGTTAAAATCGACCATTTTTTTTTAGTTACAGTCAAAAAGTCACTTTGGTTAATTGAAGGAATTTACGATAATCCCGCCATTTCCTATATTTTTCCCGATTTTGTGATTATTTTCATGTTTTGTGAGCACGCTATTTACTTTGTTGCCACCACTTATGGCATCAATAATTTAACCAAAAACGCCAGAATATTTTATTCGATTTAAAGTTGAATTCAAGACCGAAAAGGTCGGCAAGAATCTTCCGTTTTAAATATTTTATAAATGCTAAATCGATGTTTGCTCACTTCAACGTGTCGCAGAATATTTCAATGTGCGAACATATGCGCTCTGCCGTGGTACGTACATACATACATACATACATATGTTAACTGTCGCAAAAATACAATTGCTATTGCATTATAAATTGATTCGAAAAATGTTTACTAGGTAGCGTCAAGAATCCATTTAAGTACATATAATTAGCCTTTGTGACTGGAGATATTTGCACATTTCAAAACAGATAATGTTGCTCATTTGTAGGTAGTATATTTTTCACTGGTATATAGATATTGTTGAAGTTGTTAACATAGTAAATTGTGTTTTGAACAAGTTGAATTCCTGCATGTGTATTAGGTGCCCTTACAGTCACATTTAACTTGAGAGAATCTTATCGAAAAAATGGCTAATACTTGGGAATGATGCACCAAACGATAAACAGGGAATTAATCTGAGAAATACCTCTTGAGGTGGAACTAGAAGAAGTGTCCTGATTTGGAAAACCAAATGCTTTTAATAGTAATGCTCCACGAATATTCGAATTTCAAACAAATTAGTAAATAACAATTTATGGCAATTGATCAACAGTTACTTTTTTATCTCTTGATTTACAATTAATCTTTTTGAACAAACTCTTAACATATATAGAAAATTGGATTATGTGTACCAATTTAAAGTCTCCTTTATAATTCATTATCCTCGATGACAGATTTTCAAGGCTCGTTTAAAGCCTCTAAAGGTCATGTTGCCTTTTAGTAGTACTAAAATTATAAAAGACAAGATCAAAACGAAAATAGAACGCGGCCAATTTCTTCTTCTTCTAATGAATAGAAAGAAATCTTTTGGGCAAATAAAATTACGCAGAAGCTAAGTTAGGAATGCAAACTATCTACGTTCTGTCAAATCCATTGCCTTCTTACACCTGGAAGCTTTAGAAAAAAGCTGTTTGTAAGTTGTCTAATAAACAACGGGGATCGCACCGGGGTTCAAATAGTATTGCCTATTCATTGCGGAACTTTGAGATACCGAAACATAGCTGTTGCTATGAATGAACAGGAACCAAATTGGAAAACCAGTGAGCCGGTTGACACGACATTGCCGCCTTAACAAACATTTCAAGACCAAAGCAAAAACTCCTGTGGGATCTGTTCTGAAAAAGAGGATACTTTGCAGTATGTCCTCCGAGAGTGCCAGTGGCTGAGAAGTATGGAAATTACATAGTTTGAACTTCGATTCCTGCAACCAAGAGAGACAACGAAGTTCTCCATTGGCAAGGTACGTGTTATCGAGGACACCTAGTGAAATGAACTGGCTAGTGGGGCAAATAAGGACATCGAGATGCAGTAGGTTAGGAACCACATTATATAAAGATAAAAAATCATCGTTAGGAATGTAAGGGTTCATATTTTGATAAACAAAACTATTTCAATTACCAAACGTATGTAAATTTAATTTTCCAAGAAAAAACGGAAACAATTGTCTAGAATCATTTTGTGGCATTCCAATGTAGAGGTAATGGGCGACAACGATAGTGTAATAAATTACCGTTCGCATTCTCTTATAACATTTCTATGTATACATAGAAAAGTTTTCAAATGCAGACATTTACTCTTAACCACTTACATACCATACATCAATCGATACTTTACGTAAGAATAGCAGATACAAATTCATCGCTCTAAAGTTTATCAGTTGTTCTAGCACTTCCTATTTTTAGACGTCGATAACGAATCGCCGCAGCTCGTACAAATGAAGCTGTGGTCGTCCTGCAGCGCACGCTAGGGACAGGAAACTCGTTTTAAATTCCGCGCGCGTGAACTAAATAGATTTGCGGTTCGCAAAGGCCCCGTTCGAACTCGAATTAGAGATGAGGAATGGTTTTTGGGGGCTTTCGCTACACGGCCGCGATACTTTCCAACAACCCAACAGGTATTTACGTATCTATCGTCCGTGTTCAATTAGGAATCCGTTTCTAGCTTAAATTCTGGACCTATTGAAATTCGATGTTGCTGAATCGACATCGTCGACTCCTAAGGAAATAATCGAAATCCGTCCCCGGCTAAAGGGTACGTGTTGGTTTACTATATCTCTACTAACACCGCAATAATCAGATAAGAGCAGTGTTCTCATAAATCTCAAAACAATATACGGATGTATTACAATGCCGGACGGGAGTGGTCGATTAGCGAATTATCGGGAAGGTATTTCCAATCTCTCTCTTTCTCTACATCCATTTTTGATGTATTAAAATACGAGATAAGGTAGCACTCGAGGAAGACAAGAAAAGGTGGTGGTGAAAAAGTTTACCGGCTTGTGTCACGTGTCATAAACTTTAAGCGATGTTTCCCATGTTTTTGCCGCCCGCTGTCCGGGGACTTGTTTTAGAGCTAAAAGGGTGACGATACGGTTAGTGACTCTCAATTATTTTAGATGCTTTTTGCTCTGTAAAACCCTACAATATAGTAGATGGACGCTTCTCAAATTACTTGATATTAAAGTAAACGTTTCAACATTTTCAAATTTTCGAGTAAGTACTTTACACGTATTTGTGTCTTAACTCATCCTCGTGCACATACATACCCGTGAGGGAAGGAGAGATGCAAGATAAAAAGACAAAGGGGTGCAGTGTGTGAATGACCATACCCATACAGTTCATTTCTCCTTTTTATTGTTGTTATTTAGTAATGTAAAAAGGTTCTCTATATCCTTCCTATACTCACGCATACGGTCTGTGAGACCGATTTATATAGTATAGTATACGTCTTTCATTTTGACGTGAGTATAGGAAGGATATACACTACCGTTCATAAGTATTCGGGCACCTCAAATTTCAGGGTAAATCACTAAATATTTAAATAGAACTATTAAAATATGTATTAGATATTTAATTATACACAAATATACAACTTTAACAATTAAAATTATTTATTTGACCTAAATTTTAGATTCGTCTATGTGACCTCCTTTACTTTTAATGATTGCATCGCATAATCGGGACAGCCTTGCAATTAATTTTAACAAGGTTTCCGGGGTTATTCCAGCCTGTAGTTTATTTCACATGTCATCTGCTGGAGCTGGAACAATTTTTCTTACATCCCGATGGAGTTCCTCACACAATAACTCGAATGGATTCAAGTCTGGGCTTTGGTATGGCCATTTAAAGATCGTATCCCTTCCCCTCCCAACTGGAATTTGGAAGTGTATTTTTAGGACTACTATCCTGTGAGAATATAAAATTCCGACCCAAAATCTTACACCAGAGGGTATTACATTTTCCTCTAAGATGCGTTTGTATTGCTCTTTTCTCATTATGCCTCGAATTTTTACGAGATCACCTGCGGATATACCAGCAAAACAACTCCAAATCATTACCGAACTACCGCCGAGTTTGACGGTAGGGACTGTGCATTGCTCCGCGAACCGAAAATTTCGAATTTGGATTCGGCGGTCCGCAATACATTGTCCGATCTTTTACCGTCGAATTTCGATGTTCACGTTCCCATTGTAACCTTTTTTCTTATTAATTTGGCGAAGGTCTTTCGCATTGCAATTCGTACGTGAAGCCGACTTTTGCAGACGGCGTGTAACCGTTGGCACGCTAATCGGCTTCGGAAGTGCCGTATTGATTTCTGCGGAGATTTCTGGAGCTGCTTTTCTTCTATTTCGCTTGCAATATCTTGAGGTGATGTTGCCGCCCTTGGTCTACCACTTCTTACTTTATTAAGAAAGCTGCCACTTTCACGGTATTTTTTGATGTTATAATCAACAGTAGATGGATTTAAATGTAATTGTCTAGCAATTTGACGATTGCTTACGCCTAAGTTATGTTTTTTTCAGAACACCCGTTTCAAGACTAATTTCTTTCCTTTTCGACATTTTATAAAGTTTTAAACAAAATTATAAATAGTATTCGTTAAGAGATGTTGTCGCTACTACACTCCTATTGATATTAATCATACAAACAATAAACATTCATCTTTCGAGTGTTAAATGATTTATGTAAAAAGTGGGATTGTTGTCGTTACAGATCTAAATGACAAAATTAGACTAGACTTTGTCACATTCGAAACGTTGAAATATAAAAAAAAGTTAAGATAGGTTTTTAATTGTTTGAAGAGTCCTGAAAACCAACTTTATCAAACACTTTTCAAAATGTTATTATGCTATCACATAGTATTCTTCCAACAATTAAAAATCTGTCTTAACTTTCTTTTAATATCTCTAATAGTTTTCGAGATATTTGTACAAATTGCTAGGGATAGTATTTTTATTAGAGCGCTCTCCACTCCAAAAATGGGGGATTCCGCCGATAAGAAGAACACACACAAACAAACAAAACTTCAATTTTTTTAGGGAGTCCACGTTGCCGATGTTCCCTTGTTAGCATGAAACTCTGTCACCATCGTTATTTAATATTACTTGATACTGCTGTGCTATATTGGCCACAAGTGTTTCGGCATTTTTTAAAAAGAGCGTCATAACTTTCAGATTGCTTGCGATAATTGCTGAAGTTAACACAACCATTCTCCTCCCATTCTTTTCTTTTTGGATGCACGCCAGAGGACCAAGCTCTCCAACTCAATGGTTAAATATCATTTGCGGTTTCCAATGCCACAACATAATCTCCTTGAAGTATTTACGATCCCTTATTACATAAGCACTACTTGAATGCATTTGGCAACAGACACTTTTGATGTACTTCTTCACTTTTTGTACATTAAAATTATCTGGGAGAAGTTTCATGTGCCAAAACCCTTATCGGAAAAGCAGTCACTATCCGCCTACATTGGGTGTGTGGTAACTACAGTATTACTAATCTCTTACTGTCTCGTACATACCCAATACCCCTATAGTGATCTTATAATAATTGCAAAGACAAATTTCGACTAACTACCACAGCGGCGTCATTTTGCCCCAAACCGATATTAGACGTGATTTTCTTTGGTAAACTGATTCGAGAAGCATACCTCATCATCAATAAAAAGCCTTTTAACACCCTAACTTCCTATTTCCTTTTAATTAAACCGACCGCAAACTTTGGTATTTCCACAATGGAACTCTAATCTAAGTAACTTTCGATTAAAGTTCTAAAGTAATTATCAAGCAATTTCACAATTTCGAAATTTTTGGGAAGTCGTTCATTGTTCTAACGTACTTAACTTCAACTGCGGATTCTCACCATCTGTTATTAACAGAAACTCTCGTGCAACACCTTCTTAAATAGTTAAACAGGGCTTTATCTTAGGTGAACTGGAACTAGTTATAAATTATTTTAGATCTACGGTCAGGGATACAATACCGCCATAATCTGTTTCTAAATCTTAGATGCGAATACGCGACTGTTCTAACCGCACAGTTTATCTTTACAAACGTATTCTTGTCCTTTTTCACCGCGTAAATTCGAGTTGCTAACGATTCTGTTTCAAATAAAGAGGCAATATTCTGATCTATGTCGATATTCCTCCCATTACAAGCGCCACTTAATGTGTTAAGCCGCAAGTCAATCAGTAGAATCTACACAATAATAGCGTATGATAAATTAACTAATCTCGAATGCAATCCGACACTCTATTATTATGCATGTTAAACTGCATAGTTTTGAACGGGCAAGCTGTCAATTAGTCTGTAATTTCAAATAGCTAGGGAAATTGCCACTGAAATTTATCGTTCGACAGATGTAGAGACGTTCACTTTTATGAACGGCATAAATGACCATCGCCATTACGATAATTGCAATACCTTTATTTCTTTTAGAACCAACTAATAGCAATCTTCATTAGCAATCGATTTGGATTTGGAAATGGGTCACCTGGCATCGTGTGCGAAGCAATTACTTCGGTCTAAAAGGGTCTTTGGTAATGTAAATCCTTATCTATTCATAAGCCCTTAATTGGCACGCCTTTTTATAAAGTACAATGTTAGTTAATTAAAAGAATTTTTAACATCTTTTGGGGATTACAAGAAATCACTGTTTCTTTCATGTTTTATTAAATTGCAAATGAATTTATAGTTTGAGAATAAAGCCGCGTTTGCAAGACAGGAACAAATTAATTTGTATGCACTCAATAACGATCATCTTCGTATTACTGTCAGACACGTAAAGTATTTAAAGACCCACTATGATTGCAGCGCTTATTAAATTGGTAAACCCTATCCCGACAAGGGGACCCTCCTTCAGGAAATTTATTCCGCGAAATTGCAACGGCGATCCATAAATCAGTGTAAAATAAAGCTAATCTCTTAGAAGGATATACTTTTCCTCGAAATATGCCGTATAAGTAAGTCGTTTCGAAACTTCTAAAATTTACGAAATGTCATCAATTACAGAAATTGTTTTCTTCCCATTTACAGGAGAAAAAATAACCCAATAAATCTTATGGTTTGCGCGCCCGTAAAGATTTATCTGATTGGCCCACTTTCTTAGGATAAGTTCCGCCAGACATTCATCCATCATCATGCATGTATAGAGCATAATGCTTCAAATCGATTGTTGACGGAATGACGTACTTACTTGTTTTCTGGGATGTAGTACGGAATATCATAGTGATATGGTGAGAATGCATTTAAACCGAGAACGATAAAAATCGAGACCGGGAAGGGAAATTCTCGCGAAACTTGTACCTTCATAAAATCCTTTTTGCTCAAATTCACGAAATATGCTTATCAAATACAAAAAAGTATTGTAACAATTATTTAACAATCTGAATTGAATAGAAAAGTACTATAGTTTATTCCACAAAGGTCCTAAGCATACGCCCTCACGGGCTATTGAAGTCCTTCTTTAGACGGTACAAATTACACAAAGCTATCCTTTTATCCCTTAAGTTTCGTTGCTAGGTTTTAATCCGATGATCACGCTGTCGCTGTGTATAAATCCCAAACAATGACGATACAGCAACATAGATCTGATTTTCCATAAGCCGTTTCCATAAGAGTATTGTGAAATAAGTTATAGGCACGTTGGCGGAATTTTGTAAGAATAACACCTAGATATTTCCCACCATTATCTACGTTATGATGCATAAAAATCTTGGGACATCACACTACAACCAAAAATTTGAGAAAAGAAGATTATCTTCTTTTCTCGCGCTTTTCGGATATATTGCGTTCGAAGGTTGCAATTTCAAGAAGAAAATGGCTACAACATTGATCAACAGAATAATTTTTTAACCCGAATTGTTGGAATTACAACTTTCTTGAGCAAAACGGGTTATCAATATCGAAGGAATGCAATAGTTTTGGGAAAAGTGAATTTGCAATAAGAACTAAAAAGAAAAATAATAATTGGATGAAGGTATGCTAGCAAAATGTATCCTTTATAGAATTTATAAACACTTCATAGTTTTCCGTAAACAAAAAAGAGCATTGCTGTGTAATATCTCCACATTTGCGATTTCCAATGTTTCCAAAGAAATCATCATTTCCGGAATGCATATAGTACAATTCTACAACATTATAAACAATTTTACATCTGCTCTACTAAATGTTTTATTCGACATATGTGATCTGATTTACCATTCTTCGTCGTCTCATCAGTGCATATTGAGTCTCTTGTTGCCATTACGCCTAATTGATCGGTTGGCCTCATTTTCCGTGATGATCTTTTGTCGAGCTCCACGAACGGTAATTAATGATTAAACTAACCATTATTACATTTTTTTGTTAAGGATAATAGAACTCAAAATTGTAATTACCACTCAATCTTTCCGATCTCTAACTTTGCGAAAGTGCTTGAAAGTGCTTTTTCCTCTCCGTAATGATGAAATCTTAAATATCCTCGCTCCAACATTGGATTTATAAAGAATCGTTTGACAGTAATAACAATCAGTGGTTGTGATTTATATGAATTTTGTACATAGTTCCAATAGTAACGATTAAGTACAAACTTCCGATCAAGTGTGAATCTTTCGGATTTTGTTATGCACCCATACGAAATGCTAAGAGGTGGTTTATTCTCCAATGCATGCAGCACATTTAGAAATTCAGGAGGTATACTGAAACTGGAAAATTGTTTTTGCCTCAAACATCAAGTATTGTATTGTATTGTAATGAGGTGGGATCTGGCCCAAAATGGCCCTTTGCACTGCGACCACGTTGATCTATTGTGCTTCCTCTTGTTTGTTTTATTTATTTATTTAATACGCTGAGGAACAGGATCAGCTCCTTCAATGGGAGTGTAAATAGGTCCTCCTCACTCAGCGTATATGCATGTACTAGTCTATATCTCCTGTGGCCTAGTGCCCCAGTTAGTGATCAAGTGTTCCATTGACTCCTCTTCTTCACCGCAGAATCTGCAAGTGTCCGTGTTGCCTCAAACATCAAGTAACTACATATTATCACCAACCGCGTATGAACTGTACTAGGTCTTCAACTAGAATATACGAAAATTTGTTGTTTCTTGTGTGAGTGAGACAGCAGAGATAAACAAAGCCATTATGTAAAACAACAATGGCCACCAAAAAGGGGAACAAAACATGTCGTCAATCAGCCCGTTGGTGGATCCCTAGAAAGTCTACCTACCACCTTTACACACTAAACGCGGACTAATAAATTTTTTGTTTCAGGAATGGATAGAAACGGCGACGGTTTTAGCTTTCTGAAGAACAAACTTCCAGGGGTCAATGACGCAAACAACATGAAAAGCATATTCGTTGGCTCTCAAATTCAAGAATTAATTAACGGTGTTCGATGCCACTCCAAGTGAGCAAGACACACCAGCATGAGAGTCATTGAAACAAAGTAGTCCAGCACTTTCTTGGAAATAACACAGCGAGCAACTATAATAACCTTGTGGAGGACTTACTTCAGGACTATAAAGCTTTTGGTTGCAATATGTCACTAACTCTACTCATTCACATTTAATTTTTTCGATAAACATGGTGACGTCGGCGACGGGCACGGTGAGCGATTCCACCAGAACATGTTCATCATGGAATCGCGTTATCAGGCTAAGTTGAACCCGAACATGCTACACGAATATTGTTGAACAGCAAAGAGATATTCCTGCCGCAAAATACAAAAGTGAATCACGTAAAAATAAGTTTTGAACTGCAATTAATATAAGAATTTAAGCTATTTAAAGTTGTAAGCAAATGCGAAAAATATACGTTTTTCAAAACTTTAGACGCATTTTATTCAAAAACAATGCCTCGCACACAAATTTGGAAAGCAGATTGGGAATCAGTGGGGAAAATACTATAAGAGTGATCCTATTTGATCAAAGAAACAAAAAGTGAAATTTTGTTTACCTAGACTGGTAAACAAAATATGTAGCGTGCCGTATTCAACCACAATAGGCTTATTTTACCTTGTTCAGGCAAGAAAGGGTCAAAATCACCAGAATTGTTATCACTATACATACCTGTATTTACATTTAATATAAAATAATGAAGCGTAGATGCAGTAGTTACAACTTCGCTTATCTTCCACATTAACAAAATACCATTTATTCAATAAAGCCACATTTAAACCCCGACATAGCTCCTAAAGTGTTGTTAAAACCTACATAAAATACTTTATCTCGAATTCTCAAACAGGAATATTTGTAAAATGTTGCAATTTGCTTTTACAACCGGATAAAAACAAACCTATCAAAACGTACTGGTACGCTTTAATTCCATTCGCCATCTCGGCAAACCCTAGGTTTAGGGAGCAAACCTACATAACCAAAAGAGCAAAGGATTCATTTTAAATAAACGGAATAATGGAGTTTGTATATGTTAGCTTGGAAGCACGAACTGTTTGCCTAACTCGCGCCCCACTTCGGATCGATAACGGAAACAAAAGAAACATTTGCACCAGTCAAGGGGAACCCGCACACACATGCACACACATACTATGACAGATATTGGCGAACGCGTGCGAAATCGGAATCACAATTCATTGTGTTAGATGTATGGAACGAAGACAGAAACGAATGTGTTTATCATGTGACAGAATATTAGAACATGGTAAATGTGTGTGCAATACAAGGAAGGCAAGCCAAGTTCTCTGTAATCGTAACTGAAAAAAAAAATACGATGATAGTATCCATCAACTGGAAATTGTTTTGTACCCCAATGAGAATGCAAAATTCAAAATTATGCAGTGTATGAAACACATTAGAATATGTCTTCTGTTAAATGTAAGAGAAGAGATTGCAAGGAAAAACATCTGAAATTTAGTGGACCCAATAGAATAATAAAAAATCTACGGTAAATTGTGTTTATTTCCATCACAAATAAAGTTAGATTTATTTACTTAACACGTTACAGGTTCCATGTTAGTTCGTGCGATGAGACAACTGTTATACACCAGTGGTCATTAAAGTGTTAATAAAATCGTATCTATATACAGCTACTCACAGTCGTATTCGTACATTACTAGCAAATGGAGAAAAAACTGATCATAATGTATATTCTATAGCAATGTTAATTTATTTCTATAACAATAACTCGAAGAGCAACATATGTACGTATGTTCATAACAAATTTAAAACATAAGCTCATTCTACTGTTAGCTGTTTGAATAAACGATACATATCAAAAAAAGTCTAAAATATGCTTCACACTCGTATTCGTGTAGACACTTATATATGTATATTTGTAGGGTTTCTCTGTTTATTATTATTCAATTACGAACGAGAAATCACCTCTTTTAATATGCATTATTTAGTTTAACTTAGTCTCGGAAAGTTTGTTGAAGCAGTACTAACAAAACTGGGCGAGAAAATGAAGAAAACTTCAATTGAACTGATAATTTCTCAGTATCAGCAAGGAAAGAGTTTACAACTAGCAGTATTATAAACGTAATATATATATATATATATATATATATATATATATATATATATAACGTTCGACAAACGCATATCTTGTTCGCTGAAAAACAGTCTATATACAGCAAACGAGACACATGTTTGTTGAAAGAAGGCGATAGACCTATACAAGTTTGATGTGTCTGCTCATCACATATAACAAAACTCGTATAGGTTTATCGCCTTCTTTTGACAAACGTGTGTCTTTTTCGCTGTATATAGACTATTCTTTCAGTGAACAAGACGCGCGTTTGTCGAATCGTAGTTATAAATAAGAGCTTATCTACAATATAGTATATAATAAACCGATTTAAAGAAAAATAATACATAACAAACAACGCCTTTTAAACGAAGCTCTCAATGAGCGCGAAGGACGCAGAATACCTAAAGAAACCAAACCGAATTCCAATACTTCAGCATCAAAATTAACAGTAATGATTACAGTTTGTTAAAAAGGTGGTGGCGGGCAAGGGCGTGTCAACACAGCGTCTAGCACGAATTTGTTAACCGACATAGCCGCCCTCCTGTCTATTCTCCAATCAACTAAATCTAGTACGCTGCGTTCACCCGACATGCGCCCTTGCCGAGTACCACCTTTTTAACAAACTCTAGTAATTATAAGAGATGCAACAGGAAATAATGCGAAAATAGGAAAAGTGCTAACAGTGATAAGAAATCCTGGCTATAATGGCTGTCTAACAAGGAAGAAATCCTTCATCGATGAGGTGAGTAGACCTAAGCGCTGTAGTCGAAGGAATTTTAACGAATTGGATTTCGATTCGTTCGTCAATATGTAGCGCCTTTTACCACCCTTTAAATTCTAGAAACTGCTGTTTGACCAATGTACGGACATTACTTAATAAGTTGCATTAATGTTTGACCGTCCTAAGTTAATATTTACTGGCAGTAAAAGTTAGTGATTTAGTTTCGAGGTATTATAGAACGAGCGATGTCCTCAATAAACTAAAAACAGGTGGTAGCAGTACATTATACATGTTATATTATATTTGGCATAGAAGCAATGGGAACTCCATACTCTTCTAAAGTAGGGTGGAAACCTATCCCATCAGATGGTTCAACACCACCGCTATCATAAGTATAGAACAAGAGATTCTTGGACCTCTTAAAGATTTAGTTGTTTTCTGAATAAGGTATTGTAGAGGAGGATAAATACCACCACAATCTAAGCAGAGACAAAATGCACGAAATTGCTATTAGCACTTTCGAAAAAAAAATTGTCCACTGCATAGATTTCATTTAATGTCTATTTCTATTCTGTACTTATTCAAATACTTTCAATGGATTATATTTTTTAAGGTACCCTAAAACACTCGAAATCATTTCTGCAGTATGCAGGGCAAACCGAGATGACCTTATAAATATGGGGCCACCCCCATCGCCCCGGTCCCCAGTCCCCAACTTAAAAATCCTAAATTGACTCCAATACTATCTCTAAGGATTTGGACACGTTCCAAAGACTATTACCAGATGAATAGAGAAATTGGAACTATTCTGTTGTCGTAATAAATACGCTATACATAGAGAAATGCGTTTATCGTTGATACACATAATTAGATATATAAAAAATCCGTGCTTTAATCAAGTTTGATAATGAATGTGGGTGTCGATCTAAAAATCGCGCCATCTGCTACTCCGGAAAACCATGATTTGATGTCCATGTTTCACTTGTTTCATAGTGATATTACCACGAGTTCAGTTTTAGGACGTAATGAAAAAGGATAAACCGAATTCATATAAATATTGAAAAAAGGTAAAAATATACATGTAGTGTTGTTTCTTCCTCAGTTCACTGTTATTTTTCTATATTTTTACCAAATGAAAAATGCACTTTTGGTATGTAAAATTAATTGATAAAAAAGTAGCCTTTCCTTTTGTTAAAACAGAGATTTTTAATTGTATTACAAAGATTAATAAAGATCTTGATTCTGGCGTTCTCATTAAAATGAAAAGGGACATCGTCGTCGTCGTCATCATCGGTTGATCATTATTCGAAAAATCAACACGAAAGTTCTAAAAGCCCTTTACAAACATCCAAGCCGATATTAGGCATATTGAAAAGATAACAAAGAACACACACAACGTATTATTCCATTCATTTCCCGTTTTCTCGCCAACAGCCTTTTCAGTCAATATTTTGTATTTAATGAACGCTGCCAAGAACCGTACAGCGCCATTCGCCGTTGCCAGAAACTTCATGTAAATTATGCAAAGATAATTTCGAACGTCCACAGGCTATGGCGGAATGGGGCGGTTGAAAATGGATGCAGCCCCATAATACATTCTCTCCGTTACGAGGATGGTTATACGAATACGTATTTAGTACACAAAACCGCCGACATCAAAGGCTTTTCGCTTGACCTACATATAATACTTGCTACTTTTTATTATTCATTGCATGTATCGCTGAAGCAATAAAAAAAAAAGACCGAATTCGAAACCGTCATTTACATATGAAGGTTTTAGGGGGATTTTCCTCTAATATGTGCCCGTTCTTTCGTTTGCTGTTTAATTTTCCACCGGTTTTGGTAGGTTTTTAGGTAGACGGGTTAATTTGGGACGGTACAAAAACCTTTTCCGCCTAATTTGTATATCTCGATAAAAAGCAAAGGTAAATGAATGAGGATACCGCAGAGGTAAATAAATGAATATTCAGGTAAAGTAAAGTTCGCTTTTACGTAAAACTTGAGAGAACAAATGCTTCTCCCAATGAAATGAGAAAATTCAATCTGTGTTGATTGTGAATAAACCAAAATGTACTGCAATTATATCAGTTGTGAGATGAAATCACTTTTCCTTGAGGTTTTCTTGCGTCAAAAAGTAGTGAAAAGGCAAAGAAAGGTTGGTAGGATGACCTAAAGGAAAACCAAATGCACAAACCAAGAAAAATGGATGACAATCACAACCACAGCATAAATAATACACAAGAGATAATAACACGAAACAACTTTAAAAATTGAATTTACAAATGCTAAAAATCGATGTCAGCGATAATGTGCTGGTCATCAGCTACATAGTCAAAGCAAAAATTTTTGGCAGACTGCCATGCGAGAGTATACACGATAGATGAAACAATGGCACCGACAGGCTCCTCCGCCATTACTATATGTTTTAGATTTCGTACATCGTTTAAATTACAAACATTTTTAGACTCTAAGACAGTTAACTAATTTTAACCGTTTCTCTTTTGTTCACATTTCACATTTGCATTTCTCATTCTATTATGACCTACACATCGATAACTAACTCATAAATCTCTTCATTCCACAAAGATCCAATTTATTTCTTAATAACTGCTTTCACTGAACATGAACCTATTTCTTTCACATATCACTGAAAGCTTCAGGAAACCTACGCTATAAAAAACCTTTAGCAATTTATTAAAGAAATAAAAAAGTATGGCGGGTCCAAAGCCTTACAACAAAAAGGTCGGAGTTATAAAAATTACAGTCGTCTATCGTGGGCATCAAAGAGAGAAAGCAAAACGAAGATATAATACTCCCGGCCATCCCATCACCTACGCAATATCAATTACAACCAGAAGCCACGCTATAAACCGAGCTCCACCCCGTTGTGTATCTCTACAATCTCGCGGCAATTGAAAGCAATCTTTCGCAAATTGCTGTTCATTTTTCATTCAATAAACTTGCCTTTTGCGCCCTCATCGCCCTCGCAACAACGATGATGATGGATGCGTAGGAGGAGCGACTTCCAGAAAGGGGTTACTTTCAAATTAATAATAATTTAAAGCAAATTAGAAATCGAACATTCATCCACGTTATTATCTTTGAGAAAGAAGGTATACAGAATAGCACATAATTAAAAAAGATTGAATCATTTAGGCAAACTGTTCCATAACGGTCGAAGGAAGGGATTTGATAAAACGCTATCGCAATATGGATTTAAAATCTATATTCGTCGACAATCTTCATGCAAGCATAACAGTAAAAGGTTATATCAGAACGCTTTGCGATCTGCTGAACCAGTTCTGTCGAGGATACGAATTGTAGATGCTCCAACAAATCGACAGTTCAATATACGATTGAAAAAGTAGAAAATAAAATCAAACCGACATACCAGGCTTTTCGAACTCCAATTTGATCGAAAATGCATTGCATATTTTGGAAACGAGTTCTCAAAGAGACACAGACAGAAAGGTTTAGAATGTTTTTATTAAAAATGCATATTAACCTTTTAACCGCTTCGGGCATATAAATACGTTTATATTTTCACTGCGCTGGACATATGATGTACGTTCTAGAAATTTGGTTCTAGTTCAATTGCGTAAATCTTATAGGTTATTCTTACGCAGCCATCCGTGCAATATTGTTTAGTATACTTCAGCTAGTTGACTATAGCAGACGTATTTCCGTATCACTGATTTTGCAATTATGGAAGACTAAATCACAAAGAGCTAGTATTTTCTTTTTATTTAAACACTTATTACTTTTGAAAAAATTCAAAATATACATCAAATTGTTAACACCTTTCAATATATCTCTTGTCTGTGACCTGTGTTATCTTCAATTTTGTTGTTTTATACGTAAAGACGTAAAAAAATAGTTGTTGTTAAATGAATTAATTTTATCAGTTTATAAGTGGATATAGGGCCTGTCAGGCCCAAGTCGTGGAATCGTGGGTAAAAGCATGTGCACGAATTATTTTTATGGATTATCTAGCAAAAGGTACTACAATCAACGCAGAATATTATTCTAAACCTTTCATCTGACCCATTGCGACAGGAGTTTTACCCGTAGTGACCGTGGAAGTTGCAAAGGCGACAAAGCAAGACCTCATACCGCATGAAGAGAGAACGTTTTAAGCGAATTACACTACGAATTGCTTCCACGTCCATCCTATTCGCCAGAGCTCGCTCCTAATGACTTTCATTTGAGACCTGAAATGAGGTAAAACTTGCTATAAATAGGTGGATTGCAAAGGCTTCGAAAAAGTTCTTTGAGGACGTGGCGATGGAGATTATATTGAAAAACTACATTGTAATTTTGATGAAACTTGCCAAAAATCATAGTCGAATTTCTAAAACTTTGGAATATATTCACCTCTATTACATAAATTTGCTACCAGCCAAAAACAATACGGTAATGCAAAGATCATCGATTTCATTAAGTTTTGTCTTTTTATCCAGCCAACTACTACCGGTGTAGCAACACGTATTTCCCTAAAATGCATAGCACACATCATCTGCCACATTATAAATGTACAGTTCATTATTAACCTTCCTATACTCACGCATACGGTCTGTGAGAGCGATTTATATAGTGTAGTATATGTCTTTCATTTTGACGTAAGTATAGGAAGGTTAAAAGTGAATAATACAGATTTAGTACATTTTTAAACAATTTGGTAGTTCGCACGCTTAGCATATACAACCTGTGATCGTACTTTTCACTACACGATCTAAGGTCTCGAATTTCCGAGATTTTCACTCGAATTGTCCACGTAAATGTAATTTAATCCACTTTCAAGAGCCGTAATGACGCCCTCTATACATCTAATTTTCACACGAAACTCATATCGGAGCTACACGACAGAACATCTTTTGTACCCCTGCAACGTAGGCGCGCCCCGTAAGAACTTGCACAATTAGTCGCTTTAATTACCGAACGTCGTAAATTATACTTTATTGAGTTGATAAGACTTTCTCGTTACAGCCAAGAAGTTGTTGTCGCAGACGATGCGATGTGTCGCCATACTTAGAAGCACGCCACGCGGGGAGTCATAAAACCTATGATGAATGTGTTGATAAAGTATTCGAGACTGCTCCGAAACGTACGAAGTTTTAGCAAATCTAGTTTGCGAAGCTGAATCGGACTCGTGAATAGCTTGTTTCGTTGCATAAATAATAAAATCAAACCGTAGAGTCGCTTCAATTTATTTTCCTTGGGAGCTTATTCCGCGACGAAAACGTGTTTTGAAATCCAATTCACCCTCAAATGTTACATTTGTAGCTGTTACGATATTTGCATTCTATGAAGCGATTGTTTGAGATTTATAAAATGTAACTGAAGGGTAGAAGCGTAAAAAGTAAGCTCACATGCTTTACTTCGATAGAGGTTAGATACCTACGATACCTACCTCATATCTATAAAATGTTTCGTCAATTTTTATAAAATGGAATTTCGCCGTGTCTCCAATAAAAATCAAATTTTGAAAATTAAATGGCTCTGGCCTAAAAAACAATTACTACCCGGATAAAACACACAGCAGTCATTTTCTAGTAATTAGATCGACAATGTAACAAGTACAGACGCATGCGTCGATTAATTAACTTTGTCAACTATTATTTACGTTTGTGAGGTTATGAAAATAGAAGATATCTTGATAATTCACAACAAAGAAACCAAAAATTTCATGCTATACAATTAAAGAGAGGGAATATCACATTTTTGGATCTATTACATTGAAGAAAACCATGGCGATTTCTTTTTAATGGAAATTCCATATTACCTATTGTTTAATAGCTTTTATCTCGACTACTAAGTGGTCATCTTCAGTTCGAACGTCCCTGTTTTGTTTGTTTGCTTTGCCATGAACCCTTTTCTCTTCCAGTCATATTCTTTTACACAATGATATTCTCGGTTTTTCCTCCTTTTCTTTTGAAAATTCATAAACAAACTTCCATTTCGTCTTTCACATGATCTAACTTTGCTCTTTGTTCTATAGTGTCAGTTAAAGATCTTACCACATTCATTATTTCTGTAATTCATTCTGTTTTTATATGATCGTATGGTTTGTGTCTATAATATCTTCGCCAAAAACTATTTCCTGTTGCACTTATTCTATTGTCTTTTATCGGCCTGTAACAATTTAATTTTAATCACGATGGAAACGATTAGCAACGATTAAAAAGTAAAACTCGGCGGGAGTACCTGTGGTGCAAAATAGAATAAACTGAGTTACTCTTACCATAGCGAAATATGTATTTCGACCACCAACGGTCACCGGAAGCAGAGAACACAAAAGCAAGAAAGCGTCTAAGCATAGATTGCGACATTGTAAGATTGCCCCTTTAACCTTCCTATACTCACGTCAAAATGAAAGACGTATACTATACTATATAAGTCGGTCTCACAGACCGTATGCGTGAGTATAGGAAGGTTAAGAGCATTTCTGATCAAAGTTATGACCTTGTCTTCCTGCCTTCTGCACTGTGGATCGCCATTCGGTGGTCGAAATATATATGCGGAGTTTTCGAAAATTGCTATAATAAGAGTAAAAGTTCTCGAATTCTAAACGACAGGCTCCTCTCCCTTTTTCTTTTAAGGTTATTGCTTCCGAAATAATTTCGGGGCGAGCATATTAAATGACGAAAGAATAAGGGCCCTAACCAAATTTTCACTAGAACTACCATTAGCATAAAGCGAAATTAACGATATAACCAAACACCTTAGGCTTCCACCAAACATCATTATCAAAATTCTAAACCAATTCTATCAACAATCACAAAGAAAACGAAACAACCGGAATCTACAAGTGAGAGTTGACTCGTGTTGATATAGAATAATTTTTGCTTAACCTTCCTATACTCACGCATACGGTCTGTGAGACCGACTTATATAATATAGTATACGTCTTTCATTTTGACGTGAGTATAGGAAGGTTAACCTTCCTATACTCACGCATACGGTCTGTCAGACCGATTTATATAGTATAGTATACGTCTTTCATTCTGACGTGAGTATAGGAAGGTTAACAAGTATAACATCCTAGAGAAATTAACCACACCTACTAAAAATATACTTCTGGGGTTTCTCGAATTCTTTCGATTTCGGATGAACGTAACCTAAACACATAAGGGATTATGAAGAAGACGATAGTTTCTATCACCCGCGGAACAATGAATTAGTGATGATAATTCGTGTTGGGTTTCACAAGAGGACAATGATCCTAAACATCGCAGTAGGTTTTGTGTGTCCTGGACGGACGAAAACGACATCCAGCTATTGGATTGACCTTCGTAATCCCACGACGCGAATTCGATCGAAAATGTGTGGTCGTTGTTATAAAATAAACTACGTGAAAAGGTATTTTTAAATTGAAATCGCTGTCTGAAGATTAAGGAGATATGGCGGTCGTTATCCGTCACTTATGCGGAAAGACTACTTAAAAGCATACCTCAATAACGTGAAGTCATATTAAATAATAATGGCGACTGAACATCTTATTAATCTTAATAATTAAAGTGTATCAGATATTCATCTTCTTTGTTCATAAAAAATGCTTCTGTAGGTGTTACATGTAATTCGCGATATGTTCTTGTGTTACTTACCGTAACTTTCAAACCGTACTAGAAACTCGCTTTAGCAAATCTGCAAAAACATTTTGAAAGAACTCCAGCAATTTCTCCACTACTAAAAGTAAGTAATGTAAAACACGCTAAGAAATCAAATTTCTTATAATCGTTGGGACAAATTCATATTGATCAGATTCATTCTCCATAACTTTTGTTAGGAAATACATTTACAAAAGCATTTAATACTGTGATCGCAAAACTTCTTCTACAGTAGAATTACTTTTCCTCGGGTAATGTAATACGAACGGGCGTGCTCGAAGGAAATTGAAATTGTGTTTGAATCCACCACCAGACATTTTAATGGTGATTTCAATAACCCATTCCCCATATTTTTCTTACAGGAAGCCGTAAAAATATTTACGATACCGGTATCGTAAAAGTTTTTTCAGACAGTTGGAATACACTCGTGATATCAGGATAATACACAAATGGAGATCTTCGAAGAAAATTGAAAAGTACGATGCAAGATATTTTATGGAAGTCTAGATTTCTCATTCCTATGCCTGAGTTTTTGTCTAGAGAGAAATATTTATAACACCGCGATCGCAGAATTCAGATTTCAGATAATGCATGTTATACAAATAGGTATGTTCTAGGAAAGGATTTGAAATTTTAATAAAATACGGATAACCAATTTAGATTTTAATTTCGTAGACTTCGCATTATTTTTGTTAGTTATAAGCAAAAACTATCTGTGACACCGAGATTGCCAAACATTTTCGGATAGTAGCAATACGAGGTGGGCAATTAGATAACGAGACTGGTGTAAGAAGTATGATTTATTGCAAATATCTTTTAGCTCCTTTAAGAAGCTTCCTTACTTTATCTATATACCGCTGTACACGCCTTTTTCCATTGTTCAAAGCAATACTGTAGCCCATCAGCTATCATCCCTTTCAATACGTTTGGCGTCATTGCTTTTATCTTGTCCATAATCTTAAAATGTGTTTCCTTAATGCACTTTTCACTTTCGGGAACAGAGAGATTAGATCAAAGTCACACGAGGTTTGTGGATTGGCGCGTTGTCCTGGTGCGGAAACCATGACTTGCTTTTACACAAATTCTTTTCTTCCCCAACTGTTTCCTCAGCTCGGCTATCACGTCAACGTAGTACACATGATTAATCATTTGACAGGCATTCCTTTGATCGTGATCACATCTTTGAACAAACTTGCTCGTTTGCACTTTTGTTATTCTTGGTGATGTAGAATCTTTCAGCTCATCGATTCGCGCTTTGTTTCCGCGTTGTACTGAAATATACATGTTCCATCACATCAAGATTTATGCTAACCATGATCCCCACCTTACTAACTACTAAGGCTAAAAAGCAAAAGTAAACAGGGAAGCCAGACGCGACCAAGAGTGATTGGCTCCGGAAGCATCAAGGCCAGCTACGCCAGAAGTCCCCTCTCCTACAAGTCTGAGGAGTAATGGGTGTTTGGTTTTGCCATTGATAAAATGATAAAAAGGTGATAAAAGATACTTCGTTCAAGAGAAAACTACTTGTATCTATATATTTTTATATGGAGGGAAGGGTTAGGATAGAATTGAGAAAAACACTATAATTCCAATACTTAATTTCATTGCCTCTTTACGTTCAATAATGTAAAGAAACGCAGCTAAATTATATAAAATTGAACCTATCCCACGTTGCTTTTATAATGTAACCGTATGCAATAACAGCATGTAATATTATAACTGGACTCACGATGTGCATACATGTTATCCTTAAAAGGTTTTTATATTGCTATATATTATGTATGTATGTTGCCTTTCGTAGTTGTTTCCGTATTTGTCATTATTGGTAAAATGTTAAATTACACGCAGTAGATTCTGAAACTTGATGTTTATTTAATTTTGAGCAAGGTCAGGTACATGTATTCCACGGTTCTATAGACGAGAATATAGAACTTCTACGTAATTAGAGACCTATTACGTAAATTTATGAGTGTATTACGCAGCAATAAAATATTTAATTCAACGACTACCATCCATTCTACAACCTAGGAAAGAATAGAATGTTCATTTATTAAAACATGAATATAACCTTCGAACTTCCCACAGAGATATATTTAGCGCAAAATTACGTATTGTATTCCGGTACAGAACTTGATAATTAAATTGCAAAAAATACTTGGATACACTTGATATAGCACGCATTTCTAACGGGTTTCCCATAATCGACCGCAACAATGTATATGAACTAAACAATCTATATGAAACCAATGGCACACTACCACTGCAATCGGCTGATAATAAGTGAAACACAATGGATTCACGAATCGACAGCAAAATAAGACGACTATTATCGGAATATTGTAGTGACGGAGGTTAGTTAGCCTTCAACATGTTGCACCCACGACACCGTCTGTTGTAAACGCGTGTCTTGTTCACCTACCGCAACACGGTTCAAATTAAACGATAGAGCTTTGGAATCGCTCATAATAGCTCCTCTATGCACAAAGCAGGTACAGATTGTATGTGACAGGCATCTTTACTTTAACGAACATGGAAAACTTTTGACGTACTACGCTAAGTATCTTAACTTACGTTGTACACCTAATTTTGAATGTGCCCCTTTGAAAATGTATTAAAAGGTAATTGATGTGGTTACTGTGTAGTTACTAAAGGGACAACGAAAAATTGGATTTTAATTTGAGTTTTTACCTCTTACAGTTATTGGGTTGTTCGTGAAATAATTTCGTTTTTTTTCTTTTACGAAAATGAAAGACGATTTTATTATATTATTTAGATTGAATTAAATATTGTCCATTCTAGCCTTTTGCCATCTTCCTGACAGTAGCATGATTTCACGTTCATAAAATTTTTGTTCTTTGCTGACCAAAAACTGATCCAGGTGATTTTTGATCTGCGCATTTGAAGTAAAGGTTTTACCGCCTAAAAATTTTGTAGAGACTGGAACAAGTAATAATCAGAAGGTGCCAGATTTGGAGAATATGGTGGGTGTGGCAGTACATCCCATCCAAGCTTTTGGCAGGTTATCAAATTTATATGAGGTCTCGCATTATGTTGGTGGAACACTACACCTACTACTGATCAATTCTAGCCTTTTCTATTTAAGTGAATCATTCAATTTGTCCAGCTGATGACAACACACTTCAGAATGATCGCGGTGTTGTCCCACCAAAAGACAGTATCACCTTTTCTTGGTGAATATCGACTTTCGAAGTACTTTGAGCCGGTTCATCTTTTTACTCCATGATACCTTGCGCTTAACATTGTTGTAGGCAACCCATTTCTCGTGCCCAGTGATGATGCGCTTCAAAAGCGGATCATTTTATTGACGTTTGAGAAGCAAATCACAGACGTCAACGCGACGGCACAAATTTCTTTCTGTAAGAACATCAGGAACCCATATGTCGAGTTTTGAAATTAAACCTATGCGTTTCAAATGGTCATGAACAGTCGAATTCAATAAATTTAATCTCTCAACGTTCTTAAGGGTGGTTATTCGCCGGTTTGCATCAATGCCTTTATTGTGTCTTCATAAGCGTCAACTGGCCTTCCAGAACGTTTTGCATTTGCCACATCAAAGTTGTCGGATCGAAATTTTGCTAACCAGTTTTGGCACTGGCATTCTGTCAATACATCTTCTCTCTATATATATCGGATAATTTATTTCTTGCTTGAACAGCGTCCTTACCTTTTCGATAGTAAAAAAACAATGTATGCCGAGAATGCTACTTTCCATATTTGATAGGGCACTAACCAAGAACTACTGCGTAGAATCAATCGAACTTTTTCACACCATGCGGCTCAAGTATGGAGTTAGTTGTAAAAAATACAATTAAGGCCTCTGTTGGAAAAAAACGAAATTACTTTCCGAATAACCCCATATATTTTCAAATCTTTATAAATTATACAAGCATCTTTACTGAAATTAAACCTTCTCCGTATTAATATGCAATTTTAATCTGAATGCCAAATATGTGCTCCTAGAATTTGGTGTAACTTTTGTATCCTTTCAGGAAAACACTCTCTGTATGCCAGGATTCACTCTTCCGCAAAATTTCCTACAAAATTCTTACCTATCTGTTCGCTTTTATATCTACCGATAGTTAAAGATATAATTGATATAGGTACACAACGTTTAAACCCTAACCTTAATCCCAGCCTAATGTATTTGAAAGCCGCGCATCTTCACAAATCCCAGCCCACCAAAATTTATAATTGCCTATAATCTTCTCTTCAGTATCTTGCATACAAAACAAAACCGTTCTCCCTGCGGCAAGCGCCAGTAATCGCCAGGACTGTTTCGTTTACATGTCCGTATGCATAAACAGTAGGCACTCGACTTAAATGCGGGGGATTCACCGGCTTTCATCCTTGGAATGACGGTACCGCTCGCGGCTACCTGAGCATGCTTTTCCGCCATTACGAATTTATGTTGCGAGACCGAAGGGTGCTTGCCTTTCCCATTAGAACGCCGTCGCGAAAAACTAGGGGCCGATTAAGAGACGTCGTAGAAACAAAGCCTTTACAATTAGGTGCAAAGCGTCGGCCTTTCGGTAATAATACAAGGGAAGTAGAAACGAAAAGGGAAGGAATTGATAAAACGTCGACGGAAGTGTTGGAGGTCTTGACATTTCACCATGGCGACCGTTAAAAAATTTAAGCCGCTACTGACGGAAAAAACGCTATTTCGGTAAAGAATTCGTTTCGAATTCGAAATACGCCCGGATGGATCGAATTGCTTCCTTTAATCAGGAACACCTTTTGTTGTGTCTAATTTAGTCGGCGTTAATTGGCAAAAGAAGCTCCGAAAAAGTTTTCAATTTTGATGCACGAAAAGTATAAAAAAGTTCCTATGCTTTAGTAAATCATATTTTCGACAAGAGAAAGTTTACAGCGTTACATGGCAAGCAATTTCGTGTCTTATAGCTGTTCAAATAAATTGGTTCCTTCACTGGTCTGAAGAAATTAAGGAACTTCTCGAAACAAAGAAAAACTTTGCAAAGGTATAAATTGTTGATTTGGTCATAGAAATAATAACTAGATAGCAAACGTGAATTTTCTCAATACATACAAACCAAAACCAATTCAATTATTAACAAATAATGACATCAACTATTTCGGTTTCAACCCATTCTCCAAATATGTTTCCACAAACATGTTTTAATCTTATATTTCTCGACATACAAAGTACAAGGGATGTCTCCAACGTTGTAGAAATTTGGGTATAATTTATTTATTTCGTCAACTTCTATCAAAATTACAATGTACTTTTTCGGTGTAATCTACGCTTAATTGAGTACACCTATGCCAACGTGGAACTAACTTCTTTAAACCATCCCCAACGAACTTCTTCGGAGTTTGCAGAAACTACCACCTCTTTATAGATTATAGTCAGTTTTATCTCATTTAAGATATCAAATCGAACACCACATAGTTGTTCTTTCGAATTTTGGGAAGAGATCAGAAATCACTAGGAGCCACATCTGGTACATAGGGTGGGAGTAAAAGCAATTCCAAACGTATCGTTGAAAATATCCTTCGTTCTAAATATGGGTTATAAAACGTTAGCGACGGCGATTAACCCTTTGAAAGTGAAGTGAAATTGATAAACGTGCGAAAATTCGCAAGTAAATTTAAAGGGAACTGCATTTCACACTCTAACGGTAAAGATACGATACTTAATATGGAGAGAATATTACCACGAATTTGGGGATGGATGATCAATGTTGGACCAAATATTCAATTTCCAAGAAATCGAAGTCGTAGGCCATGAACATAACTGAAAGTATTTGTAGCTCCCGCAGAGTTCCAACAATCGTATACCAAAATGGAGGTACTTGTTTAAGCCTATCGAGAGTAATGGGAAAATACGTCACATTACACATTTAATTTAGACTGTTGGGGTGTATATTCCCAAATATGCGTACGTAAATGCCAATTCAGTCTTAGCAATGTTTGCCATTACCGTGCACTTTGCTATGTACAAAGAGAACAAAGAAACCTCAAAATTATCGAGCCCCGCGCCACTTGTCGATTGTTTATTGACGCTTTTCTAATATTATTGTTACAATTGTATTCAGTTTATTTTGTGTAACTATGTGGTCGTACAGATACTCAAAAAACAATATAGATAAGCGTACAAAAACTGTTTGCAAAACATGTAATGTTCTCCTATGCAATAATTGTTGAACACCTTATCATCTGTAACAATAAATTATTCGTTATTGTATTGCAAGTTACTGAAATATAATATTTTGTATTTACGGATGGGACGTACTATCCCAATTGAAAGAACTGACGGGACAATGTGTCCCA
This sequence comes from Chrysina gloriosa, assembly GCA_038088585.1. NCBI lineage: Eukaryota > Metazoa > Arthropoda > Insecta > Coleoptera > Scarabaeidae > Chrysina > Chrysina gloriosa. The sequence goes on from CM076091.1 coordinate 19,434,850, forward strand.
TTTTCAAAAATCTTCAAAAATATTTCGAAAAATTCTGGAACAATTAGGAACCGTCTAAAAAGTTATCTCATGTTGCGGTATGAAGTAATATTCACAGGTACACCAGCTCAGCGCCCCATTCTTCAAACACCTTATAATTGTCGATTTATAAAACTAAGAACTATTTATTTAGGGGAAGAGCTTTATGCTTGTATTATTTTGATGTGTGGCAACATTGATATATGCAGTTTTGTCAATATACCGCTGTTTTACCAGTGAAATAGCTAAGTGCTATTCGAAATGTTGTGACCGCGAAACAATAAATGAGAAATTATTTACATAATAATACAGTTTCTTTGCTATTGATTTATTTGGCTATATAAAATATTATTAGTATTCAATAAAGTGTCGTAAATATGGTGTTGGCTGTCATGTTAATTATTTTGAAAATTTTCAGTAAACTATATTAATAAGCTATAACTTACACTAAAATTGTAATTTATATGTATATCTATGTTATCCATGAAACACTAAAAACCATTATATAATCAATTACCTCATATTTTTAGTGCCCACCGCCATACTCAGCGCTCCATCTTATGGGAGGTCATTTTTTCCTAAAAAACCTCAAAAACAGAGTCATATGCTTTTCAAACCCTTTTAGTACTTTAATGTTGACCAAACTTGGGCGTATACAGGTTAATAATAAAAATTCGTCTTGAAAGGGTTGCTCAAAGAGTAATGGCAGAACTAGAAGTACAAGAAAATTGTGAAATTTAGCAAAACAAGGTTATGTAGAAAGAAACTAAAGACGCTCAGTCATACTAACAAAATTGGAATAAAGGATTGGGGAAGAATGGAATCGAGAAAAAGAGTCTAATTGTAAGCTATGACTCTCTAGACTTTCTTGTGCTTTCTTAGAAGAAAAGCGTATTTATAATAATTTGCAATTCTTCTCTTCTTTTCATTCACATAATCTTTAGTTCACATACGATTTGATTCGATCTTAAGACACAATAGTATATACGTAATCGTTTATATTTTGGTGGAAGCACCGGTGTTATTCGCTCTATAGTTCAACTCATTTCTGTTTGCTGCAGACTTTCTAACCTTGAAAGATTCTAAACAAACAATCATAGTTCTGTAAGCCTCATAAATCATTAGTGACTTGGCAAAATTCAAAACCCGACAGTAATATTTCATTCTCAGCCTCATTAAAAATTCGGATCTATACTTTCGAAATAATAAAACTGGACGTTACAAATTTAGAGGTCAAATTAATTAGAATGTGTATAAAGGAAATATTGATACACTGGAAATAGCCACATTTCGGTATTTCTAAAATTATTCTATTTACCTACGTTGAAGTGAATTGGCTAAAACAAGAAAAGGTAGTTAGGGTACACGTAGGCCTACAATTTGCTTGTTAAATCTCATTACCATAATTTTAGTGTCAATTACCGTTTTAGCAGGTAATCAAACTACCAGGGCTCCTTAATTCAATAAACAGAATCCGAGGTCCTGAATCGAGCTTGTTAATAATTACGAATCATCGAAGTACCAACGATGGAAACCTAACTATTGGTCTCTATTACAACATACTATGCGTCGTTTTTGGGGATTTTACACATTGAAAAAAGGTTTCAGTAAGAAATTACAAAAACAGACAAACCGGTATCTAACCTTCAAAACAAATTATGCGCGAACTAGGTTATATAGGTTAATTATATTCCGGTAAATTCAGTTCAAGTAAGTTCAATAATCTATATGCATGTATGTGTATGTGCCACGAACGTACATAGACCACTTTGCATTAATAATTCGCAAGGTCTCCTCAACCCTTTTGCATGGATATACATACACACCGTATACACCCACGTGGATTAATAAATTCTCCTCGAAGGTTAACGCGTACGGGAAGCTAATTTACATTTTCATGAATATATTGCGATTTTTGTAACTTTTTATGGAAATTATTGCGGAACATGTAAAGGTACTAAAAAAGTAGTTACAATACTAGTTCTGTCTACAATATGGGTAGAACGTTTCGCAGAAAAAAAGTTGTTTAGCGCATTGCCACTTTGCATTTTGGCTGCTAAAAACTGGAACCTTGTTATTTTTTATTATTAGTCATTTTAGCAACTCCATTTGAAGCAAACTGAAATATATATAAATCAACAACTAATAGTTACCTAATTTGTCACTTTTCTAGTTTACGCTACAATCTAATTCCACTTAAATTTATATTATGTTCGTATTGAGAATACTAACAGCATTGAGCAATTTATCTTATTACACATTTTATTTCATTACCACCGTACTAATCGAACTTTATCATTATAGTTCTTACTCATAATAGAAAAAGACGTTGGGGAACATCCAACTTTAAGTGATTGCTAGTCAGTATAAAGGCAATTTGACATCAAATAAGTTGGAACTGATTCTTGATCAAGAAATTGTACGTCACAGAAGAGCTCCAATTTTTCGTCCTATTCTTTCGAAGAATTTAGTAACATTTTTGATTTGCAACTATAATATCAATGCTGGCTGTCTTGATTTATGTTCCGATTCGTACAATTTTCTTTACTCTATGTTTACGTGTTCACAGCACAACCCAACGTAAGGTGTGTGCCAAGTTGTTCTGTTTTAATATTTAATTAGCAGAATATTCCTTGCAGTAAACAAAACACTTTATTTTATTATACAATTTAATAAATAAAACATTTGAATAGATATTATTAGCATTAATATACAGTATTTTGTTATTACTTCTATTCATGATGTTTTAGATCCCCAAAAACATACTCAAAACTCAACTGACAAAACGAATCCGAAAAAATTGTATCAAGAAATTTAATCGTGCAAAACTCACTCATCAATTTCTTTGACAAGAAATTGAACGAATGTCTTGTACAATTTATATAATCGTGTAAAGTCGGCTTAAAAAAATTTCTTGTATCTATTCACATAAGAATGGTACGTATCTTTCAATCTGCGTGATGTAAACACAGTAAAAAATAGGTCTAGATATTTATATCTAAATTTCCGTACTATAAAGAAACGTTCTAAATATGTACACGTACGCCAGCAACCTGGCACTACATTATGCTAATTTTGAAGATAAACGATAATGTGTTCGTGTAATAAATAAATAAATAAAAACAGAAACCTTGCATTACCAAACCTTGAAACTAGCCTAACCATATTTAAATATACCAATTAGTCGGTAAATAAACCCAGGAAATAATAAGTTAATGAAAAACGACAATATTGACGGAAACAAAATATGGTTGAAAAAATAAACCTATCAAAAGCAGCGATGAATTATGGTTTGTGAGGTGTTTTGCATCCATCCTCAAAGCGGAAATAATGTTATGCATCGGCGAACATTCAATTGCAGGGGCTGGCGGTTTGTACTATGAATTGCTCGCACTTCTGAAATTGGATTTTTATCGTTGCCGAATATGAAACGTTAATACACTCTGGAAACATAGGAAACATGTATGTAGGGACCAGTGCATGTACGTGTGTATATGAAACTTGCAGATTGTATTACACGTTGTAAGTTAAGTTAGTTCCGAGCGAAACGTGATCACTGAAGCAGAAGGATTGGAGTTACTCATAATTTTTAAAAATGCACGTATTTTCATTTATTTCTAATTAAATAACAATCCCTTCTTAACTTGGAAGTATTACTTTATATTTTTCTTATATTATAAAACAACTAGGGACGAAAAATTTCGTAATTGGTGTAATTCCTGTTTAGTAAAATAAAGTATTTTCAAACTTTACCTAAAAATGAATTGCAAAAAGATATTCATAGAAGAATAGCGAAATTAGGAAATATTTGACATCGGTAAACAATGAGTTTTATATTTTCGTGAATTTTCAAAAACATACTTGAATAGTGAGGGTTTTCCTTGACAATTTTGCGTCAAAAATCGTACTATAACTTTTGGTGACATGACATCATTTTATTACTTGGGGGAACACACAGCCTGTCAATGATCAGTTTGAAGGAAGTAAATCGATAAAATATTGAAAATTCCATCAAATTTGCACCGTTTTCAAGGTTAAAAGATATCATATTTTAAATCCTTTGTTTCAATAAAACAATTTACGTCTCCATTATGATTGACTACTGTAGACAATTAGTCATACCAAAAATATTTTGATTATTTTGCATTTTATCGTAATCCTCCAAGTATGATTGCAATTTTACAGCTGCTTTTTATGGTACTCTTATCAGACGATTGTATGCCATTATATAAGACAAAAACATGACATACATTGTGTAAAAACAAGGTGATCCCATTCTATCTCCCTCCGTAAATATACAATAAAACATCCGAGAAAATGAGTAAGTATTTTCTCCCACATCACGTAATATACGTAGTTAAATGAACGTGTATATGTATCTACTGTACGTGACTCAGAATATTTGCGGCACGTTATACGCTCCGGACTAAATGCATATTGCGCCCCAAATAGTCTCACGAGCGACGCGGTTCTCGACGTTTTATGTTGGCCGTCAAGGCGCCGAGACGCTGCTATCGCTCAGACAATTAAACACGTCATAGTGGAAAAGTAAGAGGTCTATATGTATAGTATGTTAGTACTTACTCTCATCGCTCTGCGGAGCAGACAGAATGGCACTATGTTTCTTTTTCACTTCCTCCACATTCGCCTGTATCTTGTCTATCATGTCCCGAATCTCTTCCACCTGCGGAAATTCACAAACTCGGTTAAAACTGAAACTACCTACATCATGCAATATTGTTGTGCAACAGCAGAACGGATTTGTGGTGGTATATGTGTGTATGTACATTGCATGAATGCAAATCTAATGTATATCTCGAGAAAGATAGCGGACTTGCTGCAAACGAATTATCGGAAAAAGTCTTACGGTATACGTAGTTTCCCATGGAAGCATATGGGTTTACCCACGTATTCTTTGTAAGTAAAGAAGTATGTTACGAGAATCAATTTTGAAACCTGTCTAATTTTATTATTTGGTTCACCGAGAGATGTAACACAGAATGTGCAGCGTACCTAATTGTATTCGTGTCATGGATAGCTTCCGTGTCTTTGATTGTAGTAGCATCGATAAACTAAACACGTCGTCATGTTAGTGATAAAAGCTAATTATTAGAAAATTAAATAAAAAAACATTATTACAAAATGCAATTTGGCAAAACTCTCCCAAAGATCTCCAACCCTTAAATCAGGAAAGACATGTTGCCTACTCATCTTCATGAACTTACTTCGCCCGCGTTGCTTATAACCCTAAGAATATTTGTAGACCAAAAGACTATATGGGATAGGATTTAGGAAGAGTTGTGAGCGCTATAAAGAGAAAAGAAAACGCCAAGTATACCCGTTAAAATAGTAGTAGTAGTCGTATATTTATATGTAATATCAAGAAAACAAGTGTCAATATATAGACGTATGTCACGTTAGATCAATAAAAAAAATAAAATAAATAGTATTTGATGTATAAATAAAAGCCATGCGTAACTGGGGCAAAAACAAGGAAAATAAATAAACCGATATCTGTATGTATATCTTAATATTATTAATACCTGCATTGTTCTTAGTTAATCTATTCTTTTGTTTAAGTATTCTTCAACTGAACAGAATGTTTATGAGAAGAGTAACACCTTCAACCCCTTGAGGAACGTCTTATTCCTCATATCCCCATAAACAATTATGGTCGATGAGTATCAGAAATATGTATGTCTTTCTACACGAGGAAAAATGATAATGTGGAACAAACTATAACATCATTAAAACCTAACAAACGGAAAAAGACAATTCTAGGCAGGAATAAAGACAATAACCTCATTACTAAGAATCGAAAAACGCGCGTCTTGTTCGCTGAAATATACAGCGAACAAGACAGCGTATAGTTCTATCACCTTTTTTCGACAAGCACGCGTCTTGTTCGCTCTATATAGACTGTTCTTTCGGCGAACAAGACGCGCGTTTGTCGAACATTACAACAGCAGATATGGTAGAAAGTTTTTTCAGTTTCTGCCATCTGTCATTGATTGTTATCAAATGACCAATTACGGAATTCAGGAACAGTCAATATTTCTGAAGAAACTGCCAGCATGGGTGTCCAAATATAGACAACTTCTATAAGGTCCAAGTGCCAAAAACCACAAACTGAGATATTCAATAACAACTTATTATCGCAATATTAAAACAAAGTAATATCAGCTGTATATGTAATTTTAAATTTTCACTATTAATGGAATAAAGAACAAGAAATAGAAATGGATGTAGTGAGAAAAATTAAGCAATCAAGATTAAGGTGGCTCGGACATGTATGGAGAGCGGGTCCAGGAACAGTAATCTATGATGTGACAGAGTGGAAGCCGGAATGCAGAAGGAGAGGAAGACTGAAAAGAGCATGGCTGAAAGAAGTGGAGCAGGATATACGAAGGATCGGACACATTAATTGGAAACAAAAAACGAAAAACAGAAAACTGTGGAAGAAATTATGTGAAAGCATATAATCAGAAGAAGAGGCTGATTTCCCAAATTGTAATGATCTAGAGATCCGAATAGGAGGCTCAACCCCTTCGGGGGTGTATAGCCACAATAATAATAATGGAATAAAACTAAAAAAAAACAGGTAATTTCTCAACAAAAAAATTATCAGTTGTGATATTTTGTAAATGATCTAAGTGTCAAGAAACATTGTATTTCTAAACCCTCTAACCATCAAAATCTACGTATCCCATGAACTGGGTTTCTCGAGCCGGATCTTGTTCAGGGGTTATAGTAACTAAATCTTCATAAAAAATCCGATACGCCAAAGGAATGTCATCCAATATAGACGTGAAGTTGAAATCGTTGTTTTTGTTTAAGTCCGTACTCATTTTTTCTTTGATTTTTCTCTACTGTAATGAGTTTTCCACTTGAGGCGTTGACGATAGTACATAAACCATTTTAACTTAAAAATTGGGCAATCTTAGAAAGTGGCACTTGGACCTCATAGAAATTATACTCTGCAACCAATAACGCATATCAAAACCCAAGAGTGGATACTGCCCATAAAATCCTACGAGGATATATCTACATTACCGGAAAAAAGTGTATAAGCGCTTGCCTAAAATATGTAAACAGCGAATGGTTGTTTCAAAGAATTTCATGAAACATTTTGTTAGAATGTAGTCAGCATTTGTTAATACAGTTTTATTGCTCATGTCATTTTCTTCGAGGTACTTAACTAGTTGTGCATGGTAAGTTGCCCGATTGTAAAATACTTCTCCCGAAATTATATATTTTCAGGAATTGCTGGCTTACGAATAAGCTTATAAGATAAAAAGTCTCAAGTTTTAAAAATGATTGCCGCAAGATTTTAAGTTTCCAAAAAAGGCCACTGACAGAACTGCAAACATACTGGAAAGTGCCCAAGCAAACCTACACACTTTAATATTTCAACTTCTGGTCTTTGATAATCTTGCTTGTCCACATATGAAAATTATCTCGTAATTTCAGTGTTTGAACACACTGAAGTTACAATTCAATTGCTCGAAACGTGCGGATATTAAGATATTATTGCCGGAACGCCTGAATAATCCTAATAGCGTAGGCGACGATTCCCTAACCTAGACTTTACTAGACGCCGAGTAATATTAAACCAAAATTACATTCCATCTACAAATTTACATAAATTTAATTAAAGCGCTAATATTCACTCCGTTTTCGAGATAATTCACTGTGGGTATTTTATATTATAGGCTCATACGTACAGCACGTACCGGCTTAATTTTGCCGGGTACGGTGTCATAGTAATTTCGCCCTAATTATTTTTATGGAAGCAGCTCATCGAGACCCCTTGCGTAGAAGTATTGTCGTTTATATTAAAGTTTATATACACGTATACTTCACGGTAAGCAATAAACATAAGGCCTCGTTTATATAAATTAGTTGAGTGGTAAATAGTACTGATATGGAAAAAACAAACAAATTTGCGAAGCATGGAAAAATGTATAATTACTATCACGTATTTCTACATCAAAAATCGATCTGAAACTCCTGACTGCCTTGGAGAATCTTACTTCTCGATGTATGTCACAACATAATAAAACAAATATTTTCAGATTGCACCTTTTTTGCCTTGTGACCTTGACTGATCCTTCAGTTGTCAAAATATATAATTTATCCACATTGGCATGGACAGAACCGCTTAGTTATCGCTAGGTTTATCTTAAGCCATAATTTTTCCCCAGTTCACTTAAAGCTTTTGATACGAATCAAAATACCCATTATAGACAGATGTTTGAAGGAACAAGTTACTAAAACTGCCAAATTTAAAACAAAAATCTGAAAAACTGTTTTATGAAAACTGTCAAAAGTGTTGAGGTTAGAAGAATAGTTTTAGGCGAACCACAAACAGGTCCTTTTTAGAAAATAATACAACCTTGAAATGTATCGAAGAAATGTGATCGTTTTTGTATCAGAACATGGCTAACCAATTTCTCTGGAAAACAGTTGCGAAATCTCCTATGCGTATTTTAACCGCCAACTAATCATCGTCAGTGAAAGAATAAGCTGAGGATGACCACTTGATGATTGAAATACGTATTTCGAATTTTTCAAAATTGGTGTGGAAAGCTAATTTATTTATTTCAATTCTTTTCAATGACATTTACACCACAGGATTGATTCCTAGTGCAAAATACCCAAGATTTGAAATTTAAATTCGCTTGTACTGTTTTAAAAACAACTATGACGAGAATACCGTCGATAGATAAATGTATCCGGTACGTGGGCAATCTTGAATTAAAATCAGCAATGCGGCATCGTATTTACGAACAGCACAAAGAAAATCAATAAATAGTGTTACTTAATCTAGAAAGACGACGACCACAATAAACTCGAGTGGGTGGTAGGTATAGGCTTTTACGTGCTACTTGCAATTAGATTTGTAATGCTAAATTGCAGTTTCAAATCACGAATAGTAACGTAATAAATCATAAATCGATGATGATTACGTTCAATAGGAATGTGGAATGCGTGTGTCACTTTAGTAAGAAATAATACAATCAGATGAGAGGAATATGTGTGAACTAAAATACTTACACAACTAACTTTAACCAATGAAGACAGGTTGTGCCATTAAACACATATTTATTAATGGCAAATGGCGCAGTGTTATTAAACAGTTACTTATTAAGCGACAACTCTTATTTTTCAGGTTATCTAATTTAACACATTGATTTCATAAGATATTTTTATTTTCATTTTCCGCAAAGTTCGAAATTATAGCAAAATGGAAATATTTAATTTGGACACATTTATATTTCAACCACTTTGTCACGTACATATAATTGCACTCATTACCATATAAAAACCATTACTGCACGTTTTTGCAATTCACAAAGCATCAATTTGGAACGAATATTGCCAACTGTGCGTGGTATTATTGCCCTAAAAATAAAAATGTTATATGAAAATGTCCAAAACAGATACAAGTTGATTCAAATGGATGCTACATACCATTGGAATTATGGTGAACTACAATTGAAATTTGTCAAAGTGTATGCAAATTCTAAGTCTAAAATTTAATTAAGTTCAGACTTTTCATAACAAAGATCTTCGAGCTATAAGCTTAAGTTAAACACTTTTTGTCCAAAAAAGAACCGAATCTCGATAATAAGTCGATATACTCCCCTTCAGCTTGCATGTTGTACCTACTGCTTGTTAAAATAAATTCTTTAGATGATCATTTACATCTCTTTTTGGGATGATATTGAGGGCTATAGTTACAATTAGACATTTAGAAAAGTCTCGAATTGCCTTTCAGGCATCGAAAAGTAAAGTCGAGTGAATGCGGTAGCTGATCTAGAACATCACTTATTTTTAATCACATCCTTAGATTGGTCCTGTTAAATTCAAAGGGATTAATTACAAAATTAATGTGGGCGGTCCAAACTTTGTACCAATTCTTTTAGCGCAATTGATTTTGGAATCCATAATTATTGTTTAAATGAAATCACCGACTTTGAGTCAATTGTAGTGGGATCAGATTTTGGATGACACTGAACCTAATTTCTGAATTTTCTCGCTTTCGAGCACCTCAATAATTGACGTGTGTTCTATTCAACTATTTTATAACATACTGGACTAAATTCTATCGTGGTGGGTACTATTGTCTCTCCAATTGAAATAAATCATACAGCGTCAATAGCAATTCTCAAAACTCTCATTTTGGAACGTTTGTAGTTTACATATATCCGTTTTGAATGTGGCTGTTTGTTCATCTGGGAGTGAATGGTTTTGTTTGAGCTGCTTTAAATTTCTTATTTTTAGAATTAATTATTTAGCCTATTAGTGGCAATTTGTAGTTGAGAAATGGTTTCTTCTTGATCCGTATGTTGAGATGATGAGGTAGTGTCATCCATGGATATAATTGTTTGTATTTTGGTTATATTACTGACGTAAATATGGAATAATTTTGGACCCAACATGCTTCCTCGAGGGACATCGGACCCTTTTGAAAAATATTTATTTTCGAGAAATGAAAAATGACAAGAGACATCTATGGGGAGATGCTTATTCTTAATAATTTATGATTTAATCTAAATGAAGGTGATTGCTAGGACTGTGGTGTAATTTAGTGATACTATATCACATCGGTAAACTTCTCACTACACAATTGTTTTACAATAAAATCAGTGACACGTGTTTCGCTAGCTCGAGGCAAGCATCCATTTCGGTTTATACGGTTGTTGATAATATTTGCCCCGAGCTAGCGAAACACGTGTCACCGATTTTATTATAAAACAATTGTGTGGTGAGGAATTTACCGCTGTGATATAGTGATACAATGGATCAAAACATTATCGTTATGTCATGAGAATGAAGTGTGTAAAATTTGAACCTTTTACGGTATGTTTAACGAATTTGCGACGTTTAGTTATTAAAGGGTTTTTCTTTTGAAACCAAATATGATGGTATAAAATTATTTCACATTTTTTAAATAATCGTGTTTTATTAATATTTTTCGAAAATCTTCAGATGGTTAAATGGCTCATCGGTGGCTTTCTGATTTTTGTATTTCTCGAGTTCTTAAAGTAGTATATGTGATAATTTCCATTTAGGTGGAAAGGTACGATCTTAAGCTGAAGATGTGATAATTTATTAGATATATGCTTTATTTATGTAAATATCGTGACAATTCTGTCTAGAGGGAATCTGCAATGTATTTATCTGCTTGATTTCTTCGTCTCTACATCATAATAATGCAATATGGTGGCTTTATTGTGTATATTAAAGACAGCTATTTGTATAACTCAACTTTTTACACCGCTGGTAAACCTGACTAAGCGTGCATTATATCTCAGGTTTATTCAAGCATTTGACGCGCTTTGTTTAAAACTACAGATCCTAATGCAAGCCTCAACCCATCTCCCAACAGTCTGTACACCGACAATCATTTCTAGTGTCATGAATGCCGGCGTGCTTTGACGAACTGTTGGAAGGTGGGTAACGCTTGCACTGCAACCAATCTCAACAGTTGACGCCACACAGAAGAAGGGTGCTGCTTTCGTTGCGTTTCTTCAATTAACTATCAAAAAGTTGGATGTAATTTTTTTAGGATTACAATGTCAGTATACATACAGCTACTTTCTCAGTCTATCTGTAAGTGAAGTTGACTAGAGACGATTTACTTTCATTGGGCCCAATTCTTCATTTCCGTAGGCCATCTGTAGATGTTATCCGTAGCTTGTTACAAGTTGTGGTAAAATCCTGTAAATTATTGCCCATTGCAACAATACTAGTATCATCGGCAAATGTACCAGTCGCAATCTTGTTATAATTAGGCAAGGTGTATAGGTGTACGTATAACAGGTAGAGTGCCGAACACAGTACTTTCAGGCACGCCAACTTATATTGATTTGATTTCAGTATTTATCTTCATATTTAACTCAAAACACGTCATCCTCCAAGTATGAATGGAGAAGCTTCCGTATCAATCCCCGATGCCATCCATCCCTTGTTGAACGTTTTTGTTTTATAGTGGAATGCCCTGTCTGAAGCCAAATTTTGAATCTTTTCAATAGAAGCTTATTAAATACTTTGGAGATTACAAAGAGAAACGAGAAATCTTGATTACCATATTAATTAATGTAGCTCTATAACCTAAGATTGTGATCAGAGTCTAGGTTCAATTCTTCTTCTACGTTTAGGGAATTAATTGAGGTTCCTTTAAGTATGTAGAAGTCTACGAGATATGGCATTTTTCTATTGCCAGATTGCCAATAAGTAGGTTTACCTCAAGTGATATATTCACACATTCATTCCAACTGCTTGTTTGGTTGATCAGCATCGTTAATATGACCGAAACTAATTGTAAGTCTGCTTATAAGAAAGCGACGTGATTTATAATTTCATAAACATTTCGTTTTACAGAAATAAAAAGTGAAATCATATAAAGAAAAAACAGTATTTATTGAATAATATAATAATCAAATGAACTGCTAATAGCACAATCAGTTTGCAATTCGATTTGCTAAATGTTACTATGAAATATCTTATGGAGATACTATTTACAGAAGATCGTAATTACTAGTCTGGGCAAACGGCGGTAGCTATTCATATACAGCGTACTGATTAGAGTGGAGAGTCGGTGATGCTGTGGTAACTTTTTTCGTAATTGTACGTTGTTACCGCTGTTTGCCCAGACTAGTAATAACAACGTCATCGTTAGCCAATTGAATTGGTAAAGTATAAGCTTAAAGCGCATACAGATGAAATAAAATTAAATAACCTTATTCAAGCGAGATTATCGTATTAGTACCAAAATTACGTCGAAACACGCAAATTACTCAAAATGCAACAGGGTTAGAAAAGTAAAACTTGGGGTGGAATGCTCGAATGAAATGCATCTATTTATACAGTTAATACACTTGGTAACCTAATCTTAAGATTCTACAATCAGTCCGAAAACGAATGAAAACCTTTTAATTAAACACTAGCAATAAATGAAGGTAAGCTGACACATCAAAGCCAGCTCATCCAAACTACATATTTTATCATATCGTGAATAACCTATACTTATCACACTTGTGGATATATCGTGATTAAAAGTTGCGTTTTTAGCGTAGGCCATATCTGCATTTTTCGATAAAATCGTCATCTGCGCGTTATCGGACGTGACTCAGATTATTTGTATATAACAGCCGCGAAAAACACTTGTTAAACAATTGATAGGTTACTAACTAAATTTGTAAACGGCACAGGTTAACTGGAAAATATCGTGGCATATTGTACGGTAAAATAACTCGGTTATACGATATGAAATACCAACTAACGCAAGAGCTCACTTCCTTAACTTATTCTCGCGTAAGGTTTCCGTAATTCCATAATTCACATAAACGCGCTTCGGTATAAAGCGACTAGCATTTATGTAATCTGTGATCGAACCGTTTAGTTAAGCAATTATTAGTAACTTTAAGGACGCATACGAGGATTTGTTCGTATTATACGTATTATCAAACGTAGGAAAGAAGGCAAAGAGCATGAAGATATCAATTTTCATTATCCAAAATTCCTAAGGCAGATATCAATTTTCATTATCCAAACCTCCTAAAGCAAAAATTCAAAAAATATGGACAAAAATACTTTATAATTTCTCTACACAAATCACGTAACTTGCATTCCATTAGGCTTACCTAAACTTAAAGTTACTTTAAAAAAATAACCAACAGAACTAAGCAAAGTTGATGCAAGAAATTTACTTTCGGGAATGAAACTTTAAATGACGAGCTTCCATCTGAAAAGCTTATTCCTCTTCACAACGATGATTCAAGGGCAGCAAATGGGATAGTTACAATAAAATTGCCACAACCACAGGTTGTGTCGACACTATGTACTTACAAGTGTGTGAACTAAGGAACAGAGAGGATAGGTACCCTAAAATTGAATACACCAATAAATAAACTGCAGCTGCAAATGATCAGTTAATCACTTATTTCATGATTCAGATCTGGGTCTCTTCTTAGCGATAAAAATGACATATATGAATTTCCAACTTCCAAGACTTTTCTATGACACCTAGAAAGATCTTCTGGTGTGTTTTGCATTGTATTACAGAAGTTATTCACCATGAATAATGTTCGACCAACTGTAATAAGAAACAATTGTTCGGAACAATTTTTGAGTTCAAGAACTGCTTAGAAAGCACACCGATGTAATAAATAGGGGAAACTTTATTTCTGGGGTTGAAATACACCAAAAATCATGCAGGACAAAAACTATGGGATTAAAATGCGCATTCGAATTAATAGTACGCAAGGGTTCACTTTTTGAATAGACAGTGAGTGAAAATAATAGAAATTAATTCTAGTATCTTGAACGATTAAAAATTTTGCACATTCCATTTAAAAGAAAAATAAAAAAACTTGAGCCAAACAAGATATCATAAAAATTCAAGATCGTACAGTATTCCGATGCTTGTTAATATCATTAGATATTCTTATCACACATTCTTATCTAAAAGCGAATTCATTACTTAATGAGTTCAATGAGCATTTAGTGAACAATCTAATGAATTTGGTTAGTATCAATAACGTTTCATTGATAAAAAAGAAAAAATGGATTAGACCTGTTTTAACAAAATTGATAAAGTTACGTAAAGATGTAAAACCTTCGCCCAACGACTTCGTCCAGCCTCTCTAAAATTAAAATGCTTTACTGATTATCATTAATTTGTTATCTTTCCGGTAATCCAGATAAATACTTAAATAGGTCATAAAATATGCTAGGGATGTTTCCGATGTTCTAGAATTTGGCTATATTTTTTTCATTTCGTTAATTTTCATCCAAATTAATTGATTTCCATTTAATTGAATACATTACAGTAGAACACTACACTAGAAGTAAGTACATACTCAGCTGATATCTCTGCTTTTAGAGAAACTTAGAATCAATAATACTTGTCGCTTGCTTAATAGCTCCTTTCGTTGTTGTTCTACTTGTTTACAGAGTCTCAATTCTCAGATCAAATTATTTCGTACTTTTATGCTAAAATAAAATACTTTACAACTGGCCAAGCTTTTAATAATTTTTCCTTTTTCACCTGGTACAATTAATAACATCTATTTCACAATAGTACATACACGTAGGTACGTACATCTTTGATAGACAATAAATTGCAATTTGTGTACACCCAAAGGACAGTTTCTCGGTGAATTGGTTCAGTATAGCCATGTTTTTGTGTTTATAGCGGTAGATTCGAAACAAGAACACCCAAAACGAACCCTGGAGACTTCAAATATCTCCAGGACTTTCGAACCTCTTCGTAAAATATGGCAGCAAAACCCAATAAAGGTCCTTCTTGAAAGCATAAATAACTCGGGAAACCGTAGAACATAAAAATACTCTCGACGAAGTGGTAAATTGTTAACGAAGCAATTAATGAATTTAAGTGGAAACTTTATTACATGATGTCAAAAACCTTCTACGATAATAACATATTACAAAATTTAAAGCAACTTTTCGCAGCACTAGTTCATTCGTCAACAGCATTTAGAATTCTTTTGTTTTGTTATTAATTTGTTGTCGTTCTTGATTATATGGCAAGACTGAATTACGCATGGTTTTGTTAAAAAGTTTGTTACGCAATCATTGAAATATAACCAAGTAGAGTGTTATTTGTTTCTTTAAGTTTTAAAAATGAGGTTCAGAAACTTTAAGTTACTATTATCATGCAGATATACGAAGCATATAACAAACTGTAAGTAACAAACATAAATATGAACTTTAGTGTAACGGAGAGATTTTTAATCAAATCTTAAATGTAAATCTTAGAATTGTTCTAGTGTGTTGTCATTCGATTTTCTTCAAAGATGATTAAAAATTCAATACCCAAAAGAACTCTGAAGTTATAAAAATTCCGGCGTTAATATGAAAATGGTATTAAAAATAGGAATTCGTAATGATGTAGAGTTCGTTTCCTTTCGACAGTAGTTACTAAAACTGCGAACATTGTTCTATCCATCCGATACTCACCCTTTCCCACTTGTACCCTACGCTATCAGGACTTGCAAAGATCATAAAATGTTAGAACTCATGAAAAGTTTTGTTGTTTCTGATGTCCACCGTCATACATACTTTTGGGCCAAGATATCTTGATTTGAACTTAACCAAGAAGAAAGTTTGTTATTATCGATTTTACTTTTACTGTAACTCCATAAGTAATCGTAATTTTCATTAATCAGTTGGAAATATAGCTACTTGTATAAAAAGATTTTAATTACTGAGAAGTTTTTGAAGTTTTAATTTAGATTCGAAATGTTTCTTTGGAATGAAATGCTTAATATACAACACTCATTCCATTTTTTACCTATTTAAATGAAATTCAAATCTGCAAGGCAATCACGCGACTTCTGTCCAAATCACTGCTTCGATTTTTCGCCAACTTCTCCGGATGAGATTTGATTTTCGTGTCAATGAGGAACCACTGCCATTCCATTAAGTCCGTCAGCCCGTCTAAACCGCATATACTGCGGCGCTTATCCGGTAATCGAATTGCCGAATACAAACGACGCCCGTTTGGTATCGACATCTGAGAAAGAAGCGATCTCGCTGCGAAACGGGGGAATAGGACAAAAAAAAATAAGGAGGTCGGGAAAGAAGAAAAAGTGTAGGGAGCAGATAGCGCATGGAAGGACAGAAAAAGGGAATTAGCTGTACGGCGACAATAATGCACTTATGTAATTCCTTATCACAATGAGGCAGAAGAAGTGCGATCGTTGGGAGACAAAGATACAAGCGTGTATAGGCAGAATACAAAGGAAGAAGGACCCTTCATTCGCTTCGACCACGTCACGCCGACCGGTTGACACTGAAACCTGAAACTATGTATCGGGTCTTACCACTTTGGGCTAAAATTAATGCATAAGTTTTAGACAAACCCGTCGCTAATACTACGGCACATTTACTTCGAAATAATAGGGTTTGCCATTGTGGACGGTATCAAAGAGGATATAAGACAGAAAGGAACAAAAAGGGATGATAAGAGATAGAGAGGTTGGCGACGTCAGTTATTACTACGCGTTTTTGTCTTTCCATATCCGTTCGTTGCGTTGATATAATGACTGTAATTGTCTTTGATGCGTAATGTAGTGATAGTAGTGAAGTAGTCAGCATTTCGCGATCAATTCGCCCCAAGGTTCGTTGTTTCTCACTTTCGCACAAACGAAACGTCACAGATGCTATTCGAAAGGACAATATAATTAGATATAATGGGCATTGTTATTTACTACAAGACTTTTACTGTGTCATATCAATTAATTTCATGTCGTTCATCAATAGTCTTGAAATATATGAAATAATCCCGACTATGCAGTCTCTCAAAAACATCCACAGCAGTTTAATTTTGAATCGCTCAAAAGAGACGATCACCAGCGATTCCACAGCAGAAAAAGCAGAAGACGATACTACAAAAACTTTTACACATGAAGATCATTTAGTTTTACTAATTTTGAGTTGTTTTTATGAAAAATGTTTGGTTACTTATGATTTTAATAAAATGTAAAATAAAGTATACATTCCATAATTCTTCTTATTTAGCTTACTATTCTTAAAACACATCCGCTTTTTGTGAAAAAAACCCTACGTGATAGAGAAAAATAGGTTTCATTTTTAGCTGAACACTGAAAAACACATAAAAATAAGTGATTAAAGTTAAAACAATTTTCAAAAAGTATTTTTCAGCCCTGTACTATACTTCAAACAAAGGACAACCTTTTTCATTGAAGGGATGGACCGGGTGAAAACTCCTGAAAATACCTTGGAGTGTAGTAAACCAGTGGAATACAACAAAACATAGTGAATAGGAGGAATACCGTGGACACTACACGAGGCACTAAAACAACTAAGATAACCTATATACAGCGTTGGCCATATGTATTAGACACCTTAGTCCTACGTACGAAAAACTTTAAATTATTGTTACCCGTAGTACAAAATCAAGAAATGAAATCAAAATCACAAACAGGAATGTATTCGTCAGTAATTTATTAAAGAATGTTAGTTTATTTTAATATTTAGTAGCACCTCCACCTGCTTTTATAACAGCACGCACTCTTCTCGGCATACTTGCTACCAGGTTATGGCACATTTCACTGGATATTTTTGACCATTCCTCGATTATTCTTTGTTTAAGAATGTTTTTATTGTTGCATTTATGTTTTACCACCTTAGTTTTTAAAATATTCCATAAATGTTCAATCGGGGAGAGGTCCGGAGACTGAGCTGGCCAGTCTAGAATCTCTACGTTATTTTCGTTGAACCACCCCATTGTTTGCCGTGATTTATGGCAAGGCGCATTGTCCTGTTGAAAATAATATTCAGGTACATCTGTATCAAACAATTTTAATACCGACGGCTCCAATACCTCCCCCAGCATATCAATATAAGCACCACTGTTCATACGACCTTTGCACAAAAAGAGTTCGCCGACGCCGGATGCAGACATGCACCCCCAAATCATAATACTGCCTCCACCGTGTTTTACTGTAGGTACTATACAATCCGGGTGATATGCCTCTCCTCGTCGTCGTCGAATGTACTGCGCCCCAGGTTGGCCGAAAAGCTGGAAAATAAAGTAATAAAATATACTTTAAATTGGCTGTCTTTTTTGAAAAACTTTAAGCGGTAATTTAACTTATCTACGTTTACTAACATTATAAATATCTATTCTTACATACCTCTATATTAGATTCATCGGACCATAATACTTTGGCCCAGTTTTCGACGGACCAATTTTTATATTTTCTAGCCCACTGAAGTCGCTTTTTCTTGTGTTCTGCAGTTAAGTATGGTTTTCGTCGAGCTCTACATCCACGTAAACCAACTGCCACAAGCCTTCTCCTAACTGTCCGTGCAGAAATATCAATTTCATGATGCAGGGCTAATTCGCTGGCGAGATCTTTCGACATTTTTGTCCGATTCCGTATGGCTGTTCTCTCTAAAATTCGATCTTCTCTTGCAGTTGTTAGGCGTTTTCTTCCATTTTTAGGCCGATTAGTGAATGATCTCGTTTCCTCGTACCTTTTAGCGTGGTATGAACTGCACATCGCGAACACTTCATTTGTCTTGCGATCGCTGACAGTGTCATCCCTTGCGAACTGAGCAGAAGGATCTGGCCGCGCTGCACTTCCGTTAATTCACGAATTTTTGGCATTATTTTATACTTTACTGTATACACACTAATAATAAAAAATACACACTTGAATGAATGAATACAATTTCGCAACAAACTCCTTTTCGTTAGCGTGTCGGAAATAAAGTGATACTCAAAACTGTAAAATGACCCCTTACTTCAAAACTACCTGCTTAAGTACACACGACCCTCGTTAAAATTACATTAAGGAGTTTTATCGAAAGTATTTCCGAGTACTATCTATCTGTAAATATAAATGTATTCATAATAGGGCATTTTCACAGAGGTGTCTAATACATATGGCCAACGCTGTAAGGTTTGATAAAAGAATAGATGACGTGTTATCATTAAGTAGTGTGAACCGGACTGACGCCCTTACTTCTCCCAATTTTAATGTCGCGCCTTACACGTAGACAAGTACCGGTTTACACTACTTAATGATAACACATGATCCACTCTTTTATCAAATCTTAATAATATATGTAACTTCTTAGGAGAGAATAAACGTAGAATAATGATAATATATTATCTGTATATATAAAAATGGATCGTGGTTTGTTCGAATACTTAAAACTTCAAAACGACTGGATCAAATTGGATACTTCCTTCTGCGGGTTTGTTCGTAATTGCTACGCGAAGGTTTAGGGAAAAAGAAAAGTCGAAAAAAATGTTGGGCAAAATGAAGTTTGCCGGGTCACCTAGTATATACACTACCGTCCATACATATGGGAACGACAATAGAAAGTAAAGAAAATCATAGAAATAGTAATACTATTATCTTCAAAGTTTATATTATACATTACAAATTCGTAAATTTATAGCGCAGTTTAATCAAACAACCCCCTAATATGGTACACTTTACAAGTAATTTGCATTTTACCACCATTGCTTTATTTTACATTTTACGATACCTGGGACTGTATTAATCCCTACAGTAATCAGATTAAAATAAATTTGAGGAAAACATTGTTCGCACTGTAAGACGAATAGATTCGAACAAAGAAATTATAAAAATATCGGAAAATATATGGAAGTATTTCAAATAAAGCGTTAGTTTAAAATTTGTTATCTTCCATGTCAGATCGTCGTTAAAAATGCCAAAACGACAAGAAATATCAATTGAAAAACGTGTGGCTATTATAAAATTACATGACGAAGGATATTCAATAGCACAAACTGCTGTAAAAGTGAAGCTATCAAAAAACGAACTATTCAGTACTCTTAAGAGAATGCAGGAAACTGGTTCACTTCGGAATAGAAAACGGTTAAGGCGAAAAAGAGCAACGACAGCCGCTGAAGATCAATTTATAATAGTAACCTTGAAACAAAATAGGTTTCTTACCGCCCCAGAAATCACTCAGCATGTGAATATTTCGCGAAATCCACCAATATCTGTCACATAGTTAAACGGAGACTTCTTTTAGCAAGGCCAAGGAGAAGAATAACTACGAAAAAGCCATTGATGAAACAGCAAAACAAGAAAAAGAGACTGGAATGAGCCATTCAACATAAGGATTGGATGCTTGAGCAATGGCATAAAGTAGGTATGGGCAACCTTTGACATGTTGTGGACCAAACTTTAGTGTGCAAATACGTTCGCGGGCCGCGTTTAAAAGTAGTACATTTTAAAGTAGTGTTGTAGTGTTCATAATTTTTGCGATAGATAAACACGAAATAATACGACAATGTTATTATAATATCAATTTATGAAAATAACAAAATGAAATAATAACATTATAATTAAATCGTTAAATTTGGAATTGTTACAAACTACGAAAGTTAAATAGCGATACCGAAATCAATGAGACACTTGAGCTTGAACTTGGGAAACTAATCCATCGATGTTTGGATTAATTCCACTGATACAAAGACGTAAAGAATTTTCCAAATTATCGTCAGTCAGCCTTGTACGATATTTCGCTTTATTAACTTTCATCAGTGAAAAGAACTGTTCGCATTTATAAGTACTGCCAAACGCACAAACCAATCTTCTTGCGAATTTTCTAAGCTGCGGAAAATGGTCTTCTTCGAGGTATTTTTGTAGAAATCACACAACTCCACGTCTTCAAATTTAGATTTTAGGAGTGAGTTTTCTTGAATCTCGATCAACTCCATTTGCAAATGTATTGGAGCATTTGTACATTACTTTTTGTTGGAGTAGCAAATAAATTGAAACAGTCTTCCATGTTTCTGAAATCGCTAAATCTGTTCGAAAATTGCTCCGACAGTGCCTTGAGTTCTTCAGCATATTGAGCATAAGCAATATTCTCATACGCAGAGAGCGTGGTGAAATGGTAACTGTTTCCAGACAGCATCTGTGCCTCCACAAGCGGATTTTATTTTGAAACGCTTTCAAATGGCTGTACAAATCATTAACTAACTGTCCTTGTTTTTGAAGTTTCAAATTTAAATCATTCAAATAGCCAGTAAGGTCGACCGAAATGCTAAGTCACATATCCATTTTGGGTCACTCAATTCAGATAGTGGTTTATCTTTTATTTGCATAAAGTCTTTTATCTCATTTATAAGCTCGTAAAACCGTTTCAGCATTTTTCCTTTGCTTAGCCATCTGACTTCAGAATATGTTACGTCGTCGTCATATTTGGCTGATATTTCATCCAAAAACGCCTTGAATTGACGATGGTTAAGCCCTCGGGTCGAATAAAATTGATGGTTTTCCTACCACATTCATAACATTCTGGAGTCGAATGGACTTAGAACACAAGTTCTGTTGGTGGATAATGCAGTGAAGGACTGTCAAATCATCTTTTTGTACATTTAATTCAGTTGCTTTTTTGTTCAAAATTCCAATGAAACCTTTACGTAAGCCGACCATAGAAGGTGCATCATCTGTGCATACTCCAACTAATTTTGACCATGGCAAGGCAAAACTTGTAAATACCTTTAGAACTTCATTAAAAATGTCCTCTCCTGTAGTGGTTCCTTTTAGCGGCTGTAAAGCAAGCAATTCCTCAGTAACAGTGAACTCTTTATCAACACCTCGAATAAATATAGCCAGTTGAGCTGTGTCCGACAAATCGGTGCTCTCGTCTAATGCTATGGAAAATGATTCAAAACCAGCCATACGGTCAGTGAATGTTGTTTTTCATATCATTAGCCATCATTGCTATACGTCGGACAACAGTTCGTCTTGACAAACTAATTTTTCAAATTCATTTTTCTTTTCAGGACACGAAACACTGCAAACTTCTAACATACACTCCTTGATAAGTTCGCCTTCGGAAAATGGTTTTATATTTCATATAAAACTAGCTTTCATAACATTATCAGGTAGTGTTCTTTGTTTATGAAACATTTGCTGCTGCTTTTCCAAATTTGGTTCTGGATTTTGTCTTTTCTTATTTGTCCTGTCAGTGAGTGCAGCGTAGGATGCTTAGTTGAGTAATGCCTCCTTATATTGAATTCTTTCATCACTGAAATGGATTCATTACACAGCAAACAAATAGGCTTACCATTGTGCAAGATAAAAAGAATTCTTCAGTCCATTTTTCTTGAAACTGGCGACCCTCTGCATCCACTTTTCGTTTCTTTCCACCAGACATCATTTTCGTATACAAAAGTGAACAATGTTTGGTTCCTACAGTGAAACACGTTGGAAGTAGTGCGATGGTTTGGGGTTGTTTTGGTGGTACAGCTGTAGGCAGGATCCTGCGTAAGGAGGGATATCTGAATATTTTACAAGAAAATGTTGTGCTAAGTGGGGAAAGATTATGTGGCCAAGGTTTCGTTTTCCAAGAAGAAAACGACCCCAAACATTCATCTTGTTTATGTAGAACTTATTTGGTGTCTCTTGAGGAAGAAGACAAGTTGATACGAATGATATGGCCACTTCAATCTCCAGAGCTGTCGCAAATAGAGCTAGTGTGGAATGAATTAGACCGTAGTATTCGAAAAAAATGAGTTAGCAGCGTACGAGATCTTGAGAGAAGCTCCAGGTAGCATGGACCGAAATTACAGACGATTATCTGGAGTCTCTGATTAGAAGAATGCCAAGAATATGTGCCGCAATTATTAAATCTCGAGGTGGGCATATTGGCGAAAAATCAGTTAAATTTTATTTTGTAATATTGTGTGCTTCTCTTTTGTTATTAAACATTGTTTTCGCAATGTCAAAAATATATTAATAAATATTACTACAAATCTACTCTGTATTTCTGTTCAATTCAACGAAAACGTCAATTTTGAAGTCGTCCCCATACATATGGACGGTAGTGTATATATAGTATATCCACTCATGTCATATGCTTTC
Source organism: Chrysina gloriosa (assembly GCA_038088585.1). NCBI lineage: Eukaryota > Metazoa > Arthropoda > Insecta > Coleoptera > Scarabaeidae > Chrysina > Chrysina gloriosa. The sequence continues at coordinate 19,458,285 of CM076091.1, forward strand.
GGTCACAACCAGATGCAAACACGTTTACCAAGTAATTTTGTACGATACTTTTGTAGTACTTCAGCAATTTACTTTCAAAACAGTCAGGTTTCAAATTGTAAATGAAATTGCAACTGCATAGGTTGAGAAAATGCAGTTTCATTTTTGCCTTAAAAACTACCTATGTAATTTTTAATTGAAATATTGCGAGATCTGTGAACTCCGCCTACTTCTACATAATTTCTTAAATAGAACTGACAAATTAGGTGTGGTTCTCGAGTATCAAGTTGACTCCGATGTAATTCTTAGTTACCTTACTTCCCAACTATTCTTCCCTTATATAGCAAATACCAATATTTGTTCCTCCACTTACAAACTGCTGGGGTTTATATATGCTGCAACATATGGTCTCAATGGTTTGTTAGGTGAAACTTGTAATATGCATCATCATTTTGGTAATCCTTACTCTGCGGACCAACAAAGTCGCTTGGAAAGCATTCACATAATAATTTCTGAAGTCTTTGTCTTACAAAATTAATGGTTCATACATTTATTATGATATAACTAATATTTCTTCCTCCGCTTGTAAATCGATAGGGATTATTTGGCGATCGCGTAAACACTTCAAGAGTGTGTATGTATCAACAAGTTCGTTAGGAAGACATTCAGAACACATTTCTAAAGTTTTTATCTTATAAAATGGATTGTTCATACCGCGATACTGATTAGGTTAGTCAGCTTGTAGGTATGATTTGAGATGACTAGTACTAAGTTTCTCGTGAAACTAATCAATTATACTATTGTGTCCTCTGCTCACAGCATCACAAATCTCCTGCACTGTAAATCTTATAGTACTGAGTCAATTAAAAAATTAAAACCCTGAAATTGTTAAAATTAGAAGATTTCTTGGGGCTTTCTCTGGGATTTCCTGCATTGTATACTTATACCAAATCTTGTGACAGAAAATGATCTTTGTAATACGGCATAGAAATACACACTAATAGTTATCTCGAGGAAACATTGAAGATGAAACTTTCCTTTCCGCTTATTTAGAAATAAATGTTTCTTTTTGATCCATATTTCGTTAGTTACTAGATCTTACACATAACGTGAGCATGATATACGATGTGGTAATAGTCTCCTAATTGTTTTGATAAATTCCTCCAAATTAAATCATACCTAATATTTTATGTCTATCCGTTTTGAAGCATTGAAAAACCTCAAATATTTTTAATATTTATATATTTAATATTTTTAACTCCCTAGTGTAATGTTCGGTTGTTTTTTTACTTAAATGAATTCCGAAATCGATTTTTCTTCACTTTCAAAACAACAATCTATCGTAATGAAACAATTCATTATTTATCAACATCTTACGTAAATCTTACCTGCAGTTCCATATCCATATAGCCTTCTTCTAACTGATATTTAATTTTTCCGAGTTGATTTCAATGACTTCATATTTATTCGTTTTAATAAGTATTACCCACTTTTACATTTGTGGAAGTATGCGAGGTTGATTTCATCAAAAAACCATTGGCTGGACTTTTCCCCTTTTTTGTACTTCAACGTGCCTGCTGTTCCTGCAGTGTCATGATCCATACATTTTACTAATTGCAGGAGTGTTCACACATTTCGTTTAGGTCTACATTGTATGTACACGTATTGTAAAATAAATTATTATGTCATACAATACGTTGTTAATTTAACGATTTCCACAAACTTATGTGTTCCATCATTTGTCCAAAGAAAATGTGAGACAATTCTTGATCAAACCATAATAAACGCGGGTAGACCACTTCTTACTACAAAGGAAACTCAAGGTCTGTTTTAACTGAACTATATATTTCAATAAAAAAATATCTACGGTTTAGTTTTCCGTCACATAGTTGAACAGGCAAAAAAGGATATGCCAACAAAAATATACATACCGATGTACACGTAGATACATACATAGGTATGTATACCCGCAATATTTAAATTCTCAATGTGATGATAAACATGCGGCTTTTTTATTACGATTTACAGGTTTGTGATCATAAATTAGAATCCATCAATAAAATGATGTTAATGGTTCTTGTGACCATTTTTATATGTGCATTAGAACGAAATGATGTAAATGTGTTTACTTATCTATTATGCAAAACAAAGAATTGTTGGTTTAATAAAAATTACTGAGCAAACAACTTAATTTGTTTTGTTTGCTGGTGAACTTCTACTCCAATAAAAAAACCTTGTGTCTAACATGCACATACTTCTGAGAAAGTCCGAACCACAGATTATATACAGGTATTCCACGTTCGTTACTTTGTTTTAAGGAAAGATATTTCCCCGATAATCACTTGCTCTTATACCCGAAATCAATGACAACTTTCTTATTTTTGTCATGAAATAGGCTATACTTACAGTTTAAAATAAGTCGATTCTTATTATACTTCCCTATGTATACATACAGCCATTTTCCAATTATTATAAATTATGCATTTTTTTCTCTTTCGTCAGCGGAAGCTTTAGAACTAGTGACTTTAGACAACATTGTACCAAAGTTTCTTGTGCATGTTAAGCGTTTAGGTGTAACGATATTGACTTGTGACAGACGTCATTCTATTATATACAGAGTGTGCAAAATTTACATCCCAATTCATATTTTTGCAAATGAAAAGTTTTTTTTAAGAGAACACATTATATTTTTAGTACATTACGTCCTATAAAATCCTATTGGGGTCTTATACCCATCTCTACTGGTTTTCGAGTTATCAGTGTCGTTTTGCTGTATCGGCCGAATATAAGATGTTCTGCTTTCGAGGATATTCGTCGTCGTCAGTAAACACCGTTTTGTGCTTCTGAATCATTCATCTATAACTAAAAAATGGTTAACATTAAAGACAACTACTCGAACAGATAGTCTAAATTTACTCTTCACTCATGAAGAATGTAGTGCAATTCTTAATCAAACTTGTATTTTCAATGATAGAGATCCTAATCTACCAATCATGTTAAAAATAAGTTCAGAAAGAGACTCTTTTTTCCTTCATTTTGGTAGTGCAGTAACTAAGAAGAATGTTCAGAATCTAGCTAGAAATTATGAACGAAGTACTTAGGACATCTCACACTGAATATTATCAATGTGTTCTAGAATTTCTTAGAATTTTACTAACTGCATGCTACTTTGTTCGAGTAGTAGTAGGTAGTTGCCATTGATATTAACTATTTTTCGTTTAAAGAAGGATGATTCAGAAGCATAGAAAGGTGATCACAGTAGTGATATATACTAACCATTTACGTCACGATTACGTAGTGGTTAGCCCGATGCTATCACCCCTAACTTAGTGCGAAGTTTGTGGTCCGAACTGCGTAGGTGTTTGTGTATGTACGTTCGTTTTTTACATTTTTATGAAATATATACATCCTACGCATAAAGAAAACTACTAAGACATCCAAAATGAGGAAAATATCGTATATAGTGCGGGAATACTGTATTCACTCGCCATTACTTTTTTGACTTTTTCATTTAAATTTGACATGAAATATATATTTGGCAACGATTTCGCATAAACCTTTAGCCAGCAAAGAGTTAAGTATGTACTCGGTGGATGCAATATGACCGAAGTTCAATAAGTAGCAAGAAATGGAAGTAGGAGGCTATAACATCGTTGCAGCTGAAGCTTGAAGTATGAATCAAGTGGTTGTGTATTCCAATCTTTGGTTCATGCGTTCCGCAAATGATCGTTGCTTTCTACAATATCATTGGCTATGTTGCTATCATCGCCTTAGGGAATGATCATTAATCCTGATTAGTACAGTTATTTCTTTGATGAGTCATCATCGAAATCGGAGAAATCTATGCAAAACATCGGATCATTCTTCACCATGACAATGTATCACAGTCATTATTTTGAGCAGAAAACCAAACAATTAACCATTGCCATTGTCTACATAGTCCTGATTTAAGTGAAAATGATTTCCGTTAGTTTCTGATTCCAACGCATGCCCAAACGTACTTATTTTATACACGAAAATACTTTGAGAAACAATAAATGACTCCATTGTATACCGAACTCCTTTTCATTTGATTAAATAAATTTTGCAGCAGCTTTCGTATATACCTCGCATATACTATATATAACTTTTCCGATAATCCTCTATTAATAGCTCAAGAAAGTACATGTTTGGATTAGTTATTAAATAGGCATCACAATAGAATACTTCAAAAATAAAGTCAACGATTCTAGGTATAAGGTATAATTCACTAATTTTTAATAACGTATGGCTACAATCTACAAACATAGATGTTTGAGTAGCAGCCGCAGCTAATTCTAATTAAATTAATTCCAACCAACCCAGTGCTCCGAAACTCAAAAAAATATCCAATAAAGTAATCCTGAAAACGTCGCTCTCACTTGTTCGTTTCAGCGAATGCATAATACCAGGCGCAAAGTAAATCTGATCCCTCAGAAATCATACCAATACCTACCAAAGCAATTTAAGATCATTTCCATTTAAATTGCTTTTGCAGCTTAGATCCATGTTCTTGTCTGAAATAAGAGGAACTACCGTTCCGGTGAAATTAAAATTAAATAACTGATTTACTGGCTTGGCTGTCTTAAACTGCTCTGCAGTACAAATTAAAGCGATTTAAATTAGAATCGGCTTCTGGATATAAATTTTCTAGAGTTGGGAAGAACTTGGACTATATAAAAATTATGAAACTTTAAATGGCCAGGACGAATGACGTAGTAATTAAATTACCTTTTCCATATCACTTTCGGGATTGCTTTGAATGAATGCTTAAAGTGGAGAAATAAAACTGGTCTAGTTAAAATGTCGAAGTATTCATTTCGTATTAGATTTAAGTTATAGGAAGATAATAATTAATTAAAGTTATTTCCGTTTTTCTTTGTTTTGAATCATGCTCCAGAAAAGTCCAAATGCTATTACAATCGACACCTTTGTGGCTAATTTGAAAAAATTCAACATGGGTTTTTGCATAGCTAGGCAGAACAAAACATGAATTACGAATATGAAATTCAATCCCAGTTGCGCTGTGTGCTTAGAAATTCAGGCCGTCAAATATAAATATGGACTTAGTTCGCTCGGATCTTCCGAGTGGATTACCAGATCTTTTCTCATTGTCTGCCGAAAATTGACCTTGAGACCTCAACTTCCATTTGACAGCCTATGAACTTGTAAAATTTTATCCTTTTAATGTCTTTAGATTATATTTTATAAATAAAAAAGCATCAACCTCTTGTATTAGTCCCGTGAAGTTGGCAACCGAATTTGTGAAAATATAATAATTCATCGGAGTTCCTGGTAGATATGAAATAGTTCTAGAGTACTTTGCGGAAAATTTCAAGAGTTCTGCAAAATTGTGCGAAAAAATGGAAAATACCGAAAATGAACGTAGCAACGAATATCTTTTCAATTTTCAACTTTACAAAAAAATGTTATCCGGATTTTCGATAGAACTCTTAGAGTTCTAGCGGGAAGTGCAATCACAACTGGTACGCGATTTTTTTAAATTTTTTGTCACTATACAAGCGAACTTTATTTCATCGAATATCTTTTTAATTTTCAACTTTACAAAAAAATGTTATCCAGATTTTCGATAGAACTCTTAGAGTTATAGCGGGAAGTGCGATCACAACTATTACGCGATTTTTTGAATTTTTGTCACTATACAAGCGAGCTGTATTTCATCGAATATCGTTTTAATTTTCAACTTTACAAAAAAATGTTATCCGGATTTTCGATAGAACTCTTAGAGTTCTAGCGGGAACTGCGATCAGAACTGCTACGCCATTTTTTCTATTTTCACTATGCGTATAGATGAGCTTTATTTCGTCGAATATCGCATTCGTAAACGCGCAACAGTTCTAATCGCAGTTCCCGCTAGAACTCTAAGAGTTCTATCGAAAATCCTAATAACATTTTATTGTAAAGTTGAAAATTGAAAACATATTCGTTGCTACGTTCATTTTCGGTATTTTCCATTTTTTCGCACAATTTTGCAGAACTCTTGAAATTTTCCGCAAAGTACCCTAGAACTATTTCATATCTACCAGGAACTCGGATTAATTATTACATTTTCACAAATTCGGTTGCCAACTTCACGGGACTACTTGTATTCATTGCTACTGTAATTCAAACAGTTAATAATCGAGATACAGTAGATAGACGAGAAGAAAATAATCATTTGTTATTACTATGTCTACTGTCCGGACCATTTGTCGTGGTACTGAATCAACGCCGGTACTACTGCTCGTTGGCGCATAGCGATTGCATGAAACATAAGATAACTGGTACCAGGACTGTATTTAGGTTTCGGAATTTCTGCGTGTTTAAGTTGTAGACAAATGGGAATATTTAACAATTAGCCTGAATACATTCCCTACCAGTGGTCAGTATAAATCGTCCGGAGAATACTACTTTACACATACGAATTGTATTTAGCCATTACAGTTTAACCTTCCTATACTCACGTCAAAATGAAAGACGTATACTATACTATATAAGTCGGTCTCACAGACCGTATGCGTGAGTATAGGAAGGTTAAGAGGTCGTTATTTTCCAATAACACAACAATATGATATTTCGAATATTATGGCTGCAATAAAAATCGAAAGTTGAAATATTAGTATTTCTCTTAACAAAACAATAAACGAGAATTTTCTATATTTCTAGTTTTTATCTCGATGCTATGAAAATGATTACTGTCTTTCTTGTCTAACTTGTACTAAATAATGTGGAAAAATATTTTTAGCAACAAATAACTTAGTTTACACACAAGTGTAAAACACGTAGTCAGTAAAATGTGACAAACAAAAACGAAAAGATGATGTGAACGTGTTAAGCAAATTAGATCAATTTAAACGGTTCATTACTTAACCCATGCAATTGTAAAGACACCTCGGTGAGAAACGTACTAAATGAAATTTATTGTTATCAGTAGAATCATTAATTTTCGTAATTACTGGACCTTTACGCTTGAACGTGTTCTCTACACACTCCACTGGTTACCTAAACAAAAGCAACTCCTAAAGTCGATTTCAATTAGATGATTATATCATGAGCTGATTCATCGTGAGATCATATTCATGTGTTAGAGCCGAGTAAATCTTGTTCACCAAAATGTGTGTTGCTGTAAATAGTATGGAAATATGCAATAAAAAATTCTCTACCTGTTCGAAGGTGAATATTTTAGAGCGCACTACGGTGCATTGTATAAAAAAACTTTCACCTGTTCTTTGTATTAAAAGTACTTTCGAATATAATAATATTTGAAGTACATACACTGCCGCTTACGAGTTTAATTGCACTTGAAATAATACCAAATCAATAAAAATATGCTGGCATTTTTATTTTTATAAATACTTGAAAGTACGCAATAATTACACATTAATAGAATTGTACATCTAGATTTATAGATACAGGTAAAATTCCATAAGTAATAATTTCCTACTATCATCAACGCACAAACAGGCAGTCAAATATTGACACTATTATGCCCATTTTATTATAAAAATATTATCTTATTTACGGGACTGCAATTACGTTATCATAGTTAATCTCGTTTCTCTAACTAAAGTGCTAGTGTATAGATGTCATACTTCCAAGGCAACAAACGATAGAACTCGAAGCGATTTTAGATCCAACTTAATGGGATGACGAAATATTGGTAGTGACATAAGACACATGATTCCATCCTCCCTCCGCTAATATCGATTATTTAAGAAATGATAAAGCTGATGATAATCAAATAAGAATCAATGTATATAAAAGTGTTCTAAGCCGTTCTAACGGCAGTTTACCGAAATAAATGTCATAGCATCGACTTTAGATAGGAAGAAAATAAGTAAAAAAAGGTGGATTGCAGTATTACGGAAATACCAGCTATCTGGAAAATATAGATACAAGTTTATTAGTCTACGGTGCTCGTATTTTTATAACATAAGAGTAACAACAAGGGAGAAAAAAGCAATGTAGTATTTTCTCCCTGAAACTATCCATTGTCTAAATAACCGTGAGATATTACTACTATAATGGAATCAAATTTTTTATGTGTGCCAACAAGACTCGCTTACAACTTATGAGCTTTATGCAGTAGTTTTGGATATTGTTACGACTTCATGGTGTGTAAAGGAAGAAACAAAATAGATTTGGGCTTGACGTTCCTAACGGAAATTGCAAATGTTGATGATTATGGGATTCTCTTATTTGATAATTTTAATCAAAAGATTTCTTAATAAATTTAAGGGAAAATTTCGAATGTTTTAGTAAAAGAATCATCCTAGACTGACCATCATACGTACAATCCAGATCCAAATACAATTGGAAATCCATGACATGATAAAACACTCATGTCAACTAAAACATATTACAAAAGATCAACGTTTAACAGAAATAATATTTGCTTGGTAAACTGTTTCTTAACAAAGTTGTACTCAGCTTAAATCTGTCACAAGATGCGAAGCAGTTTTTCAGAATAAGAAATCTCCAGAAAAATAGCAAATCATTTGTAATGTTCATGTTTCCTAGGCCTAGAAAAAGCATTGGACAAAATTAGAAGGAAACACTAGAGAGAAAAGGAATCGGCAGAGACAATATCACTGTTACCCAGCCCATATACAAAAATAATTAACGTATATAAGAACGTAAAAAAACAAATAACGAGCAGTCCTTTGAATTTGCAACAGAAGAAGAATCGAAATAAGGACGTGTCCTAAATCCACTACCATTCTCAATTCTAGTCGACGAAGCTATAAAGAAAGGAAAAGCGAAAATGGGGCCTATATCACTAGGTTATTGGAACTGCAGACTTCATTCAATTACACTGAATTAAAAACTAAGGGCGAATAAATATTAGGATAAACCTACATAAAACAAAAACGATATTATATTCACAACACATGCCAAAACTAATATCACAGTAAAACGAATGTACATAGAACAATTCAGGGCTTAAAATATATGGGAACAATAATATAAAGAAACGAATGAAATGGAAATAAATGATAAAATAGGTAATATCGATAGAATTTACGGTCCCCTAAAATCAATATTCCTAAACAGAAAGGAAATAACATAACAAGTTAAAACTGAAGTATGTAGTTAGAAAAATTGTGAACCGAACACTAACATATGGTAATGAAACTTGAATGTTATCAAAAATGCAACAGAAATTAGGTTCCTAAGGCAAGATAGAAATCGACAAAAAAACAAGATCGGAAAGATATAGTACAAACCCGATAACGTGAATACAAAAAAAACAGCAGCAGTTCAAATTATCGCATATGTTCATGTTCAAGAATGCAACTTTGAGATTACTTTCTAGTAGGAATGATATGTAGAAAATAGATTATTAATTTACACGTTTGCAACGTATGGCGAATAAAATACAAATACGTAAATGAACATTTATTCCCTAGAAATCAATTTTTAAAAGATTGTTCACGTTGCTGAATAGTACCGATGTCCACACTATCGAGTACATACTGTACGTATTTCGTTTTCAAATTAGCGCACTGTTCACGCCACCGCGATTGTACTGTAATCTAAAGAAAACCTATTCTATTAAATAATGGGAGAAACAATGCCGAATTGGTTGGGACACTTTCATAAAATATCGGAGAGTTCTTTAAACACGTATACAGGAAACTAACAGAAGAAGGAGAAAAGAAACATAGTATTCGACGGGAAATCAGAAATGAAGTTCAAAATGAAAAAAAAAAATTGAAAAGGGAGGATAGCTTACCTCAACAACCTTCCGGGAGGAAGGCAGGACTAAGCAAAGAAGTTTTGGTAACTTATTGTTAGGTAATCTTTTCTTAATTGAAGGAATCGTGTTCTGTCAACTGCCTCCAAAGATCGATCAGTTGAATAGACTGAATTAAGAAATTAACGACAATCGTTCATCCTTCAGAATTAACAAATCGTAAGGGTATTGTCTTTCTATTATGATAAGACGGGGTCACATATAACACGCGTCAAAAATTATAGGACCTTGGTTTGGAAGTGTTTTCACATCCACTATACATAGAGCCACGATCTGGTACCATCAGATTACCAATTATATCGAACCTTACGTAGCTCCTTAAATAGTGAAACTTTCAATAACAATGATGTGAAATCTCACATGGTTCAATTTTATTGATAAAAACTAAAACTCTTTCCTAAGTGGAATTATAGATGGCAACAGATCATCGACTAAAGTGGAAAATAGAGATTAAAGTTCAAAAACTACATATGTTTTAAAGTCATCTCCTATTATAATATTACATGGGGAAGACTACGCAGGGAGGATTGCTGTGAAATTAAAAATATCCAAGTCAACAGCGCATGATACTCTTCACCGATTTGACACTTCTGGCAGTGTACAAGATAGGAATCCCCTTGGACCGTCGAGGAAAATAACCGTAATAATAAGACCGAAGATTTTAGAATCACATTAATTACTAAACGTAGGAGGCAAACAGCGCCAGAAATTGCAGCAGAATTTAATAGACAGCGAAACGAACAAGTTTCCGTGAGCACAGTGAAACGTCGGTTGAAAGAGTCGCGTTCACACGGGCGAGTGGTTGTACGAAAACCGTTAGTACAGAAACGAAATAGATAGAAACGACATAAGTGAACACGAACTGAAAAAACTTGGTCACAAGATTATGAAATTGTCTTGTGGACAGATGAAATCAAATTTGAGGTCTTCAGGTAACAAAGATTAGTATTTATACGTAGAACAGCCGGTGAAAAAGTATTACTGGATCGTGAAGCATGAAGTCGAGTCGGTGTTAGTTTGGGGTTGTATTCTTTATGCTTCTACAGATGGCTTAAGAAAAATCGACGATGTAATAAAGAAAGGGTATTACAGGAACATGAGAAGAAAATGTAATCGTGTCTGGAATCCGATTAATTGGTCGCGGTTTTAAATTTATGCTAAAAAACAACCCCAAAATACAAATTTAAATTTATGTACAGACTACCTGAAACAGAACGGAAATCAATAAATTCTGAAAATTATGGCATGGTCCTCTCAGTCATCCGACCTTAACACCATGAAGAAGTAGATAAATTCATCAAGGGTTAAGTCTTGGATATCGAAAGACGGAATATCCTCAAAGAAGAAAGGGGAAACATTCGATTATAAAATAAAAACAAGTTGGTCAAGAATTGTAGAAGCAGTCCTAAAATCAAACGGGGAATTTTTTGATGAAAATAAAGTTTAAATTATTTCTTCTATAGTCTATCTCAAAAATAGAGGGACGAATTTCTGAAAAAACCACTGCAACAGCTAATTATCATTGGTTGAAAGCAATACCAAATGAAACTATGTATTTTAACATGGTGTATCATTATATGCCCATTATTCTGCCAAAGGCATTTGGACACTCTATTGCTATATGCACGTCGTGCTTGTATGTTATTTTATCTTTTTTTAAATATAGTATAAACTATAATAGATATCAGTTCTTTTCAGAACTCTGATTTATAGAGGTAGTAATCTGTAAGTGCTTCGTAAATACACTTTAAAATATACCTAACTAAAATAGTTTTATATTTAGATTACATTATGGATGCAAAACCAAAACCGAAGGAGCGTGGAAAATAGAGTCACTTGTGTAGTACTGAAAGGCAGAGAGTTATTAACGTTTATAAGAAAATTTTAACCGATACGCCCGATATCAAGAAAACTGAAATGATAAAGCTGAATATAAAACTACAGGAACAGCTTTGGATCCCAAGAAAATAATCCTTTGACGAGAATGTCACAATTGCTGTTCGCCAAATAATTCACATGTTTCGTGAAAATGAACTTCTCGCGCTAGATAAAGTACTAGCACAAATAAATTTTAAGTAATAGCTTTTCGTATACTGTATTTTACAGATACTTAAAAGGTATGCTATTGTAAGATGGAGACGACAATACCTTACGAGTACTTCACTGTATAGATAGATTCCAGAATAGGCCGATTTTGAATTTACATAAAACTTTGTTAAATAAGAGTTATACTGCACAAAAAGTATAAACTAATACAAGTATCTATAGTCCTAGACGAGCTTTCTCAGAGGACAAAAAAATCCTTCAGAAAAAGAACATCGATTCATAATATTACATATTGGAACTTTAGATGATTTATTACTGTTTGAAGGCAAAACGACATCAGATTATCAAGATGAAATAAATTCCATGATTTTCGAAGAGTGGTTCCCACGTATATTAAACCATTTCATTCGGAAATACCTTTATAATTATGGATAACGCATCTTATCCTAGCCGTAAAATTAAAACGGCATTAGCATCGTGGAAAAAAAAAGATATCCAAAAGTGGGTGAGAAGTAAGGGAATTTAATACTGAGTGACCATAATGAGACAAATGTAAATATGATTTATTTTGTTATTGATGAATGGGCCAAATCAGAAAATAAAACTGTGCCCTTACCTTACTTATATGGGCTCAGATCAAAAATTATATATGTATGTAGCTTCAAAAAATAAAAAATTTACAATAACTGAAGTTACAGAACATTTACATGGTGCTATAAAGAATGTAACTGTAACAAATTGGCAGAAGTGTATTGATCATGCAGAAGAAATTCGTATGAACAGCCTTGATGGTATAATTGATAATGTGATTGACCATTTATAACTTCAATTGGAGCAGACAGTGATATTGAAGTTTCTGATCCCCGCAAAATTTTCTTCTTAATCATATTCCTATCTACCTTTCGGTGTAAGGCCCCTCAAAATCATTAGCATAATTATATGTATTGCAGCCTAATGGTGCGTTAGGATTAAGTGAAGTAATTAATTTTATCGCCAATGAATATTTCATTAATTTTTCGGAAAGACTGTTAAATTGCAGATATATGTTAGTAATTAAGGATATATGTAAGGAGAGTTTCAATTTTTTACTAAAGGGGTAATATTCACGGATGTAAATAAATATATGTACAGAAAACAGTTTGTGTAATTAATGGACATGGATGATACCATGTTGAATAAATCTTAATTACTTTTTCAATTAAATATGCCATCACATTAATATATTAATATTTATTTTTATCAGCATAATTAAAAGTACGGATAAAAAATATGTAAGGAAGAATATTTTTATATTTGCCGCGTCAAATTTCTTTGAAAATTGTTTAATGTTATTTGGGCTGGAGGTTTGTTCAGAAAGTTCTCTCCATATTTTTAAAGTAAGCTACAATACCGTCCAAAAGTTTGGAAGCAGCAACGGATTTTACAAAAAGTCACAGATACAATAAAATTTTATTATGATTATTAATGAATTTATACAACATAAGTGACTATCGTCAAATAAAAGTAAATTTTAAAATCAAAAGGAAAAAAGTAAACATAATAATATTTATGCATTATTTAGCTCTTAAGTTAAGCTTTGATAACCGCTGCACAAATTTTATGTATTCTTCGAAGCAATTTTTCAAGATAGTCCGCGTCAATTTGTTGCCATGCGTTCTGTAAATATTCCCATAGTTGTTGGGTGTTTTGAGGTTGTCGCTGTCTAGTCCTTCGATCAAGCTCATCCCATAAGAGCTCGATAGGGGATAAATCCGGACTTTGAGGAGGCCAAACCATTAATGTTAGTTCATTTCTTGTTGCTTCTTCTTCTAAAAAGGTTTTACAGATTCGAGCCGTATGTTTGGGGTCATGCTGGGCAGACAAACGGCTCACCAACAAGACGGCTTCCACACGGAATGGCATCATTTTGCAAAATATCAAAATACTCTTCTTTCCACATTGTACCACTAATTTTCATCAAATCAACCGTAGTTGTTACAGCAAAACAACCCCGAAGCATAACACTATCACCTCCGTGTTTGACGGACGACACTAAGTAGGCCTCACTAGCTCTTTTCCCTCTCTTCGTTTCATACCAAATAACTCAAGTTTGAATTCATCGGTCCACAACACTGCGTTCCATTCATCCAGTGACCAGTTTCCATGTTCTCTTGTCAAAGTTAATCGTTTCTGTTTATCCACACGTTTTAAAAATTATTTCTTGCTACCGATGCATCCCCTTGAAACCTGCTGCCAATAATCGCCTCTTGACGATGGTACCAGAAACATTTGTTCGTCGTTGTGTATTAACGCGGGATGCGATATCCGGCTGCCGTTAGACGTCGATCTCATGTCGAAATCGTTACTATAAATCTATCTTCAACTCCAGAAGTCACCCGTGGCCGCTCACTTCGTCTCCTATCAAGATTTTGTCCTGTCTCTTCTCCGGGCCAAAGCGTAATGCACACCTTTCGATGAAATCCATAGAAAAATTTCTCTCTTCGTATATCCTTCATCGCGAAGACCACAAATAGTACAACGTTGGTCTACAGTCAACTGTTTGCGTTTTGGCATTTTTACGCTCAGTTCTCACAGGAAAGCGATAAGACACTTAGGATTAATATCTTTGCCATATGCATTAAATGATTACCGAAGTATTACTAAACCGTTTGACCGAAAGTAATTACTGCTGGTGTCCTACCCCATCCCCGTCATGCAATAGTCGTATTCTTCGACAAAAAAAGGAATAAAATGCATTCGGGTAAAATTTGTACCTAGATGTCTGGAATTTACGGATTATGTGTAACAATTTTATATTTGCGTAGAATAATTTATAACAGGGATTAACGATCTCATGATATGCCTAACAATTATATTATTTTAAAGGAGTTTCACCCTGCTTCCAAACTTATGGACGGTAGTGTATATACTATATCACATGTAATGTTAATTTTTGACGGTAAACATACAAAATTATCATTGAAATTAAATGCAGGTTCCATTTCCTTGTGTTTTTCATTCTTTTTTATAAACATTTATCTTTGCTGGAACTTATATGAACGGTAAAGTACAATATATCCTCGAAAGATAATCGCCGGTTTCCACACAGGCAGAGATACTGATTCATTCGGCGATAAAATAGAAAAACCGCGTTATCATAGCCTAAAAATATCAGCAATTAAAAGCTTAATATCAGTAATGCTCTCGTCACAATTCACTTTCGATCTAAATTGGAATAATTATCGGAAGAATGAAGGGCAGCAATTTTTGAAGTGTTTTGGCTTATGTCATGACAGTCCGTTCTGCTGTTTTCTTTCTTTATTTATTTGTATGGAAAGTAGCATTGTTGATGATGAGTTTCTGGGTTAAATTCACTTACCTCCGTGAAGAACGCGTCCATAAAGCCTTCGCGGCCCTCAACAGTGACGGTAACATCGTCAGGCCCAACATCGTCCTCGTCACTTTGGGCCTGAAATTTTTTTTTTTTTAATAAATTATCGTTATATAAATAGGAATGAAGATGAAAAGTTATAACCAAAACAAGGGGTGGGGCAAAATAAGATAAAAAATGTTATAAATCTTTACCTAACCTATTCTTAACGTTTGATTTTCCGCGAAGTATTATAAAGTTAAAACGAAAGAAGGTGTAAACGAGGAATTCGAGATTGACAAATGGATAAAAAGGGATTATTTCTTTGTTTATATTCGATTGATACGTCGGTATTACTAAGTTTACTAACCAAACTTCGATGTAAAAATTTATGTAGATTGTAAGAGAAATCTAGTCGACTATTTAAAAACAATTACTTACAGCGACAAGGGCCGCCAATCTATCCTTCGTCATCTTCTTCTACCGGCTAAAATCACACACCGCGAACAACTGTGGTTTTATATAAAAATCCCATTCAAAACGTTTCACATAGAATAGCACTAAAACTAAGGAACGAACACTAGAATACGCGAAAATCGATAGGATAAGAGACTGGCAATTCTGCAGTGCTGACACATTATTACGCAGCCGCAAATGACGTCAGGGAATAGCGTGACGTCACGATAAATTTCAGATTTTAATAATTCTTTTCTACTAAAATTAATGTACAATTTGCGAATTTCCCACGTAAAATAATTTGTAATAATTTTATCCTCCGTTACGGATAGTTTCCCCTTTTAAGTTCGCCTTTTCAAGCACAATCACTATTTGATCCCTCTTTCGCACAAGGGGACGCCATTGTGAGCTCTAACGACTTTATTTCTCCGTGTGTGTCATCGAAGTAATTCGAATCCATCAGGGTTTATTTCACTTTTTTGCTCCTAAGGTAAGTTTTACTATTCCTGTACTTTTTTATGCCCAGCGTATTTTCATCCAGTTCTTCATATTAACAGAGGAAAATATTATTGAAGTCGGCAAGACGATATCAAAATCCTGTGATACGCTTTGATGGCGCCATTCCTTCAGAAAATTAAAACTTAGCACAACGTGCTTGCGAGTTGTGCTTCAAATTGTATTATACACGAAACAAAATTAGTGTTGCCTTGTCAAAAATTTGTGTTTGTAAAATTTTCGTCACTGACTTTCCGACTTCGTGATTTGTTATCGAAGAAAAGAACTCGCCTCTGTATGAAACCGTTTTTATTACAGAATTAAAGTGTAACGATGGCCGCTGAACAAGAAATGCCCACGTTTAAATGTGTATTGGTCGGAGACGGTGGCACCGGTAAAACTACATTCGTCAAACGTCACTTAACTGGTGAATTCGAAAAGAAGTACGTAGCAACCTTAGGTGTTGAAGTGCATCCACTAGTTTTTCATACCAACCGAGGCCCCATAAGATTCAATGTGTGGGATACTGCTGGTCAGGAAAAGTTCGGCGGACTCCGTGATGGTTACTACATTCAAGGACAATGTGCCATCATTATGTTCGATGTCACATCTCGTGTTACCTATAAAAACGTCCCTAATTGGCACAGAGATCTCGTTAGAGTTTGTGAAAACATACCCATAGTACTTTGTGGGAATAAAGTCGATATTAAAGATAGGAAAGTTAAAGCAAAAAGCATCGTATTCCACAGGAAGAAGAATTTGCAGGTTTGTAACTCTTTCCTTTCCTCGTCTTATCAAATCCTAATGGGATGTGGTTAATTTCTAGTACTACGATATCTCTGCTAAATCAAATTACAACTTCGAAAAGCCATTCTTATGGTTGGCCCGCAAGTTAATTGGAGACCCTAATTTGGAATTTGTCGCAATGCCTGCTCTTGTACCTCCAGAAGTTACCATGGATCCAAACTGGCAACAACAACTGGAGAAGGATCTCAAGGAAGCCCAGGAGACTGCACTGCCAGAGGATGATGAAGATTTATAAAGAAGGATCTTGCATTTATTTTTTTATATGTAAATCGATAGAATAAATATAAATCGATAGACTTAACTTTCGTTTCTCGCCATAAAATTTATATTTAAAAAACCCACTAAATGTGTTGATTTCTTTTCTATAAAACAGTTGTAATAATAGGTCTGTTATTTAGTAGTAAAATGTATGATTCACGAGTGTGTTTGGATAAATAGCTCGACGTAAATAATGTGAGGACTGTTTGATATTTTTTATGAGGAAAACGAACGCAGTATAGCTGATTGTAATGTGAACTTTGTTTTTATAATGCTAGTTAACAATATATCGTCCCGAAGCTAATATCAATAAGTTGTAATTTAAATAAACATTATTTTCCAACAGTTTCTTGTTTGCACTTTACACCTATTTATCTAAGAAAAATACTGCTTATCCTTATCACACACTGACACATTAGTTGCCTTAAACAAGTAGAAATTTAAGAGGTATGGAGTATAATATCTTAATTTTTTACCCTCATGCTATTAGTAGGATAAAAAAATAAGCGTGAACTGCTGTATCAATCTCTTCAGACGCAAACCATTACCCTGCAAAGTTCCTTTAAGTCCAAAAAATAGCCAAAAGGTGAGTACGATGTTCTATTGCTTTTATATTTTTTCGGCCAAAAACGAGAGTTGAAACTGCCGTATGGGACGATGCATTGTCATGGTGGAGCATAATTCCCTTGTCTGGAACTCTATTGAGCGCGTATTTCTGAAGAATACCGCATACATAACTTTTTCATAGCTCGCTGCTTCCTAATCATTGTACGAGTTTCCTCATATTTGTGAATCCATACACGACTCTTTTGGTGGGTAGCAAGGTCGAAAAAGGGAATATAAGTTTCGTCACGTGTTACTATTGAAGAAAAAATTGGTGCCCGCCATTATTTAATAATTTTAAAGTTTCATGGCAAATCCTCACAGGCTCTGATTTTTGGAAGTCAGGAAAGTGATGTGGTACAAAATGACTTACCACTTTTTTAAATGCAGGTGGTCGTGTATGATTTTTTAACAGCTAACATCCAATTTTCAGTTGATGCTCTTTTACCGCTTAAGTGGCTTTATTGTCCTCTTCCATTTTTTGAACAGTAGCAATGTTTTTGTTGTTAACAGCCGTAGAACGGCACCCTGCTCCGTTTTGAAGCTGAACAGAATTCTTTTCGCGTTCAAATTCCTGCCTCGTGCCTGTAGAATACGATACTCCAGCCGCTGCTGGTGTATGTCGTCTTCATTTGATCTACGGCGGTGTCTTGTCATTTAAACACTACAGGCTCCACGTGTTTGCCCCATAATACAACTGTTGCATCATCGGTTATTAAAGTGTTATTAAGCAGATTGAAGCTCTTCAAAACAAAATGCTACGGTTGATTTTTCACGCATCTTGATAGCTAAAAATTTCCAATAGGTTCGAGGTTTAGGGATTCTATCTCTTCAAGGGGATTTCCTAGAGCCGACTTTCTCCACAAACTCGTGTTAGAGCTGTCGACCATATTCAAGACTGATCCTCTTTCTCGGACGAATAATAAGACGAGAATCCTTCGTGGCTGTTGATTAAATTTGACAGTATAAGGACAAGAGGATATTTGTATCGATAACAACAGACTCTCCTCTCATTTCAAAATTGACAAATTCACAAACTAAGAGTACGAAAAGTCTATGATCTACCCTGATATAGAGCCTAGGAAAGCACGAAGTTCCAAGCAATATTGTACTGTCGATTCAAAAACCAAAGAAGGTGGATGGTGGTACATACATAATTCTTACTGGCGGCGTATGGGATATAAACTAAGCTTTGTAAATTCATAAAGCATTATAACCATATTATAACAATCACATATCCTGATCATATGATTTAGACAAAAGTTATTTACATCATTTGTACACCACAGACTTTCAAGCAACGACATCGTTCTTATTTTTTACACCGCAGTTTCAGCTACACATTAAAATTCCTTAGAAGCATAAATTTGCTAGTGCTAAACTTTTTCGAACTAATAGCAATAGAAATGTAAATGGATTTCAGTTACTCTCTACGATGTCCTCTAAAGACATCTGTCTTACTGAAAATCATCACGGAGAAGATATACGGTTACTTTTCAGACTATAAACCCCTCCTGGTCGTGTTAGGTTTTCTTAACCGAAAGAGGCAACTCGTTTCAGTAGGAACTGGAATGTTCTTGTTGCGTTTCAAAGTTGGCGACGATGTTTGCTCGATTGCCCGACAGGATACAAAATGGTTTCAGTGGATAATGCTGCTTAAACGCACATCAAGCCAATCATTCTAGCGTTCGTCGAACCGTCCAAGATTATTACCCAAAATTTCTGTGCTCCAATAACCGGAAGAATAGAACGATGATTCACGAATGAGAAGTTGAGAAAGCGTACTTGATGTCCACTGATTCAAGACAAGCTAATTATTGGACCAAAATGCCCTTTGGACGAAGAACACTTTAAACCATTCCTTCTGACCAATTACCTTAAACTTGGTTCTCAAAGATAAAGCTCAAATACATTCAACCATCTTAAGGTCGCTTTCAGTGGGATCTTGGCAATAAACAACGATGAGATTAATCTTAGTAGTGATGTTATGAAGAATGCGAAAATATGTATAGTGATTGTAAGGGAAAAAATTTATTGGATCCTGATTTCTTTTATTTTTCCTTGTTTGTTTAAATGCGCCTTTATGTAAGTCGGACAAAAGGACAACCCCCGCACAAGTTGTGCTCATCATAGAATTACGTATCATATTAACTAAGTTAGTTAAATTAGGTTACTACCAACACTACTCAATATAACAGTGAACTGCTTAGTAGATGACTTTCGAGATATATATACGAGAATAGATTAACAAGTTTTTTTTTTTCAAATACTTTCTATCGTTTTCTTGGCAACTCCTCATACCAATGGACCGCAAATGTTAAATTGATCTGTTAACCTTCCTATACTCACGTCAAAATGAAAGACGTATACTATACTATATAAGTCGGTCTCACAGACCGTATGCGTGAGTATAGGAAGGTTAAATACTCTGGTTTTGACAAGGATTTAAGTCAAGTACCTTAATGCGCGTTTGATTATGGATAAAAATAAAGTTCAAGCGATTATCAAATTTTTCTATTTGGGAGGGGAAACCGCAACGGAAATAAGAACAAGGTTAGACACCGTTCTTGAGGATTCATCACCTTCATTTTTGGATTTCGGAATTCAAGCGAATTCAAGCGCCGCATGCTTACAAGTGATGAACCACGTTCACGACGTCCGAAAACGGCTACCACGCCAGAAATTCTGGAAAAAGTCCATGACATGGTTTTGGCAGATCGCCGAATACAAGTGCGTGAAATTGAGGAAGCCGTGTGCATCTCTTATAGACGAGCATTTTACATAATGAATTGGGTTTAAAAGAAGTTTCTGGAAGATGGATGCCGCATTTGCTCAATTCGGAGCAAAAATGTATTTGACCTCGAACCTTGTTTGGAAGTGTTTATAAGGAACCCAACGGATTTTAAGAAACGATTCGTGGCTATGGATGAGATCTGGATTCATCACTACACCCCAGAAATGCAATCAAAGCAGTGGATTGAACGCGGTGAATTGGTTCCGAAGAAGGCACAGACCATTCAGTCGACTGAGGTGATGCATTGGTTTTTTGGGACGAAAAGGAAATTTAGCTAATTGGTTATCTTGACACATAAAAATCTGTTACTGACCCATATTACAGAACGCCTGATATTGGTTAAGAAAAAGTGTTGTTTCCCCGCGACAATACGCCCGCTCACTTAAGTGCAATCGTTCAGGAAAAATTGACAGAATGAAGTTCGACATCCTTCCGCATCCGCCTGATTTGGCTCCCTCAGACTTCCATCTGGGTGGAATGAGATTTTGATCGAATGAAGAACTGATAGAGGCTGTAAACGATTATTTTGGAAACTTCGAAGAAAGTCGCTTCCGGGAGGAACCGAGAAACGGGAGAAACGTTGGACCGTTTAGCTTCGAGAGGTTTATATTGAAAAAGAAAATATAACTTGGATCTGTATTATTTTGTTTTCATTGTCATTCTGGAAACTTTTCAATCTACTCTCGTATAACTGCGCCTTTTATAGTTTCAACGGAAGATTTAACTAAACGAAACTTCCTATGAGCTACGATAGTTTTAATAAAATGTCGTAGTAAAGCAAATACTTATAGAACTGAAATATAATATTCATTATCTACACTATAAACATATATTTTAATAAGCAACTTACCCTTCGCGAGTCATTTCAATAAAGTAATTCATCTGAAGTAAGACGATAAATGTACAGTTACATAGGCTTTTTACATTTTATTTTCCTTAACTTATAGATCATACAGTTTTAGTAAGATAAAAAAGTAACAGAGGGTATACTGGGCTTGATATTCACAATTATGCACAACAAACATAGGATACTATCTTAGTTTTTCGCCACTTCTTGAGTGCGCTTTTCTCTCGCTTTTTTCCCTTCAGTTACAGAATTTCGTTCGTGTTCAGTTAGATTTGGTAGAATTTTGGTGACGACGCCTGTTCCTAAAGTTATAGTGCCATCCCTCAGTGTGAAACGTTGTCCTTGTTCTAATACCATGGGGCGAATCATCTTCAATTCTAACCTATAAAAACATGGTGAAGTTTTTATATTTGTTTAGGGGATTAGGTATAAAACAATAGCACAATATACAAGGAAAGAATATTAGTTCGTTAATAAAACAGTAACTAAATTTTGAGTTAAAAAATAACTGAGAAACACAAAATCCAGGCTTCTAGCAGGAAGCAAATGCTTCTATTCACCGAGGAAAGAGGGAAAGAATTCTCCCGTAAACTCAATTATACCTTATGGTGATAAAGTCAACCGCAATATATGCAGCCGAAACTTTGAGCCTGACCAAGATGATGAAAGGACACTGAGTATCAAAGCGAAGGATATGAAGAAAATTTTATGAACCGATATAGGACGAAGAAGTATGGGGACCAAGAAAGATCCAAGAACTAAAAATATTATTCAACAGACCGCTAATATTTAAGAGAATATAAAGTAAAAGATTAAGTTTCTTGAGCCATGTTTTTCGCAGAGATAAAATCAAGAACATAATGGATGAACAACGTAGCTGAAAATTTTGAAGAACGTGGAGTAGCAAACTGGAAGCAGAAAACCGGTAAAAGAGAAGAACGGTCAACAACAGTATAATAACTGAGAGTAGAGTAAAACAAGAGCAACATGTTCCCTATGGACAAAAAACAAGAGGATAGTCATCGCACTGTGTGAAAAAGGACTTAAGACACCGTTATGGAGGCCAGGGATACAAACGAACCGAAGTTTGAAATAGGTTTATCGCGAAGATAGTCATAGGATATCGAAAAAGACGTTGGAGGAGGCGGAAGAAGGGGAAAACCAAGAACATGATGGATGGACAACGTAACTAAAAATTTAGAAGAATATGGAGTAGACAACTGGAAGCAGAAAGCGTTCGTTTATAACTTTTTCAATAAAAAAAAAAACTTACTTGGAGTCCTCACCAGGCATAACCATTTCCTTATCGGGTACTCTTACTTGAACGGCGGAATCCCAGGTCTTGGAAAACATTTGCAATTGAATATAAGAGGTTAAAGGTCTCGTGCGACCACCTTCTTCTTTACTGAGGATATAAACTTGAGCTTCAAGATGGTCATGTGCTTTCATTGTCCCTGGTTTGCACATCGTCATTCCTATCAGTACAAATATAAAAAAATTATAAGTATAGAGTTGTAACAAAATGTAGGTAAATTAACTAAAGGTTATTAATAATCCACAGTAAGTGTAGATGGTACGATGGTATTTTTCTTGTAAAACTGATCGCCAAATGGGGTGAAATTTGCATGGAGCTTGAATGTCATCAAAGACCAAATCTTTTTAATCGAAGTAACGTCCGAAGAACACCATGGCAAAGTGGTAATGAAATGTTCCATCTTCTACAGGAGCAATGTTTTTAATTTAACCACGCTGCGGGATCTGGATAACTGAATCTATTGTGCCGCTAACCACCTTTGGATTTGCAGAAGTGTAAATTACCGACTGGCTATACATTCTAAGATGAAAGATTATACATGCGTTCGAGCTGGCCCTTTATAACAGATTGACAAAGCACAAATAACATGTATATAGATAAAACAGGTTACTCATTCGTGATCGTTTCATTCGTTTACTAACTTTAACTTGAAGAATTAGTGTTTCCAATACAATGGGACGAGAAGAAGTAATGTAAATACTTGTGTTAGCATTTTCAAAATTAAAAGAATATCGCATTAGTACCGGCATACACAGCATGTCTTTTAAACAATGCTCGCTAGTCGATATTTGTCCCTTAGTAACGCCGTTTATTACTCTCACTCTGTTTCTATGCAAGAAGTGTCCTTTAAAGGGTTAAGTTATATGCAATTTCCCTAAAGTAACTTCGAGATCAGCAAAATAAATGCGGGTTGTCTGTTTATGGGAGGTGTCCGTTGCAGGAGATTTCACTGTATATTTATTTGATATCGAATACAACTACAGTGACGTACCAAATTTGGGATATATTTCAAAATGTAAATGTAAAAAATATGTAAATGTCTATGAATTCTATACATTTGTAGTATATAAACCTGCACATCTGTATAAAAAAGTCAAGAAAAGTGGATTCGTTTAATAAAATAATAATATTTGATAGCGATGTTTGAATGGACGCGCTACCGCTGTCTAGTCTACTTCACAATTAGAGTATGCCAGTGATGTTGAAGAAAGTTATAAAATCAAGCAAACAAAAGGACAATCTAATGTGTATAATAGAATATGAGATGCAGTATAGCAATAAACAAAATTCAGCAAAAAAAGAAAAAGGAAAAACAAATTCCAAGAGGCCCAAAAATATTTTTTGAAAGTAAACACATCACAGTCTAACCACCTAAAAGCCAAATGTAAAAATATTCTTTGTGTAATGCTGAAATCATCACAGAAACATATTTAATATTTCACGTCAGTCTGACAGTGATACCAGTTTCCTCACAAGAAACATCTTCAGATTGCCTTCAGGAGGCTAACAGCATGACCACTGACACATTACACATTTCTTTGGCAACCACAGCATTATCAGGAGAATATTTCAATTATCAATAACAGTCATGAAAGTATATATTATGTATATCCAGTTCAGCATTACACAAAAGACAAAAGCAAATAATATCAAATCTTACCTCTTCTGATTTCATCTCGTTTAAGCCCTCTAACTAATGCACCCAGCTGATCACCTGCTTGAGCTTCTTCCAATATCTGATGGAACATTTCTACACCAGTCACTGTGCTTTTAAACACCTTATTGTATCCTATAAACTCGCAATCAGTGCCCTTTTTAATATTCCCCTCTCGAGACGTCCAGTCACAACAGTACCTCTTCCAGGTATCGAGTAAACATGCTCAACTGGCATCATAAATGGTTTATCTAAATCTCTTGTTGGTGTAGGAATGTAACCATCAACTTCTGCTAATAATTTCAAGATAGCTTCAGCACCAATATCAGGTTTTGTTCCTTCGAGTGCACATAAAGCAGATCCCAATATAACTGGAACTTTTTCACCATCAAAACCCATTTCAGTCATGAGTTCTCTTATCTCCATTTCTACTAATTCAGCCATTTCCCCATCTGCAGCATCTACTTTGTTAATAAAGATAACAATATGATTTACACCAATTTGCTTGGCCAATAGTAAATGTTCTCTAGTTTGTGGCATTACACCATCAGTGGCTGCAACTACTAAAATCGCTCCATCCATTTGAGCAGTACCTGTGATCATATTTTTTATATAATCAGCATGCCCTGGACAATCTGTATGTGAATAATGCCTAGCTTCTGTTTGGTATTCGATGTGTGCCACATTAATTGTGATTCCCCTTGCTTTTTCTTCAGGGGCATTATCTATGTCATCATATTTCTTTGCAGCTGCTAACTTTTTATCGGAAAGTACTTTTGTAATTGCTGCTGTTAGTGTGGTTTTACCATGATCTACATGGCCAATGGTTCCTACATTACAATGAGGTTTATTTCTTTCAAAGATTTTCTTTTCGGCATAGAATCGTTTCTGATGTGTAATTGGAACTATGCATTGTACCAGGTTCCTATGATGATAGAATCGCACGTTTTCACAAGTAAATAATAATTGTTTGAGCGTTTTCCGAAGCACTAAAATCATGTGTTAGATAACCAAGAAAACTGAAAGTCAAATAATTACCTGGTGCTAGCGCTCTTGCCGATATAAATGTGGACATTTCTCAAGATTTAAATAAAATCAATAACAATATCCCCCGATTATTGCGTTTTAATCAAATTTTATTTGCTTTAAATCATTAGGAAGCAAATGATTATGTCTACCGGCGTATGTACTGTAATGAATTATGGGAATAGACAACTGACAACATATAAAATAGAAAACCCTACAGAATTTGCAATAAGAAACTGGGATTTTTATTTTTCTTGTGTTCTATAATTTGTTTTCATAATAAAGAGTTAAGTCTCTTCCTAATTTTGTTAAAATTATACAGAGTGAACAACCATAAGTGTCCAAGATTGTCCTAAAAACCCTACATATGAGCATTCTCGATCCTGTCGTTTCCTTGTCTTGTCACGTATAATTCGTGTCTTACCCACATTTGATTATATGTTGTTACCACTGAACAAAGTGCATATATTGGTAGTCTTTTAAATTGGAAAATATTGCTATTACCAACTTAACAGTGCAGTCAACAAAAATACAAAAATTGCTGGTCACGTGGTGAACAATTTCGTTGTTCACTCTGTACTCTTTATAAGTTTAAGAAATAAAATGGATTGATAAGTATGGTTGGCTGCCTATAGCACGAGATTAGTATGTAACTGAAAAGGAAAAGAAGGAGGAATTGTATGATTTTTCTGTCGGAACTGGTTTGTTTTTCTATGATTTCGATGTTAATTTTATCTTCATATTTCTCAAAATTATTTTATGCTTTTAATTAAATGCGTTACATATATACGTTTCGTGACCTATACTGGGTGCTTCGGAATTGCACGGTACGGCACGGCGTGTTCTCCAGCGCACAATAAACAAAAAGTTCCTACAAGCATATGAGTCAAAATAACTTATTACCGAGATATTGAAAGTTAAAGATAAATAGCTAAAAATCCGAAGTTGACTATTTTAGGGATGTGTTCTCCAGCACGAAATAGACAACAAAGTTTATACATCATAGCTATTAAGCTATTAACTTCAGAATTATTGTTTCTTTGGTCTGAAAGTGGTAGAGGATATTTAAGAGATTTGTGGTTTTAATAATATTTGAAATGATTATTTGTAAAGAGAAAAAATATTTTTACCTTTGTGGGTTAGCTGGCCGAATTTTAAGGACTTACTTTTTTTTACCATTTTCCTATTCTACCATAGGCAACGAAACAAGTGCAAAACAAATGCAGTAAGAAGACCTAGTTTATTTAAAATATTTGTGGAATTTTCTGTTTGTTATAACAATTTAGTTAAAACTCGTATAAATTTCCTAGAACTGTTTTATGTTTTTCCCGATTTATTTACGTCTTCTCCTTCTAATGCCCGAGAACTGTGTTATGTTTTCCCTTTCTAACTGGAAAATTTTGAAATTGCACCGAATTCTACGAAGACCTTTTCACGGAATTATTTTATTTTTTAAAATATAATTTCATTAAAATTAATGTGAATTTTGCCTTCGTTCTTTTTGAATCCTTTTTGCGGTATTTCTTTCTAAGTTTGGAATTTTGGATTATTTTATCCGCAGACTGTACGGGCTATGCACGAGGTTAGGATACCGGGCGAGCTAAACCATTACGTAAGCACTAGTCTAGACCAAATATAAAGCAAACTGAACGTCTCTCTCAATCATAGTCTCGATACCTCTTGCACACCTAGTGCCATAGCCTCTGGTGTTACACCTGTATATAATAATAATAACAAATTAGCTATGCAGCCGTTGGCAGCCTATGACTTAAGTAATCTTCTTCCTCTCTTTTTATTGGTTGCTATTATTCTCTATCTTCTTACTCCAATACTTTGTAGGTCCTCCTCCACTGCAACCACATTTTCCTCGGACGCTCTCTTCTTCTTCTCATTCCTATCTCTCCCTCCGCCATCAACTTCGCTATTCGTCCATCGTACAATTTATGTAAATGTTCCCCTGTACATAATAATGTCATTAAAATTAGTATAGGCAATACAACGTTTGATGGAGTAGAATTTTGATATGAGATTAAAACCAGGCACCTTTGATTTGGTTTTGATAGTTATTCTTCTATTAGATATCAATGTCGGTACGTTGTTATTTATACTATATACGGAAAGGTATATGTGCATAAAATTAAATGTAATTGATGCTACTCCAGAAGGCAGTAAGTCATGTTATAATTAGAGGTGCTCATGCGAACCATAAAACTTTGCTTTTTGTGAAGATCGGACTTTAATCGGGGGCGGTCGCAAGTTACAAGGATTGATCGGGTGTGTATGTTCTCGAGCGTGAATATTCCGATCGCTTGTGAATAACTCCGATCTTGACAATTTTGGTTCGCATGAGCAGCTCTAGTTATCATAAACCATTATAGCTTTCCCTATTTTTGTTGACAGGAACACACTCTACTTAGCAATCTACGGAAAAATAATACTTTCGTATTTGTCTGCTGTACTGAAATCTTCATCTTAGTTTCAGATGCATTTGTTTTCTTAAGGAGTAGTCCGTAGCTCACTCCGCGGAAGCGCACTGGTTTAGTGTGCCCCTCAGCTAGTTTACTCCATTAGGTAGATGTCCTTGATGAAATCTACTACCTCGTTAATGGTAATCGTTTTTACATCTTTTGGTTGTAGACACCGAATCTCGAAGTCACACTACTCGCCCCTGGGATTCACAGAGAACATGTGCCGAAGTTCTCTCGTCTTGACAGCATGGCTGTAGATAGAATCTTCCACTATGCCTATAGCGTGGAGAAGTTTACTAAGTTGGCAGTGTCCTGCCAGCTGGGACACTGCTTTCCCAATTTGGCTCCTGGTCAGTCGTAGTAATTGTGGTGTTTTGTTATCTGATAGTCTTGCTCTGAGCATGCGAGACTACATTAGTCCTCGTGAGGTTTTCCAGCATTTAACATATTTCTCCTTCAGCAAGTCCCTCAATTCAGTCCTTACGGTTTGATTCCACATGTAGGTTTAGACCCTACAGCTTCCTATTTGCGTCTTCTTTATTTTGTTTTATGCCTTGATGCCTCGACACCCACCGTAGATTCATTCAATTGTGTGCCTGAATTCCTTAACAGTCCTTAATAGTATTGGCACGTTCTGAGTTACTTTGAGAGTTGTTTCATTATTCATCATGATATAGATCTTTCTGTTCTATGTTCATTTCTGTATCGTGGTGAATTTCTAAGGCACCCTTCCCTTTCCGAACTGTGTTCGTTCTGGCGATATTAATTTGTAGACTACTGTCTTGGCTTCGACCTCACTCACCGAGTGTAGGGACGACAGAAGGAACAGCCACTCCATAGTTGCCGCAGTAAGTAAGTGCCAGTAAGTAAGTAAGTCTCTGCCATTTGCTAAACTTGGATATAGCGATTTTATTTTCTGCTTCTTTCCACCAAGATAATGAGGCTAATGAGGATATCACCAGGATATAGTAGAACCAAATTGTATACCTAGGCCTTAACCTGCACGTGCTTCCTACTGCTCTTCTACTTTCTCATAAAACTCCAATAGCTTTAGAAGTAAAGCTTTCCAAGTGACTCTTGAAAGTGAATCTTGTGTCGAAAGTAACCCCGAGGTAGAGCATTAAGATTTGAAAGCACTATAGTACAGTATAGTATAGCACTATAGTTCGTCCTAAAATCGTTAGTTATGGTTCAATAACGCGTAACAACCGATCACAAGTGATAATAATTATTTTACTTTCCCGATTAAAATAGTTTTAGTGATGAATCAAATGTGTTTTTTTAGAAAAATCATTTTTACTGTGACAATTTGTATATTCTTTATGGTAATTTTTGTAGTTATAAATAAATACTATTTTTATATTTTTTATGCTTCTTGAAATTATTGCAGCGTTAATAAATAATGAACGAACTAAATTTCATATCTGTATTTCAAATTCGCGCGCTTTTGTTAGCATGTGAAACTGGGGTAGGCTTAACTATTTCTGTTGGATGAACAGAGTATAACTTGCGCAAAGTAATATTATAGTTAGTCTGGGAAACAGCCGTAATTACGAAATAAGTTATGACAGCCTACATAAACACGGAACTACTCGCATACAGCCAAATACAACGTACTGACTAGAGTGAGTAGTCGGCGATGCTGTCGTAACTTATTTCGTAATTATACGCTGTTACCGCTATTTTCTCAGACTAATTATAGTTCGTCCTAAAATCATTAGTTATGGTACAATAACGAGTAGACTGGGCAAATATGCGTTATGGTGCATTATTTTGTCCTTTGTCCTCTGTAGTGTACATTGTGAACAGGGCAGATGACTGATCACACCACATATTTGTCCAGTTTAATAACCAGTAACAACTGATCACAAGTGGTATACAAATGTCTAATGTTTTCAACTTGAGCTACACATAAGCATTTCTCTCGCTTTTGGATTTTTCCATGCTCCTAACCGCTCACTGAGCGAATATGGGTTTCTGAGTCGGTGACTTAACAAAAATCCTAATACTCTACTTCATATTGTTTATTCATTGGCGAATCGCTTCCGTACATTTTGAATCACATTTAGGTTCCTACTTCGTGTGAACAGGTCTCGTCTGAACAGATATTCATGGGTTTCTAGGGTTTCCATCCACTACTGACCATGAATTATAACTTTCTTTCTCTTCGGAACTCAATCGCTAGGTTGGTTCGGTTCACCACTCTGCATTTCTATTTATCTCCTGTATGTTCTCTAATTCAGGTTACTAGTTGTGACAGAAAATTTAAAATTTTTAGCTGTATTAGAATAATTTTAATTCTTGTCAATTTTTGTAATTTCAATAAATCCATGATGACCTCAAAGGAAGAGGAAAATTACTCATCCAAATTGCATGTTTAATTTCAACAAATTCAACTTGACACAAAATTATCTAAACAATATTTGTGGTAATATGGAACATACATTGCGATTCCAGTACGTAAAAGATTTCTTTGACAGGATTATAGAAGCAGAAGGCAATCGGACAATTATAATAAATTGAAGATGTGTTGCCACTTCATTTATGCATTGAAATTGGTATTTATAGCAAATATTACAGATCAATTTGTAAACTTAAAATGATTCTGGTGCTATAAAATGTACGTTTTCCTTTGGCGGATTCTGCTCACAAGCTTATTAGACAATTCGCACCGGTCGCCATATACCGATATCCCATGTTGAATTGAGTTATATTTAAATGTCTACGTCTGATGAATGTTAGATTTAGCTAACGGATCGGTAAATGGGAATTTGCTAGGAATATAATATGAAGTTCGCTCAAATACATGAATTTCACATCAATCTCAACCGAGTGTTGCAATTGAAAATAGTAGTGTAATAAAGTGTACGTATTGTAAATCATTTCCCTATTACTATGCATTACACTTTAGCTTAACGTGATACCTCAGAAATCGCATGAAGCGCTTAAACATTTAACGGTATAAGATGTAAATCTGTTTAGATTGTTAATCTCAATGTATCGCCATACATACATATATACTTATACAAACTGGGAAAGTACATATCAACACATAGGTGAAATATATTAGGCGTTAAATCGATAATATTGCACGTGAAGAATAAGCTATAATACTGTGATGCATGACCCCATATTTTATATACGATGTTATCAATTCAAAGCCTTTTGTGTTTCCCTATATGTCGGTTCGTTGTTTCCTACCATGTATATGAGTACGCATTTATTTCCCTCGAAAGTTTCTAAATTTTTGCTACAAAACAGAAATGAATGAAACGTGTAAGCTTACGTGTTTACAACCGAAATGTCCTAGAGATACATTTTAAAGCGAGCAGTAACATCTGCAAATTTTAAAGATAAACGGCTTTCCAGTTCCAAAGTTTCTCATTACAACACAACTTTGGCATGCCAAGAACGGTACATGGAACGCCAGCATTTGGCGCGGCGTGTATGTGTACGCTTGCAGAATTTTAATCCTACGGATTTGTTCGTGAGAATATTTACTGAAAATTGTTCTATGAGGGGAATTATCAGCGAATACGAGAATCTCAATGGAAGCGATTGTAACTCGTACTTTGCATATCTGCTCACGTTGCATTCGGTAATTCTTGAATTTGTTCGCGAAGTACAGTTCTAATGCGTGCGGTACTATGGGAAGCGGAGTCGTTATTATCCATTGTGTAGAAGTTATTTGCCCAATTTGGGCCCGACGAGTATACGGAGTAAAGTTTTAGCGATTGAATCGCAATACCACTATACGATAATTTTCAGTATCGTGAAGATGCTGTTCAATTTTATTGGTATTTGGTTTAAAGATAAATTTGTCTTGCTTGATGTGTATAGTTTGTTCAACCAATTCCTTTCAGTTTCAAGTAATTCATTATTGCAAAGTCATTAGTTCACTTCTCCAATACTGTTAGAATATCTTATAGTTCTTCGAATATCGTCTTAGTTAGTACTCCATTGTGTAGATATAATTAGAAAGACCCAACACAATTATTTTTGTCTCAATTTCCACGATTTGAAGTGTAGATTATTAATAAATTCCTTGGCAATGCCATTTAATCAATTCGATGAGAATACTTTTCGCGATATAAATTCTTATCTCTCCATATGCTTAAAATATTTAGGCCTTTAACAAAACGATAAGATTTCAACCATATAGTCACCTTTTCCAAAAATAAGAGCATAAATATTTCTCTTACAGTTCTAATGAAATTGGACAGGTATACCTTTTTGTTTCTGGATCCTTATCTTAAGAAAAAAACGTACACTACAAATGCTTATCGATCTTCAAATTTGATGCTATTGAAACAAAAATTTTTGTAAAACACCTTTTAACTTCTGAACGCTGTAATCTTAAAATATAAACTCGATTAAAGCTCAACCTAAACACGAATTCTATGCTTGATATCAGTTAGGCGTACCTTTCTCTAAAATATCATCACTAATATAAGTACTAATGGTATTCCATGGGTAGCTGGGGAAAGCGAAGTACCTGACATAGAATTCGATATAGTTTGGGACCACTTCCCCAACTGCAGGCTGTCAAGTCTTCGGGGATATACAAAGGGAACTAGGAAAGTGTTAAAATACAGTTACATTTATTTCCCTTTTTCAAAGTAATTTCCATTCTATGCACTTCTGCTTCCGTCAAAAACACTCATCAAATCCATATCTACAAGTGTCTTTAGACAGCTGGGCAGCCCGTTTTCGCATGCCTCCAGCACCTCTTCATCTAGGGTAAAACAACAGCTAATTTCCCGATTTACTGCAGATATGGGGAGGGCGGTACAATGAGTAATATAGGAAGAGGAATCAAGAATTCTTTTGACTGGATAGCCTCAGCATTGTCACGATTGAGGAACCAACTGTCGAGTGTCAGTCTAGGAGGAATGGTATTGACTGTAGAATGGTGCGAATTGTAGGGGTAAACAAATCGAAAGATTATTCCAACTGTTGATATAACAGAAGCCGGTTTTCTCCACTAGCTTCTGTATGGCAGCAATTACTTTAGTGATCGCCGAAGACGGCCAACTTGAGCGAGAAGCGTTCTCTAGGTCAAAGATACTCGTCTTAAACTCATTCAATCACCTGAATCATCTTCAAGCGCCATAGGCATTCTTTTAAGCTATAAACCACTGTCAGCTCAGGTACAAAATTGTATTATAACGCTACTCGCCAATCATCTTTCTTTCATTGTGCCATTGTGCCATTGTGCCATTGTGCCTGTTTGTTATGTTCAATAGCTACGGAACAATTGATACGAGCAGTGCATGTTCACTGCAACAACGTTTGTGTGAATACGTCTAAAGTTACACAGGAACACGTAGTGATACGTCGACCGGAAACCTGCACAATTTATTTGAATACTTATTGGTATGCTTTTTGGTAACTAGTTTGCCATCTTCAATGGAGAAAGTAGCAAACGAAAGAAAGTGTCACTCGTAAACTTTGTTTTATTATTAAATGAAAAAATCAAATGCATTGGGTAATAATTATCTGGATTTAATTTATAGATATGTATATTGCGCATATTTAGTAATCATGAGTTCAAATTTCGTTTTTGTTGAAAAGAAACTGATCTTACAAACCTGGACTGAAAATATGTAAGCATTTAGATTTTCTATATGTTACTGCTGATGTAATTTATAGCTGTATATAGTTGGTGTGAATTAGAGTTGTAGTAATTCGTGATAATTGAGGGCTATTGATTAGTACATATTTCCTTCCGATTCTTTCACCATACTACTGTAAAACTTGTTCTAACCATAGTTTCGCCTAATTTAGACTTCTTATATACATAGAAATAAATAATACAATTAATACATGAATGCAGTTATTAAGGTACCTGCATTTTAATATGTACTTGGGAACACTGCATGCTACGAGTAAGTATATATGTATTGTATGTATATGTTAGTAATGAAATGTGTAAGCTATATAGAGGTATGCTACTCATATGCTACTGATATACTTGCATGGTATTAAAACCCAGACAAACGCTCATTAATTAAACAGTTCTGCCAATAAATTGTGCTTTTACGTAGATACGTGAATATATCGCGTGATCGCTAGGTAATTCATAATGTAGAATAGGTCATAAACGCAGCAAGTGAAAGAGGATAGAAAGCGAATTTTCGATACATTGAAACGAGTTAATCGGCATAGAAATAGAAACTGAAACAGAAGACTTGAAGTTGGTGCTTTAATATTAGAGAAATCTGGATTTATTGAACCTTCTAGACATGATTTTGGAAACACGGGACAACGCACGTAAAAATGATTTTGAATATAATGAATACAGAAAATGGGGCTGGGAAAAAGCGAAAATCAAAAACTTAAAATCTTATTCAAAGAGGAAATGAATAGACATTAAATAAGTTGGAAACCATTGTTATAAACACGTATTCTAGTGCCAAAGGACCAAGAGAGTGTGTCCTTTAAGACTAAATATCGTGCTTTTCACCACTTATTTTTTACTTACTTACTAAATCCTTGAGCCCTTGGACCTTTCGGTATCGGCTGAATTGAGTCATTTGATTTTCCTTCATATTTCTCTCCAATTTTTCCCACTCCTAACAACAATCCTGGTATATCTTCCTATTTTACTCTTCTCTGCTTCGTTGTCTTTCTTACTTCTCCATTCCATGCTTTTATCTTGGTCTTCAACTTCGTCGTTTTCCATTCTATCTTGTTTCGCACCCTTTTTCATTAGTCTGTTTTGTCGCATTCGTATTAGTTGTTCCTTGTTGTATCGTCTCTTCTACTGGTATTATATGTATCTGTTGTCTAAACTCTACATTTATCTCCTTTTTCTTGTATCTTTCTCAATAATCTCATTTCTGTTGCTGTTAGTTTGCTCCTTTTCCTTTCCGTTGTCGTCCAGGTTTCGCAGGCAAATATGAGTGTTGGCTTCACTAGCTTTCTAATAACTTCGGCTTTTACCTCTTTCGGCATATCCTTCTTGCTGCGAAATTTTATCTTCATTGTAATGAAGAGTCTTCTTGTTCTTGCGATTCTCTTATTAATTTCATCCTCTATGGTTCCTTTTTCATTGATGATCGTTCCCCAAGTAGGTGAATTTTTCAACGTATTCTATATTCTCTCTATCAATGGTGATTCGAAGTTTTTCTTTAGTTTTGTAGCTTTTCATTCAGGATATCTATATTGTGCTGTAGTTCTGTTTCCTTTTCCCCACGATAACTGGATCTTCAGCATAGAATAGTTCGGGCATTCTTACACTTTCCATTCATAACTTATGTATCAAATTAAAACAGAGGAAATTCCAAACAAAGTAAAACAATATTTGTAAGTGAAAATATTTTCGTACTATCAAAGAAAAGACATTTAGGCCATATCTGGAGGAAGGCGAAGTGGAGTATTATCATAGGACGTATGCAGAGAAGCCAAATTCATTCAACGTCGAATCCTTATCCAGTCGTCTCTCGCATTAAATAACTGCAATATTTATTGCTTACACAAATAAATGTGAACGCCAGTAAACTTCAGGCTACATGTTTAGCGGTTTCTTTAGGGAGTCTATTTTTGAATAGGTTAAATGTACACGGGGTGATCGCATGCCTGTTTAAATAGAATAGGCGATGTCAATTTTTTTAGATTCATTTACTTACTATTACCTCCTGCAATCTTATAAATGAATTTGAACCATAAGTTGAGAAACATTTTGTTCCTTTTCACTACTTATGCATCAAATTAATGAATACATAAATACATTGTTACAAGGAAGCCGAAGAGAATTTTTGAAGTTTCGGAAGGAAATTCTTTGATATGCACGTTGAGTAAAATAAACGCGTATGTTTACCGTTTACACCAAGAAATTGGAAGACTAGTAAAATTGGACCAATATGTTCAGCAGAGTGAAGTGGATAAATGTATGTTAACTTCCTCTGCGATAAATAGTCAGCGGTCCCAAAATTGTACTTTTATTTGCCCAATCTTTTTTGTTTCAATTTTTCTTTCTTATTATCCTTACCTTTACCTCATATAATCTTCTGAACAAATTTGACGTATTAGTTGTAAAAACCCTGTATATTGATGATATATATTTCACCTGCATATGTAATGATAAATGTGGTAGTAATAAAATAGATTTTAAAAATACTTCGTGGAATTACTTCACATATCGAATAGTTAAATGAAATGCTCATGGCAGAGATCTCAACAAATAAACATAAGTGACGACGAAATAATGGAGCCATTTAATAGATGGAAGGTAACTAATTATAAGTGCTTTCATAAGTATAAAGATGTATATGTACCAGTTGTTCCTCTTTTGGACGTCAAAATGTCTTTCCCCTTCCATCACTTTTATATCTAGATATGGCAATCATTCTTCTTTTCTCCTTACACTTTTTCCCTTCTGAAGACATATACACTCCAAAGTCCTGAGATATAAAATAAAATACGTTAATGGAAGAAGAAAATAGTTGCGGTAATCAAATTCTGTAGAAGAGCATGAAACTGAATTTTAATTAGAAAAAGAATATTTGGGGAATCATCATATTATAATTTGGTACCCCAATTATGGGATAGATCAAATCATAGCATAAAGCTTAGTTTTGGTATCCAAAGAAAATGGGGTAAATCATTACATTTAGTTTTGACTCCGCAACGTGGTTGGTTGGTTGAAATTATTGGATTCTATGGTCGCAAACTTTGGATTAGAACATTACGATCTTCTTTGTTTATTCTCATCATATCCTTATTATTTTCAAACATCGCTCTTATCGTTTTAATTTCATTCAGATTTACTGCACTTTCATGTAAGCCACTTGAGCACAGTAAAAATGAAGTTTTCAAGCAAGGCCGAAGACAAAATTAGATCTGAAGTGCAAATAAAGAGAACAGATGATAAACTACTATGGATAACAACAGAAAAGCTAACTAGGATGGCTAGGACTAAGAGAGTAAGGAGAGGCCGTCGAAAATGAGTATATAATCAAGGCAAAGTCGGAAAGAATAAAATATCGAAAGAGATAAGAAAATGCTATTAAAAAACGGAGATCATACTGAACTCAACTTGTTAGTTTTACACTTAGCGCCCTTAGCTGCATATGAACTTAAAAAGTAATATTACGTCGTCAACTAGAGTATTCCTTAATGTTCTTCGTGTTACATATATAATTATACTGTCACTCCGATATTTTACTAAAATGCCACTGAAATTCTTGTAAAGACAAAGTATCACTTCAAAGATAAGTGTAAGTAATGATATATAACACTGTCAAGAAATCGTTGCAAATTGCGCATCACGTCGCTAGTATTAAAGTTGATTGCTTCATATTTCCCGTATTATAATAAACAGACTAACCAGACAGCTATATTACCTTCAAGCTGTAAGCAGATTCATAATTGTTTATGTCATGTTACAATTTTCTTTCTCTAAATTGAAGATTAAAGTTGTTGAAAACCTAATTGGATATAATCATGAAAACCGATTTCCGAACGATGCGATGCATTGAGGCGAAATGAGTGGTAAACGGTTCTTGAGAGATTTGTGTAATTGGATGTTACTTGATCGGAAGATCAATGGTTTCGTATCTTGTAGTACAGCTTGAAGGTTCGGAGTATCACGTTGCATAGGATCTTGTTTGTTTAATAAGTTGAATATAAAAAATTTAATAATATGCAGATGAGAACAAACACACATTCTAGGAAACTGGTTTTATGAATTGTATTATTTCTGTAATGAAGTTCCGACATTGTTACGATGCTTAATTGCATTTCCCTCCTTTTGCATTTTAAAATAGTTTGCTTCCAGCTTTCACATGCATACATGATGCTCGTACCATATTGACCACACGGACGAGTACATTGTACAACACTGAGTCAGGTATATGTACATTAAACTACATCCTCCCCTATATAGAACAGCCAGATTAAGTAATCAATATTTAAATAGGTGTT
This sequence comes from Chrysina gloriosa, assembly GCA_038088585.1. Classification (NCBI taxonomy): domain Eukaryota; kingdom Metazoa; phylum Arthropoda; class Insecta; order Coleoptera; family Scarabaeidae; genus Chrysina; species Chrysina gloriosa. The sequence continues at coordinate 19,496,084 of CM076091.1, forward strand.
GCAGAGGTCAAGTGAGGATGTCAAGATAATATCCGCTCGCTAAGGATGTAGATGCGAAACGACGCAAATACGAATCGAATAATCTCGGACTTTTTATAGCGAATATGTAATTTATTTGTGAATTGAGATCTAAAGCGATATGACCGTTTCGTTTTAACGTTAGATAGAAGAAAGTCGCTATTTTCGCTATAGAAACCTATCTGCGTATCTGATAAAGTTGTTAGCTCTTACGTGCTTAAAGTAATACGAAGCAACAGATGCCGCTTTACAAAAGAATACCATTAATGCCATATATTGCAGGGAACGGTTGACTCCAAATGGAAGCACTTCACTTCACTTTACTATCGAAACTTTCGCTCATACCCAATTTAAAAGTTAATTGCTATAGAGAATGTCGGCTCTCTCCTGGTACATCATCCCCTTGCCAAAGCGGTGCAAGTACAGGACCGTCACAGGTTATGATTTCAAGTAAAATGCTAAGGTAGGTATGAAATTCTTTTCAATTTCTGTTGGAAATTATTCATAATTAATAACCTCTTTAGCACAATGTATGATTGACATCTACTACAACTGCTGAGGTAAAGGGATAAGTCAAAATTATATTCTAGTGATATACAATATTGATCTCCAACCTCATTCATTTTCTCAGACCAATTGGTTAATTTATTTTTCAATTTAGAACTTCTTTCAGGGAATCTAGTAGGTGATGGTTTTGTGAAGAAAGGGTCAACAACCAGGACGGATGTTTTAACGCTTGTAGTCCAAATTTTAGAGAGGATAACGTATCACTATGTGAAATATCCAATGTTCTCGGAGAAAAGCGCTCGCCATTTTCTCCGAATTTGAGGCTTCAGCTTTTCAGTCAGTACTTCGATATCTCCTGGTGATGGTATTAGTCGGTGTAAGAACACTAAAAGTAATATCCATTTCCTATCTGATAGGTTTTCGAACTTTTCATGGGTCAACGATTGAGGAGCTTTCCATTTCATACTCTGTCGTTTATTTCAATAACTCAAGCTGTAAGTTCGAATGAAACATAGACAACTTAGTTAAGACTGAGAAGTATTGACGACTAGCAGTTTAGTTCATTTTTTATACCAGTGACAAAACTTCTTCGTTTCTCAGAAGATTCATATGTACTTCGTTTGTAGACATCCAACCGATTGTGTGAATTGCTTCAGTATCTACACACCTGACATACATTTCGAAATCCAATATTATCGTGGATTATTGACGGGACAAAGTCTATATAATCTATTGACAACTAATTTGCCTTCCAATCCATCGCTGCTAACTTTCGGATAATCAGTTCAGGTGCACACTCAATGATGGGGGCGAAGTAATATCCGTTGCATTTCCTACCAAACAGCGGAATATTTGAGGGCCTTCACAAATTTTTCCCACGGGTTCAAGTTCAATGTGTAAAGTTGGCAAAATTATTTTATCTCTAGTAAGTAAAGAAGTACTTTGTTGTACAGATTCTATTGCTTTTTTCGGGAAAAGATCGGTTCCGACCATCTCATTCACAGAGAAAACATCAGTACTTACTATCCCAAGCGTATTCCTACCACTGTGGTAATGTTTATATCTCCACATATCTGACATTGATAGTCTCGATTTTCCCAGAACCAATTTCAGTTTCATAGCTTCGCTCTTTATGTACTACCTGATCTATACCCACGGATAACATCGAATTCTTGTCGTTAAAGTAAAACTGCTTTCAAACTCAATTTAGATGTATTTAGGAAAAGTATCCAATCCTGTGATTAACATTCTATTTGCAAACATTTGGTTTGGCAAATCCACTGCTGGAACCTCAACGCGAGAAAACTTTGCCCTTCGATAAATCCAGATCACAAACAGTGTTACTCAATTCTTCTTGAGAATTTTTATCATGTATGGTTTCAGCGGCAAAATTAAGCATTATGATGAGGTTCTATGACGTAACGTTCCGGTAGCAAAGCGCCAGGCAGATCTTCACCGTGAGTCACTGATTATACAGCTGATGGTAGATTTAGATGGATGATGAGTTATTGCCTTTTTTGATTATCTATGTTTCATAGGGTGCACCACGCAGACATAGTAGTCATTTACATGGTTGGTCCCGTCATATTATGAGAGTAGCAAATGGAAAACATGCTTGTTTAACCGACCAGGAAGATTAATTGAGCACGGAACAGATTTTCAATACCCAGCTTTATCCCTTTTTCCTATTTTACAACAAAAGTAATACGGGATGCTGAAGGTCTAAGCTGGCGCTTCTTACATATACGTATGTACATGTTCCGTATCTATGGAAGCCACTTTTCTAAGCTTTTGTGGGCGCACTGATAGAAGCTGAAGTGACCTTCAATTATTATTGGAGGACTATTTAGTGTTGCCAACAGATATTCTTTCATTTCGAAGATTCTTTAGACGCAAAGACATATTTTGCTGAATTATATACGATTTGTTTAAACAGAAATCAGAACTTATATCCTGAAATTTGATTGGTGCTGATCAACTTAACATATGCTAGAACAAACCAATAGACAATTTGCTATATCTTCAAATCGAGAGCTAACTAAAAATTATACATCAGAATGGATAACTAGCTTGGTATTTTAAGTTCGGAAAGATTCTTCATCGTGATAGGTACAATTTGTCACTGTCAGCGAATTCTCCAACAAAATTAGTTCACTTGTACGTCGAATGTTGTTAATAGTCGTGTTCGGAGGTCTAGTGTATAGTCTCTTCACGGCTGACAAAGTCCAGAAGCTTTTATAAATTTAGAAATTATGACTGTCCTCTGTCTATTTATCCGCGATATAGCTATGTTCATACACAACGATCTTCATAATTATAGTGCTAATAATGAGTTGTACGATAAAAATACTTGGAACAAACACCAATTAGCTATCTCTGCGACAAGATTAACTTTACATCAAATATCTTTTGTAGTGTAGGTGTTAAAATTTATAATAAGATGTTTCCATTATTAGAAGACCGAACGCTGGCAAATTGAATCAGCAATTGCATAGATTTTGGCCACGAAGTGATTCTATAGTCTTCAGAGCTACTGGATTAGCCTTATATTATATTATTATCAATATATCAGGTCAATGGCCACTATACTCATATGAATGCAGTTTGTATCTTTTTTGTTTTGTTGTGACGGTTTCTATATTTTATTAAAGTCTTGGAAATAAAGATGATGAATATGATTATGATTATAATTTAACCTCCTTCGAACATGTGTGTCCTCTTTTTCTTATAGATTATCAGTTCCATAGAATGGTTTATTTAAGGAGTCTATGCCTCCATATAATTTTATCTACTGCCTGTCTTTTTATTTCTGTATATACATACATCAATCAAATCTAGACCCTCTTTTGTTCAACATATTTATAAATGATATGATGCTAGACTTCTCCAGACAAACATAAATAAGGTTTGTCCAGTGGTGCAATCACTCTAAATTACTCTTAAATATACGAATATTGGAATACATGCCTTTGGCGTGGTATACCTTGTACATGTGTGACCATCTACCACTAGAGCGCATCCATAAAATACTTGTCGTACAAAACTGATCGAATTTACGCCCAGCGTGGCGCATCTTATGTCGACCTTTTAAATCGTCATTTCCCATCTCTTTCTGATAGGAGGAGGGATTCCAGTGCTAGATTCCTGGTAAAACTGATTGCGAATGAAATTGATTCACCCCATTTGTTAAGTAAAATTGGTTTTTTGACTCCGCTACGATCAACTCGCTCCTCTGAAGTTTCTTTGGTTCCCAGAGCTAGAACAAACATCCTAAAGAAAGTACCGATCACGCACTTATCTCAGGACGCCAATGAGTTATTTAGACGTTATTCTCTATAATATTAAGTATTTAATGTATTTTATTATGCAACAGAATTTTGATCATTTCACTTGAATTTTTATTACTTTAGTTGGCATACACTGTTTTCTTTTATTTTTCTATTTATTAACGTGTTGTCCTGTAATTGGTTCAATTGTAACTGTTGGACAATAAAGGCTATTACTATTATTATTATTATCCATAGAATTTTCTTAAGTTTTTGTTCTTCAAACAGGATGCCATATATCCGGATGTTGTCACTTTGCAATCTGATTTACTGGAACGCGTCTGGCATTTCATGTACCTGGCATCAACTCCAGGAGCAACTGCAACTTCAAACTACACTATTACTATTATTATTATTATCCCACTGGGCATCTAATTATTTATTGCTTGTTGCCCGAGCTGGTTCGTTTGTTCCTTCTATCATTTCTTCAATCATTACTTTCAACAAGCTATTATATTTGGGCGTGCCTATTCGCATGTCCATATCCTTCAAAGCAGTCTGTTTTCTTGTACTCTCTCTAGTACCTCTACCCATTTGTGACTCTCTTAGTTCAACTAACCTTATCGTTCGTCTAAACTATCATATTTCAAAGTTTTCAAGAAACTAATTCATTCTTGTTCTTGTATGTATCTACATATGTTATATATCTATGTTACACAGGTATACTACCGACAAATGCCTTTATACGCTTCACTTTTATTACTACTTACGACACGAGACACACCCTTACAGCACTTTCTCTTCGGTGTTACAGTTGTAATATACAAATAAAGATAAATTAGTTCCATGCTATTCCTCATAGAATTCGTTCTTTGATCCATGCTTGTCTATTGGAAATGACGATAGAGCTGTCGAAACAAATATTTAGAAGAATGGTGTGGTGTAGTTAAAAATCATTTCAAATTATAAACTTAAGACTGCAATCTTGGCTATAGGATTACGGGGCTCTGACGATAAGATCCTTTCATGTGATAGCAACTATTTCTACGTTGCCTACAAATTTTGCCAAGAAAAACCTTGAAGCGGACCTGTAAGCGCCCGCTTCCGAAATTAAATTTTCCAATTTTCCGTCTGCATCAATTCACTCTCCCGCCCGACCACCCGTTGTCGGCAACCCCTCGTTGCCGAAACCGCGCGTGTAATATTTGCACCGCCGGCATCGCGACGCTATTCCCTTGACAGCTTCATTGTTGTTGTATTTCGGCGGCTGTTGCTGCCGTTGCACGCCGCCGTACGTCTCGCACAATTGATCTATCGATCTCTTGTGCGTTGTGCGTGCGTTTGTGGATGACATCCGTCCACTGGCAGAGGCATAACAATCCGCCGCGGCGGTATAAGTACGGCAGCCAATGGGAACGCATTGCCAGAAGTGTCATCGAAAGACCGCCGTTCCATCGAGGGTCTCGGAAGCGTCGCGAACGCCGATGCCAAACAACTAGGACTATACGAGGAAGGGATGCGATCTGTAATAACAGCAGTAACAGCAGCAGCAGTAGTAGTAGTAGTCTTCCGTTTCTTCGCGTTTTATTCAGCTATCAGAATCGCTTAAGATATCGCGCGAAGAAGGTTCCTCGATAGAACGGAACTGTATTTTAAAGTCGAAAGCGCGCGCTTTTGTTGCTTAAGACTGAAAAGTATTCCGCGATTTTTAATATTCCTTCTCCAGTTGCCAGTTGGAGACGGTAATACGGAAATTTGGTCGATTTAGTTTTTGAAAGATAAGAAATATCAGTGTAGTGCTTTAGAAACTTAAACACTTTTAGCAGATTAATCCAAGCTGCGAACATCAAAATGCGTCGCCTTCTATTAGGGATATATGTGCTGGTAAGATACATATTTGCATTTCTTTCTGTTTTTTTTTCACGTAAATAGCTTTCTTTTTAAATTGTGTAGATTTAATAACAGAAAGTTATCGAAAATAGTTCTTATTTAAGAATGTTCCAAGATATTTTCCTTTATCCACCCTGTAACTTTGTCCAATTTACTTTTTAGGTAATAACTTGGCAATTATTGAATTGCATACATCAAAATTTAAATTTACTATCACCTATATATAAACTCACAAGCAAACTGCAGAGATAGATTGAAATATGAAAGGATAATTAAGTCGCTATTGTACTTATCTGTAATTTATCATTATACATGGTCTATAAATTAAAATTGAATTTTACGAAGACATGGTCTACAGACAGGTAATTTGCAATATATTAAACTACAGTTGTTTAAAAGTACGTGCGGTACTCTTTATGCGCCTTGAAAATTTGATTGTTGCAAAGCTATAAATCTCACCGTTTTTAATGAGTGTGCAACTTATAATTGTTAAATACTAACTTTATTCAATCTTAAGTAACGTATAAACAAAAGCACACGATTAAATTTATTAAGAATTAAATTGTTCCCATTATGAAAGCTTTATAAACTATATTGTCTGACCTGCAAATTCCAAGAGTTCAAAATTGAAATATTAATGACTCTTTCTTTTGTGACCTAGTTATAAAAATAGGTATACCTACGCCGTATAAAAGTTTTGCTATATACATGCATGCATAAATTAAATATGTTAAAGTGAGTTGTAGATGTCAAATATGCTTGATTTGTAGCGGATGATATAACCGTAGTACCTAGTGTCGTTTCATTTGGGACTCATCAGCACGGCAACAAACGTTGATTGTGGTTACTACGGCTATTATCATTACACTTTACAACTATCATGGTTATTATTGTATGTACTATCATTCGTGTCATTCTTATCTCTTAATATGAAAAGAAGGAGAATAGTTGACTAAAATAGGAATTTATGCAACTAGAGATAGAAGTGATTCTTTTTACTACTATACGTGATTATTACTTGGTACAATAAGTTGTGTGATAAAAGACACTTGTGTTTCGTGTTTCATACAAGATTTATCGTAATTCAGCAATACAAAGCAATATATATATAAAGCAATATACAGTTTTACTTTTTCTGCTTGTTGTCTAAGGAAAAAAGAAAAAATTCCCGTAGTGTAAGGAAATGTGAACATCGCTATTTGCAAATTTGTAAAATAAAAATTCTAATAATTACTTTCGAGCTTTTCGTGCTGTGTTGCTGCTTCGCCGATGTTGAAAATAAATAATACAAGGGATTCAGAAGATTCTGTACCTTTTGACATCTAAGAAATGCTGTGAAAATGGTAATTTATAACTTACTACCTACTAAATCTAAGGAATTATATGAAACGGCTTATCAAAGTTACAGAAACTGCTGTGATCTGTAGAAAGTGAAAATAACTTCCAAAAAGCTGTAATCGTTTAATTTGCTAAACGAGCGAAAATTGATACATCGTTCACTATTTGGAGCCAGTACTCAATGCATCGAAGTATGATATCAATCAAAATGTGGACAGCAATAAATTTCTAAAATTAATAGCCTTCTTGAAAAGAGATGATGAAGGATATATATCTGATAAATTCATGCTTTTACGACGGGTAGTTTTACGAAATTTTTGACAGAAGGATAGGACAACATTTATTTAACGTAGATCATAAAGGAGTTAAGGGAATGTTTTGTATAACCTTTGTTATTCGTTTACCAATAATATTGATGATTAGAGTGACGAGAGGGTGCCGAAACGACCAGTTAATAAGATATTGAAGATTTGAATAACTGCATTGATTTGTGTTCCAAGAACTTAAATTTTCTGGGGTATTTCTCATAAGTCCAGAAAATATTGAAAAAATCAATTTGCTTGAAATTGTAAGACGATATATGCAGCTGCGTCCAAAAGTGGCAAAATTTAGAAATGGCAAATATAGTAATCAGTCCATGTGTTTCGATACAATTGGGAACATTCCAAAAGAAATCATAAGGTTCCTAGTCTTGAAACTCCAGAAAAATACACCGAGTATTTTTTGCAGATCACCCGCATTTCTGTTAGCAGATGCTGGGGCTGATTTATTAACTCTGCAGAAACATGGGTGTCTCGTGGGACATTAAGTGGTGTTCTAAAAGGTTATGTTAAACAATCTTTACGGAGTGAAAGGAAGGTATCCGCAAAGATTTAAAGATAAGTACTAATAGGGAAACGCCCACGTCCTATTCCGCTCGTTAAAAACCCGGCACATCTCTCAACAAGATCGGCGATGCAAGATTTTAAAGCTGTACTAACAATAATTATAATAAATAAATAGTTTGTTGAGCGTACATTATTTTTAATAAAAAGAAACTTATTCTGTATAATTAACTGAAATGTTAAAAATGTTGACATTTTACAACTAAATTAGGAAACGATTATACATATGTATCACAGTATGTGTTTCCGGAAATAGAAATTCCAAATAAAAATGATAAAAGATCGTGACGTCATATTTTGTGAAAACTCAAGTTGATCATTAAAGTAAACTCAAGTTTGTTAAAAGCGGCCCTTATCAATTCGGACACAGACCTTGAGCACGCACATACCACTTGTTTTATCAGAAAATTTGGCAGGTACTATGGTTTCAGCGTGCTTTAAGAATGCAATATTTTGGTAATTTTAAAGAAATACCATAGATTCTAAAATAGTTCATAGTTTATAATAAAGAGGATTCAAGAGAGCTGCTAGACGATCATTTATCAAACCTTGTGAAATAAAGAATTTTATTTCTAAACCAAATTTCAGTTGGTTGAACTGGTGTTGAATGCTGCTGGATGTCCAGTGTTGATTATAGGAACGAGCCTTATTGCGTGGTTGTACTAGGTGCACAAGAAAATGTTCTGGTATACACTCGTAAGTTATTCATACAGACCGGTTTTGTTTGTTAATTTCTTTCATAGTAAGCACGCGTTTTGAGATTTTCCTTAAAATCTCTGTTAACAAATATCCTGTACGTATCTTTAAACACCGAGTTTGAGGTAATCTCTGATAATATTAGACATCATATTTTGAGAAATATTCATTTCTTCTAACATGCTCTTTGGTCTCTCCTGGGTTTTTGGCCAACACAAACTTGAACAACTTTGAAGTGACATCCTAACTGTACGATGTCTTCCAATTCTTGCGCCAGCAGTATCTTCAAATGATTTAATGACACAATAACAAACATACGACAACAATCGGTTGGGACCTAAGTAATGCATTCACTGAATAACATAACCAGTTGTTGTTCTTCTATTACATAGTTGTACATTGCGTTCATTCTCGTGAATCTTGTTGGGCATAAGTAAAAGTTAATTATTATTATTATCATTATTATTACTTACCTGAAAATATTAACGCGCACCTTCAAAACATAGGACATGTTTGAGTGCTTGACAGATATGATTTCTAGAGTTTTAATAGAACTTCCTTCAATACAATCACTTTATTGGAAATCTGAATATTTATTACTAACACAACTCGTTTTTCTTGTGAATTTAATTGCCAATTATCAGTTTAGGAGAAATATCTGACATGGCACATTGTATTTCTCAATAAAACTATTATTTCCAATTTATTTGTGAATTGCTTTTTCATCTGATAATACCAGCGTTTAGAATCTCACAGAATTTCTCCATCGAAAGTATAGTTAGGTTATAGTGTGGAGGTTATCTTAGAATAGGTGCCTAATTTTTCATAAGTAAATTTTTCGTTACAGTGAACATGTGAGAAGGTACGCTATCATCTGTGAAAACTAAATAGTGTTCATTTCTTAACTAAAAAAATTAACAATGCACAAGTCACGTTCTTAGCAATATGTGATCAAAATGAGTACAATTCATTTAATTTACCCAAAACCCGCATTTCTTCAAATTGCAATGAAGTTTTCTACATATCCTGTGGTAGATTTAATGATACATTATACGAGAAAGGTGTCTTTAATTCTGCCGTATATAGGTTTGGCTCCAGGTACATTGAAAGGTTGCAATTCCAAATCAGAAACAGCACAGTTTCTAACGTTTCCTTTCTAAAATAGGTGTAAATTATGTCTCGTAGGCTCTCCGCTTTGAAAGTGTAACGTTTATCCTTCATTATTTGAACATTACTTTCATCTAAGCAGATTATCCCTACATCTAATTCTACACGGTTGCGATCTATTGCGGAAAACATCATCTATTTGGATGTCATAAACGATTTCTTTGTGATGGATGAGCAAAAAAGAAATGATATCACATAGAAACTGATAATGGGGTTACCACATCTAATTCTGTTAGTAATCTGAAAAACTTATTGTAAAGGTTTGAAAATTGAGGAAACGTTTTGTTCGTATTCCACTTCTTGCATATTGCTATATGATACTGCTAAATCAGATTGTTCTCCCGTTTCCGATCAACAAAAAATGTACAATTCTACAGATTCTATATTACATTTTGCATATTCCAGCCCAAATGAAACTTGATCTCTTCATTGTGTTTCTCAGGCAAAGCAGATATGCGAGGTGTGCAAAACCATGAGAAAGATAAGATCTAAGCACATAGGGCGATAAGGATTTAGAGTGTTTGGTGTTTTCTGCCCCAAGAAGAGGAATAACTATCTTAGAAATGTTGATAATATTGTAGATTGCTTAATGTTGGCATTACGACAGTTTCATTGAATCTAAACTACTAGTTAAATGCATTAATGTTCAGATAGACAAGTTTAGTTAATTTTCGAAAAGTTTTCGAATTAATTTATAACATTCATCTGTCTGTTTACATTTGAATTTCTCCTGCACATAATTAAAATAAATTGGCTATGTAAACAATATTACAAAACAAATTCTACCTCTAAACTGTTATTAGTATTACACTGCCCATAGTAAATTAATTCTAATCTATGTATGTCAGATTGACGTCTAATAATTAACAAGATACAAATCAAGTTCTTTTCGGCATTCAAAACATATTTCATCAATGTAACAATAATTATGTATGTCGAAATATAACGACAAGAGCTTCTGGCAATGCAATCAACGAGGGGAAGTGAGCGCTTTTTCGTTACGCATTTGGTTGGAAACAATCAATTAGAGGCTTAATGGTTCCAAATTAATTTTACTTAGATCTACTCAAGTATCATTCGTTGATTGTGATTTAGATATTAGCAATGCATATTATTTTTCTAAGATATGTATCTCTTTTTCTAGACAAAAAAACTTGATTAAATCGTTTGTGTATCGAATAGGCTTATTAGTAAGACTCGTATTTTTGAACGTCCATTAATTCAATTCTATCCTTGCTATAAGAAAATTGTCAGCCGAGGCATTTATGTAATAGTGATATTAATAATTTTCGATCGTTCCGGTTAATGAATATCTTATTTACAAAAAAATATATGGTTAGGTCTTATATTCGTTATTTATGATGCAAAGAGCAAGTTTTTAAGTAATTTTCTAAGACATGAAGTACGCTGACCTCTATGGTTAACATGTATTGTCCTACGGATAATTGAATCAGTAGTAACTTGCTAATATGTATAAGCGGTTTGCATGTTTTCTTTTCAAAACTAATTAGTATGTATGAACGATTTACTTGTTAGGGAATGTGACATAAGGCATGGACATACAGCATAGAACAATATTTTTACTACTTCGCTTCTGTTCCCCACTTGCTTCAACATGTAAATATTATTTTTTTAAAACACACTAAAAGGTTTGACGAACGAGAAAGGGGAGAACAGGAATACTAATAAGAGTTTGAACATATAATTTGCAAAAATTTCACTTCAATTCAATGTTCCTATCCCAAATTAATATAGAATTCTTATAGTTGCAAAATTAAAGGAGGATGCAAATGTCCCGAAGAAATAAAGTGAAACGAATAAGATTTTTTTGAATGTAGACCTTCTTGAATTTCCAACCAAAGTCTAAAAGGAGTTGGACAAAATTTCTAGATGCATGTTTTCAAAATTTTCTTCCCCTCCTCGATAAATTTAATATACATTATTACGGATTGTTTCTAGTATTCAATTTAATGTAAAAAGACCAGATAAAGTGACATCTGCCAAAAGTTGAACTCTTATTGGTCTTGATTCAATACATGGAATTACACAGCAAATTATAAACTCTACTCGATTGTATATATTCGGAAATAGAAATCTAAAAACAGAAGCGAGAAGCTGACACAAATACCACATCGGCAAACTCCTCACCACACAATTGTTTATAATAAAATTGGTGACACGTGTTTCGCTAGCTCGAGGCAAGCATCTTCAACAATCGTATAAACCGAAGCAGTTTACCGATGTGATATTTGTCTCAGTAAATTACACCACAGTCCTTGCAATCACCTTTATAGAAGCGAGAAGACAATCGATAAAGCCGATACAGGTAGCGGAAGCTCTAACGGCATTAATGCGGATTAGTAAATATGTATGTATGTTGAAACTAAGAATTTCCAAAGTAAAGGTTTGTCATGTGCTCACATACGCTAACCAGACAAGAGCTTAAATAAAATCTACGAAACCAAAAGCACAAACAGTAGAACTCAAGATACTGACGATAATATTAGACACGTTGAAAATGACTGAATAAAACACGGAATATGTGGAAATTACAACGACGAAGGTTAATATAAATAACATAAAGATCGACATAGTAATCGAAAAGGGAGTAAAATATGGTTTCCAAAAACTGAAAAAAATGAATTAGTTCGAAGTAACGCTAAGCAGTCATGGAGAAGAAACAGAAGTGGAACAAAGATTAATCAAAGTACAGACGAGTGTAGTTCTACGGAATACAGTGCTCAGATGAAGGACAAGAGGAACAAAACAGAAAATATATCAATGTATCATTCCCCCCCTTATTAACGTATGTCAGTAAATTCTTTATCGTGTATTGCTGTTTATATAAGTACTCCTTTAATGTTATTTCGATGTGGAACGTAACAATTATAACGCAAATTTTAAGATGATCACTCAATCAAATAGCAAGTTTTAACTTGCTAGAGATCCTTTTACTAACCATCGCATTGATGTTTTCTTTACTTTATTACTATTATTGTTTTTGCTTTACCGCTATGCAATTACACGTTCACTTCTTTCCATTTTACTCTTGGTCGGTGTATATATACATATGTATATGTAATTTTATTCAACTGTTTCTTTTGAATTGTCTATTGTCGCATTACATGCTTCTACAATTATTACTTTCATCGTTATTTTCTCTAATACGTACATATGTACATACATGTTTAACCTAAAAAGGTTTCTGTATTTGTTCTTTATTCTGTAAGATGGTAAATGTATTCATTATTTATACGTATTAATAATAAACTTGCACACAATTTTTCAATTGTAATAAATAGAGAATCTTTTACAGCACATAATAAGGTGAGAAATAGACGTACAAGTTGGTAATACTCCCCTAAAATCGATTTAAAATTTGTAGGAAGCTTCATCTTAGTACATAAAGCTTACAAAATAATGCAAATAAAATTACTCCTCATTTGTCACAAATCTTTCGATTTTGATGTTGGCTTCATACAGATGCTACTTTGGTGTTTGCTCTGATATTTTTTAACAGGGGACATTCTAAGAATTTGGCTACAATTTTCTTATTTCGTCAATTTTCATCAAAATTACAATGCAGTTTTTCAATATAATCTGCACTTACTTGGAAACACTAATCTCTTAGTAAAACTAATTTTTTAAATCGTCCTCAAGGAATTTTTTCGACCACCTACATATAGCAAGTTTCACCTCGTTTAAGATCTCAAATCGAGCACACCGAAATGGTTTGTTCAGAGTTGGCAACAAATAAAACATTCGGTGTAAGATCATATCTTCCTTTGATTTTTTAGCTCTTTTTTCCTTTATAAAGAAGTCATTTACCTATGCGTGGTACCAGTTTCACGTCGCGTTCGCAGTTTTAAAATAAACGAACAAATTACACACAATTTTCGTGTCCTCTTTTAATTTCCACAAAGACAATCAAGATAAGTAGAAACCCACAAACATGATGGCGAGACGACAATTCAATTTTAATTATTTGGGAAAAACGACGAAGATCCCACAGTCCTCGTGTTATTGTATTCGACATGAATTGTTTTTACGTGTGCACACTCTCACCTCAATTCATTTGCATTTCAGTAAGATCGACACACACGCATTTTGTATTTTATTACATCATTCTTACCGTAAGCGACCATATTCAGAATGAGAATATGGGACGTTAACAGTACTTGTGATATTGCAATATATTTTTGGATATGAACCGTTGAAGAAATTCTAAAGAAATATGTCAGCGTCATGTTTTAGATAAACAGGCATAAATTCAAAAACTAGTTGTGTATTAATTTATGTTATGAGTATCGTGTACTAATAGACACGTTCTGAAGTGCCGTTATTTGTCGATTATCTGCCCAGTTTTCTATATGCAATGGGGACTAACAATAAATTTCGAATTCCATTGTAGTACAAAGTGTGACATTTCAAAAATGTTTACTTGTTTACGGCAAAGTAATTAAAAAAATAATCTCCGCTTCTTATAGTTGGGAGCTGTTTGTGATGGAGCTTGGTATGCATTATTTAATTTGCCAATATCAGTTTGAGTGAACAATACCTAAGGAATCTAGCACGAAATATTATACGATATTATAGATTCAATTACCTATATATATGTACAGATAGAAGTGGGGTAGTTGAAGCATCAAAGCGGTAATGAACTACTTTGCTCTAACAGTTATTATTTAGTGCTTCTGTTTTCGATTAGAGTTTCATCTAACCGCTGATTATATTTTATTGAACATAAGCACTGGGTAGTTTTAAGAAAATAATCCTTGTTCTTACTGTCTTTCAAGCACATGGTTTGCAAAATGTTTTAGTGCTTAATTGTTGATTCCATAAAGTTCAAACACACAAATATTTCCAGATTCTCGTTTTATGCACATATTTGTAGCAGATAAATATGCACAGATGTAATAACTGTGAAATCTATTATTACTTCTTCATTGCTTTCGATGTGGTAAACGCGTGCGGTTTGTGGGACTAGGTTAATATCTGAAGGCAACAAAAATAATTATTGCAAAAATAGAATTTACGTTAGCGATGTACGATTAATATATTAAGGTAAATATGTAGACTCGGTTGATTACATCTAATTGTATAGAAGACTTTTCCACAAAGAGTGATTGAAATAAATCTCTCTGTACGTATTCATTACAGCTTATTACATCAACATAACGAACGGCCAAATTGGCCATATTCAATCAAATGATGTCTAATTCGTTTATTTTTTGTCCAATTGTTTAGTTTACAGTAAAATAGGTCAGAAATCAGAGTTCTTTCAAACACTAAGATAATTTGCTACAGTTTTATGAAACTCCTTTTCTGCTAGCATACATTGATAAGTCGACAAACGAGTACATGATAAGTGGTGTAAACCGGACTGACGCTGTCGCTCCTCCGAATTTTAATGTCGCGCATTGCACGTAAGTGGGGACAAGAGTGGAGTAACAACGAGTTTACATTACTTAATAGGTTTGTTCGTAGAGTAAATTGGAAACCGTTGGCAACTAATATTCAATGCGCATGCCTGACTGGAAACAGTTGCAAATTTGTCCTAAATTTAATGCTCTGCGAACATAAAGAGAGTTAGAAGGAATGCGTAATTTGTTCTAAAGATGGCGCAAAACTCAGGTTTTGTAGATCTTTTGAAGCATTATTTATCTAAATGTAGTAGGAATGTAGACAAAACAACAAAAACGACACATATTCACAAATTAATATCGTCAACGTACAGATGTGGGACAGATCATGAAATGGGTCACCACAGATTAACAAGTAATCTGGGAGTCAACATTACTAAAGTTGGCGCTTGCCATTGCGCATGTCTCAAACCAAAAATTTTCAATTCTGTAAGAAATTATTCTGACGGTTGCCAATCGGTTGGAAATTGAATAAAATTCACTCTGCGAACGCCGGATTTCTAGTCATCAGTTTGAAATGTTACTCTACGAACACAAATATATGAATACGCATGCGTCTGACGGTTGCTGATAGTTGCTGATTGCTCTACGAACAAACCTAATGATACCTTATCATGTACTCGTTTGAAGAACCTTAGACATTGATGATGCGAGTGCTGATATTGTGTATGGCATGACCTGTACTTGATCGACAAGTGGGATATCTCAATGAACAATAACAATTACCTAGAAGAGCAAGACAATATTAATGATTATCTGTAATACCAATATGACTTCCAAAACAAGATGACGAAGTATCAAGTTCACTGCGAACATTAACCTAACAGTTAATTACCATCAGGAATCGATGATATCTGTAACGAATTACTAAGGTATGGCAATCGAGGACTCCTAACCATACATTATAAAGTAATGGTATTTTTCTGACAAAACGAAATCATGCCGGAAGAATGACTTAAATGTGTGGTTTGTTTACCTGGTATATAGCAATTGCAATATCAATGTGACTTTACTTCCGGAAATCGACTGCGTTCATTAAGACAAATGTTAGGGAAAATATCGGAATTTAACATTGACATCTACTACTAAACCTCCAAAAATGATAATATTAAGAATCATATCATGTACTGGAATTCCGGAAGGCCAGGGGCCTCACACTGCCTTGCAGGCAACACAAAAGGAATTATGTATATATAGCGGGTTAGTACATTCTTATCCGTATCTTTGAATGCACAAATGATCTAAACATTGTAATGTAAAAGAATGGGTTTGGAGATAAACAAGAAGAGAACTAAAAATACAGTTCCAATTGTTCAATACGGCTTTCTACATAAAAACTACCTATACTATTGAACAGTTTAGGCAATTCATCTACGTTGGCTTGTTGGAAAGAACAATAAATTCTTCGTAATTCCCAAAAACGTATTTGCAACACAAATATGCAGAAAAGTTCAAAACTAAATACGATACTGTTACATGCGAGGTAGGAATTTGGACGTAAAAGGGAACTAGAACGTTAGATAATAAAACAAACATTTATTATGAACACTCCAGGAGGCAGAAGCAGATATTGATCATATACAAGATGGCTAGATGGTTTAAAATAAAAGCAAGGAGATGGACCTAGAAACAAAACAGAGTCGAACCGAATTTTGGAGCATACCTACACTTAGTAAGTTTTGTTAAGCCAAAAACGATGATAGCTGTATAGTTAGCAATTTTACAATTTGGTAAAAATTGTATCTTTGTAGCAGACAAAATAATAATGTTCAACGAGAGAATGATGAAGGTTTGTCCAACAGATCTTAATTATATTTCACTTCGATGAGAGGGACGGTGGTATTCCATATAAGTGGAAAATATAAGCCGCGTTTTTTGAGTATACCTTAAAGGGGGAAAGAAGCACGCAACAGGAAAGAGGATAATTTGACTTTAGGCATGATTTCAAAGAATTTTGTCATTGCATGGTGGTCAATTGGTTGTATATTAGAAAAGTATAAATAAATATAGCACGTGAAATAATAAGATCTTCACATGATCATAATGTAAAGTATTGCAGTATCATTGAGGAATTGTTATTGTTTCAAGAAGGGTTCATACGACTACAGGAATTTGTATTTCCATTGAAACAATAACACATATCATCTGGTCTGACTAAGTTTCGTTTTAACCATTGCATTGTTCATCAATAAACTAATTTAGTGGTTCGTAAAACATCCTGCGAAGAAACACGTTCGGGCTGTTTCTCAGAGTACTGGTTTGAAACCTTATACGTTTCTGCGTAACAGTCTTAACACTGCTAAAATAATAAAAGAATTATGAGAAGATTTTACTATCGCCTGTTGGAAAGTGGTCAAAAGGAAGAACGTACGCCGACTTCTGAAAGAAGATAAAGATCTGAAACATTAGACCGGTTCTTTTTAGGCATCGTGAAAACAAGGAAATGACGTACATGTAGAACCTCACTGAAAATGTTTCGGCATTCATGTTTGTTAAAAAAAAGACGTGTACCTAATACCAAGTGGCTAGTTCAATCAACAAGTTCGATTTCTTTGGAAATTCAAGAATATGCTCGGAAATTAGTAGATATAAAGAGTGATTTGTTCTTTCGACATACAGTCTTCAGTTGTTTAGGCTTTTGGGTTGATACTCTTGTTTTTAACAAGCTTTTTTCAATACTGGTTCCCATAAGTTTTGATTTGGACGAAACTGTAGTTTTGACGAATACGCTAACGTTGTAGCAAAATTGTTGGAAGAACTTGATATTGAAATTAGTAAGTTAAAGGGATAACATTAAGTTCGCCAGCATGACATGGACCTTGCAAAGTGAAAGAAATTTATAAGAGAAAAAGCCTAAATCGACGAATTGCAGCTAGGATATGATAAACTTGATGTAAAAAGCATTCATTATAAATGCACTATAGAGTGAGTCAATATGAATAGCAACGAAAGCAGACGAATGAATCGAATACAGCGATAAAAGTAAACGCAAGTAAGATAGTTGTAATATATTGGGGCGTCTCTGGGCTACGTATTTTGGCAACCAAGTTGATATTCTCAATGGAAAAATTTAACTATGAATTTGAGCTTCTATTGTGAAATGAGCTAAAGGCTACCAATGAGATTTATTTGTTTCTGTGGGTGTCACTCACTCATTATATGTACACTACCGTCCATATTAGTTCGGACACTTGGTAAAATTTCGTGAAGTATTCTTAATGACTGTACTATTACTTCAAAATGTAAATTATATTATGATATTAAACTATTTATGAAGTTTCTAGTTCGCCAAGGGCACCTACCTTCAGAATTTCTGGGAAAGAACATCACCAAATAATAATTCAATCGTTTAATGGCAATAAGCTTAAGAAGTTTACATTACCTTGTCCTAACAGTGCTGCATGTTATAATCAATATTTTAGTTGCTCGACGAACGTGCTGTGCTTGCATCTATAGTAAGTGTGTATTGAAGCAAACAGTTTTATTAAAAGTATTTAAAATGCCGAGGAGAAAGCCAACAAACCAAGAAGAACGTGCCATTACAATTACTCTTCACCAGGAAGGCTATTTATTGTGCCAGATTCCGGAAAAGAGGCATGTGAACAAGTTAACAGTAAGTAATTAGGAAGAATTAGCCAGCGCGCCCCCAGGTTGTTCCCGAATAATAACAAGAGCAGACGACGAGCGCAGAAAATTGTTAAGCAAACGAGATAGAAGGCTGACAGTGCCCGAAATTGTTACAGAAATGAGTCGCGATCGTAAAAGAGCAATTTCTGTCACCACAGTAAAGCGGCGATTAAAAGCTGCAAATCTTCACGGCTGAGTTGGTGTGCGACGGGGCAACATACAAAAACGTTTGTACTGGGGTGAAACATATAGAAATTGTACAGTTGAAAACTTCAAAGGAGTTTTATGGACTGATGAATCGAAGTTTGAAGTCTTCGGATAAGGGAGGTGTATTTTCGTAAGAAGATCCAAGAGTGAAAGAATGTTACGGGACTGTGCTCGTTTGGGGTTGCTTTTCGTACGCTGGAGCAGGAGATTTGCAAAGAATCGAAGGTTTTATGAGAAAAGAAAGTTATTTAAAAATACTACCAGAAATGTAATACTCTCAGCGTTGCGTTTAGTAAGTAATGATTTTATATTCGTGCATGACAGGTACCTCAAAACATACGACAGTGGTATGCAGAAATTACTTGTTACGAAATAATATTCTTCAAATAATAAGGTGGCCATCGTAAAATCCTGGCATCAGTTCGATTGAGCTGTTGTAGGACGAATTCGATAGGTGTGCCCTACCTTCTCGACACATTTATGGAACATTATACATAGTGGCCCAGTGGCCCAATATGCCAAATACAGTGCTTGAAAAATTGGTGGAACGGATACCTAGAATTGTTGGCGCCATCCTTTGTGTAAAAGGAGGTTTCTTCGACGAAAAGAGCATTTAATAAATTTAATATTGTAGGTAGAGAATTATTCTTATTTTTGTCGTATGTTATAAATGTTTCTTAATAACAATAATAATATTATATGAATTTCATTTGTAGTTTAGCTTAATGTCAAGATTCGACAACTTTTTAAATTTACTTAAGTGCCTGAACTAATATAGACGGTAGTGTACATATTTATGTCTTGCAATAAGAAAAATTGGCTATTAATAAAAAGTATATCATTTCTCCTTCACTTTTTCAGAAAGTAATGCAAATTTTATGCTAACATATTCATCGCAAAATCCAAGACTAATTTATAACCATAGCTCAGATCTACGTCAGTGAAACTTGTGGAAAAGCGCGACAAATCATCCGAGCACATCGACGAACCTCCGCTAAGATTGATGCTGATAATAGTGGTGCACGCGAATTGAACGTACGTAACTAATGCAATTTGCATACACGACTATTCGCGACGTATTAGCAATACATTGAAATCCACGTGAGATATGTCATTACCACGTATCATCAGGTACACACCGAGCTGGTACGATGCTGTTTCCCCAACGGTACATTGTATACAAATATTTGTTTGCGACAACCTACATTTCGACCACAAATTCTTCGGTTGAGCGATGATCGGACTTTCCGCAGTCGACGTGCGGTTTCGATTCCACAGATTTCTGTTCGCGATAAACCGACCGATCGTGGAGCTTCTAATGGTATCGACATGCTTATGTGTATAAGGCACCTATGTAAGTCGATTAAGAGCTTTCGTATTTACATGTCCGCCTTAAACAAACTACGATATATACGAGCTCGCACTCGTCGACGTTAACAGACCAATTGACATGCTCGTTCGTATGGAAAATTGTGCTAAATTGAGGCAGAAATACAACATTGTCTGGTTTCGTTCGACCGATTCACAGTGAGATGTATATTTGATGCCTATTATTTAATTCCGATGCGTGGTATTTTGTTCCTTTGCGTTAGGTATGCATGCAGTAAAACTGTTGGCTACATAAATCTAAACGTGATTTCAAGCTTCGGGATGAACCATCGTAGGAGCTCAAACAAATAACCGAAAGTCGTTTCATGAACTTATCACTTATACCAGATAGATAGGAATTTTGATCCTACGACTATTATTTTGTAATTATATTCAGGGGCGTAGTAAGATATAATGGGCTCCTCCTTATAAGAAAATACACGGGAGGGAAAGCGGGTGCGAGAGAATTTATATAAAGTTTGATTAGTAATGAACAATAACAAAACATATAGAGAAGAAACAAAAACAAACGTAACTTATATGTATCATGGCAATACTAATTTTTCTAGGTTTTTCTCTGAAAAACTGGCTAATGACACTGGTTAACCAAATTTCACTTTTTGCGCCTTTGTTTGATCAAAGAGGGTTGATTTTATAGTATATTTCTCAGTGATTCTGAATCTGCTTTCCAAATTTGTCAGGCATTGTTTTTGAGTACCACGCGTTTAAAAATTTTGAAAAACGTATATTTTTAAATTTGCTTCTTATATTAATGGCAGCTCAAAAGATATTTTTACATCATTTTCTTCTGTATTTTGCAGCAAGAATATTTCTTTTTAATGTCCGAAAGTAATTGGCCAGCATGTTTGGGTCCAACTTGATACGCGATTCCATGATGGCTTTGTCCTAATGGAATCACTCACCGATCGTCACATCTAAATGCAATTGAAGAAAATATATCTTCATTGACATATTGCAACTAAGAGGTCTACAGTTTTGAAGTAATTCCTCCCCAAGGTTCTTATAGTTGTCCGCCTTGTTATTTCCAAGAAAGTGCTGGCCTACTTTCTTGCATGATTTCCATGCTGATGTTTCTTGCTCATTTAGGGTGGCATCGCACTCAGTATCAGTCAATAATTCTCGAATTTGAGGGTCAACGAAAATGCCTTCCTTGATTTTTGCGTCAGTGACCCGTGGAAGTTTGTTTCCTAGAAGCTGAAATCGCCGCCGTTTTATGCATTCCTTTAAATTGTTACTTATCAAGTTTAATGTATAGAGCTGATGGATAGACTTTCTGGGGAACCATCAAAGACTGACTGACGGCATCTTTTGTTTCCGGAACGAGCTATCTTGTTGGTGTCTATTTTTAATTGTTGTTAATGGTTTTATCTATCTCTGCTGTCCCACTCGCACAAGAAACAGCAAAATTTGATATATCTTTCTTGAAGACCTAGTAGAAGGACAATTACTTTCAAATCTCTGCAAAAGTACCAGGCATGTTTTTCATACGCGGTGCGATGCGCGTTGGTCAACGAGCCAAAGGCTAACCAGCAACAATGGAAAATGCAATTGGGGAAAGTTGGTGCCTGATGAACGATTTCTGACAACGGATTCGAAATCAGCATTGAAGAATATATAAGAAACAATACTCAGCGTCCAATAAATAAAATTTTAATAAATAAATAAATCGATATTTAAATCGTTTGATTTGTCCTGTCCCGACGAAGGGGTGGAGAAGATCTTCCACCACTGTAATTTGTAGCAGCAATATTAAAGAAAATGGACACTGCTGTGGTCACTTTAGGAAATGTAGACTCCATTTCTGAATCCACTTTTGTCCTCAAACCAAGTTCCAAAACTGATATACATATTTTCCTTATCTTCATAGGAACAAATGAGTTTCAAATGGAGGCATTCTTTGATAATACTTTTTCGAAATCGTTAATATACGTTTCACATATATCTGTAGCATTCTTGCTTATGGTGTCATACATATTCCAAATTGACCAGAAAGCCTAATTTTGAGTAAATGCTGGAAGTTAATCAATGATAACATAATACACATGTAATTATGTGGAATTGACTGTTGGTATCAAATTCAAGTTTTGCTGACGTACATTCCGTTCTACTGTTTCTTTCCTTTGCGTAATTGTTTGCACTCATTGCATGCGAATATGTCTGTACTGCTTGATTTGTAAAAGTTAAACGGTTCTGAATTTAGTTTTGACTGTAAAGAATTTTATAAAGAAGCGTTATAATCTACCAATCTTTTCTATTTAGGATCAACTTTCAAGTTACACGTTTAGTTTTATCTATTATTTTTTCAGAATTCTACCATAAAAGCAATTTCTAGTAATTGAAAACTAGTTTCAATGAGTACATTGCTCTAGCATTTGTAGAATAAATGTTGGCATATCTTTCCTTCTTCACTGTTAGTTATACTCTCTTAACGATTAGACGAAGTTTATAGACACAGCGTTCTTCTAGCAACGGTAGAAATATCTATGCTTTGGAATGAACATAACAAAAATATGCTCAACCATCACCATGGCGAGAAAACTGCGAAAATGTATTTTGACAATGAAGTTCTTATGTTGGGAAAAACGCAACTCTCCAATGAGGATGGCAATTTAGTTATTTAAATTCGTATTTGGTGTTTGCCAAAATTGGTAAGGCAACGATATGGACTACTTTATTGAAGCTTTATCCTTTTAATACATCTATTATGGTCCTGATTTTGATCCTATTCATGCGCCACCACATCCCCAATCTTTCCAGATAACCGATATTTATATCCAACTGTAGATAGGTCGATTTATGCATACGTGACGAACACATTGGTATGAATTTTCTCTAAGGAACTACGGACCTCCACAACCCTATTGATTGTGAGTGTATTTTGTTGGAAGATACGGAACCCTGGGAGATGACATGTAATGAATATAAATACGAATGAAAGTGTTTTAACTAAAGTTTAATTTTGAATATACATAAGAGTTGACGCACCACAGGTTGAAATTAAAATATGATTATTGAAACTTTCAAGTTAAAACTTGCTGGATTATTTATTTTTTCGTAGGTACTTTCGCTTTCTGCTTTCCATTAGATCGCATTCTAAAAAGAAGGCTGATACATGAATGAATGTACTTTCCAATAAGTAACAAATGTACTCCTTATCCGGAATATGTTTTTGCTTTTACACTTTATTCTATTAAGACTGTGAAAGCACAGCAATTTATGGTTACTGATTTATTCCACTGTCGTCGAAATTTATGTAAAGATTGATTAAAGTGATGGACGCTATATTAAAAGAGTAATATTTTGAAATAGTACGACGGAAATTAATACTGAAATATTTTAGTCTGTTTATCAATTCCATATTTACACAGTCTTTTGTATATGTACTTGCAAATACGCTAACCCATCCGTTTGTCTGAAACTCGACTGCAAGTAGTATTTATGTAAGGAAAGTATTAACAAGCCTCTAGGTAGAAAAGGCTGTCCATTAATGAATTTGTGTAGGATAAACATAACAATGAATAATTCTATATTAGTGCAAGAAGACTAACACCAAATTGAATGGATAATGTTGGTTTTGTCTGCATAATATTGTACGGAAAGTGTAAAATAGTATTCCTCTGCATATTTGCATATTCAACAATGAACGTAGATATTTTGCTCACGTACAGCAAATATTTGGGTTAAGTAAAATCCTGTCTCGTATCTTTTTTTAGTAAACAGAAGTTGTATGCAAACCGCTACTAAAATTGAACGTATGCTAATGTAGTGCTTATAATAAATGAGTTCAAAACTAGAAATGGAATCTTAATATCCCTTTTAAAGATTAGACCGTTGTCCAATCTACAGAAACAATTATTTCTTATAAATACTAACAGAATACTTTGCGTTAAGTACGAGTAAATGCAACCTACATAAATATTGACTTTTATAACAAACTTCAAACAATTACAAAATCGTGCGGATTTACATATCTGAATGTTAAACAAGGCCAGAAATGTTTGTTTGTTGAATTAATTTTGGTTGTTGAAGAATTTATGACATTCTGACATCTTAGTGCCAGTTTGTAAATTCCATCTTGATAAAACATTGTATCTTTGGATACAAGGACGTCAGCCAGCCTCTATTTCAACGTCTTCATTCTTCAACCATATACCATTCATAAATGCGGTGCATTTCCGAGCAACTCCTTTTAAGCATAAACTTAACAAAATTTGCGAAGCGCGTGATTTAAGTACATCTTTTGAAATGCAAGTCCTATCTTACGACAGACGTTTGTAACTGTAGGTATTGTATAATTAGAAAACCACTTTCACCATTTGCAGACGGGTTTCGCGGTTATACCGCTCTTCAGTGCGACTTTGTAAGAAGTAGTTTTCATTTCCAGATAAGCACTATATTTGCTAGTACGTTTGATGTTTGTCCATGTGAGCATCCAAAAATGCAAAAATTAATATTTAGGTACATATTGGGAAAATCTCTTAATTGGATTCTCATACGTACAAACATCAAATTATTAGTATTATTTACATTTCCAAAAGGGTAAACGAAGAGAATAAACTAAGAAGGAAACATTCCCGAGTGCTAGCCCCTAATTTGAATTTAGGAAAACGTCGAAATTTCGACGGCGATTTTTGCCCTTTAAATGTAGGACTCCGCAGAAATGGAAAACGGCGATCTGCACTTGGCGCCGTCTGCAAACCTGACCAAGTTACGTTTAAAACGGAGGGCGACACTTGGGAATGTTCCCTTGTAAGATAAAATTCACTGATTAACTAACGTAAACATTTGCTATTCGATCGTCAAAAGTATATGCCCCCGAGAAGTTCTAAACTTGGACGAAACTAAAGTCAAATAAAAGCCGCAGAACTTCCTGTTTGCTATATTCTCAAATCTGCTATATAAGTAGTATTGGTATTTGTAGTGAATAGATTCAATTATCCCTCGGCCGAGACCGAAATAGTTCCAATGGGATCTCGGAATTATAATTTGAAATCTGTGTCACGAAATCCATTTGTAAAATACGCTTCGGGGAAAATATATTAACCAAGAAACGTGAATAATAAGAGCAACGTTGATGTGCAAGTGTAAAGTAACGCCGACAATTCTTCCGGTGCAATCGTGATCATTACTGAAGTTACAAGAGAGAAGGAAATCCAACGCCAATATCTTCCAGCGAGCCTCCTCAATCCGAATTCGACGATCGATGACCGGAGATTAAGAGCAAATTGAAGCGTTGCAGACGCCACAATCGACTCGGACTATTTATTATAAGGTGGATTGGTATTTTCTTTTCTTATTTAAGTCGACACAGACGCTGTTAGGATAGATGGAATCTCTTTGAGAGGTTGACGTAGTGCCCATTCGCTACGTGCTCGTTTCTCCGCGTTCGTACTCACGATTCATCAGAATATCTCACGAAAAATATTAGCATAATTTATGGTTGGGTGAGAATAAGTGATTGGAATAATGTGGAGTGCTGAAAATTGTTATTATTATGAAGTGAGAATATCCTCAAGCGCCCAATATTACCTAAACTGTTGCGCTAATGTTGCATTATGTACATTCGTTGTACTCGTATCCTTCAGAGGTGGTGATGTCTTAAAGCTACGTGAAGATATGAGTGTTGATTTAGTAGTTAATCACGACTTATTAGTAAATGATTCGTATCTACATACACTTAGTCTGTGGGAATATACTTATCACGTTTAAGAACATCAAAACGTTTGATTAAACTCCTACCTGGTGCATATACTGCACATTAATGATGGCATTTTTCCAAGGGGTTACACACAATGTGGGCATATATTTTTGTGTAAGGACTTTGTTCAGATTAACTTTCCAATTCAACATACCTATAACATTGTTGTAAACGATGAGCTTGTAGCAAAACTCTGTACTGTTCACAACAAATCCAGCAGCCGATTTTATGCAAAATTTATGTACGATTCAATTTTTACAAACTTTTCTCTTCTAAAGAACGTAGTTCGATGTTTACTGCAAAAGCAAATTACCTGTGTTTTTCATATTAACTATGTTGGGAAAGCTTAATCTCCTCAATACTCAACTGTGCTGATGGAAGACCTTTCTCATATTTGGTAATTTGATACTCGATTTGTTGATTGTACATACTACCTGCTTCTGAACTATACTAGTGTCTTTTTTAGCAGGTCACACAGCTCTAGAGCAGGAAAGCCAGGACAGGTTAAGTACTCGATAAACTCTTCTCATTATTTCCACAGATTCAGCGACTTTCGGTTCTACACTTTTGATGTTGAACCATCTGTGTTGTACCGCATAACCGGCGGCAAGAGCTATGGGGATTTTGACTTAATTGGATGGAGAGGAGGTAATCCAAATAAGAATCCAAATCTTAAGGTGAAACAGTCAAGTGGAAGAGATGCGTGGCTAGGTAGAAGTTTGTTGTGATTGTTCAGCCGTTACAAAACCTGGAGGTGATTGAAAGTCTCGTGCATGCGGATGCTCCTCAAATGAATGGTAAAAATATAATTCTAAAGAGTAGCTAAAGTGAAGGTTAAAACCCCGAAAACTGAACAAAGAGCTAAGAAACACACACTGACTCGATGTACACGGATAACGATTAAGCTCCAACTTGATGAGTGATGGGCTCGATGAAGCGGAATGCGTTTATCCTAGGAGATCTAAGCCACCCGTTAAGCAGCTACAAAAGCAGCAACATTTTGACAAAGGGAGAGCGAGGAAATGAAAAATGTGATAATTGGTGCTTTAGGCCTGTTTCAGGGCCTACAGGGTTCAAACAATTAACTTAGAAACGTAGAAATTCAAAAGCAGCAAAAGATTAATGATCTATTTGTGAACCAGCTGTAAGTTATTGTTTTTCTTTACCTTTTCACATCTTAATAAGTGTTAAAGAGGTTGTCATCGATAAGGAAAATTCTGAAAAATAGTGTGGCGAATACGATGGTATGTAGATCACCGGAAAGTAGAATTCAAGTTACGATGATGATTAACAAGAAACTTATATGGACAAAATAGTAATCTGGAAACGAGACTCTCTTCCTACTGCAACATGAGGTACCGTTCACAAACCGCAGTAAAGAAACCAATGAAAAGCTCTTACGGTTCCTGTGATTTCTTGATCGATATCACGTTATTCCATATTATAATTAGGTAGCAATTGTCGAGAAGACATAACTTATCCATCTATGTGTACGTCTCCCAAGTTATAACATTTAGCCGGCTTGTGCAATTTGAACCGTAATTAAAATTCTAACAGCGATTAGGTAATAGATTCACTGCTCGCTCGCCTGTTATAATAATATGGATTTTCCTTTTCCGACGTTTATCTCGGACCGTTAGTTGTAACGAATAGATACGTGTTTAGTGCCAAATAACATGTACCGATTACCGGCCTCTCTACACTCAGATCTAAACAACAGGAAAATAAATCCATCTATTGTAGTTAAAATAACTGTAACGTTGACAGGTGGTTAGTCAGCATCGACAAAAGGAGACGTGCATACTACTACTGTAATTGGATTAATTGTATTGTCGGCTAATGTATGGGTCGGAATGTAATATGAATATGTGTTCTATGTCTTCGGTATGCTATTACCAGTTCACTGTTAGAATATTTAGCTACAAAAGGCTATTGTGGATTATTTCCTATATACGGATGTGGGTATATGCATATATGTACATATGTACTTTCGTATGTTATACTCGCTTTTGTGTAATCTTAACTGGAGATGAATTTTCCGTCAGGAACTAGAATCCGACGACGTAGGCAGAAACTATGTTGACAGAAATCAGTGACGGTAACTACTCTAGGTGACTGTAGGTTAGATATTATAAAATAAACATATTAATCTTGCCAACACTAATTGTCAGCCTAGAAAACTTTGAAAACCTACCTCGACAACTAAGGTGTCATTTTCAGTTAAACAATGATGAGATCACATATGTACATATCTGAATTGTAATGAAATGTCCCAGATAATCCTAAGCACCAAGCTGGCAGCCATATTCAATCAAATTGCACTTAAGGGATTGCGGTGTTAATTGTATACAAATTATCCGTTCTATCATTAATTAGTTTCGTACGTGCGGTGTCCAGAATGCAATTCGGCTAAAATGCATGTAGAGCACTTGATTTCCTGGTTCTTTACGTTGGCAGTCCAATTATTGAATTACTTGTTTAGAATTTTTCTAGTCGGGCCCAGCAAGGATTTTTGGATTTATCAGTAGTTACTTTACCTTAATCTTTTTTCCATCTACCTTTCGAGTCTTTAATTCTTGCGCTATTTCGCCCCCTTTATGCTTGTTTCCAATACAATCCTCTCTTTTGCAGTGCTTTTCCCATGTCGCTAGTCAAACTTCTTCCAATCCTGCCTCCCTTTTGTTTTGGGTCTTCACGCATTTTCCATACTTGTTAGACCTTCCTTTTCCTTCATCTCCACCATGTGGCTCCAAGATACTCCTAAAAATCGCATTTCACACGTTTGTATCTTACTGCCATGACTTTAGTTCAGTTTCACACTCGCATAACAGTACACGCATTAAAAATTCAAACTTTCGTTGCCAGATTCACTTCCTTTTTTCTGTTACTCTATTGTTCACTTCTAGTTCCATAATCACCCCGCCCATTTATAGCATTGTTCAGATACTTAAAATCCGTTGTTTAGTTTAGTTTCGTATTATTAAGTATACGTAGCATCTGCCAACGTTTGAGTTTTAGATACAACTACGATTTTCGTTTTTTCCAAATTTATAGTTATGTTCAACTTTCACAAATTAATGTTTAACTGCATACATTCCTCCAAACCAACAACACTGATCAAGTTATTAAGATTTAGTTACTTAAAATTCGTACGCAATCTTGCACTGATGTCATATCATCCTTTTCAGACAAAGAACTCATAAAACATTTCAGTCTTATAGTTCCAATAAGGTTTGCGTTTTCTATTAGTGTTCACGTTCATTTATCTTTAAACTTGTTGCAATATTTTTGATATCTTGAAGATTCCAGTACATATAGAACATCAACATCGAGAAACAAAGTCTTTCACTCGGTAGTTAATGAAGCTGAAGTGGCGTTGTCTGAAAACATATCCATTGTTAAGAAATGCTGAAATACATCCTGATGTCAAATATATCTTGATAATTGCAAAAAGTTGAGTACTACTATGTACTACTACATTCAAGAAAGAAATTAACTTGAGGAAGATCCACCAATTTGATGCATTATGTAGGACGGAAGATAGCTTTCCTTCGTAGTACTTTTCTGTCAACTTTCTACTTCCCTTTATAGTTGTTGGAGATGGTTGTACTTGGCGGTTGAAATACGCATTTGGGACCTTCTCAAGTTGGTGTGGTAAAGGATAAACCTAATTTATTTAAATTAATTCTAACCAGAGGCTCTACTAATTGAGATTGCTAGTCATTTTCAATCATTTTTTCAACTAGTTCTTCCATTACTATTTCTGGTCTATTGTAGAATCAACTAGTGTGTCTTCTGACGATCGTTTATAGTTATGAGCTCCAAACCTTCTTGCATCGACCTAACTTCTTACTTCCATAAGAGTTGGTTCCGTCACTAGCAGTAGATTAACCGAAAATTAAATGATAGTAAATGCGATGAAGTTTCCTGCTAATTACTGCACTTCGTGTAGGCTCTTAATTTCGGATTTCAACTTATGTATACCGGAGCTTGTAGTAGAACAACCGATTAGTATTTTTTTAAAATTTGATTCATATTTCAAAAAAGAAATGTGCTCGGGTATACCATAGAAGACGATTAAAAGCTCATTTTCCAACGATAGAAAGGATACTGCTATGTTGCATCTCCAATACTTTCCGATCAGTAATACTTCTATAGTTGATCCATTGTATACCCAAGAATTCAGTGAAAATGTGTCTCCTACCGTTGGATCTGCCCTGTTTATGATTTAGACTTATCCTTGTTTAAGGAAGAGTTCACCACAAAGTTCTAAATTGATATTTTTATAGATCTATCCAAGTAGATTTGTGAAATTCTTCAAATAATTAGGACCGTCATAATTAAAACCCTTCCTCCTAGTCAGATTATATTGCAAATAATTTTGGATTCACCATAATTTCCTCTCCTCAACAAAACCAAGCCACATTTTTCATTTTTTCTTTGTTTGTGCTAGGTTTAGATTAAGTTTGAACGCATGAATCAATTCCTGTTTCTTTACTCCACTAGTACGTATACATTATGAGCATATGGTAATTGGTGAGGTTTAACTCAACCTATCCTAGTTGATTGTGCTTTGAGCAGAATCGAATTTCTTTCGCAATTTCATCCATTATACCGGCATGATATGTTGCTAGTTCTATAATATAGAATATATATGGTATGGACGTGTTTTCAAAGCCCACAGTAAAGTAGCTTCCTTAGAATACGCAGATCATTTCTGCCTCAATCTCCACTGCTTCCTCGTACCTATTGGATTTTATACTGTTGGAAGTAAATACATTTTTACCAATGGTGTTTTTTGTTAAACAGTCTGATAATCCAATACTCTTATGCTACTTTTTGAGACCTATTATAGAAAATATTAGGTCGAAGTTAATCGCGGACTTTTCAACAGTTCCAAATTAGCAATTGAACATGAATTAATTGCTTGGTTGTCGTCTAATTGTTTGTCGTGATCTCAATATGTTTCTTTCAATATCCTTTTTTATTTTAACGTGCTTATTTTTCGTCTACATAGCTCCTTTATGTGTATCTCAATGACATTGAATCAGTAGAATGTTTCATTTATATTACTCGAAAATCGTATCTTCGGCGCTGTACTAATGACTCCTACTTCAGGATTTTGGCAGGTCCTAAAACTATTGGTGATTTATAACAAGTTACCAAGTTTGCAGCTAAATGACTACTCTCATGCCACTTAAAGTGATTTCTTGAGAGCGTAAAACGTCAAACGTTTTCTTATACATATTTTGGTACTAGTCTTGAGTTTATTTGTAATTTTGGAATGGTTTCCTATATTAATATTATGTCCAGGGTCCAATCTCGCTACCAGCTTTCATTTGCAGAAATATGTGTGCAAGATTTAGAAATGCACAGGCTTGTTTGCTGATGTCTAGTTGACTTTAGTTGGATCCTCTTCTTCTAATCTCTTGGTTATTATTACCAATGTAAGTACACACGTAGTATACCTGATCAGGTTCTATCAGCAGCTTCAGATTATATGCTCTACTTTATGGATAAGCCAGTTTCAAGTGTTGATATCTTCCATGTATCGAATAGTTTTATCCAAGTTTGCAGATTCTCAAGCTGTATATTTGCGAAGAACATAATCACGGAAAAATTTTCCATTCTTTGTACGTCAGCATTTATCAGAAAGGCTTTATTTCAGCTTAAATGAATATCTACAAGAGGCTTACAGGCAGAGTTTACGTTAACACAAGACGTTTAAACTCCATTCATCTGTACTATCTTAACAAAATTGTTAGTTACCTACCATTAAAGGAACGAATGCATCTCAGAACTTTACGACCTTCACGCAAGTTAGCTATGGCTACGCACCTGGTTCACACCATAAAAATGTTACGGTTCTTTCGTATTAATTACCATGATGAAGACATATAATTACCATTCCCATAAGAATATCAATAAAATTGCATTTTGCAATTAATTCAGTTAAGTTTTTATGGTAATTATCTACCATCAGAATAATCGATCGCAATATTGTCGTCTCTAGGGATCGATATGATCTAATTATTTTATCGATTTAAACACATACGTAAGATACATAATTCAAATAACCTTCTAAGTCTGCCGAAGCTCTATCTAATAAGTATTCATTATGGGACATTCAGTCTACGGCGTGGTCATTAGACTGAATGACTTAATCTTCTTGGTCTGAGAATCGATTATAATAACTACTATGTATTATAATCACGACGAATTGGGTATATAGACAAAATGCATTCTCGCTGATTTTTCGAAATGTATTAAATATCGCCTATTCTCCTAGTGGACAGTGAAGATATAATGCAACGTGTAGAAATGAATCGAGTTTGAACCGGGCCAGAATTTTATTTTCTGTACGGAGGGCTCTGTGTTTATTGTTTCAGCTTTGAAACAGGAACTTCCATTTTGTAGATTGAGGTTCATCTACTTCTTTTGCTACTCAAATATTGTTAAAGGTATTGACACATTGTTAGCGAAACAGGCATCAAATCAAATCATTACAAATTTTACATCTGTGTCCTATTTGAAATCAAACCTTCTCTTTAATTGCTGAACTAGAATGTCTATTTTATCCTCATGTATACATATAAACAGCTCGTTTCAACTTATTTTAATCTGATTAAATTAAGTGTCAGCAGATTTATAGCACCTCTTGCAGTGAGGGCTTTATGAAGAGTCTGCTTACCTTATACAGTAAAGATAAACATAATTAGTTACTTATTACTCAGATTAAAATTAGTTGGAATGAGCTACGGTAGCCCGTGCCATCACGTTTCTTGTTGCACAATTGTTCTTTTAATTCATTGTTCCTACTTTACGGTTTTATTACATTGATGACAAGCATTGTTCCTAATGCTTCTGTCTTAAGTATTTTCTGTATCATAGATAATCTTCTTGTATTTCACTTCCTATCTACTTAATAGATGAATTGAGTGGATCAAATTGGTTTGATAACTTTTTGACCTTGGCGTACTTGTTTCATTTCAAAAGTATGCCAGCGCTATGAAATAGGAGAGGTACTACTTCACTCCCTTCGTTGTTACGTTTACTCTTAGGTACTTGAATATCCTCAACTACGCAGTAAGCTTCCCCTATCAACAACTAACATTCAACTGGTTCCTTGACAATAACCATTGCTTCTTAAATCAGCAAATACTCTCATTGAGTGATGTTTAGCAATTCTCTTTTGATTAGATAAGCATTCATTGAAAATCAGGTCTTTATTGTTTATAATTTCATCATTCACTTGGTCTATATATCCTCTGCTTTTAGTTTACATCACTAACAGCAGTCATCTCCCTAATTTATATTTCCGTGTTCCACAGAAATTCCTCCTTATTTGCCTTCATTGTTGTATAACATGTATTGAAACGAGTAGCAATTTTCACGTATACATTAACACACAACAAAGTCATCTATCGTGATTGTAGCCTTGCGCATATGGTATAATTTTTCTGTTTTGAGATTTATTTCCATTGCATATTTCATACATTTTCGGACATTGTCATCGCATATATCATGTTGAAATTTACGTTGTAAATCCGACATAAACTTCGGTAGTATATCAACGGATTAAAGGATTAATTTAAACATGCATTTTTCGTGTTGACAAGGCGTATTTACATTGTGCGCACAAATGTAAATAACAGATAAATTTCCCAATAACATTCTAGACAAGTCCTGATTCGGAAAAAGTTCTGGAGGGACTGTGTTGACTAAAGGTAAACCACATTTCATAGGGGAGAAGATTCAAAGTTTATATGCACAGAGGAAACATTATTTAGCTGCAAATCCATAGAGACACGTTCTTGAAGAACAAATTTTCCCAAATAGGAATGAGCATTTTATATCAGATCTTTAATAATCATCTATAATAATCATTAAATGAGAATTTGTGTCTGAAGAAACATATTAAAGACACTTTGAGGAAGTATGCATCTAACAACATTACTAAAATATCACTTATGAAAGTAGATTATAACTTTAATATCAGTTTATATTACATATGCGTATGTCATTGATTTGATGTTACATCAAATATTCCTAGTTTCATTGCAATCAAAGCAATTTATATTAAATCAGTTAAAATATTTCTCTTTGGTAGGGAGAGCACATTTTACGCTCAAACAGGAATTCCTGAACAACTAGCAGTAGGTCATGGCAACATAAGGAGGAGGATTTATTCTCTGAACTATTATGGATTTTGCAATAGTTTTGATATGAGACGAAATCTGTAAAAGAAGGTTATGAATTTCAATGTTCCAAACTTACACACCGGACCATTTAACGAAAAATGTTATTAAAAAATCCGATAAAAGGAAGGACTGTCAATACTAGTCAAACTTCGAAGGAGCAGCTGACAATCAATGCCATCATAGTCAGTTAGTTGAGGTTAAAACTTTGAACTTACGTACAGCTACATGCATTATAGATTCATTTGCTTGCAGTGGGCTTCTCAATGAACTTGTAGTAAAAATTAGGAAGAAATATGGTAAGGAATTCAAGTCTTTAAAGGAAGATGTGCCTTAACATGGTTAGAATCGCGGGCCGAACGTATTCCTTGAATGTATATCTAAGTTTTCAAGAGCAAAGACCGAGAAACCTAGTCAGAACAAGGCCCAAGCCACGGAAAGTTATAACAATTTGGACAGTGTGACTCAATGACATAGTCTTTAGGAAAGGTCTATGAATTCGGGGCTTGAAAGGAAGATTTTTCCTTGCAGTGTTAAACACGGACGTCAACCGTGGACTCCAAGAGCATGCCTAAGCTCTCCAAAAAAGGAGCTGAGTAGCCTAATGAAAGTGAGAAAGATGTAGATGTATTGAAATAAAAGTGAAAAGAAATGAAAATGTATCCTAGCAGTATTAAGCATGGAGGTCAAATATAGACTCCAAGCGCATGCCTTATCTCTCAAGAATCGAAGCTGAGCAGGCTAGCCGGAGAGAGAAACCAGTTCAAGAAAGACGTTACAATGTGGACAGTGTTGCCTTCCGTATACGTAATAAATGAAAATAAAAAGAAATGAAAATGTGCCCTAGCAGTGTTAAGCATGAAGGCCGAAATAAACTAAAGCGTGTATGGAGGTTCTCAAGGATAAGGGTTGACGAATCTAGCCAGAGGTAGGAACAACTTCTAAAGAAACTGCAAAAGTGTGAGCACCGCCTCATCCCCAGGACTTATTACAATTAAGAATTCGAGTCTGACTATCGATTAAGATTATATTACAAGCTTTAATGGCAGATTGAAGTCACATGCAGCCCACTGACTCATTTCAACCTACAATCGCGTTATGTGGTAACAATGGTAAAGTTGATATGATTGCTTATCTACTTATGCAATGAGGCTGGAAGATACTTTGAAAGAATAACGATTGCTTCAGCTCAATAAAGATAGATAGAGAAATCTAGGAAGATGATAAATACACTTACTTTCCGCTGCTGTTTTTGCTGTATCTTTTAGTTACTATTCTGAACGACTCCAATTTATCACCGGAGGCAATGGTACAGTGACCAGACTTTTAGAACAAATTATATACGGTATGCAATTTGTATAAGCAACTACGAGAAATATATGTTAAAAAACACCGAAACTTCTCCAAAAAGAATAGAGGATATAATTCAAGACGTTAGTTATTATTTGGAAAGGCAGACGAATTTAGCACAAAACAATTAAGAGCCAACTGGTTATGATACATGAATTTCTATAAAATTTATTGTTGTTCTTCCTCAATAGGTTTTGAAATTGCCAGGACTTGTTCTTCCACCATCTCTCTCTCCAATTTTTATAAATATTATTTATTACAAATATTTTATTATACCAACACTACTCTACAATGGAAGAGACTGATAGCAACTCATGGAACGAGCGAAGCTACGAGAAAAGTCATTTCCGTTGATTACCTTACGCAATATTGACACAAAACTGGAGAACAACAGATCTGGAAATATCAGTACTTAATTAGCAAAGAACTTGGTCACTTATGTCAGTCCAAGTTATCTTATACATTTGGAAATTAAATGTCTACTGGTAAAAAGGTGTCTTATGAATCTAGAAGGGTTAAGCTTGTCCATACAGCAATTCTTTAAATAGTAAAACTTTTGAAAACTTACCACGTAGTTCACAAATTCCTTAACTGAATCCAGAATAATTTCTGCTCGATGTACGAGTGTATGTATAGAAATACTGATACCATATATGGACAAGATGGTTACAATCCACAATGGTAGAAAAAAGAGATTTGGAGTGAATGCTGAATGTTGCATTTGTTTGAGGACAAGGTTCTCAAAACAAACAAAAGTAATTGCAGAGGATAGAAAACAGAATACACCAACCATTCATATAATAGTGTGGACAATTAGTTATCAACTAGGATGATAGAATATTCATAACCGTTTATTAATTTCATGATATGAAACCAACAGGAATGTAGGAAAGCTATCACGAAGTTCCGATCAACGGACTTTAAATATATTGAATACAAAAAAGCAGGTTTGTTAAGGTAATCTAAACTGATTGGTGGTGAGTAGAAATGGATAAAAATTGAGACAATTATAATATTTACACCACGACCGAATTATTATTTAATCTAAATAAACCAACAACTCCTTTAGTTCCAAACTTTATAAATAAGTACAAGAAATCAAATACTTCTTCTCATACTTCTTTTCATCTCTGTTTGGCATTGGAAATAGAAGTAATATAAATCTAAAACAATAGATTTGGTGGTCTAGACTACCGACAAATTTTTTATTCGCCCAATGCTCCCCTCATATTTATGCAAAATCGCCAAACCATCAGAGATGGGAAAAAGAAAAGGAAACGATAAAATAAAATCAATTCGTTTTCGTTTTGCCCATCTCCTGAAATGGTTAAAAAGAAAAGTCCGACTGCCGCACGCGGTTTTTGCCTCTTTTATTGCTTTCTTGTATGGCGTTTTATAGATATTCGTTTTTGTTAAGAAGGTCCTCTGATTTATCGTCGGACATGGTTTAAGATGGCCGCGTCTGCATTCTAATCGGTAACATCGGTCAAACGAAGACAAACGCCGATTGCCGCCCGTCGTTGTCCTTATATGTAAAGCGCGTCGAACAAATGACGAACGACACGACTATAGTCTGTACGTAGAATGAATGCGAAAAGATCTAGCGATCCG
Organism: Chrysina gloriosa; assembly: GCA_038088585.1. Taxonomy (NCBI): domain Eukaryota; kingdom Metazoa; phylum Arthropoda; class Insecta; order Coleoptera; family Scarabaeidae; genus Chrysina; species Chrysina gloriosa. The sequence goes on from CM076091.1 coordinate 19,533,353, forward strand.
CGTACGCCGTAAATTGCATAACGCCTTGAATATTTATTCGGGCGAGCGGATTGTGGGAAAAATCGGTAAATCGAAGAACGCCCGAATCGAAGAGTTGTAACCAGAAGCGAATGTCGCGACGGCAACACGCATTTTGAAACAAACAAACCGTTATGAGATTGGCGGTAACCTAAGACGATGGAATTTAAAACGATACGTGACTATCGTGAAGCGTAGCTTTTTCAGGCGTACTGTTTTCTTTGCGTCTTTTTAACGGCATCGCCAGGTAGAAAGTTACTATTCGATTGTTAAATAGCGAATAACAGTTGTAAATATCGTAGATGTAGATTTTGCATTGGTTAGTTTAGTTAGAACTATAAGCCTTCTAGCCCCTTGCACTATGCCGAAATTCATAATCAGCCGCCAAACTCGGGCGCCTGAGTGGTCCCGAAAAGAGTCGAAGCGGCGAAGACTGAGTGTCGGAACTTTGAACACATCTTACGACCATTCTTACGACTGACAATGAGTGCGAGATAGGCGTGCTCGTGTTGACTTCACGCGGTGGTGCTCTTGTAAAATTCAAAAGACAACAAGATACAAGATAAAATACCCAATCATTCAAGAAAAGGAAAGAAGAGATAAGACCTCATTCAGGCGTTCCTGGTGGCCCGAGATTAAGACCACGAGCACGGCTCGTGATATTCATGTTTGGCCCGAAATGTCGATTACGAGCCTGACTCGTGATATCCACGTTTGCCGTGAAATTGAACAACGAGCCTGACTCGTGATATTCAAGTTTGGCCTAAAATTTTCATCACGAGTCAGACTCGTGAAAATAGTGCAAGGGGCTAGAGACACGGTTTTTCATTTTATTTTGGCAGGTCCAAGACACATTTTTTCCTATAAATCTGGAATTATTCCTGTGTACTTCCGCAGAGCTTGGATCTGTGTTGGTAAGTTTTCCGAATGACTACCTTTATTTGTGCTGTATCTTGGAACTTCTTCCTTCTGGTTTGGTTCCTTAGACATAATCTTCGAGGTGCTGAACATGAGATAGGGATCTCTGTCTACTTCTCCGTTTAGTGTTGCACCCACGTCCTTCTGACAGATTTATACAACCAGAGATCACCAGGTCCGCCAGGGAGTGTGACCGTGACAGAGTTAGTCATACCCACAGGATATTTCTGCTATCTTACCTCACGCATTAATTTTGTATTATCAAACATTAAGGTTTTGCTTCAATGGAAATACAAATTACGTTTCACATAACGCCAAAGATAAATTTACTCCCCTAGTCAACTAGGAGTATACTTCCACTATAAATCAATGAATTTCAATACTTTTAAAGATAATCTAGGTCATTGGCTTACAATCATAGTACAAGTAATCTAACAAAACATGAAATGGGGTTTCTCGTGACTTTAAACATTTTGGACTTCAGTGCATCGTGAATAGTATATTTTTTCATTGCGCCATTTTTATTATGTCTGTCTACTGTCGAATATGGTTATTTTGAAAGGTCATAAGAGTCCATGCTCACCAGGCGAGTTGGGCAATTGAGTGACATGCCTTCTTCTTGATAGTGATAGTAAGTTTGAAAGAACAATCAGTGGACATATTTCCGAAATAGATCATAGAAAAGTACCGATCTACCACTTCTCATTTCTCTTTATTTGCAAATGAATTGCAATGTTCATGCAACTGCAATGCTAAATCCAGTGAGTACGATATAAATAGGAAAGGCAGTGAAACTGTTAAGAAGACACTGCCGTTTTATCAAACATCGTTCCAGCATAGAGTTAATGGACGGAACAATCCGCAAGGTCTGTTATGAGAAGGAAGAAACATCGCATGTTCTGTATGAGTGCCAGGGCTTGAGTAGTGTGAGCTTCCCATTAGGTATGTGGTAGGTTTTATGGAAAACACCAACCTAATGAGGTAGGGCTAAGGGGACACAATAACCTATTAAACTTTGATGAAGTGGACTAGGAACCGCACCCCTACAAGGATATTCCATTTGTCAAGGCTTGACTAGATCAAGGTATCTAGTCAAGCCTTGGCATTTACTCGATTAAAAAACAGATCAATAGCTACTATGTATGAGGCAGCAACGGCGACGTGTTTTGCGAATTTTAAGGACTTCCATAGGATATTTAAACTACAAAAGAGTGCATGTCGCATTATATCTTGGCGTCCCATTTCTTGCCAAACTGTCCTCCACACGTTATGTTCTTCATGACTAAATGCACACAAAATTTCGATATCCATACCTAAAACACTAAACTAAAAAGATATTGTCGCTCCATATCATTTTCCCAAAAAGCCAGCCTAAATAAAGATGATTGATTTCTTGATCGATCGATAATACCATTCTTTTTCAATTCTTCTAGCTGCAGCAACTATAAATGCTTATATCTCACAGTATGTGAATTCTAGCACTCCCAAAAAAACTTGTTGAAAGGTCTACTTAAAGCACATGTGATGCTGATCCTATCAAATATTTTGAGATATACAGTTCTCTTGGTTCAAATTTATGCACTTTCCATTATTGCCACTTCCATGAAAATCCGATGATTATGATGCTCTTGTTTGCAACTTCTCGTCGTATCAAAGTTATAAATACAATCAAATTGAAAAAATTTATTCCACTCCTTCGTATTCCAGCTATACCCAGATTCGAAATCCTCTCGTCTTACATAACATTCTTCCATGTTCTCCATGTTTCTCGTCTTAACTTATATCCACACTTTGGGGAACCAATGTGGGTACCTTCAATTTCCTAAACTCCTCGTTTTCTCGTCAGAATATTCATTTTATCCTTTCTACACATCAATTTTAATTATCATGTGGTTCAACAAAAACACCAGCCCACTGTTATGATCCTTGATTTAGGAAACTGCTTCACTATTGAGTTTGTTATCATAGGAAATCTCGTATTTTTAATTGCTGTTCTGTACCACGATTGGGGCAGAAGTAGCTGTGGCTGTTAGTTTGACTGAATTTCTCCTTTTACTTCAATCTTAGTCAATTTTAAAGATAATTTTTGTTTTGATTGTGTGTTCATCGTCTAATGTACATACGATTAGACTGATAATAACTTCAGCATCTTCTGAAGAAAGAACTTTGGGAACTAAGCTTTCACTTACAAACCATACACTTTATACCCAAAGTATAACGTTTCATGCACGATGATGCACCGTTTTCTCCTTAAAAAAGCCATTGAATAGATAAATTCTCTGAATCAGCCGAGCGATGTCGCTTTAGGTGTGAACTGCATTATTAAAATACTTGGCCGATAGTGCCACTTCCAGTGTACGCGACACTCATAGTTATCGCATACGATTAGCCAATGTCAATTCACTTTTCTGAAAGCCGGGGCCCGTTTTATGATTAATATTTCCTTGGCTGCCTTGAATTACCTAGCGCACGTTCTGCTGTATCCAGTGACATGTCTCGCGAGAAGTAGGTCGGAGGAATTTAATACGAAGTCGAGGTAGCTATTATAGAACGTGTGCGTGTAAAGTGTATGTAGGTGTCCATTTGGAATATATCAAATATCTTTCCCGTTTGACTAAGAGGTATTTTTGATTCTTTGTGTGTGAGTGATATTGGATACGTAGTTTAAGTGTGATGGCGGCTTGCATAAAAGATTTGTCATATTTTGCGATCTTTAATATGCTTATGTGGAAAATTGGATTTTAACATCATTCACAAGCGAAACATAAATTCTATATATCGTTAAAGTTGCTTCCACTGTCTCTTTTTTGATGTACACGATTCTTGATTATACCTGATACCGATTGTTCCTTCTACTCAATTTTCATAAACCCCGAAAGCTTAAACTTTTGATAATGCTAGTGACAATATGAAATTCACACATTCGCATATATCTTTTGCAAACGCGATTTTTCAAACTTGTAGCGTCTCTCTTATTTTCTTTGCTTTTCTTTTCTTGAAAAGTGTTTGTCGGAAAGACATATAATCAGCCTCAATTTTTTGTTTTGCAATTTCAAAACTTGTGATCTTTTACAAATTAAAGATATTTTCGTTTACCTTGAGCTTTTCTTAGCAGCTTTCACTTTTTTTTTTGACCTGATTTCGCATCTTTTTCATCACTTTTAATAATTTTATGAAGTAGCTGAGGTCCGAAAACTGGACTACATAAATTCTTAAAAACTATTGACAATTCTATTACCTTACATCATACTCCATTACTTATTCCATTAGCTGTTTGAGGCTTCCTTTATAGCCTTCAATGCTACTTGGTCTGCATTTACAAACCTTAGCTCTTTGTAGGGCAATGAGGAGACATTCCTTGGTGCAAAGGTTAATGGCAAGCATCTCTGTTTCGAGGATCGTAGGAAGTAGTGAGATTGTGATTGTCACAGGCTAGACCTAAAAGTATCTATTTATATATTTTTATATTTTACATTTTGATATTAAGATATTGAATTCATAAGTGTACTACAATCAAGCGATGCTATAAAATGTAAAATTTTACTTCCAAATCATTCTGTGGTTAGATATCAATGATCTTTTAGGATACAGTTCTAGCAGCTTTAAGATTCCTAGCCAAAACTCTCGAATCGTTGACTGGACAGTTGTTTATGTATTTAATGCAGTGTTTGAAACAATGTCAGCATTATCCGCAACACCTACCCCATAGCTTTGTAGCAGAGTGTTTTGGATTTATTCGTATCATACAGATTTTGGAAAACTCCAAATAAGTAGTTCAACGACTAAATTATCATCTTCAATGGAAAAATTCACAAATAAAGAAGGGCATCATCGATTGCGTGATAGTGAAGTTATGGAATGACGCTTGGTTCATTCATTCATTGACTCCCTCAGTCTGAGTATTGTCGTGGGCTCACCTATATTCTTACCGAATTGCTTCCTTCTGTTCCTCCCAAGCGCAGATAATGCATGCTAGTTTCCTCTTGTAGTTCACATCTCTTACGTCATAATTTGCTCACCATCTCCATGTTGCATAGATGCTCTTTCAAAGGGCAGTAATGATCTCTGTCTTTCTTGCTTCTTCTGATTAGGTTAGCTGACACCTAACAGTGTCTTACTTTGAAATTGACCTTCATTTCTTTGAATGTTCTCCTTTTATCCATGACCAGATTCCCCGTTAACGATTTTCTTTGCAATTAATGGGTTTCATAATGGCTTTAATAGTTGCTTAACATAGATTTTCCACCGCAAAAAATGATGAGATTGTGATAAACGCAGTACTTCGGACCATTTGCCATGGAATATTGTTGGAGAAAGTTAACGGATTTGGCTTAGTGCCCGCTTTCCTTAATCCCATGCGGTCATAGGTGTTGATGATCACAATTTATGTATTTTTATAATGAATATCTGTTTATCGAATTCGTATCAGGACCTGGAGTACTTCAGACATCTAACTTAGAGTTACTACTATTTATCCTGTATATGAATAATCTACTGGATAGTTTTAGTTGTCTGGTTGTGGCGTATGCGGATGATGCTAATATGCTCTTCAGAATATCAAGTTTTAACGACGTTAGGGCACTTCAAACAAATTTGGACATTATGACATGTTGGTGCTTGCAAAATAAGTTAAAGTTAAAGATTATTATGTGTTGAACTGTTAGCTACACTCGTAAACTTGGGGTACATTACAGATGAAGATGTAACATCAAGAGTCGTTTCAATCAGAAATCTTGGGGCAATCTTTAATAACCACATAAGTGTTATTATTAGACATCGTGCTACATTATCATTAAAATGGTTTCTGTAGTTTCCTGTAAGCTGCCTGGAGTATTGTTCTGCTGTTTGGTCATCATACTATGTGCCCCACTAACTCACCATTGAGGGAATTCGAAGGGAAGTTCTTTAAATATGTGTCGTATAACGATTTCCATCTATGTTGCACTTACTCTCATTGTTTTGTTTCACTTTTGCACGTACATGCTCAATTATTGTGTTCTGTTATTGGTTATTCGGAGCAATAAACTTTCTTACTATTACTATTATTATTATTTGACTGTTTTGGATTTGTTAAGGAAGCACAGTCAAAATGTACTGAAAAATTACTTAAACAGAAGTCACAGCGTTCTAGCTATGACTTCTGTTTAGATAACTTCCTTTCATAATCTCCACCACGTTCTTAAGTCAACCAAAAAGTAAATTTCCTAATATTTCATAAATATAAGCTGTTAATTTCAAATTTGTTTTTTGATTAACCTATAAAAGCAGTGGAGATTATTTGAAAGAAAAGTATTTATACATAAAAGTTTAGTTTAAGTCATTCTCAAAAGTATTGTCTATTAGTAATTTATATTCATGTGATTGACACAATTATTACATTGCTTGCACTCATGAATAAATATGTTGACGCTTTACACAAGTAGCACATATTCCCACGACCTTTACCTATTTCAAATGCATTCCACAGCATTAATAGAGCTCACATGTGGTTAATTAAAGTATTTCCAATACTTTCGAATTTTATTTTGTAGTATCGCTGTGTGTAAGCGAGAAACAAGAAACAACAATTACGTTGTCGGAAAGTCATAATGAATTCTGTTAAGCAAACCGTTTACATTTACATCAAAATAAAAAAAAAATTCTTACTGTGCCACGAAAATGTAATAATTTACGATATACATAGACTAAAATCTAGCACAGTAATAATCTACATATGTATCTATATATGTACGTATGTAGAATTTGTAGTCGCAGAGAGTTACAATATGCGCTGGTTACCGACATAAACAATCCGAGTTAAGTGATAATTTCAATTAGCGTCCAGCCGGAGCGTTTAAGACAAACGAAAAAGGAAGGACGATCGAATTTGTCGATTGGACGAACGAAGATAAAGTAGGTAGAATAATGCTATACGGTTGTAAGTATGCAAAACGTGGGTAGTACCCGCTATACGATGTACCTGTACTGGTTTGCCTAAAAACTACACAAGCACCTGTCGTAAGGTTCACGTTTACAGTAACCCTAGATTCATGTGAACTGGTGTATAGTTACATGTGTAGTAAGTGTGTTTGCTTGAAGATAATGTTTATAAACAAAATCTGCGCGTAAGTATTTGGCGTATTACATATTAAAGTAACTTGTTACGGGAATTTACCTACTATTAACTCCATATTATTTTTTGTAAATGAAATGTAGATGACTTTTCTGTACGAAACAAATTCCGTTTCAGTATCCCCTTTAGAACTTCATTCTTAATTTTCAGTTTCGAATCGTAGCGGATACTCTAACGTAAGTCTTCGTTGTACGGGTAATAAGCTTAACGGTGATTTCCTTAAATATCAAACAAAATTGTTCTAGAAGACTTAAACGATTCACGCGAAGTAGTAAACAATAAACGTACTACTTTTTATGCTATTGTCAAGTAGCGATGTTTGCAACTTGTTTCTCGGAACAACGTCGGTCTAGTTTACAGCTTCATCAACTTTACGCTTGATAATTTTAATTGCTGAGGAGCGACCAGTCCTTTTGCGATCTTGTTTACTTCCGCAGCCGTAACGCTTTTGACCTGTAGCAGTGCGTAATGGTTTCCGTGGTACATACATACATACGATACGTATTCTTTTCTGTAGGTGATCACATTCAAGAAATTATATTAGAATGGTAGAAATGAGAAAAATATTGGGGATGTCAGAAAAGAAAGAAATTCTAACATGGCGCAATATCTTAGGACGATTTAGGCTCATGAATAATAAAGTCTATATGCAAAGATAAAAGAAAAACATTTAACATTTAATCCTAACTATCGCGAGATCTCTCTCCCAAATGCGGCTTGGAAACTACTGACCAAAATTATACAAGGATGGATCATATTTAAACTATAATTTCCTGTTCTCATTATTTTGTTATATAGTTTCTAGCTGGAAAATATATTCTTCCTGATTGGTATCGTTACTGTACAAAGATGTACACATGAAGCTAAGAGGCAAGGAAAACTCTATAAAATGATAACTGACTGGATACTAACACGAAGAAAAGCGCAAGAAAGATTAACATGGAAGAAATAAAGCTCCAACATTTGGGAGAGAAGGTAAAAGAGAGCAACGAATTGAAAGGAACAATAGATCAAGTGGAAATGCACCTGAGGCTTCGAAGAGAAGAATTGAAAAGTAAAATTAGATTGAAGAACAGCTACAACTTCCACGGAAATGTATAGCTTGCCAAAAAGAGTGTGAAAGGAAGTTGATTGTGTACAATTGTCTTCTTCACTGCGCCGTCCACAAAATGACGTCTCCTCAGCGCTTCTTTCATAGGTTTAAACATAATCTGACCCGTAAGAGATAAGATAAGATAAGATTACTTGATGTGGCAATGACGCCTGTACTACTGCGACCTTTTCAGATCTATTGTGGTCCTCAAGCCTCCTTAGAGAACGTTCTTCATCTGTATTCCTTTAATTAGACTTAACAGCTTTGAGAGCGATTGTTCCGCATATACGTGTATTTCTAAAGCGGACTTGAAGCCCTTGCTCCGTAATGCTGTTATATGCCTCCATAGTAGAGTCCTGCAGTGCCTTAAACTTCGCCGGCTCCATCTGGGTGGCTGGATAGTCGTTGCATACTACCGCGATCCTCTCCAAAGCAGCCTCCTTGAAGGTTAAACCTTCTGGGCTCTTGCGTTTCGGAAGACCTGCGGGAGTACTGCCCTCCGATCTCTGCCTTTTTGGACTTCCGCCCTTTTCTTTACATTTAGTAGCCTCCGCCGTCTGTTGAGGCCTAACTTCCTTATCTAGACTAAATTCGGCCCCTTTGTGTATGTCTAGTGAAATTAGCCTTGTTTATAGGTCTTTTAGCCTGTATGTAATCTTGGTCCTGTTTCATAAACGTTTGCACTTTAGTGTAGCTAGGGAAGTATCTCTTCGCCCGATTAGAGCCCCGCTTGATTGGGTAAGGCTAAATACAGGGAGGTTTCGCCTGGTGCCCCCAGGGGAACGTTAAACACCGCACTCTCCTGCGGCCACGCAACTCTCGGCACGTTACCTTACACCTTAGTTTGGGTTTTAGCTCGGTTACCTTGGGAGCGCTAAATTCCCGAACGCACTTGTTAAAGTTGTTAACAATGAGTCCCTGACGGGAGTCTGATCCGTATGAACTTAAGCCGAGATTATATCGTGAAGGTTCAAGTGCACTCCAAGATATTTTGTACATTTTAGGACGTCTTTCGTATGGTATTATTATGGAGCGTTCGTTATTAATTGGCATCGTAATTTAGCCCGGTAAGCGGCCGTAACGTGATCAAGGAGTTGGCAGTAAGAGTTAGACATTTCAATTCCAAACTGCCGTGGGTAAAACTTTTCGGACAAACAATTAAAGTTTGTTCTCATTTTCAATTCACCCTCGTGTCTCAGAGAAAGCTGTACGTTAATAATACACCAGACTGTTGTTGATTTCTCGTATTGTGCACGTAATCTGTGGACAATTTCGGTAGACTATAGGCTTTCTTCGTGATTATAATTATTTGTACTCTCACCAAATGAATGTCCTTTTTATCTCATAATAGATTGACATATCAACTTGGTGGCACTGTTGCGATAGCAATCTTCTTCTAACATCTTTAGCAAATTACCTTCAAGGTCAAATTGGCCAGTTCTATTATCCTTGGGCTGCAAGGTGGAATTGTCATGTATACTTGATTTACCCTCTTATCAACAGAGATGATAGAAAGTGACAATAACTCAACATTACTGTATATATACCCATAATTCAATCAGTAAATTAAATGATGTTGAGACAAAAATCAAACAACCAAAATATCTGGTTTCATGAAAGATATCATCTCAAATTGATTATGTGACCATGCGTAGAAATAAGTCTAAGAATTTTTAGCTAAAGCGTTACGTGAGTAAGGATCTCTCTGTCATAGGAAAATAAGTCGGGCCTACATAACACTGAAGCAAACTACGACTTCGACGATATCAAATATTACGTCGATTTTGATCATTCCTTAGACCGTTTCCTTACCCCCCATTAGAATTTTTTGCTCCAGATCAGCAGTTTTGCTGTTGCTGTTCAATCATATTTCTCAATTCCTTTGCTCCTTCGCGCACGATATAAACAGTGGTCAAACCCCAATATTTCTTGCGATAATCTTCAAACTGAAGATGGCATTTGTGGTGACACCTTTCGGTTTTTGACATTTTCTTTCGTCAGTGGCTTCGCTTTCGCTTCTGCTTTTACTCGCGCTATTTCCTCCAGTTCCGCATCTCGAACAAGAAGAACAGACTAAGAATTTGTCACGTGTGTCTTTTCTGATTGTACCGTCCTTGTTGTGATATTTAGTGGTCTTTGTATTTGCCCTGAGCACGATATGGATGAGTATTCTAGGCATCGTTTAGCGCGCGACGTGTATTTGCATTCTCCATTATGTACTAGATGTATGAGATCTAGTGTCGCGAAGTGGTAAAATTTTGAATTACATTTGAAGAAGAAAATGGAAAAAGTTACTTTAAAAATGAATGGAGAAAGGACTAAGACCATGATGAAAGAAATGAAATACAGTAGAAGCCGCTTATTATAATCACGGTTAATGTTATCAAACGGTTATTGTTATCGAAAACCGTTGGTCCCAAATCACTCTATTTAAAACTCATTGAAAGAAAGCCGCATATTGTAATCAAAAGCCGCTTAATGTTATTAGTTATGAATAGTATCCTTTGTCGGAAAGTTTCTTCAGGCGACGGTGTCTGCAGCGCAACTCCTTTGAACGAGCCGCTTTTTCTCGCCGATTTCAATTAAAACTCTCATATCGCATATTACAATCTAACGAATTGTTATTTCTATATTATGAAGAGGTCATCTTTTTTTGATGTACTTTATGTATAAAAGGTCCGTTCGTTTAAATGATATTCAGTTTCTCCTATACTCTTCTACGAATCTCACGTTCTACAGTCTTACGTCAGTGTACGGGTAAATTATTGAAATTTCGCATAAACCACCGTGGTCATGGCAGAAGTGAATAAAAAACGTCGCGATCTATCGAACGAAGAAAAACGACAAATTCTCGATAACTTCGATAAACTTCCGAAAATGAGTCAAAGGAATGCTGCGGTACAATTAAAAATTTCGCAACCGCTGTTGTGTAAAATTTTAAAAAATCGTACAGAAATAGAAACGTGTGCGCGTTCGAATGAAAACATAAAACGAAAAAGGGAAAGATCTGGAAAGGATAATCAAGTTGAATCAGCTTTAAAAATTTGGTTTACAAATGTTCGCGAAAAAATGCCTCTGTGAATGGTCCTATCATGCGTCAAAAAGCAGAAGATATAGCCAAAACTATGGGGAAAGAAAATTTCATTGCAACAGACGGATGGTTCCGTCGGTGGAAAAAGCGAGAAAACATCGTTTATAGACCTCTGCACGGTGAAGAAAAAGTGCTGATTCGTTAGCAGCCGCTGACTGGATGCGTTTGGAATGGCCAGAAATTATTGCAAAATATCCGCCTCGGGACATCTACAATGCAGATGAAACAGGACTCTACTTTCGCGCGATGCCTAATCATACTTATTTGTTCAAAAACGATAAAGTAAGAGGTTGCTTATCTTCGAAAGAACGAGTAACAGTGTTATGTTCTGTTAATATGGAAGGTGAAAAGGAAGAACTTCTAGTGATAGGAAAAAGTAAGAATCCTCGGTGTTTTAAAGGTGTTAAAACTTTGCCCGTGGAGTATTTTGCTAATGCGAATGCTTGGATGACAAGTGTCTTGTTCAGCGAGTGGTTACTCAGGTGGGACAAAAAATTGAAACGCCAAATCGTCTTATTAGTAGACAATTGTACTGCGCACAAAGTGAATGCAGTTTTGACGAACATCCAACTTATTTTCTTATCTGCGAACACTACGGCATTGATACAACCATGTGATCAAGGAATCATTCGAACATTCAAAGAATACTATCCAGGGCAAATTCGAGCCCAAATTATACAAGAACTTGATGAGAATCGAGATGCACCTACTGCAGATGCGATAGCAAAAAAATCAGTCTTCTAGATGCGCTGCATTTGCTGGTGAAGTCATGGAGGCAAGTTCAACCAGAAACGATCCGAAACTGTTTTCGAAAAGGAGGTTTTTCCAAAACTGGTGATGAAGAACCTGATCTCCATGAAACGTGCGCTGACATTTTAGAAGGTATGAAAAAGAACTTGTTTTGTACATCTAACTAATATTTTTTAATTTTTTTGTAGTTCAAGGTCTGTCCAAAAGCGAATTTTCCGATTGGGTGGATATCGACAATGATGTTCAAACAGCTGCCACAATGACTATATCAGACATTTGTCGGGAAGTTGTGGATCAATCGTCCGAAGGAAGTAATCCTGAATTACCCGAAGTAGGAGAAGAAGAAGAAGAGGAAATGTCTGAAGAGCCGCCAACTAATGGCCAGATGCAAGAAGCGTTAAATATTCTCCGACGTGGTGTACAATTCCGAGAAAGTAATTTTTGATAGATATTATGATTTTGAAATATACATACAAAATCTTATTAATAAAAATAAACGTCAAACGACGATCGACCAGTTTTTCGAATGAAATCGTAAAGTGTAAATAAATGTACCTACGTATTGTATCGATGATAAAAATAAACAAATTTGGTAAAATATTAAAAATTGTTGATTAATCGTTAATTTTTCCCTTGAATTTTATTTGTAAGTCGTTAAATAATTTGATTACATACATACATATTTATTATTGACTACATCAGCATAGAAAAATACATTTATATTTACCTTCCGCTTACTGTTATCATTCGGTTAATGTTATCAAAAAGGGTTTGTTCCAAATTGATCACAATAAGCGGCTTCTACTGTATTTCTAAATAAAAGAAAATTAGAGCAAATACTTGTGGACAATTCTGACTGAAGACGGAAGATTCGATGATATAATTGGATATAATTGTTTTAAGACTGATACTTTTATGGATGCATATGCAAAATCCTCTTCAAAGCCTTTTGGCAGCTTCCATAAGAAATATCTACAAAACAAGGAAACATTGAATTCTTTTATAACAAGTAATGAAATACGTTTTCACACCCGCCTGAATAGATAACTTGGGTGGAGGTTTCATAGGACGTTGCTTCATTCCATGTTGAATGTCATCAACAACATCTACACTTAATGCAGTTGGCCTACCGGTAGATTTCCCTTTGCAAATCCAATGTTTATTTTTAAAACGTTGGACAAATCTATTCTTATGCCGAGAAAATGTTTCATATGAAATATTTTCATTTGGAAATCTTTCCACGTATTGCTGAATACAAAACTGCAGTGAGTATGTCCAAATTCCATCTTCATTTCGAGTACCGCTTCGAAAATGCGGCATCAGAATGAATGCATTATTGTTCACTTGTAAACACTTTAAAGTTATAAATAATTATTTTCATTTTATGTTATATGAGTTTACCTTACGCAGAAATGCGATGAAATGCTTGTGTACTGATAAGTAAAGTTCTGTTACTTTAAATGTATGATAAAAATAATGGAGCGAAAGCGTAAAGAATGAAAGCAAACACTGTGAATGACCATTGTACGCCTATGTCAAATGCTATCCTAGTGATATACAAATATCATAAAGCTATGAACACAAAAATCCCAAGTTTTAAAAAAGCACTGGTCGTGTGGTGGACAATCCTTCTCGATAAGGTTGTACAAGGAAGAAATGAAATAGAAGGAAGACTATTTTATTGCACCAAGAATATTTACCGAAATAAGAAAGGATAGCGGTCCCAATATTTACTTATGGTTCGGAAGTTTGGTCAACAACAAAGAAACAGAAACAAGAAGGATAAATGACAAAAATGGGAATGGACAAAGTGAGAAATAGTACAAGCAGAGGAAACAGAGCCTGTGGAAGATAATAGAAGAAGATCAGCTGAGGTGGTTCTTGTACGTAATGAGAATGGGAAGATTTAGGATGGTGAGAGAAGAAGATTTAAAGCCAAACCGATCAACCGAAAACAGAGGGGAATACTTAGAAAGAGCTGGACGGAGAAAGTGCGTGAAGATGGCCAAAAGAAGAAACATAAGCTGGAAAGAGATTAGAAGTGAAGCATGAACAAACTTAGAAACTCAACTCCGACATACCCGATACCCAAAAGGGTATAAGGGTTAGGATTAGTATACTATAGCACTGAAGTCTATGAAAAGTTTAATCGATATCAAAGTGATCATGGCATGCTTGAGTAAAACGTAAAGGTTAATATCTACAATGTGTGTGAATGACCATAATTTTGGTCAAAAGTATTGAGTTACACAAATCGAAGTTGCCATTTGTTCTCCTGGATTCTTTTGATTATTACATTATCCATTTGGAATTTTACATTAGCTATTATCTCGTCATCTCGTTACTTCTTCCCTAAAAACGGAAGAAGTTAATTCATGTATTGTGACTCAAACCAGCTTAATTAAGAAATTACTCCCAAAGAAGAAAATTTCGCATTCTACAGAACGGATGTCAAATTTAACGAAATATGCAATTCGCCGAAAACAATTTACATTTTATTTTCCCACCGTTGAAGTAAATTAATGAATATTAAGCAAGGCGGTGGCGGCGGCGGTGGTCGTAGAATTTGCTAGCCAGACGAGAATTTTCGGCGGTGAATCTACGAAAATGGGGACGTGCGTAGCATACGGCCGTTGTAAAGGCGTAAGCCGCAACAATAACGCTCCGAATACTAATGGCACTGGCTTTTCAAGTGCATCGTAGTACGTGTATTCCAGGGTCAGAAGTCGTCGACCTGTTACCATTCAGCAGAGAGAGTGACACGCTCTTTAAACACTTCATTCGGCTTATTGAAAACGTAAGCACGAAGAAGGAACGGTATCGGATTGCCGATAGCATCATCGGGTATCGCCAATGAAGAGGGTATGCGTATTGCTTCAAATGTTTGGACATATTCTAGTTTTATTTCCAAAATTTGAAACAGATAGCAATGAAAATATTAATTTAAATTGGGAATATCTATGGTTTAAAACGAATTGAAATAAACTTGATCCGACCCTTACCACAGCGACTTCAGAAATTTGTTCGAAATACATGTTTAGAGCTTCCAAGTTGTAACGATAAAAGTATAATTTATTACAGTTTCGTATTGGTAGGACATAATGCTAAAATATGGCAAGGCGTCAAGTGTATATGGTGCGTATTTAGAGAAAACATCAGACGATGGTAGAATTACACTAGCTTTGTAATTGAAACCAATTGCCCCTCTTTATCTCTTGGCATCGTCGTTGAAAACGTATTTACAAACGAAGATCTCCATAGGTACTTATGTACATATGTACCTACATACAGATATGTATGTAGGCATTTTTATTGGAATGTTCTTGATCTTCGGTTCCGTAATGTATGTGCCTGTTCGGCTCCTCTATAAACGACTTGGTTACCTTGTTTTATGAAGATTCGATGTTGGTGATAAGCAAATAGTACCTCCAAGTAATAGATGAAGGAACATTTGCAATTTGTTATCATTGGCGCACCCAATACAAGTGCAAATTTGTTTACATTTGGGAAATACAACATGAAGAGCTCTCATTTCATCTACGAGGACCATTTTATACAAGACCGTTATTTTTTTAATGTTACATATATCCGTAAAACTTAAACAGCAGATTGATTCAAAGTACATTACTATATCCTTCACAAATCTTCAAACCAAATACACAAACGTTTATCCCAGTTTTTAGTTGGATCAGTCAAAATTATATTATATATGTATATATTCTACCATTTGGTATAAGTTTTACATTTCATATTTCATTTGTTAGGTTCTATTTGTTGTCTGTTGTTCCATGCACAAATTTCGCCCATTTCTTTTTATTCCTTGCCTTTATCATTATTTATGTTTTTTCTTAAATATTGCTGCGACTACGTCATTACATTCCTTCTTTGGTCGTTCTCGCCCGCTTCCACTTTGTACTCTTGCGTTCCATACTTGATTACTCTGTCTTTC
The DNA here is from genome assembly GCA_038088585.1 of Chrysina gloriosa. Classification (NCBI taxonomy): domain Eukaryota; kingdom Metazoa; phylum Arthropoda; class Insecta; order Coleoptera; family Scarabaeidae; genus Chrysina; species Chrysina gloriosa. The sequence goes on from CM076091.1 coordinate 19,549,284, forward strand.
GTCCTTCATTCTACACATGTGGCCAAACCATTTGAGTGCGTTCTTTTCAAGTACGTCCATAATCGGGTCCACTCTCAGTTGCTCTCTCACTATACTATTTCTGATTTTGTCTCTCTTCGTAATCCATTTGGGTCTTGTCAGATGTTTCATGCCTATAGCATTTATTTTGATCTTCACTGCTTCCATTAACACCCAAATCTCACTGTCATAGGTCAGGATAGGTTTAGAAGCAGTCTTGTACACCCGCATCTTTGTCCTATCGCTGACTTACTTCTTGTTGATTGAATTGACCTATTCAAAATGTGATAAATTTTTGATGCATTTTTTATTCTCTCGATCGATTTCCTCTTCTATGTTTCGGTCTCTGCTTATGTTGATTCCCAGATATTTGTACGTTGCCACTTGTTTAAGCTTTGCATTTCCAATTTCTACATTTATTTGTTCATTTTCTTTCCCAAGTATCATTACCTTCGTCCGTTCGATATTGATTTTCAGACTTTTCTTTGCAAGTTCTTCTTTCCATATTGTCAGGTTATGTTGTAGTTTTTTTTCGCTTTTAGCTATAATTAGCACGTCGTCCCCCAAAGTACATTCCGCTATTCTAATTGGACTCATTGTATAATATCCGACTACAACCTTTGCATATTTATCTTCCATGCCTTTTATGACACCACCAATGATTGCAATGAACAGTGTAGGGCTTAGTACCCCGCCTTGTTTTCGTCCATCGTTTATCTCGAAGACTTTTGACTGCACCCTCTCCTTTCTGATATAACATTTATTGTCCTTGTACGGGTTTTCTTTCCACAAATCTTATACACTCTGGCATTCCTTCACACCGAATACTAAAACGCTTATTCCAGTTTTTAGTTGAATCAGTCAAAATTAGCATGTTGAAAACATTGCTTTAACATTCTTCAGTCAATTGGAACTGTCGATAACGCAATCCGTTCTTGATGCTTGGAAAAATTGTTGGGACTTAGGTTCTGACTGTGCGGAGGGCAATCTAATAATTTGATGTTTTACTGGTTCAAAGACTTAACTGTCTTTCGAACGATTAAAATTGGTTGCCGTAACGTGCTAAAAGTAGGGCGGCATGTGTCGAACCTATGGAGTTACTATTTACGTTCCAACAGTCTTGGTACCAAGCCGACTTCAACTTTCACTTCTTAACTTCACTTTCACGCTTAAACGTTTGTGTAAAATCTTATGAACTCGTCGTGTATCTATTCCAACACAAATTTCGCGAGCAGTTACTCGCCTAACTAAGACTATACTATTAAATTCTGAATACTCTCAAAATACACTATTGCAGATGTTGAGTGATTTCTGAAGGTTTCACACCCTCTTTGAATAAAAAGAGAATGATAGCTCTTTATGATGAAGTACTGTCTTCTATGATTGCAAAATCAGCTGTGCGAAAATACATCTGTATCAGCCAAGTAGCTGACGTATATTAAACAATATTACACGGATTGGCTACGTAAAAGTTGGTGCAAAATTTAATAGTCTTTTGTACAACACAGAGGTACGCTGGTTGTCGATAGGGAACGTTTGAAACAGGGTTTATGAGCTCCGTGAAGAAATACGATTGTTTCTCAAAAACCAGAGAACACAGAAAGAAATAGAGTTGCACTCAAACATAGAAGATAAAACATTTTGTCGAAATGCTGGCGTATCTTGCTGATTTTTTCAGTGAAATTAATAGTCTGCATATCTCATTACAAGGAAATATGACGAATATAATTACAGTACAGGATAAAGTTGCAAGTTTTCTGCGTAAATTGAACCTTTACCAACGCGGGGTTCAAGTTGGCGATATGTCGATGTTTACACAACTGCGTGAGCAATTGGTGAATGATCACATTTGAAAATTCCATGATTCACCATTTATCTGCAGTAATAAACTCACTAAAGCAATATTTCCCGGATATGAACAATCGTCAGTCAAATACTTCGATATTAAAACCATTTTCGACTGTTGATGATCTTTTCAAAGCAGCCAGAAGTAACGAGTACAACGTAATTTGCAAACCTCAGGAGTAACAACGTGCTGGTCTCTCGAGGAAGCCATTTTTAAAGACGAAGATGTATCAGCCAAACTAGAATTTCGTGGACTACGCGAGGATAACACTTTCAAAGTGGAATCTCAAAATTCTTACAGGTTTTCTTCTTCCTGCAGGTTTCCAGTTTATAACTTGTTTTAGAATCCGAGTCACAGGCATTCTTTGCACATGTCCATACCATATGAGTTGTCTATTTTTTATCTCGTCCACTATTGTATGCGCTACTTGCATAATTTCTCTGATTTGCTCATTTTTCCATCTCTGTAGATTCTCACATTTGTTTCGCTGTTTCTTTAATTGGCCATATTTTACAGGTATTTGGGATTATACTTATTATTATAGTGTTATATATTAGTCTCTTGTTATTACTGTTAACGTTGTTATTTCAAAGTATTCCGTTTAACATAGTGACTGCTTTCTTCCCCCAACAGGTTTCGTTCTTTTAGTTGTGTATCTAATCTTCCCTCATTTGTGATTTCTCCTAAGTCCGTGTATTTTGCGCAGCATTTTTCAAGTGTCAAGATTCGTTCTTCAGCCCCCAACACATATGTATTTTGTTTTGTTAGTTTTGATTTCGGGGCTTCATTTCTGGTACTCTTTTAGAAGTTTACGCATTATATAGTTTATGTCGTCATAATTCTATGCTATCAGCACTTGGTCGTCGGCGAAGCACAATATCGTGTTGTTATCTTCAGTATCAGAATTTTTCACTATTTTTCTACAATCATTAATTTGATCTCGTTACCAACTAAACATGTAGTTGGCATTTAACGCTGTATGCTAGAGTTAATATTTATTATACTACGTACCACAATTGGTGAAATTATTATGTTTATTTTTCTTAGTTTATATTGATTCATTCCTCGAATTATATTGTTGATAGACCGAACGAAGCAAAGCCTTATACAGGTTACCGGTCCGCTACTTATTATTATTTGTATGCATTCCGACGAAACGTATTCCTCAATTAGATACCACGCAATGTCGCAAACAGTTAATTTCCTCCTTCTGGATGACACGTACGATACCCCTTGCCACTGTCGTTTGACGTTTATGGTAAATCATTAACGCTTTTATGCTTCCTAAAAATGCAATGGGAAAATTCCGATAACAGAAGCCGATAAGAGAGGCACGCGTTTATCGTCAACGCAGACCAAAGTGCTTTTTTTCCTTTACGTTGTCGAACAAACACAGAGAGGCGCATCAATTATTTCGAAGCCATCGACACCGTTAACAACGACTCGAAAATTCCTGCAGGGCAACATCGAATTCCCCAGCTGTCTAGATATATTTATTAATATGCTTGCGTGTGTGTATGTGTATGTGTACAAATTATAGTCGTGTTGCAATTACACTCTTACGGCGATATACCGTTACTTACGAATTTGAAGATGCTTTATGAAGACACAGTGGGAATTTATTGAAGATTATCCTGTTCGACAGTTGCGTTCGTGTTCATATATACAACTGAAGTACATACGTAATATTTCGCTGAATTGCTTTACTACCTTTCATGCGAAAGGATTCTGGTACCGTTTATTTAAGTTCGTGCAAATTGCGAAAGTAACTACAACAATTTACAATTTTCGTGGTACAGGTTCACAATAATTTCGGGCGCCCGTAAATCATAACTGGAACGTTTTTTTGGACTAAAATGATAAGCCTTGCATGCGAGTCTTGGCGTTTTCAAGCTGATTTGGTAACAGGAATTTGCTTAGTAACTGTTGTAATTGTATCTGTTGGGATAGGGCAATAAATAAAGGCTAATAATTATTATTAAAGAAAGTTCTCTTATTTTATATCATTTCTGCACAAGGGAAAACGCGACCTTATATGTGAGCGATATATTTACAACAGACTCATGTAAAGTTACTTAACGCATCGACATACGAAGACTATCCCTTAAATGCTACGATACCTCTCACCCTTCGGAGGTCAGTTTATGTTTCCCTTTTAACCTTCCTATACTCATGCATACGGTCTGTGAGACCGACTTATATAGTGTAGTATACGTCTTTCATTTTGACGTGAGTATAGGAAGGTTAAGTACATAATTGACGACGGGCCTATGTATTTAGGTATCCATTCATTTTTGACGTGCGTCATCGGCATGCGTCGTTCGACTCGCATTTAAGATCGTGAGAATATAAGTATTCTACTTGAGTTTTCCAATAGTATCAGTAACTCGGCATCAATTAGGCGCTTCTTAACTCCATAAATGAAACATCTCGAAATTTTTTAAAAAGTACAATTAGATCTGCTTCAAGCTAGATCTTACATCGATTGGCTAGAGCTTTCCCAAATCAATAACAGATCGATCAGGACACTCATCTGATCCCTGGAATTTTGCCCTAAACAAGTTACACTGACAAAGAAAAACACCTGATTTGTAATGACATCTATTTCTTCCTTGCAGCTTCAAATTTTCCTACCCAATATATCGGCCCGAGAACTCGGATCAGAATGTAGCAACGATTGGGATTGTAAAGAAGAAATAACAGGTTCGTCATGCTTACAGAACAGATGCATTTGTCAACCCTATTACGCCAGGGTTAATAACACCTTTTGCATTCAATGTAAGTTATTTTGTAAAAGTATGAGAAATGTGATTATGAAAATTGTTTACATGTTTACAGCAACGTTACTCGGATATGATTGTTTTGTACCTGAGCAATGTTCCATGAAGGTGGCAAACAGCAGTTGTCTCGACGGAGCTTGCAGATGCGTCGACGGATTCTTACAATTTAGGAAGCACACTTGTTTAGCTCGTAAGTAAAAAAGAAATTTTAATTTTTAGTTTTACAAGGTTGTCTAGAGACCACGTCCTCATTTCCATTCTTAAACCAACCGAACTCGAATGCGCGAATATTAATATCAATTTAACAAAACGTAAAGGTTGTCGGTGAGGATATATATTTTATTATTCGCATTTTCTAACGGATTGCGTCGATGTAAGCAGGAAAAATCTTTAAGCATTACGTGTATGTATAAACAGGAAATAATCATGTGTAAAGTGGCGGTTCTTTAACGTGCGCAAATCTCTTTTAGCATATACATACATGTGACTCACTATACGATCTATCAAGCATATAAACGTCTGTTGTTGTATATGCCTACTGGAAGACATCCAAATGAAAAATGCAAGGTGATTACGTGCTTGAGTGTCGGGATATTTTATATTGTCATTACTGAGTGTTTACGTAGGTAATAAATTAGAATGCAGTAGTGGTCATATTTTACTAATATTTCTTCCAGAAAATACGAAGGCTAGCACCAATCCTTAAGGCCTGTACGGTGTTACTTACTGGGAAAGAATATTTAACAATTTACAGTAATTTCATTTACAAGCATCTGATTCCATATTTAAAATGAAATGTCCCATGTATATAGTACCTATCAACGAAAATGGGACATATACTTTAGAGTGACATGTGGATACGAGCTAGCTAATTGACAGTAAATTAAACAGTTAATACGACAGATATGTAGTTGATACTTAAACAGATGTGGGTATCTGCAATTCCACTTTTTATCTTCGATTCCGACGTCAAATCATTACCCAAATCGCTCATAGATGCTTAAAGCGCATAGTAGTAAACATATGTATGTATGTAAATTGACTTAATTAGACGACTTATCTATCTAATTGAATCTCATTATCGAATCTCGGTGTGGTACTAATTTCAAGAAAAAATGAGATCGTGACTAGAAACTGTTCATGGTTTATGCGTGTTCGGATAAGTATTTACATACATCTTAAAATTCTCATCGCATAATTAGGTCTGAGAAGCAAGGTAGTATAGTTAAATATATGAATATATTTATGTATTTACAATGTGACGAATGTCTAGCGATTTCTTAATCTTTTGAGATTGAGGTAAGAATTTCGTACACACTCCATCTGGCATTCATATGACCTTCTACATTTGTAGAAAGTCAAAATTGAGGTGAAGAAGATTTGTATTACTTGCAGATTCTGATTTCCAAACAATCCCGTTCTCTCTGGTATTCATTTCTCTTTGTGGAACCGCTCATTTTCACCACCTTTGAAATCCAGATTTTTATCAAGGTACTTCCGAATAGCAAATCCTATTCCAAATTCAAAGTCTGGTTGATACTGAAGTTGAACAGGATTGCATAGTATTGTACTTAGCGACAAAACTGTTTTCTGTCGTATCGTTTTGAAGTTGAAGTGCAATTGGCTTTGCATGGATGAAGTATAGAAATTAAATATTTTGAGTAGAATTCTTGGAAATTTCCTTCTGTTGTACTACTTGCAGACTCTAATTTCCAAACAATCTCGTTCTCTTTGGTATCCATTTTTGTTTGTGGAACAGCTCATATTTACCACTTTTAAAATCCAGATTTTTAGCTAGGTACTTCCAAATAGCAGATCCTATTCCAAATTGAAAGTCTGGTTGATACTGCAGTTGAACAGGATTGCATGGTATTGGCACTTAGCGACAAAACTGTTTTCTGTCGTATCGTTTTGAAGTTGAAGTGCAATTGGCTTTGCATGGATGAAGTATAGAAATTAAATATTTTGAATAGAATTCTTGGAAATTTCCTTCTGTTGTACTACTTGCAGACTCTGATTTCCAAACAATCTCGTTCTCTCTGGTATCCATTTCTGTTTGTGGAACAGCTCATATTTACCACCTTTTAAAATCCAGATTTTTAGCAAGGTACTTCCTAATAGTAAATCCTATTCTAAATTGAAAGCCTGGTTGGTACTGAAGTTGAACAGGATTGCATGGTATTGCATTTAGCGACAAAACTGTTTTCTGTCGTATCGTTTTGATGTTGAAGTCCAATTGGCTTTGCATGGATGAAGTATAGAAATGAAATATTTTGAATAGAATTCTGGGAATTCCCCTTTGTTATATATATATTTTTTATGAAGTGCTATAGTTTCTCGTTTCCAAATAGAAGGGGTGATTCTAGTTTTATTGTTAGGCATTCTGTTTCTTGGTAATGTTTATAGAATATTTTACTTTGAATATTTCTTAAAACTGAGTGTAAGACCATTAAGTTATCGAAAGCAGAAGAAAATTATATATCGAAATTAATTTTAGATAGCAAACGGCGTGGCAAGTTTAGCAATTGTCTTTTCTGGACATTCATCCGTGACCCAGACTTTCATTGCACCTGATCAGAACTTACAGTTATCAACAGTTCTGACCCGCGGAATCAGACGCATGTGAACTAATGCTTCGGAAACTTGTGAACACTTAAATTATTTTTTCCATCAAACGGAGTGATTGAAAGTATATTTAAAATAACTAACATTCGCAAGGAAAACCAAACAGGTAATATCTACCAGGTACTTAGGCTTTTTAAGGAAAATCTGTGGTAAAAAAGTAGAATTGGACGTAGAAATTGAATATTAGCAACTAATGTAGAATAATTTGGAAAATGGAAAACCGACGACAAGTAGAGAGATGTATTTGCAAAGAACATGTAGGATTCCAACAGAAACAGAATTGATTTGAAAATGTGATGAGGGAAATGATAAACAACAATGAAGATTTAAAAGAAATGGAAGAACTTGATAGTATGATGAAGTACTAAAAGTGAATATTTTCGCAAATAAATACAGTCTGGGCTAACTTGGGCTGGAAGATATAATATAAAATACAGTGAAACCTATATTATTGGTCACTTTTTGAAACCGGTCACTTCTGAAAAATTATTAAAATTTACTCAAACACATACGGAAATTCACATGTTGCTGATCTTCCTAATAAAGAAACCTCTATAAATCGGTGACGGCCACATAAATGAAAAGATTTTGGGAAAATCCAATGTAATTTTACTTCTTATAACCTATCAGAAATTGATTTGCAAACCTTATGGCTTGGCCAATCGTATTATATCTATCTTGGGATTATGATATGGTAAATAGGTAATTACATATTAATAGGGTTTGATCTTCAATAATAAAATAAGGGTCGATCTTCAGGTGCTTATTTTTCTTTATTCCAAATTACTTTCGGTTACATACTTTAGTTTGAGTTCGATTACTGTTATAATTAATCTATAGTGTATGAAGTGTATAATTTACGGTAAAGAATAAGCAAAGACGTACCCAACTACAACTAGGGTCAATACTTTAGCTACTTATGTCAGCAGTAAAACGCAACTATTTTGCAACATATCCAGTACCTACTATTTATTCGTTCTGATGACCAAGGAAGGTTAGATGCTAGCTATCAATGTAACTCGTTTCCTTCCTTCCTACTGCTGTAAAGACACATTTCTCTTCTCTCCATTCGTCCTTGATATTTTGGACGTCGAAATTTGAGTTACAAATAACTTAGACCGAATTTAATTTTTCATCATTTTTTATTCTGTGGTCATACTAGTTATTCAAATTGTTTCTCTTGTACTTTGCTTTTACTTTTTTCCTCATTTCTGAAGAAAATTATCAAGAACAAGAAAGATTTGAAAGAAATTGAAGAAGTTGATAGTAGCATCAAGTATCAAAATTGAATATTTTCACAAATGTTAATTTTATCGTATTTAGTCTTACCTTTCTTAGAGGTTTCACTTCAATTATTTTTATATTCATTTTAAATCTTTTTATTATTAGAATCATCCTTCACATTTGCCATTGATATACGTAAGTAGATTAGCCTAAAGTTCCTAATTTAGGTGAAGTAAAATCTATGAAATCCAACAAAGATCTGCTTGCTGTCAATTAAAAATCTTAGCATATAAGTAACTGCATTATAATAGACTATATCACCGTTTGTGATCGCAATCAGTAATTAGGAAGCTCATTATTGGAGAATGAACTGAATCCCATTTCACATTCTTATCGGGTACCGCAGTCGTATTTTCTCTTTCGAACGCTAATTAAAATAATTCGACAGCCAGTTCACAACTAGACGAGTCCGTGCTAATTGTTAATTATAGAAGCAAATGACCCAAAGGTACGTGGTGAAGCCTTCATTGTTTGCCTAGAAGCCCCGCGAAAATGTTAATTCCATCATGCTCTACCTGCTGTCAATCGTAATAAATAGCTGTCGACCTAACGAGCACGATCTGGCAGTATTCCTGCCGTTTAAAGACAAAGAAGCTTCACGCATATGGAAAAGAGGTAACCGTCGAGTCGGGTTTCGATTAAAATGGAAATTATTATTGGATTATGTACTACATAAAACGTACTGAAGGCGCTTACATTTGATGTGGACTACTTACTAATATAAACATACATGCATATGCTAAATCTAATGGTAAAAGCGGGAAATTGCAATTATATAACGTATTTATTGTATGCAAGAGATACGCGAAGTACGGTTATAAAGGAAGCTTAATTTCTATATAACGATACTCGACAGGTACAACTTAAACAAACGCAATTAAATTGCATGTAAAAACATAACTGATTTAATACACCTGTGTTTATGATATATCGTTACTTGTAGGAAATTGCAATTCTGTTTAATTTGCACAGACATATTAATTCAAAATTATTTTCTATATTGCAACAGTGTTGCAAAGTGATGTATATTAATAGCCTCCTGATATTAGATTAAATGTAGCTGCCTGTCTAAACGTCGCTCAATTTAAGTAATTCTCACCGAGTTCTTGTACTAATGGAGCGTAAAGTTGGAAAATATGACACTAATCGGTCTCAACGAAACGTGAAGTGGTTTAGGTGCAAATTTGTTTTAAAGCTACTCTTTGTTATTCCTTGGTACAGAATCATTTAGAAAATATTTTCCTGAATATCATACAACGTTCATGTACTAATCGATCAAAATACTAATGCAACTATAATAACAATATTGTATATCAAATAATTTGGTGTTTGATTTGACATCACTACGAATGTGCTGATAAAAATATGTTATAATGTTCTTTATTATTAGTTTATTAGTAGCTACATAGTCTCTGCTTTTACCTAAAATTTATATGGAGAACGTCGTAATGCGAAGTTATATAGTATTTAAAACGTCAGCTTCGTCAGAAATGCTCTTAATTAGTTTGGAATCAGTTTATTTGCAACTGATCGAGCTTTTCTTTTATATGACGCTACAATAATAAAGATAAATTTCTCTGGAGGTCTTTAGATCTGTCTTCGGTCCGATATTATTTTTAATTCTTATCAATAATATGAATACCGTATATTTATTATGCGATGCGCTTTTGGTTCAAAACATTAAAACTGCTGATGACCGTCGGATATTACAAACTGTCTCAATAATTATGACGGTTGAAAATTAGAGAGAATCAATTGTGATAGAGTTAAAAACCTGCCTTATATAATGAACTCGAATATCATACAAAATGGGATAAAATTCGTTGATGCAAAATTGACTCTTAACTAGCATACTGAGAGTATTTGTGAACATCTTTTATCGGATGTAGTAATGGATGCAAGTCTCATCAATGATCACGAGACAACGCATAAATTCTTTTGAGTTTCAATTACCATATAGAGAACCAAACATTCAACTGAAATCTTCGTTTCCGTTTATTGTCCATGGTGAGCAATTGTGGCACCCATCACGTACTTTATATATGGCTTCGTCCAGGATACGTACGACTCTTACTTTCTCTTTTACTTTTTGTTCGGCAATCAGAGACAATGATTTAGTGGATTTTGTTGACCATTTTCTCATTGATTCCCATCGCGATTTTGAGATGCGCCCACTGATAGATGGCGCTAAATAACGAGAACAGCACAAAACGGTTTTGTTCTCACCGACTGTGGCAATACCACATGGATTTGAGACAGATTGCATCATCAACATAAATAAATTAGTTATAGAGGTTTCCATATCTTTCAGTTACGACTTATGCAGGAGTTTATAAAATTACTTGTTTTATTAAAATTAACTTCTACAATAATTAATGAAGTTCCTAGATCAACAAAATACAAATCTGATATTCCTCAGAGGTAATATTTCGCCTCAATATGGCAACACAATACTTGATAATAACATCTGTAAATGCTGTCATCTATATACGCACTTCTTTCTGTCAGCATACGAGAATGTGTGCTGCATTTAATATTTTCGATTTATGGCTAGATATAAGACTAAATACATCTGTAAAAATTCTGGTTCACAACTTATAGATATAAGTATAGGAAAGAATTGGTGGAGGCGCCAATCTATTGTATCCAACATGTAGTTGATTAGTATTGAATCTATTATGTTGGTGGATCACATATCCCTGTTAAAAGTCGCTTACTTGGTGACACTTAGTTTCAGAGAGGTTAGCTCCAAGCAATGGAATTTATTCCCACTTATCTCCAAGTATGCGGGATATCCACAGATTGGTGGTATAAATTATATTTTATGTTTGGGTTTTGGAGAGCCCTTGTAATTGCTTTTTCCAAAAGTTCATTCGACGTTAAGCAATTAATGTACAGCGACAAGAAAACTGATCAGCGTCTTTAACTTTAAAATTGTACGCAATCCTTCATGCTGTGATGCTTGGTAATAGCAACGTTGTATTTCTTTTTGCTTCCTTCAGTTGTATAGTCAGTATAGGCACTATTCCTAAGCAATTCTGACTTCAAATTGTGAGACAAATAAGATTATAGCAGTTGCACTGTATGAATATTTTGGCTTTAAAATGATGGAAATGGTTTGGAAGGATATTGATATTTATGACAACGTCAGCTTGATTGATTATCTTTACTTTTCATTCTAAGAAGTTATTATTATTATTATTATTCACTTTTTAATATGTTCAAAATTTTATCCTAACTTTTAACTATTTTGCCATGTACAACAAATTTAATTGTTTTCTCTATCGGTGTTCTTGAAAGAAATAAGGAAAACAAATGAGTCTCGTTATTGAATAATAATATTGGTTGAGACATTTTCAATCCCAAATGTTTTGAAACACAAGTAAACTACGATTATATGAAATTTATGCCTATAATATTATGTATACTATGAAACATCCTAATGAAAAATTGCTATCAAATTATAACGCTTGCCAAACATTTTGTGCCTAAAGGTGGTTGTGAACATTGTTCTATCTGACAATAGAATGCTGTCTGTTATAATTCTATATACTTCTACATATATAATTCTATATATTTCATAATTATTAAAGTTAGGCATTTTGTATTTAAATGCAGTGCATTTAACCTCACTACAGTTAACAAATCTACTTCTACTATCGTGTATACTCTATTGAAGATTGTTTGTAGTGTCCGTAGGGAAGAACATCACTGCCAGCATTTGTATTTGAGTAGTGGGAGGCAAAACACTACAGCTGTCTAAGTCTAATAATTACATATTCAAAATTTTATAGAAATTATGATGTAAAATCTTTACGCGCAATATTTGGAACCAAACCAATGTTACCATTCAAGTTACCCAAAATCGATATGGAATTAGTTTAGAAAGACCTTAAAATTTAAAAATTTTAGATGTAAAATAATAAATTCGAACATAATTCTATCAAAATGTATTGTAGCAGATACGACATATCACTTCCAAAATGTTTGTTATGATTTATTGAAGTAAATATTGCTTTCAGAAATCTTGATAGTAATCAAAGAAAAGATTTTAAAATATAATATTGATAATATACAATTAGGTGTAGTCATCATTATGTCTGAACTGCAGTTCTGAACCTAATAACCCAAAGCAAACTTATTACACCTATACATAATAAATCTCCCTTCTGTGCTTCGCTACTTATCTTAACCTTCCTATACTCACGTCAAAATGAAAGACGTATACTATACTCTATAAACCGGTCTCACAGACCGTATGCGTGAGTATAGGAAGGTTATATAACGTATGCCTATACGTATCCATTAACCGAAGCAATAACGAACACCGTAGCATCACTGGCGGCCTGGAAAAGTAACTCTTTCTTATTTAATTTATGCTCCTTTCCGGCTATTTTTAATTTCAAAGACAATGAGCATTCGAAGGAAGTTCATTAATGAAACAGGAACGTATTCGCGTGGCTTCCTGTTCCGTCTAGACAAGGAATTATGTTACGTATGTACGTTCGATACATAGTATGTTATGGTGCGTTATATGGATTGTAGACAAACATCTTCAGAGAGATAGCATTTTAACTTTACAAAGACGCTTGCTAGATATCTTTATCACAATTCTAAGTTGAGGTTTTACGAAAGACTTGAAGCGAAGTTACACTGAGACATAAAAAGTGAAAGGTCAACACTTTTGTAGTTTAAAGGAAACATATGCATCAAGGAAATAAAATTTACGATTCGCGCCAAGTGCGTACAGCACCATTCAAACGGAGAGTAACCACTGCAGGTTGTAGTTGTTGCTGCACGAATAATCACGGACATTTGTCCATCACCTTTGCTGTACTAGAACAAATGTCTTTAGTTGTTAGTTATAATTAAGTGCCTTGATGAATTATGATAACGCTGATAAACGCGTAAATATACTGTTTAATATTACAATTCTCACACATTGCTGAAAATGGCCTACGATCCCGCTGTTCTGACGGATGGTAATAAGTTAATTTTCATTGTAATTATGTTGCGTGTTCGATGACCATTGCGCATTTTATCGCGGGGCGGAAACATGGTAAACCGGTTAATAATGCTCGCACAATAACCATTGTAGCGAGGCAAACATTAAAGCAAACGAACAAACCGTGCAGTATTGTTGGCAGAACCATTTATTGTTTAGTGACTGCGAGCGTGATTTACGAGACTTGTAATATTCTTCAATTTCTGCATAATGTAATTTCGTGTGCGGGTCTGGGTTCGTATTGGAATACCGAATTGCTTCTCAGATATGATTATTATGAAGGCGAATTATGTATAGGTGTATATTAATCTGAGCTTTGACAGCAAAATAAATGTTATTGTTTCTGTAGCTTAAGAGTGAAGTTGGTATAAATTATGAGCGTTATTTGAGTTATTTTGTAGGAACTAGTTGGATGCCAATTGTTTAAGAATAGAAGAATTCATATTGAAAAATTATAAATTACCGTCAATTTCCAATTCAAGTTAAATTAAGGACAATTTGGATATATTTGTAATTGATTACTTCATATATCTTCTAGCAGAGTATATGTTACAACTTTTGCGAAGCCGCGATATCATCTTCAATCTTCCTTCTAATTACCAAAATTTAGCACTCCTCCTACTACTAAACTTACATGCTTATTTGTATCTGCTTCTTCCGTTGGGTGTCCAGTTTATGCTGTTATTTGTGCAGTCTCCACTGATTCCGGGCACTGACTTGTTTTCAGCTGTATTGTAGCAGTTATTCATTGTCGAGCTGACGAAGCTGTTTCTCTACTTCTTCTTCTATTTGTCGCAGTCATTAAACTGCATTCACTCATACGCTAATGGGCGTACGTGAGCATACAGTCATGAATCTTTCTAAGATACACCCTATTACTGAGACAAAGACGTGTCGGTAACACTGCATTAGTGATCGGTGATGCCTTTTACTCAATATTTCAATTTCCTTCGGTTGTGTACACATATTATGTGTCTGCAACGTAATCCTTTGCTATTCTTTCTTTTTCAAATGTCTGTCTTCCTTCTTCTGGGCAAATTTTTCTTTGGTTTTATGCCGATGTGTGGTTTCTTGCACTTTTTCTTTTGTAATATTTAATGCAATATTGACGATAAGCATTGCTCGTTCAATTCACACGACTCGTATTAGATTTGGTATAGACAACTGTAGACAGCGCATTGTCTCTAAATTCCAGAACAGTCAGAGATGCGGGACGAAGTTTGTAGGAGGAATCCCTGATGGCATGGAAGTTGGGACTAATAATTGGTGAAGTAGGGTTTGAATTGAAGGCCAGGCTAGCTCCATATGCCCCATTCAAAAAGGGAATATTTTATTTTATTTAGAAAATTAACCTTAGCAAATTTCGGTCCTCCAAAGCTGGTGATGCTCAAAATACTCGTTACTAGAGAAATTTTAGATAGACTTTTTGACAAATTCCGATAATTACGGGGACTAATGCCGCAAATTCACACCATAACAAAACTCTTTCATCATTCATAGTCACTATTTGTGGATCTTCCCCTTTATCGAGGCTTGAGAAAAGAAATCTATTCTAGATTCTAGTCCTTATTGATCCCTTTCGTTATACAAGCTCCCATGATCAGTAGGATAGTTACTTCGAGTGCTATCTTATGTTCAGCTAATTCACGTTCTTATGTTTTTAAAATTTTGTGATATATTTACCCAAAATTTGGAAAGGCTAAAATTTGAATGTGTATGTTGGACGATAATGCAAAAACTAAAGAAAATAGACACTGCGTGCTTTCCAAACGCAAAATATGGTCAAGAACCATAAACATATGAATTAGAGAAACGTAATCCAATCCACTCTCGACGAAGGTCAGAAGCAGGAACTTCCGAACGTATTAGGGGTTTTCACAATTTGTGCAAATCAAATTGAAACAGACGAAAGTTCAAACAGAATAAAATAATATTTGTAAGGGAAAATATTTGTCTGCTATCACAGGAAACCGCAATAAATTTTTGAAGTTTCGCAGGTTTTATAAGGAACACTTGGGAATCACTGACAGTATACGATAAAGTGGGATGTTTATTTATTAAACAATATGTGTCGAAAGACTTTGAACATGTGATTGAAAATCTGAGGGGAATTTTTAGAAATCCGAGAAGGAAATATAAATACTTGTAAAATCTGGAACATATGTCAAGCACGACGAAGTGTTTCTTTCGATAGGACTTTTTATTTACTTTCATTTCCAGGATCGTATGCCCGTATCTAACGAAGTTCAATGATCCCCGCGTTCTTTAAACACCATTTGTCAATAGATAATACTGTAGTTCTAAAACTGCATTCTTGTTTGCCCAATTTTCTTAATCATTTTTTTCTTTTGCACTCATTGACTTACTTTTGCCCCATACAATCTTATATATAAATTTTGTTCCGGTTTAGTTATAGTCTATTATCTCATGAACCGATTAAATTTAAACTATTTAAAAGATGAGTAACATCTTCCTTTTTTGGAGCCCAATAATGTAAATACCTCTGCATATAGCAGTATAGAATAGTCAGGAGCAGGCTGAATAGAAAGTACCGGAAAATACAATAAACTGTTGCAAGCATCCCCGTTTATAACAGACGTAGTTCATTCTGTTTTCTAAGAACGTCTTTATTGATGCAAAAAAGGGATGAACTAATTCAATAACTGAAATATCTTCAGTAATATATTATGGGCGACTATATTGAGAACACATGTCATCAATAGTCTGGGCAAACAGTGGTAATTAAGAAATAAGTTACGACAGCCTTCATATATACAGAACAACTAGCATACAAGTACTGAATAGAGTGGGGAGTCAACGATGCTGTCGTAACTTATTTCGTAATTGTACGGTGTTACCGCTGTTTGTCTAGACTAGTCATGAAAGCTGAGGGTCATCATTTAGGGTGGTGTATCGGTAACTCTGTACTACAAAATTATTTATTAATTTACAATTAATCAAGACATGAATTTCGCCAACAACAAAGCTGTGAGGTCTTGCGATCACTATATGAATGAGGAAGATAACGAAAAAGTAATTCCAATTTGTTTAGTATTCCTTAGAATCACTGTAAATAAATATCGATTCAAATGATATTTTATGTATCCTATCACAATATTTCACATTTCCATTAAATAAAATGGGCTTGCACAGTAGGTACGGTGAGAAAAATCTTCGGATCTAATATATTTTCCCTTAGACGTTAACCTCTTCCGTGCCGGATAAAATTTTCTTTTTCAGCACGCAACCTAAATACATATCTCTTGATCCGAGTTATCAACCCGGATAAAACCTAAGCATATACGAATACTACAATTTCACATTGAAAGGGTATCGCGCTAAATCTCCCGTAACGGTCTTTCTCGGTGCTATAATTCGAATGTCATCCCTACGAAGAAGGGATCTCCAATTCTTTCATCCGCGCGAACTCCCGCCGTTCATCATAACATTATATAAGTGAATTTCCACCCATCGTAGCTTATCGTTAGGACTGCGTTCACGCGATTCATTACACAAGTACTGTATGCGAGTTTCTCAGTCGTAGTGATATATTACAGCTGGGCGTCGAAGATAAGTCGCCTGAAGAGAAAACCTTCCAGGCCCGAAAGCGATTGAGTAGAGATGCTGCCGGGAGGGTTCGTCTCCTTCGTCTTTCGTGAACGCGCGGTCTGATTCTGAATTCGGTTTTTGATTTCCGTCGTATTACTGTTATACGAGCTGGAGCGAAGTGCTGCTTTTAGGCCCCCGTTTATCGTTGATAGACCGAGCGCCCGGACCGGAAAGGGGGAACTTGAATGAAGTTTAACGCTATTACGATGGCGAAATTCACTGTCATTCCTCTATCGTTACTTAGTTCTTTTTCTTCGTCCGTTTTTATGCGGCGAATTTAAATCTGCGATAGCAGATGATCGAAATGCATTTTATCAGGAGGTTATGACTATGAGGAGTCAACGTTATAAGATGTAAAAGAGTCCATTTAGGATGTCAAAACAGATTTTAATCGTGTGGAATTAAGTAGGTTTGTAATTAAACCGTCTTAAATGTTTAGTGTGTTGCACATATTATCCTAATATTCCTAACAACTTACTCAATTTTCTAATTACAATTTTATTATTCGTCATGTGCTACGACATATATTAAAAACGTATCTATGATTCTAATCTTTACTTCCTACTGCACTTCTGCTGGACCATGGATTCCATGGAACCTTAGCACTGAAATTTTCTAAATCATCTCTTGCTGTATATGGTGTAAAGCTAACCCGAAGGTACTTGATCTTCTCGTCCATTTATAAACTACGTCCACATATTGAAAGCTCCTTCATTTTAAAATTTCTTTTTTGTATGAATGCTATAACTGACTCGCAAATTTACACTTCAACCAAAACTAAAACCATTGTGTCACTCGTTATTATCGAGCTTATTTGAATGCTAATAAACATTGTGTTGCATTATGAAAATTTACATGTTAGAAGTTATTACATTAGGTTGGGATAATATTTAATTGGAATTACATTCGACTTTTTCGAAATTTTACGTACTTAAATAAAATGACAATAACCAGATAGAATTTGGGAAACTCCATATACATATTTCTGCTTTTAACTAAGTACTCATCCTCGGTGAAAACGTAGATGGAAGGAAACATTATTAGTAAACTTATTTGACTATCCCATAACCGACAGTATAATTTCTTCGTTAGCGCAGTTACATGGCCAGCAAAAATGATTTGTTCATCTGGCAATCACTACTTGGTCGATATTTTCTGTTTGGGAACCTTCTAATAACCTATCGTAGCAAGTCTTAAGTAAAATTCCTTGAGTGTAGGACAAGACTCGTATGATACAGTTTGCGATGTGTTCAGAAGTAATTTATTGTTAAAAAACCACAAAGTGACCTTGCGAAACATATCAGGTCGCCAAAACCATTAAGTTTGTATGGTTAGAAAGGTTAACGCCAAGAACAACTGCAGCACGCAATTGACTTCTGAGATAGTGAATCAGTGTTTCATAAACCATGGAAAACAGACATTTAGTCAGCCTTCTATTGATGCACATGAATGTCTACAAAGGCAAATAGTACTTCCGCAAAATCATGTTCTTGACGCGAGTAGATCGTTTTCAATTGGAGGACATACTATAATTATGTGTTGTAATTGTAGTACAATGTCAGTCACTTCACTTTCTTTCGATACCGACAAGCAAGCGTGGTCGTTATCACAGTCGTTAGTGTTTTACATATGATTGTTATGGTGTCTTATGTAATGGTCTTTATGTAGACGTAGAATAAAGACATCTAAGTTTCTGTGAATGATTTTTACTTGAAGATCGTCGGCTCAATACATGTGAAAACGAATTTCACACCCTGCATTATTATGGCTTTTCTATGAAGTTGATGAAAGCAACTGACTAACATAATCAATAAATGTCTTGAAGAAGGAGTCTTTCCTAAAGAACTAGAAGTTTCCAAGATGGTCCCAATACATGAAAAACAACACACTAATGAGCCGAAAAACTACAGACCGATATCCGTATTGCCAGCTTTCTCAAAGCAGGCAATACGAGTATGCGCATAACTTCATTAGTACTGCCCAACATGGATTCCGAAGAGACAAATCTACTACAACTGGGTTAACACAAGTAATGAATGCGATAGTAGCTACAATAGATAATGAGAGATATATGTAGTTGATATGTACCGAAATTGGCCGGCGGTTTGTGATTTGTGAATGATTACGCTTCTTAAATACAGGCATTGTTCACGCACGCTTCCATTTTTTCGGAAATGTAGATGATTTAATGGGAAGATTAATAAGCTTACACAACGGTGTAGCAAAAGCAGAGAGAGAGAAAGAGAACGTTGAAGCAAAGGCATCCATAATTTCTTGCTCATGATTAAAAGTAATGTTAGTGAATATAAAATATCCAGGTATTCGTGTAGTTCCTTTCCTGTTGTGGAGAAATAACCATCCTATATATATAAGCGCCTCGGATCAACTTTGAGTCACATTCTCAACTAGCCACACGTAAGCATTTGTTACCCCCAAAACTGCGTTACTACTATCTCTCCGAAATAGCAATAACTGAGGGGAACAATGGGCTAGAGTGCACAAGACGACAAGAACAAAACAAGAAGCGGTACATACGCTTGTCGCAACAGGCTAGCCAATACCGTGCTCAGCTCAGTGGGAGGTCGTGTCGGTTCTTTTTCAAGCTCTAAATAGCGGTCGTTGAATACAACAGGTCTTGTCAGGGAAAAAGATGGTATGAGCGCCAACCATGAAATTTGAGTCAAGGGTCATAAGAACTTACCAGATATATTTTCATGGTCAAATAATCGGAACCTTTATATCGATCGAAGAACTGTCTGACGTCGGGAGCGACCAAGATCAGCTGGAAAATGCACGTTGATTCTATATGCCTAGATTCTGTTACGAAAACAATAAAATTCTACTTGAAAAACTACACCCGGTTATTCAAGAACTTGTGTATTTAGCCTTTAGTTAGAATTCATTAAAAACATTGAAAAACTACATAAAATTTGAGATAAAATTAGCTAAATAATGCGAACAGTGCGGTAACCGTAAGTCAATATAAAACGTTTCATCTAAACTTTCACAATATAAACTACAAAACGCGTGATGTTAATTGTTACTGTGAGTTATGCAAAACACGATACAGGTCTAGTAGGAATTTCGATATATATATGAATATCAATGAATTTAATAAGAAAATACGGCCATCTAGATAATAATGATTTTACAAGCTAGTGAATATTAACATTGAATTTAGTTGACATTATTAATACGATATACGAAATATTTGAAACAAAGAGAAAAGGTTTAAGACATATAGAATGAATGCTTAGCTGTCATGGCTTCAGGGGGATGTTATCGCATAAGGTTCTACCCTTTGTCTGCCTCGGATGTTGGAAATGGTCTTTCAGATTTGTCCGACGGATTAGACGATCGGTTTTCCTTCGTTTAATATCTTGATGGGGAGGTATAAAGACAATGATGTTCTATTAGGCAGAACGAGGTGTAGGAGGGTTCGATCTCGGGTTTCTTTTCCTCCGCGAACGGGGATGTACTTGAACAATACACTAGAGGATTTGCTGGCGAATTCAGCCCTACAGGGTAAATAATTTCTTGATGATAATTGGATAAACGATACACACACTTAAATTTTCTCAGCCATAACCTCTTCCGATCTCGTCACCGGTGTTTTACCACTCGCTACCTAATGCCTAATTCCCTCTTCTTTTTGATACTACGCCGAAGCTAAGATTCGCGTTCTCGTGATTGGACGAATTCGAAAAACTCAAGGGCAACTAACACGCGGCGATATGATGGGTTCTACGGGAGTATCGTTAAGCGATATTAGCAAATAACTATTGTCCGAAAGG
This sequence comes from Chrysina gloriosa, assembly GCA_038088585.1. Taxonomy (NCBI): domain Eukaryota; kingdom Metazoa; phylum Arthropoda; class Insecta; order Coleoptera; family Scarabaeidae; genus Chrysina; species Chrysina gloriosa. The sequence continues at coordinate 19,570,245 of CM076091.1, forward strand.
AGTAAAACTTGAGCCTATATTTCTAACAAGTTAAATGAAATACGGAACCGAACTAAGTGAAATTTGTGCACGTAACACATTGTAAGTATCTGTTAGTTGATTTTTAGTTATTGATCGAAATTTGCCAAATTCTCGATGAAAAACTGGTCCTTCGAAAGCCTCCACTTCAATCTGTAAAATTCCTCTAAATATACGGAATAATTGATTTTTCTTTTAGTTTCTTGAAATAGGAATATGCGTAACTTCCGAAACCACAAAAAACGCCCAAAGAAGAGATGAAGAGTCAGCTATTCTCCTCAGACATTCACAAATAAATGGGACGTGTAGTTAATTAAAGTTTTAGCCTCAGAGGCTCACTGTTAACAAGTTTAACAAATGAGTTCGGGAATTTAGCGCTCCCGAGGTACCCGAGCTAAAACCCAGACTAAGGTGTAAGGTAACGTGCCGAAAGTTGCGAGGCCGTAGGGGAGTGCGGTATTTAACGTTCCTCTGGGGGCACCAGGCGAAACCCCCTTGTATTTAGCCTTACCCAATCAAGCGGGGCCCTAATCGTGCGGACAAATACTTCCCTAGCTACTCTTCGTGCAGCTACGCTATCTCGAATTTCCAAGGCTAAAATGCAAAAGCTTGTGAAACAGGGCCAAGATTACATATAGGCTAAAAAAGCCATAATCAATGCCAACTTCACTAGGCATGCACAAAAGAGCCAGGTTTAGTCCAGATAAGGAAGTTAGGCCTCAACAGATGGCGGAGGCTACTAAATGTAAAGAAAGGGCGGAAGTCCAAAAAGGCGGAGGTCGGAGGGTAGTTCACCCGCAGGTCTTCCGAAACGCAAGAGGCCAGAAGGTTTAACCTTCAAGGAGGTTGCTTTGGAGAGGATCGCGGTAATATGCAACGACTATCCAGCCACCCAGGTGGAGCCGGCAAAGCTTAAGGCAGTTCAGGACTCTATTATGGAGGCATATAATAGTATTACGGAGCAAGGGCTTCAGGTTCGCTTTAAAAATACACATATAAGCGGAAGAACCGCTCTCAACACTGTTAAGTTTAATTAAAGGAATAAATCTGGAGAACGTACTCTAAGCAGGCATGAGGACCACAATAGATCTGGAAAGGTCGCAGTGAAACAGGCATCATTGCCACTTTAAGTAATCTTATCTTATTTAGTTAAAAGTTTACTTATTGTTAGGAGAACTTTAATGATGAACGACATATGCATGCTAATCCAATTCATTTAATATGTGTATGTATCTGCACGCTTTATATTTGAATTGGAATCTTTCAATTTCATTGTCATTATCATATGTTATTATACCCGGATGTATCGGAAATAATCGGTAACCTCATTACGATAACGTAATATACAAGGTGCGCCTATAAAATAACGAGACTGATGCTGTAAAACTCTTTTATTTTCTTTATACATTTATACAAATATTATCCCCTTCGATATACATCCATTATTTAAATTAGTGCTAGAAGTCTTCTTCTGTGAGTTCGTTGCTACGCGTGTCTCTTTTCCCTTTACAATTTCAACGGTCTGAAATCTTATTCCTTTTAATATAGATTTGACCTTAAATATAAAAATAAAAGTCACATGGTTCAAGGTCTGGCGAATAAGGCGGATAGTCTACTACTCGGAATATACTTGGGTAGAAACGTTTTGATGCACAATGCAGTATGAACCGGTGCGTTGTCCTGATGAAGAACCCGTGACTTTGGTTTCCACAAATCAGTCCTTTTATTTTCTGATTCTTTTAGAGAGTTGAGTTTAAGGTAGTAATGTTGATTAACAGTTTGACCTTCAAGAACTCAGTGAAGATAAACAATTCCATGGATATCGAAAAAACAATCATCAATGCTTTGAGTTTTTGCTCTCGGTGAAGATGGGCTTTTGCAATCCATGGGCTGCACGAATACTTAACCAACGGTAAGATCGGATCAGATTACCAATTTCTTCAATATTTTTTTCCGTTTCTGAAGTGCGGTGGCGTCCCGACCGTGCGTCATCTTCAACGCCTTCTCGGCCATCTTCAAAATAGCTTAACGGCTACAACTTGTTTGCGCAGCTTTAACTTTTGCCGGGAAATGCTTCTGATTGCATTTCGAAATATCAATACCACCTTTTAGAGAATATCGAATTCATCGATGCAAAAATGGAAAAGTGCATCTTAACTATAAATAGTTCAATAAACAAATTAAATGACTCATCATTTATTTTTTGCCAATGAATCCAAGAATTGCGCTGAAGCTTTAGTGACACTAGAACTACGTATCATACAATTATTTAACGATTATCTATTTCATAAAATATTCGAATCATTAGTTACTGGAATAAAAATATTGAAAATCTTTACCTACTCCAAAAAAGAAGAATAATCGACCGCTACCAAAAAGTAGATTTGGAAGTTCTAGGGAGGAAGTGCTATAATGTTGGCTTCTTTAACTTCTGTTGTTTATTTTCAGAAAACAATGGGAAATGGAAAACAAAGGAAATTAAGTGTTTTCATATCTACCGTCAATAACTGTTTGTACTTATATTTTGATAGTTTAGTATATTTCTTTTTAAAAATAAAATTTTTATTTTTGCAGCTGCTAGACCTGGCAACGTTTGCTACAGCAACGCCCACTGCCGCTTATGGACTGCTGATAGTCATTGTGACTTCTTAATCCCTAACTTATTCGGACGTTGCCAATGCAACTCTCCATTCCGACAGGTGGGAGATTCCTGCGTTCGTTCCGCTTTCCAGGATTCCTCTTCCAATATATTTACGCAGGAAGTCCCTGCTTCATCATCTGTAGCAACCACCACGGTTACAACTACGACGAAGGCAATGGCTTCATCTGTAAAATCTACAACGAAGTCACCCGTAAAAATAGCATCAACCACCGACCTAAAGTCGAATTACGTTACGGAGTATTCCACCACTCCTGTCCCCAAAAAGACTTATAAACCAAGCCATGGGTATAAAAAAGAAGGAGACCCATTTCCACTACCGAGCTACCTAGATACAAGACGCGCACTACCGTTAAACCCTTGGATGCGACTACTAGGATAACTATTTCAAGAAGGACGACCGTTATGGAACCTAAATCGACTCCGTTACCAAATTCTATTCTGCTTTCGTCCTCAACGACTACTACAACAACTGTGGGTACTCCGAGTGCAAAAAGAAAAACTACCTCCAGTCTATCGACTACGTCTAAAAACATTGTAGAGAACTCAGTATTAACAACAACGGGTGAGTGTATACATGCTCAATATAGTCTCGGAATGGTTAATTATCTTCGCTAGTTTCAAAGGCATTTGTTTTGAAAATTGACACATATTAAGTCAATATAAAGCTATTTTCAATTTCTTTTTGCAGAAAATTAATTACTCAAACTGTTTTATATTATTATAAATGCACGTCTCTTTTATGAATATTATTTTCATTATTCATCTCTTCATATACTATATCTAGTGTCACCTTCAACGCAAGAGGTGCGACGAAGGGTTGAAGACAGTTCCGCTGCAGTGAGCTTGGGTTTACCCTGTGTGACGGATCTTCAGTGTCGTGCTGCCGATCCATCCTCAAAATGCTTGGACGGTGTCTGCGATTGTATATGGAGGACAAATTCGACGAAAGCTTGTTCTGCGAGAAATACAGGATGTATCGCCGGCACCTTTCAGGTGAGTAATGAGTAATGTTACCACTTGTTGTGGTACAAATGTAAATAATCAGGCAGATTTAAATTTACTGGCACTATATCACATTGCTAAGCTCTTCACCACACAATTATTTAATTAAATTTGGCGACACGTACGAGGCAAGTATCCTCAAACCGTGTTGAGATCCTCTTATCTATTCTGCAAAACGGTCTTCTCATTGTTCCAGTCATTGCCTAGGTATTTGTTAAAATTTGTTAATGAATTAAATTTCTCTATCTAGCATTAGCCTGTGTTGTTCATGAAAAATAGTCTTAAGCTCCATCAAGATAGAAAGCTCGAGATTGATTATTGATTAAGAAAAGTAGAAGGAATTACTGGTTTAACGAATTCGGAATGGTTGTCATTCTTCTTACATCAAGTTGCTCTTTCTTGTGATTTAAACTTTTGTTGTTATTAAGGTAAGATAATCGTGGCGTCCCAGCATCATCCGTAAAAGCTGAAGCAGCCAACGGAACTCGGCGCGCGCCTGTCTGATGCGATGCGTAAATAAGCAGATGTTTACGCATCGCAAATGGTAATAAATTATTGCTATTACTACTACTACAAAATTGTACAAGCATATATATATGTAGGCTTGCCATAATTTTTTCTTCTCAAATCGGAACACTTGTAAAATGATTGGGTATGCAATTTTGAAAATATCAAGTATTAATTATTACATAACTTTAAGCTTTCTACGCCTCCATTAAACAATTAGGCCAATTCTGCTACATTTTAAATAATGACAAAAGTGGGTTCACAATCACATGCAAATACAATGAAAAATTAGATACATCTAATCTAATATATTTAAACGAACAATTCTTGTATATATATATGTATATATATATATATATATATATATATATATATATATATATATATATTATAGAATTGGGTTCTCGAAAACGGCGTTAACGATCTTGATGAAATTTAGTACCTGGGGGTTTCCGGGGACAAGAAATCGATCTAGCATGGTCCCGATCCCGGGAAAAACCATTTTGACCCGGTTTACACACGTTTCTGGTATTGCGGTATATGAAATTGGTTATCGAAAATGACTTTAGCAATCTTTATGCAATTTAGTATCTGGGGATTTTTGAGAACACAAAATTAATCTAGCATGGTCCCGGTCTCAGGAAAAATTTTTTGTCCCGCTTTTAGCTATTTCTGCGGTACATAAACTGTGTTATCGAAAATTACTCTCAAGATTTTGTTACAATTTAGTATCTGCGAGTTTTTGGGGACGAAAAACCGATTTAGCATGGTCCCGGTCTCGATTCAATCCATTTAGTCCAGATTTTCACCAATTTCGGCCTAAACGTGGGTTTTCAACTTTTCTTAACATCATGCAGTCAACCTAAATTACAAGTAATTAAAACTTTACTACTAAACCATAAATGGCGCTGAAAGTAGTATGTTAATAAAAGAAAACTAACAACAACATGTAAATTCACATACTTTGTTTACAGTTACAAAAGTAATCGAACCTGAGTTTTTAATCAAAATAAAAGAACTTATACACAATTAGTTGGCGTTGCAAAAAGAAGGTATGTAAATGATTACTTAAAATATGTATTTCTTAAGAAAGATTTTGAGCTTGAATTTATTTATTTTTAAGTATTTAAATATAACTGTAAATATTAATTTTAATTCTACTTTTTAAAACTTTTAATATATATGTGCTACTATATATACTTGAAATATACAATATTAATTAAATATCAAAACTAAAATAAAGAGCATTATTATTTGGTTCAAAATTATTCAAAAAATTTTGGGAACTCCGAGCAAGGCTTGGTCCACCAGGTACTATTTTACTATATGAGAAACAAAACTTGCTTTCATTCTTACTGCAAAAACCTAGTTATCAGCTGGTTGAAATCATTCATATTTGTTTGTGGTGGGAATCTTTTTTCGAAACGGTCTGTCATTATTAATTTCGTCATAAAATTCACTATAGCTGAGTTGAATATTTAATTTACAAATAATTTCACTGTGGATTCCGCCACTTAACTTCTTTCTTCCGACCAGATATTGTTCATAATTGAAAATGCTCTGTCAAGCAGAAGAGCTTGGCAAGCAAAAAATATAGTCGACTACGCGACTGACAATGAGATTATCCACATGAATATTGCGATTCTTGAAATGCCGGAACAATTGAACCCATTTATCTTGACACTTCAAATTGTTGATTTTCCAGTCACAGTTTGAAGACCAACATGCTTTCGCAACCATCACTTGGTTTACAGGTGTTTCGTTTGATTTTTTCACCAGTTATTTCAATTTTGATCCATATAATGGCATGGTTGTTTATCCACGTAAATGATTCCCCTCCACCAATACTGTTATCCCACAGCTCAATATAGGAGAGACATAACTCATAAAAATCTGTAACTTCGCTTAATATATTAACAGAATTGATACCACAATCCTTATCCTCAAGTTTCTTCAACAGTTTCTTAACTTCTTGTGGCACAGATCTATTGTTGTGCCTTTTGTAGGATGGTGTTTCAAATTTTATGGCTCAATAGCATAGCCTAGATTGTTTTATTGAACAAGGTAAGCTGGCCACGAACAAACCATAAAGATTTTTCTCCACTATCACTTTCAAGAAACTCTTTTTTCAGCACTGCTATTGGGGTAAAAAGTAAGATATTATTTCTATTGCTATTACCTATCGGGAAGGTATACCACGTATTTCTTGTCCTTGATTTACAAAGCATCTGACATTCAAAAGAGTAAAGAGGATCAGGAAGCAATTTATAGAAATTGCTTGATATCATTTAATTTTTTCTCCGTCATATTCGTAAAATGACAGGAAAAAGGCAAAGAAAATACTATTAGACGATGGTCGAATTCCCATATCCTTCAGACCTATCAACGTTGGCCTCTTCTTTTAACGTCGCGAACTAGGTATCCTTTCGGTCTGCGATAAATAACAACGCTTGTCGCGGATAGAACGGACTACCAGTAGTAGTATATTACAGTTACTAGCGCACGGCTCGCGGTCTTGCCTTTTAATTGCATTTCATTATTTCATCGACTCGAATGGGCATGAAATGCAGTAATAACGATCCCGTATTTACCGATTCCGGACCTCGTCTTCGCGGTCGTCATGTATGTAAAGTGATCACATTTCACGACAATTGCCGTGAAATTTCCAAACGATCGTTTCCTCAATTAGGCCGCGGTCGAGGTTATTTTCTTCATTACAATAAGGCATTATCATTATCTAGGTGACAAAATGTTAAAGCATTCCTTTAACTTTTATGGCAGGCACCAACTAGAAAAGAAAAACATTATAAACAGTTATCTTAATACCAAAATCCCAAATATCCCGGGATTTACAAAAGTAGAAAAAAAAAACAAGGACAAGAAAAGCATTGTTATCCTTTTAGAGAAAGACAGATAGATTATATTGAAAAGTTTAGAAAATCGTTATAATTGATATCCATGCGTGTAAGAAGAAAAGCCTATGGAAAATAAATACTACCCCAATTTTTCGCAAATAAAAACCAGAAATATCGCAAAAAATTGAATTTCAAAATTTCGCTAAAATTCGCATACACTACATAAATAAAATAAAAAAACTTTTTATACACTTGAAATTTATATTTAATGTCAGTTTAAAGCTAACATTGTTGTAATTTCAACATTTAACTCTTACAGACAGAAGAACGACTCTATTCTTCTGTCTGTAGCCACGACATTATATTTACGAAATAGGCGTTATGCGTCCCCGCTGTTAGTTGGACTCCAAATGCTGTTTCAGCAAAGGTAGAAAAGCAGCATTTAGTAGCCCACAATATGTCCCTAATACTGGGATCTTCATTCCTGTTTATTGATTGAAGAATTAGGCGATGAAAGTGAGTACATCCATCGATGAAGTCATTTTGAGGAAGTGCTCTGAAGAGAGGAATGTTTGAAAAGCTTTCGAGTAATGTATTTTGATTTAAGATGGTCATACTTCCAGTCACAGATGGGCAAAGTTACTAATCAATATGGAAGTAGGATTCACTTGTTCTATTTCATCTCATGTGCAGAGAAAGTGTATGGAAACTCTTTTCAGATGCTGAGTGTTTAGTATTGTGTTTAGATCAAAATCCATTTCATCACAATTATTTAAGAGCAAATGTGACGCTTTTCACACCAAAACAGCTCTGACTTTGTCGTTCAAGAGTTGCTCTCAAGTCTTCTAATTTATTCCACTAATGGTGAATAAATGGGTAACCTTCTGATTCGTCAATAAATTTCATTATTTTCGGGCGCAACTCAGATATAAAGCTTATTTGGATCTTGAATTTATGTTTGAGAGATTCATTGGCGTAATTCTCTTTAAAAAAGCAAATGCTGGAATTTTCATTTTCTCATTCATTGAAAAAATTTTGATTGTGATCCAAGTAGTTATTCTGATACAAAACCACTCTAAGCCAATAGTTTCATCTTGTGGCAACAGGTGCTGGATAAAGTTGTTGACAACTTTTTGGAACTTTTTCTCTCGACTAGTTTAAGTATGAACATTTCATTCTTCTTGAAAGAAGGAAGGCTGACTTGGTTTTCGCGACAATCTTATTAAGCTCCTCGTTGACAAAAACATGGCCAACAATAGTTACTGTGTGAGCTCAACACTGGTAGTGAAGTATATGTTCCCCTATAACGTTCTTCAAAAGATTGCAACAAACGGACATGTAACGACATGAATTTGATACCAGAGCCTTTACTTGGATGTAATCAATTGCATAATCTTTCAATATATCTATAATTGCTTGGGAGAATATTGATGCATTGGCAGTGCCAACAACGTTGACACTAGATAGAAAACATTCCTGAGTCAGCTTTAAGTCGATTGTTTCCAAAAGCACAGCAAACACACACCATCCTTACTTATCTGAGGTTTTGTCTCTACGATTACAATGTCTTTTTAACAGTTCCTTTATATAATCCTCTTGAAGTTGCCCACACAGTGGCACAAACTGTTTTCTTAAAGTATCAGCATATGAAAGCTTACCTGATCCTGGTATATACTTCGCAAAACGTTCAGGCACAGCTGGATGATCAAATTTATGAAGCGGGATGTTTGCTTTGAAAGACTTGTGGGAAGACTCAAATCTTTTCGTAAAAAAAAGACACAAATTGGTATGTTCGTATCTATTCGCAAATATAAGAAATTTTCTAAACCTTTAATTATAAGGTATACAATAATAAGTTTCAGTTCTTTTATTTAACACAATGGTCCATTTAAGTTATTTTTCCTCTTTTCTTTTTTCCAGTGTCGTAGCACAGGTACCTGTATTAGTTGGTTCTTCGTCTGTGATGGCCGAAAAGATTGCAGTGATGGATCGGACGAAGAGTGCACGCGCAGCAAATGTCCACACGAAGCGTTCAGATGCAAATCCACTGGTCAATGTATTTCTAAGGCGAGTCGTTGCGATAGTATCCGTGACTGTTCCGGCGGCGAAGACGAAGTAGATTGCCAGGCATCCGGAAGAAGAGGTTGTCCTCCTGACACTTTCCAATGTGCGGATGGAAAATGTATTCCTGAATACGAGTTTTGTAATGCAATTATCGGATGTAGCGACGCTAGCGACGAACCGCCTCATATGTGTAAGAGCAGATCTAGAAGGAGGATTTCCGATTATTGCCCGTTGAGATGTGGAAATGGTAGATGTAGGTCCAGCGCCATCGCTTGCTCTGGAAGGGACGGATGTGGGGATGGTACTGATGAAGTCAGTTGTTCTGTATGCAGTAAGTATTGGTGATAGGAAGTATGTTCCTACGTTATTAGAGGAGGCACTGTTAATTTTTCAATTGCTCGATTTGATGGCTTTCTCATAACTATAGGTTCGATCCAACACAGCACAAAGACCAGTTTATGGATCGTCGGGTACATGGGCTGAGAAAATTTAGCGTTCCAAATTTGCTTTGCGCATGTATCCGACGCTTTACAAATTGGTTTTGTGGTGTGTTAGAACGAACCTTATACTTCTCAAACGATTTACTTAATCGTTTATATCATCTTCTTATTTTCCGTCTTTTCTCTTTGTATGTTCGGACACTACAATTTGTGATCGGATTCATTTCGATTTTATTTATACTTTACCATTGTTCTGCCAAATTATTCTGTTAATTTTCTTACAGTTCTTATCTCTCTGATTTCTAATTCTTTCTACTCCAATTAGCCATTATTTATTAGTCATTCTCTTCAATAATAATAATAACACAAACGTTTTTATGCGGAGATGATATCCTCAATATACACACATCGGTGGATGTAAACATTTCAATTCATAGTTAAAGTGGCAAAGCATATTGAAATTATTACTCCAGAAAATGTAATTCTAATCGCTCAAATTAATTGAAATTTCTCAAAATTTCTGCAGACAATTGGTCTTTTCCAGATATCTCCGTTGATACCAGTAAAGTTCTAGTAATTAACATCAAACGAAACATCTATAAGTTTATATTACTCTGTTTACTCAAGTTTCGCCCTTATTAATTTTCAGTATAAATATACATAGTGCCTAAAATGTAAGACAAAGATACGACATCTTTTAAATTCACAATATAGACTCAATAAAAAAATCAGCTAAAATCTTGTGAAAGTTGAAGGGGAGCATTGTTACATTTAAGTAAGGTTCGTGATTTTACGAAGAAGTATGTTTCTCTTGACATTAACCAACAAATACAAGTAGCAACAGTACTTTTTCATTTCGATCATTTTTTACCATCCATTTCTTCTTCTGTATCCTTGAGCTAAGAATCGTATGAAATATTTACTTGTATTTGTAAAAAGCTGGATGGAGTTTGCAGAACTTTCTTCTGCATTACGGGGAAATGCCAGAAGAATAAACTGACCGCTTTAAAAATTTACAAGACGTTATAATGGAAAAATCATAACAGAAGAAGATGGTATCATAAACAATAGCAATGAAACTTAAAAAGAAAAAAAATGAAACAAAGTAAGAATATCAAGAAACTGAAGACCACAATTAAATAAACAAAAAGAAATAAACCACTTGATTTGGATAATATTATCGCAGAAATGATTGACTGAAAACTGAAGGAGAGTGAAAATAAACTAAATAAAGTTCTGGCATCAGATCTAGCTTCAGTTAACCGAGAGACGATAATAATAGTACCAATGCAGAAGAAAAAGACACAATACAGTGTAGAAGCTACCAACAGATGGTTTTATCCATTAGTACGATAGCGAAAGTATATACTAGAGCAATTGATGAAAAGTACGTGAAATTGTAAAAGAAGCATTAGCATAGTTTAGTTTCAGGACAAATTCTGTGACTTTTCGGACTGCGGGACACACGTAGATTTTCTCAAGACCAACGTCGCGTGATTGCAGGACTGTAATGGCCATGACATGAAAAGGATGACTCGTCCGAAAGCAGAATATTGTTAATAAAATATTTGTTGCGCTGGGCCCTCTCCAACTCCTCTGGAAAAATTCCCTTGACAAGTTTGAACTTCCAAACCTCACTTCCTTCTCCTACCTCTTACTTTGGTTGTGGACCAATATGTGAGGTCTGCAGTTAAACGTGTTTCATATTTTAACTGATTAACTCTTATTAATATGGTAACGGCGTTAGCCATCAACTTCTTTTAAGGATTATTTTCCTTTAGTTGTTCACCTCCAGAATGTGTGTTTCGTATTAGTGCCTCTTTCAATTTTGAAGTTATGATCTTAGATGTTAGATGTTAGATTACTTGAGGTGGCACTGATGCCTGTTCCACTGCGACCTTTCCAGATCTATTGTGGTCCTCATCTCTCCTTAGAGTACGTTCTCTAGCTTTATCCCTTTAATTAGACTTGACAGCTTTGAGAGCGGTTCTTCCGCATATACATATATTTTTAAAAGCGAAGCCCTTGCTCCGTAATGCTGTTACATGCCTCCATAATAGAGTCCTGGTCTACCTTAAGCTTTGCCGGCTCCATCTGAGTGGCTGGATAGTCGTTGCATACTACCACGCTCCTTTCCAAAGCAGCCTCCTTGGAGGTTAAACCTTGTGACCCCTTGCTTTTCAGAAGACCTGCGGGACCTGGTTTTTGGACTTCTGTCCTTTCTTTACGTTTAGTAGCCTCCGCCGTCTGTTGAGGCCTAACTTCCTTATGTAGACTAACCTGGCCGTTTGTGCATGCCTAGTGAAGTTGGCCTTGATTATTGCTCTTTTAGCCTGTATGAAATGTTGGCCCTGTTTCACAAGCTTTTGCACTTTAGCCTTGGAAATTCTGGATAGCTGAGCTATACGAGAAGTAGCCAGGCAAGCATCTGTCGGCCCGATCAGAGCCCCGCTTGATCGGGTAAGGCTAATTACAAGTGCCCCCAGGGGAACGTTAAATACCGCACACACCTGCGGCCACGCAACTCTCGGCACGTTACCTTACATCTTATTTTGGGTTTTAGCTCGGGTACCTCGGGAGCGCTAAATTTCAAAACTCACCTGTTAAACTTGTTAACAGTGAGCCCCCAAGGGAAGTTATGATCTTAGCACAACTCTTGATGAAATTTGGATAAAGATATGTATAAAAATGGGTGGGGTGAAGAGCAATATAATGGTAACAAGTAGTATGAAAAAGAATTACAAAATAGATTTGGGAGGATCGAGAATGGAGCAAATGTGCAGCTTCATATATCTAGGCTACAATATTAATAGAACATAAAAGGGCCCAAAACGAAATTAAGTTAAAAACTGGAAATATGGAGAGACTGTTGAATTTAGTATAAATCCTCATCGAGAAAGACAGTCAGACAAACATGAACACAGATTTTGGCAAGAAGTTACTTCACCGAAGTTTACACTTGAAACAGAAACTGAAAGGCGTAATATAAAAAAGGGATTATTTGGAAATAGATAACATACTCAACGTACTCAAAGACTTTTACAGCATGTATCATTGGTGACAAGCCTTCCGGATTTCGGTCACGATATGATACAGATGAAATATGGAAACCTTGCCACTAGCAAACTACGCATTGAAAAAACTAATTGTAAGTACAAACTAAACCAGTAGAAGTGAATAGAGTAGGTGATGAGGTTCGGAGCAAATAGGTTGAAGAAACGTTCAATAGAACGAAGTACGATAGAAAAGCGGAAAGTATGGAAAGAGAGGTAAGAAAGACCGAGACGATAACTTCATTCATCATGCCCGACACTGCAGAGATTAGCATTACCTAAGCTAGCAAGTAATTTAAATAAGAGACATCACTTTCCTTGACATTTTGTCATCAGTCGCAGTTATCAGTTTTGCACAACTCTGTCTATAATTGCTCTTATTTAACGATGTACGCTTATCAGTACGCGATGAATTACACAAATTTTACACAAATTTAAGTATTTACAATAATATTTAGGTCTGACACATTAAGGGTGTGACATGCAACATTTAATTCATCGAGATATTCTAACTAGTACAGGTGTTTAATTTTTAATACGAATATTATCTCATACTTCCTGTTCACAATCCAATAATTCTAATCTTATTTTTCAGGATGTCCGATCATAAACGCCAAGAGTCTGTAGTTGTCCACCAGACAAAAAAGGAGGCAACGACAAAACTTGAATACCAAATACGATTCTGTACATTAATATTACTCGAATCTCCATCGTTCTTTACCTTGTAATAGCGTATATCTAAGTGGATTATGATGTTTCTTTGTGTCACTTCATCGATGTAATCGAAATTGTACTGTGTGAAAAAATTATTATGTACAAATAAATACGCATTTTAAGTTGTAGAAGATAATCGATACCGGTTTATGTTACTCCAAAAAAGGAGAATATAAGAAATGTAATATCTAAGGAAACTATGTATATAATTTATTTGTGAGCTTACTCATAAGTATTGTAGGTGTGTAGCGTTTATTAATAGTAATAAATGAATATAATCCGCAATGTCCTGTTTATTCCGTCATACTGAGGAGAATCTAATTAAAATGGTGTTAATGAGTCAATGGGTACATCTATCACAGATTACACTTTGTCTTGTAGATTGGAGTTTTAGAACGACATTATAAATAAACACAAAGTTTAAAATTGTTAATAAAAGGATACGTTGATATATGTGTAAATTAGTGAGTATATAACTACAAATTGCAATACACTTTCCACGACACATCAACGCATTGAATGAAGATAAATGAATCAATGATATTTAATCAAGATAATCTCACTTTCAGGACACTCGCTTGGATACTTTCAAATACATATATATGGACTGGTGCATGACAGCTGTTTATCAATTTTAATGAAATTTTCAGATAATGCATATTTTGATGAAATAAAGAAATGATTAAAATTTCAATAAAAACTACCTATCGATTGTTTGTTGTTTCTGTTTGCATATTTGCACTTAACATTAATTGTTATGAAATAAAACAATTGGTAATGTGATAACTTCGTCAAATTTGCGATTTGTTTGACAACTATTGCCTTCAGAATATTCAATAATGAGTCGTCAACGTGCAAATTATCGACAATTAAATGATGTGGCCGTATTATTGCCATGACAGATGTTGGATTTTCGCTTACAGTTAGAGATATTGCTAAGCGGGTTAATCCTGTTGTGGCCACGATGGCGAGAAGTTGTTCCAGATGGTTCGAAGAAAGGGTCAAACAACGTCGCCCTGAAGCTGGACGCCCCCCCAGGGATTAAAAATCGTGAAGAACGTCGTTTAGACTTTTGGCCACAAGAGACAGATTTTTCACAAATCGATCAATTGCAATACACTGGATGGAAGGAGTTGGGCGCAGAACGTCAATGTCGCCGGATAAAACTTATGGACTATATTCGTATAGTCCATTGTCTTCCTCGTCCTCCACTTCACCGTGCCTGCAAACTAGAATGGAGCAACGAAAGAGCGAACTGGGCACAAGAATGGCATCAAATTGTGCTTAATCTCAATTTTTCTTTTGTAAGCCCATGGCGGTCGTAAGTGGTCAGACGGTTGCATGGAGCACGCAAAAATTCAGCGTCTTTTGTAGAACGCAACACAGCCCTCATACAAGGAATGATGACATGGGGTGTAATATGTTATGATAACAGATCACCCTTGGTCGTCATTGACGGTAGTTTAAACGCACGCGGTTGCCAATGTGCTCGAACCTATTGCACTTCCGTATTTTCGGGAGTTGGAAAATCCCATTTTCCAACAAGATAATGTTGGGAGCGCACATTATTACGGCAAGGGTTGCAACACGCTTTTTGGGAGAAGTTAACATTGCCGTCCTCCCATGGCCTTTTGGTAGCCTAATTTGTCTCCCACTGACCATGTATGGGATTTGATTCATAAACGGCTGAATGATTCATCACACCCTCCAAACGACTTGCACCATCTTCGGCTGCGGATTCAAGCAGCGTGGATTGGTATACCACAGCCGTTATTTATCAATTGATTGACAGCATGCCACGTCGACTAAATGAGTGCATATCAAATCGTGGCGGAGCAACCCATTTTTAGTTACGTTCTTTTGTTTTCAAATTTTAATCCTTTGCTTGTTGTAATTAATTACATGGTTTATAAAAATTTTAATAAAACCGTTCAATTAATTGTAGGTATTGTCATTTTTATGAAAGTCAGTATATATTTCGGTACTTAAGCTGTCCTCCTAATTGAGGGAATAGATGCAGTTTATCATTTCACATTTGACACATCTTGAACGTATGGCGGTTTCTTTCTTCATTCTTTGGTCCGATGAGGATAACAACTTATTTGTCGAAATACGCAGTTGGAAATATTTTACTGGCGAAAATAAATGATCGCATCGAATTTTACTATTGTACTAGTTAAACGAAAATAAACTGCATTAGGCAAGGCATGTGCTCATTTATAATGGGTACCAACTGATCCAGAATTGATCGCTTCTCCAAAGTCCACAATAAGTATGGATAGTAAGATATACATCGACCACCAAGTGGCCAGCTTCAGTGAACACAAAGAAAAAGCAAACGTTGCTCATGAAAATTGGTTATGGATGTTCTAAAAGGCGCATTGGACTGTCTCATAATCTACACTACTCTCAATTTGATCTTTCTTATCGAGCAAATTAAACAATTATGCAATGTAAATCTTAAGAGTATACCTTTCCGAAAGATATAGTTTCTGATATCTCTGCATAAAAAGCCTGCTTACGTAGACCCTAGTCTTCATAAATATTGATTGTACGGATCTGGCAAGATATTTTGCGGTCTAAGGAGTTTCCTTGTTGCTTTTGCAATAATAATGGAAACGATTGGATATTACATGACATCTGCAACAAGTGTATCTAACTAACGAGTTAGGATACATTCAAGTCAATGTTCTGTGGAAGCAGTATAAATGCCTTGTTTTACAGTTTCTAGGAACTCATTCTTTTGAAACTGTTACATAGTGACAATTGTCAAAATTGCAAAGCAGGCATATGATTAATAAGATACTTGTCTTCAATTCTTCGTATATTTCCTGTTAGTTTCTATTTCATCACTAGATATTTTTATTGAATTTTTTCATCTGTGGACTAAGGTAAAGTTTTTCGTATTCCTTTCACAGTAGAGAAACACAAACTAAAGAAATAGTCACCCAACGCTATTTATCTATTGTGAGTGTGGTCTCTTAAGAACTATGTAAAACAAGATTCATAAGTGATGCTGAAGTTACAGGTGCGTAAAGTTACAGATTCTGACAGATATACACAGAATTTGCCTATTAATTGTATGGAAGGTAAAAAATTTGTCTTTAGTGCGTATTAAACCGAAATATATATTCCTTAGTTCAATGTCAAGAAACGCATTTTTCAATGATTGCAAAACTAGGTATCATAATTCAATAAACGAACGTCATCACTAAATTAGAAGGATCTGGATAATATAGAAATAATCACGAATATCGTTAGTATCGGAAAACCCCGACCTAGAGCACCGTTCATTTAAATATTTCGGCGAATCTCCAGTAGTAACCTAATCCAGTGATTAGGTGGCTCTCACGTAAAAAAATATAACTACAACTCGGGCAGTATCTACGTCACCCAGTGGATTATATTTAGGTAGAAAACTGTACGTTGGCTTGTAACCTAACGAATTTGAGCGCATGTGGTAATTAGGGGCGGAAACTACATTCAATTAAACAGGAGCGAGAGGCTCGAACCGGTTTCGCTGCAATTACAGCTCGTCAGCAAGTCGCCCTCACTCCTAGTCAATTCAAAGCATACGGTCTCCAGATATGTCCGCCTGGACATAAGAAGATTAGTGGCGTAGACCACACCTTATTTATACACAGCCTATGTTAGTTGACTGGAATTCTATTCATGTAAACAAGAAATTTCGGAAAATCTTTAGTAATGCCCCAATCTTAGTAGTAGATCTAAATATAATTCAACAGCTTTTGTTGTAGATTGTTGTAGATGTTTCTTAGGCGACAGCCGCCCACCATCTCATTACAAGATTAGGCCATTATTGGGGATTCGCCAAAATTCCATGTTTACAACATCGGTAGTCGTTCACACAAGACAGATGTCTTGACCATCTACGAGAACAAAGCGAGCTAAATCCTTGCTGTGGTTATTATGTTGATGAAGATATCCAACTTTGACCATTCTTTATGAGTAAGTTCAGATGCTCTCTTGCTGGTTGGTTTCTGATTCTTACATATTTTTACAAGTCTATTCTTATTCATTCTTCAACACATTGATTCCAGCCTTTCCTTCTCACCTTTCTTTGCTCATGTCACAACGTCCTTAATTATTCGCCGGATCTTCAACTCTCTATTTGCCTGTTTGTTTCTCTGAATAACTAACTCTAGTTACCTACGACCAGCCGTTTGTTTCTGCAACGTACACTAATGTTGGCCGTAATGCCGTCTTGTATTATTTGTTTTACCATTTCGATTCAAATTTTTGTTTCTCCATTTCACTGAGTTTAATGATC
Source organism: Chrysina gloriosa (assembly GCA_038088585.1). NCBI lineage: Eukaryota > Metazoa > Arthropoda > Insecta > Coleoptera > Scarabaeidae > Chrysina > Chrysina gloriosa. The sequence goes on from CM076091.1 coordinate 19,587,851, forward strand.
TAGCCACAAGATAATTTGGTTCTGAATTGTCCTTTCGACTTGAGGACCTAAGGGGCATTGGAACTTGAATGCAGCTTTACACATAGATCATCGCATTATTACAAATAAAGGCAAGATTCTTCAAAAGCAGATGAAGAAACATAAACCCTATCCCAAACTTAAAAATGCAGAGATCAGATAATGGGATTAGGTATATACAAGTACACTGAATGAACTTTAGTTTTAATTAATATTATCCTAATCTCCGGCTCGACCACTTGTAGGACTTTAGCGTGATCCAAGATTAACTTTTTTGCATTCTCTATTTTCCTTAACAGTTTCCCTTCTTTTTTATCTATAAAATTTTTCTTTCCTTTGAAGGTCAGGTCATCAATTTTGCACTTGAACAATTTCTGCTTTTTCTGCTTCTCATGGTGAGCTATTTTCCCTTGTATTTGATATTTCTACAGATCCGTTTTAGATTTTTATGGATGTAGCACTCGATTGGTTTTTGTAAGTCTTCGATGTTCTAGTTCTAGTTCCCATATCCATATCCAAAGATGTTCTAAAGACTTTCTTTCCAAAAGTACTGCAGCTTACTGTATTACTCATTACTTCTTGAGAATCCTTGTTTGTGCTCAGTACCTGAGGGTTAATCTCATCAGCGTCTTAAATATAAGATTTAATTTTATTCTTCTCTAGATTTCTTGTTGAAAATAATAAAAGATTCGTTTGGGGATTTGATTGTTATTCGGATTCCAGAGACTTTTGATGTACTTACCAATAGATCGATGTATGTACATACATGAACCAACTAACGAATTCAGTGACAGTTTGCAAATTAAAGACCATGTTGTACAATTGGGACCACCGTTTTGTTCTTCTTCAAACTTCTTTTTAGTTTCTTCTACCAAAGCTATAAGATATTGCTCTACACTTGCTTCGACCTACAATGTAAAGATCTTTACTATTCTATGTTGTTCCGCTTGCTACTCTAAATGCTTTTTCTAAGGTAATATCAACTTAGAACGCATGCTCGCATTTCTCTTAGTCTTGGGCTATGAACATATAGAACGCCCGTCTCAGATCAACACCAATCGTCGTCAGACGTATTAAGATGACTTCAGCAATAGTACGAGTTGCATTTAAAATTTTAAAGGTGACATTTGTTTGCATTAACAGCGCTGATTTGCAACTAGCGTTTTACGCATTCTTAGCCTTAGATCTTTTTCATGTTGGAGAACATTGCCTCTATCTATACCTAATGCTGGAATGAAAGCATATTTATTTTAGACATTCTTCCAACGAACCACCAACGAATATTTTGAAAGGGATATTACTCACTCATCACGTTTTAATCTGAAAAAAGTTCTCTGAACTCTAAAAAAAATTACGCTACTAATTACAATCTTTCTAATTTTATTGGTTTAGAATCGTAAAAAATTAAATTCGAAAAGCGAAAAGTTATATAACAATAGAATAATGACTACTGTTCAATCAAAAAATAAAAAGCGATAGATGATTGGTTAATATTGTGGTATAAATGAGTTTACATATTTTCCCGATTATAATAATATTGTTGTCTATTGCACAATGTAAAATAAGTAGGTTTATCGCATACAATTATGTAAATCATCGAGTTATTATAAGTGTTGAAATTCTAAGTCCATGTAATAAACCTACAATTTTAGATTGGTGTAATATCTTACATTCCATAAAAGCTCCCCTACTTAACTTATTGATGAAATGACCTTTTAACATAGCTAACTGATATTAACATTATAACTGATCTGCTGGATTAACTCAAAGAAAATAAAATATAATCCACTAAACACTACCCCAAACTGAGGTAATGCGAACATCCTCTAAATCATGGATGCACAGACCGCGGCCCGCGGGCCGCATGCGGCCCGCCTGTCGAATACTGGTGGCCCGCCGACAGCAAAAATAATACTCTGGTACATTCGAAGAATATTTAATTCTATTCCAGAATAAAACCAAAAAAATATGTTCGAAAAGTAATTTGAATCTCGCGCGCGCGCTACTTGAATCTAGCGCCCAAAAATGCTAAGTCAAGTAACATCGCTTGCTGCCCTTATATAAAGTTCAAAATAGTAGAGAAATCAAGAATTTTCTAGCGCGGTGTGAGCAAGCGAGATAGCAATAGTCCCGAATTCCCGATTGCTCGCGTAGGTACGAGTAGATACACGAAGCTTCCAGAGTCGTATGCGCGGTATAAAAGCCACGCTAACCGCAGCGACCGACAGTTCGGTTTTAATTTGAGTGAAATGTCAACAGGAAGAACTAAGCGCGAAAATACAAAGCGAAGTAATAAGTGATTGAGAATAAGTGCAGTTTAATAGTGTTTTGGGGAGGCAATAGCTCTAGTGTAGATTTTAACTCGACTAGCCGGTGTCATATATTTTGATCCACATTCAACGTAGATTTCCTGTTAACCCGTCAAGTGCCGTGTATAATTGTGTTGTGAAATCGTAAGTAAAACTCAGTTATTAATAAGTGTTTCCCTACCTATTTAATCAATTTTAATCAAATTTAGCTTTAATGTTGGCCAAATATTAAAATAAAACAAAGAAATTACTATTTTTATCAGAATTTCTCTAACTGTAATAATTACGTCATTATTTCAGATATAAAATCTGTATAAAAATCTTAAAATTTCTGAGGAATTTAATCAATTATTTTTGATAATTTAAAAAGAATGGGTAATTTAAGTATGTAGGTACTGTAATTGTTTTTAGGTGCTGTGTTAATTCTAGCCAGGATTAGAACGCAACATGGAGAAGCCAGGACCTAGCAAAAAACGTAAGGTTAAAGGTCAAAATCGCAAGCATCCTTCTTTTACCAAGTTTACAGGCGAATTAAGAAAGCAAAAATGTTGTCTTTAAAACGGGAGCTTATTGGTCAGCAAGCTATGTTTACAAAACCCATTCAAGATTCAGAAACAGCTACAGAAGTTAGTTATGAAATTTCTCGAATGATAGCAAAGCGAAGTCGCCCCTTCAATGATGGCGATTTTGTAAAAGAATGCATAGAAATTGCCGCTAAGAAAATGTGTCCAGAAGCAGCAAAAAGTTTGAGAAAATTCAACTGAATCGTATGACTATCCAAAGACGAATTATGTCTTTGTCAGGTAATATTGCGGAACAATTAATTGAAAAAACTAAGATCATTGAATTTTTTCATTAGCACTCGACGAATCCACTGACATTAGTTCCACAGCTCAACTTCTCATATTCATACGAGGTGTTGCTCAAGATTTTGAAGTCTTAGAAGAGTTATTCGGAATGTGTTCATTGAAAGGTCAAACCAAAGGAGTTGATATACTCAATGTACTTTTGGATGAGTGTTCAAAAACTGATTTGGACTTATCAAAATTATCGGGAGTTGCGACTGACGGTGCTCCTTCGATGATTGGTGTCAATTCCCGGCTAGTTACTTTACTGAAAAAGCATCTGCAAGGAAAAAACATAAACGCTGGAGATCTCATGCAGTTTCACTGCATTATACACCAAGAAACCCTCTGTTCTAAAAAAAATTGAATTTCAAAATGTCATGAAAGTGGTAGTTTCGACTGTAAATTTCATAAAATCACGAGGACTCAATCACAGACAATTCAAACAATTCCTTGATGACATCGAAAGCGAATACGGAGATTTACTGTATTATACAGAAGTAAGGTGGCTAAGCCGTGGATTGACACTGGAACGATTTCTAAATTTAATAGAAGAAATTGGAATATTTCTGGCGGAAAAGCAAAGGGATGTCCCGGAACTTAAAAATCCTGATTGGTTGTGTGATTTGGCTTTTTAGTTGACATTACAAATCATTTGAATGTCTTGAACACACGGCTTCAAGGCAAAAATCAACTGATATCCCAGCTCTACGCTCATGTATCATCCTTTCAATGCAAGCTGACACTTTTCAGATCACAATTGAATTCTGGAAATTACAATCATTTTCCGAATTATAAGAAAATGGCTGAAAAATTCAACAAAACTGCGATTAATTTCAGTTATGTAGAAAAGCTACATATTTTGATTCAATCTTTTCAAGACAGATTTTCGGAGTTTAAAAAAGTGAAACATCTGTTGGACATATTCAGCAATCCTTTCACGATTTCAGTTGAAAATGCGCCAGAGTCAATGCAGTTAGAAATTATCGACATTCAAAACGATCAAGATTTACGCAACAAATTCAACGAAGGAGATTTGCTGAACTTTTTACCGCTGCATTGATTAAAATATGTACGAAAAGTTGCGCATAAACGCTCTGAAATGTGCCAGCTTATTTGGTTCTACCTATATATGTGAACAAACTTTTTCAATACTAAATAATAATAAAACAAAAAATCGAAACCGCCTTGCAAATGAAAGTTTGGAAGCAGTTTTACGTGTTGCTACAAGTAAATTTGAGCCAAATATAAAAAGATTGTAAGCACTATGCAGTGCCACGCTTCAAATTAATAAATTCTTTTTGAATTTTAATAAATTATTATCAATTCTTTATTGTCTTTAATTACCTATACTTCTGGCGGCCGGCCCGCCATCAGTTCATGATTTGCCCGAGTGGCCCCTAGTCTTCATAAGTCTGTGCAACCATGCTCTAAATTAATTATGCGGTTTTTTTACAACCGATATGATTATCACTTTTGTGACTTATTTTATTAATTATTGTATTACATCGACAGTGATTAATAATATTTATTATGTTTCGTACTATACACTACCAGTAGGTGCTAGTCTTAAGGATTCAGTTATCAACCAGATTGCTGTGTGTCTAACAAGTAATTTCGCGTTCTAATAGCGAAAAGATTGTGGTGTCATTTAAATACAATCGAAACAATTATGTGGAATTATTATTGTCTGAATTGCAGGATAAGTAAATAACGTCAATGGAATCCTTGAATGTATCATTTTGGTATTCTATTATCCTGTCGTTTTCACCTTTTCCCAATTTTCTCCTACACCGTTTGTGAATTCTATTTTCTTCGACTTGGGATGTATTTCTTCGCTGAACATGATTATTTAGTTCGATGCAATACTTCATGTAAAATACGTTTTTTTTTCCACATATGTATGCATTATTTATTGTTTACTATTGTTATAATACCTAGTAATGCCTCAGAATTTTGAAGGAAGATCTAACTAAATTTACTTCATTTATATGAAATTTTACTTTATGCCTTTAATTCAATAAGAAAAACGAAACTAGATTAATTTCCGCGATAAAATTGTAAAAATTTATATGTAGGTATATAGTTTTTAAACGGTAGTCGTAAATGCGCCATAACATTTAAATTACAATAAGATGTCTGTACCGCTAATGTTAAGAAGTTGTTGTAAAACTGACACTTTGTTATGATTTGTACTTACGTGATCTATTAAAAATTTCTGGAGAGTTTTTTGTTGTTACAACTAACGCCCGATAACGTAAATACGCGATATTGGAAACATTGCGCAAATATGAACACAAAATTCGTAGTATAGGATTATACGGAACGCTCGATAACGTAGAAGTATTGTAAGTTCGATAGCTCGATAACGTAAACAGCACGCAATTTCCGATCATCTACGAATAATTTTGAGCGTTACGAATGCGTTACAAGTTACCTATGAAAAGTCCAGTTTGATCAATCCCCGAGTTATTCAATTATGTAGGGGAGTCCCCGATTTATGTAGCATATATCCATATTTGAACTTAATTGTATTCATTCCCGGGATAAGCCATTGATATAGCAAACCCAGATACTTTTAGTTGCGTATATGTAGATATGTAGTTTTGATTTTGCAAAAGTAGTCTTAATAACAACTTTGTTGGTTGATGTTCGTTATTTAATACACGATTATAAAACGCCATTTTGATTTATTGTTATCCTTAGTGTTTACAAAAGGTTATTCGAATAGTTTTTGTATTCTATTTTGGCGTATTAAAGGTTTCTTTTAATAATTTGCTTGTCAATAGTCACCTTTGCTAATGTAAACATTTCGATGTGAAACACCCTTAGTCTAAATTAGTTCACGTCAAGCGTCTGCTGTATTTTAGTTTCTTTTTACGTTTTCTAAGAGTCAATTGTAATTTACTCGAAGAACTTCTTATGTAAGATGGCAACATTTTTATACTATAACTAAAAAAATATGAGGTTGCTATTTAAAAAAGCGCACTGTATATATATATATATATATATATATATATTAATATATAAATAATATATTAATGCTCCCAGATTAACTTTACTATAGGTATAACTGATCAAACACTTTTGAATTTCGTTTTAATATTTTGGGATGCGGTCCTGCTTGGGCTGAAAAGAATTTTCAGGACATAGTTACTTTAAAAAATTAAGGCCTTTTATGATAATTGTGAAGAAAAGTATTTTCTATTAAATTAAAGTACCTTTTCGGTCAGTAATACGGCAAAATGTTATTGAGAAAAGTTGTTCAGAGTATGAAATTATAATTAATAATGCTAAATTAATTTTAATTATTAAATTTCTTTTTGTTTGTTAATATTAAAATAATTTGTCTCGATAGAAGAAATGTGTGAAACTGAAATTAGGGCCAATTATTATTTATATTGCTATTTATTATTAAACAATATTATATAAAAGTATTTAGATCATAATTAAAAATTCAATCATTTAGGTAATTAGATAATTTAATGTGGCTTCGTAACGTATGCTTCATTTGCGGAATTCACAACAATATATGCATACGTATAATATACACAAAGTTAAAACAAAAATATTTATCTATTTTTATAATAAAGATGCATTTCTTTATAAAACATTCCTACCAACAGACCAATTATTTGAAATTTCTCGATATAAAAATCTATTCTTGAATCCAAATAACTTGAGAAAATTATAGACCTACATAATTAAAAGTTGTTATCCCTACCAATGTTACGTACGCAATAATGCCCGAAATATCGAACAGATTCTAACCTTCTTTATTTTCTAGCATTTTGCGCAAGCAAATAAACTCTAAATAATCTTATGTTAGTAATGTTTTTACTATTTCCTGCTTTGTGAAGTAAATATGAAATTAGTCACACAAGCTTAAAAAGTATCTCCCCAATCAATGCTGTTATGGTAAGTACATACATATGTATATGCCGCATCAATTCAATATTTTGACGTTTAATTTGTATACTTGCGAAATATGTAATCGTTTAAACCTTTGATCAAGATTTTCACGTGGCGTTACTTACAAACAGCCAACGTAAACGGTTCAAAATTCTTTGATAATATACGATGAAAAACCAAATATCATATGTAGTTAAAAATTCTTATTGAAGTCCAAGCGAACTATTACGATGTGGTTTGGCACAAAAATTATATTTTATATAATTGAGCGAATATAACATCTCTATTTTTTATTATCAGTCCGTACGATTCTAAAAGCACAGCTATGTAAGGTCAAAAATAAATTAATAGAAAATGAAGCCAGTTATATTCTTATATCTTGTACAACCAAAACAACGTCTTTTCCTTTCCTCCCTATATTAAGAACGACACCTTGGTCGTCGAAATGTTTATTTGGTGGTACCCAAATCAGTGTAAAAGAGTACGAATTAATTGTTTCAATTCACTTAAAATGCAGACTTTGTTACCTTCCTTGGTTCAAAGACATTCTAGATTTTAGGTACCGTTAGGTTTGCTTTTAGAAGTTACTTTGAATACTCGATATCCTACTGGACAAATAATCGCAGTGGTCTTTCCATTGACTGAAAAACTAGTCCCAAAAATTTTATTGAATTGCAGTGTCAAATCTCTTCGCCAGCCAACACCAAATGTTCATTCCTAACATTTCTCTGTCATGTGTGGATGTTTACAAACTTCCTTTTTCTGCACTAAGAGCTAATTTTATTTTGGGTGAACCATTTCATAAAGTATAAAGATTATTTATTGTAAGTTCAGTATCATCACAAGAACCGAAATATCGTCGCGTACACAGTAGTGTAAATATCTTGAAGAAGCAGTCATTTAAGTAGATATTTAAGAGGACCGGACCAAGCACAGTTCCTTGGGGACCCTTGTATTTACCGGCATACTCCTGAAATTAATCGTTTTAATCATGCCGCTGGAGTTTTTCAATTTTATACTTACAAACTGAACTGTATTATTAACAAAAGACTGGAACTAGTCTGTCGCTTTTCCTCTAATGTCATATAAATGTAATTTATCCAGAAAAATTGTGTTGAACACAGTCAAAACCTTTTTACGATCAAGGGAAATGGCAATTCGAAGTTTGCTTTGTTCAATGTGTTTAATAATTTTAGTGCAAAACTTTGCTAAAGCTGAAGAAGTGGTATTGCCTTTTGTGAAACTATATTGAGGATCTCTAATGATGGAATATTTGTCAAGAAAATTACTGAGTCTGTCCAACACACGGTACTCCATTAGTTTAGATGTAGAATTGTATTGTATTGCCCTTTTTGTGAAGATGAGTTACCACAGCTGCCTCCAGTACGTCGGGAAAAATGCCGTTTTCAGACGATAAATTAATCAAATAGGTAAGTATATGTGCTAATAGTGGACTAAATTCTTTTATTACAAAAAATTCGTCTGAACTTGCATAGTGCTTGTGTTTGAGTTTGATGTACAATGAAATTACGTCTTACGTCTACACACATTGAATTTATCGACGGCAAGACTTGTGATAGCAGAAATATCCGAACCTAGTGATGTAATATTAGATACACTATTTATGAAAAAGATTAAACCTATCAGCACTCGCGAATTGTCAAGAACTCTTCAGCCTTCAACAATATTTAAATCCTTGAAGTTTGTGTCCAGTTTTGTAGATCACTTGATTAGTATTCACCTGGCAGAGGTTCTATTTATTACTTATTACTACTAATAAATTCATCATTATATCTAATGCAAGTACTGTTTACTAATTTCTTGTGTTTGGTTTTAGATTCTAAATAAAATTGTGTCAAATAAGGATATCCTTCTGAAAAAGGAGTAAATCACACAACGAAGGACTCAACCTTTTAATTTGGCCATTTATCCAAGTTTTTGTTTTGAAGACTGCTATAGAAAAACGTTTCACGGGAAATGCATAGTGAATATTTTCATAAAAGGTTTCAATTTTAGATCTATGCTATCTGAACGCAAAACGGCTTCCCAAGATTGACAAGAGAGTAAACTTGCGAAAATTGTCTTGTTAAATCATTAAAAATTCGCTTTACAAAAGCACTTACATTGTGATATTCTCCAACTCTATTTTAAGAACAATATAGTCTAATACATGTGTATTACAGACGTTAACCCGCAATTCAGGTCAAAATGTAACAAGTGTATTATCGATGGTTGTAGAAAAGAGACCCGTAATATCGATTATCCGACAATCTATACGCGTCTTGTGGCACCTTATACAAAAATAACCACGCTTCATCTCCTCTTAATTTAATATCCCCAGTGTGTGCTTGAAATTACATCAGCCCCCTTAATTTTTTTGTTTTTCATGCTCCTTTTATTCCCACATTCCGAAGCTGTTTTAGGGTTTCAGTTTGAGAATTTAATTTAGATCTTAGACCTGAAAATTTGATGGTTATTTCTACTTTACCTTATTATGACGAGATTAAATGGTATACTTTATAAGAACCCTAGATCGTTGAACTCAGGGCTGCTTAACGTTTCAAAGTATAAAAAAGGACATGGTATGTTCCATGACAACATTTCTGTAACAGCTTTATAGATTTCCAAAAATTTCGCTCATTTCAGTGTTAAAAATGCGAATTTGATACGACATTTCGCTGTTCTAATCGAGCTGTTTCCAATTTTTTCCGACCTTGTATCTTTATGTTGTTATCGTTTAATTTCATAGTAGCGTAATCTTTCTTTCTATTTGTCCAACTGGTAATATTTTTGTTTATAATCCAATCTAAGATGTTATTAATGTCGAAGGCCATTTATCGTGCTAGAGTTTATTTATAAAACTCTTTAATTCAAACTAAATCAAAATATTTCTCATCTGCCGTAAATATTTGTTAGTTATAGCAAAAACCTAACATACTATGTCTGTCACTACATCTATCTAGTTACTAATGGAACTACATACATAACATACATTGTTCATTGACGAAAAGAGAAAACTTGCTAATCGTATTACGCACACATTAGTAAATAATATCTTTGTTTACAATCCTTTTCGTCTTTTAAAATTTCCTAAACCGTGGCGAGAAACTTCTTACCTCATCGAAGAGGAAATTGGAGACTACAAGCGGAAGCTGAATATCGCTATCCTTCTTATTATAACATTAATTAAACAATTAAATACGTAATCTAATATCCTCTCGGCGATGCTGCGATATCTTAAGTTTTAACGCTAGGTTTAACCGCGCTGTATAACAAATGATAATGAACAGATTCGTATATAACAATATAACTCCCGGCTTTTACAACATTCGTTTATTAACAGTCAACAAATTAGATCTCATAAGCGGTTGTGCTGATGGGTGTATCAGGAAACTTCCAACTGTACAATCAGTATGCGAGTGAAGTTCGGTTTTGAAAATATAACGAGGTAAGCTCGTACCGGTTTTCTTTTAATATGTAGAGTGCTTCTAATGTTTGTACAACTAATTACGTAGCTGCCATAAAGTCGAATTGTGCAACACACTCACAGCAAAGGTTTTTTAGACCAACTATTATTTTGAACATATCGGAAACACGTTTTAAAGTTTAAAAAATTGTTATGTTTTAATCTATCAATTCCACTGATACATTGCTAATTATAAGATTTCAGTTTGTCCGCAATCTCTGGGAGTCAGCATCTTTTAAATTATTCTTAATTCAATTCAATCAACAATTCTTTAATTTCCGGAAATTATGTTTCGATAAATACGAAATGAGTATCGGTTCATATACTAACTTTTGTATTTTATTTAAGTATTAACTACAACTAAATTCATTACAACCTTAAATATTTATCAAGTTATACCAAATTTGAGTAATCAAGGCATTATTTAATTTGTGTGATAATGGTTTAGTAAACATGTTAAAAAATACGTAAAAGTAAACCCCACAGAATTATCTACACGGTTGAATTTTGTTCTGATGATTACCAAGCATAAGCAAATAACACATATTTTGTAGAAGGTTCAACGAAGATTGTAATTTAATAATATTGTCGTACAAATAAAATTTAATATTGTTACTACATACCATATTAGAAAACTTTCTAACAAAATTTCTCCAGACTCAAAATCCATAAATATCCAGAGGTTGCATCATGCTAGTGGTTTCCTTAACGATTGCGAGGATGTCCACATTTTCCAAATTTAAAATATCTTCCCATTTCCCCTTCAAATTTTAGTAAAACAAAATAAGTTATCAAACAAAAGAAAATTTTGGCCAGGCAAAGTAGGTAGCATCGGAGATGCTGCGATGAGGACTACTTATCCGCAGTCTTTTCCTTTTTTGATCTAAATTTACGGATTTTTTGTTCTTTTGTAAGCAGCAGTTCTGCCTCTTCTAGTTGCAAAATTTTGTTTTTCCAATATCTTTCCAAGTTTCTTTCTTTTCGTTTCCTTTCAATTCTTTTTGAACCTTAACTCATTACAGAGGTGCGCTGAGTGCTTCGGTTGTTATAAGTGTTACAAAATCTATTATGTTTTCTTTCAAATTGACTGCAATTTCACATACCTCTACATGTAATATTAGTTATTAATAGCCGTACGCGCTTTCAGTTTAGATCAATACTATGGCAAAGATGATTGTGTTTGGAGGAGGTTGCCCAAGCAGAACACGTAATTTTCCTATGGAAGTAAACTGGAATTCTCCTTATTGGAAGTTTTCAGCTATAAAATTGATAAAAAGACGACTTTACTTTTCCCGCAATTAATCAATTTTTGTATAGCCTTATTTCCGTAAATAGTTCTAAAAAATTGTCAATCAGGAAGTTAGTACGTATCTAGTAATAAATAGGAGACTATGAACATCTTGTAACTTGAAAATTAAATTAATACGTTTCATGATAATTAAAAAGAATCTGAAGAAGATATTGTACTTAAGAATACTCACAAGAACACTCATCGAAACGAGAGAAATGAAAGAAAATCAGATTGATACTCTGAAGGGGTTTTAGAATATAACAGTGGTATGTCAACCCATTATTTTACGACCAGAAACTGCATTACCATAAGGATTGGTTAATATGGTACGAATAAATAAGCGTCGCAAAAGGAAGCTAGGTATTGTGCGCTTCTAGTGGTAATATTAAATTATAACTTTTACTCCCATAAATTTGTAGACTATTTACTTTCACCAGAAATTCAATGGCATTACAGAAGGCGCCAATTATTATCTAATAGTAACAAATATGAAGTTAAAAGTCGTTACCTGTTATCAAAGTATGAAACAATCTCCAAACCTGTTGTAAGATCGGAGCATCAGGTAGCTTTCTATGATCGATTCTGCAAAATTTCGGCGTTTATCGCTACAAATGTGTCGACATACAGAAAGAGAATGTTTGGTTTACAAATTTTAAATACGACAGTTTGACGTGATTAGGATTTCTCGCCAAAACCGAACGTAGTTTTTCAGCTACTTGTTGACCAATTGACTAATCAATTAGTTGAGTTGACTAGGTAAACGCGTAATATTACGTAATAAGTTGTACGTCTATTGCAACTTGGGAATTCTTTAACTATTATTGCTATTATTTAATTGCGTTGTTATCTTGCGAGTTTAAAGTTAAAACTACGTTTCTCACTGTGAAATGCATAAAACTGCATCGAGCCAACTTGCCTATCTCGTTATAGCAGGCTGTAGTTGTATCAGAATTCCTGAACGCAACATACAAAATTTCCAAATTCCCTTAGGAGATTTCAAAAAAACATTTAGTGTTTCATTGGTTAATGTGTCAACGTGAATGCAGGGAATCGGTAACAGTTTCGGCTAAAATATACACAGTATGAACAAGGCGTTTAACAAATATGAAACGGCATCCTTTCTTTTTGTTTGTATTTTTGTACTGTTCGCATGAGTACGTCTGTACCCACATACATAATTACTGTACAGTTCTATATTACAAAAAATATCCACAGTACATCCTAACAGATTCTCGTAGGTGCGCACATTTTTCATGCCACATCGGTAATTTTACAAGTACCCTGTTACAACTCGAATATATATATATAACGTACCGACAGCATACATATTTCGCGCCGCCATTCGTAACCCTTCCGGACGAGTCGCAGACGTAATTGCACAGATTTTGATCAATTCTAATTACCACACAAGAGCGAAAACTCTAATGAGAGCATTACAGTTTTTTGCGTTCTATTGTTGTTTTGGAATTAATTCGTTTTTATAATAATACATATGAAACAATCAAGTTCATTTATTTTTCTCCTCTTCTTATTTTAATCCACAATTAATATTCGATAATCACATACATTTCAAATGGGGTTCATAGGGTGTTCAGGACCCCCAATTACATACCATATGTTGCAAAAATTGGCGCGCCCACTTAAGGGTTAAAGGCGATCAAATATTGTTATAGCAGGCCTGCCTCCAAACAAACTAGATTTCGTGTACTCTCTATTTTCTATTTATTTTTGTGTCGACTTCAAACATACAATCTAAGCAATGACTAAAGAAACATAACATTTCGCGCGCCTGTTCATTGAATGTTATCAGAAATTATACTTCATACTAGTGTTGTTATCAAGTGATTACAATGGAACTAGCAAACGGCAACAGCACATAGTCTACTAATGTGTAACTTTTATGTCAAAGACAAAGCGCATTAGATAATGCAAGAATTTTCTTTTCATATCCACATGCCATACACCTTAGTTCACGAAATTGAAAAAGAAATGTAAAAAACAAGCTATTTAATCAAATCGTTACTTGTAACAATTTTTTCTGTGTGGCTACGTAGGCTAAATCACGGTATCATCGAATTGACTGCCAGCCTATACGTTTTAATCATAGTGACCGTTTCTGAGTTCCAATATATCTACTAGAAACATTCCGTTAATTGGATCAATACTGGATGGATACTGGATAAAATTGTTTGAATTTACATTTATACATAGACAGCAAAAAATCTGCGAGTTAAGTATCTATAAAAAATTCCTCCTAGAAGATAATCTGGAACTACATATATCAGAGTACAGAGAAACTATAAAAATGATAGGAGTACAGGGTACAAATTTTCAAATCCTAATGAAACTCGTAATATCCAAATCTTAAAACTACAAATTATAATTGATAAATTAATTAGTTACCATTAATTACACTAGATCAGGGGCCGGAAAACGTCCTCCTATACGAGCCGTACAGAAAATTATCGAATACTTGACGGACTCGGCAGATAACTACCAAGAGCTTGGCGGGCCGGAGAAGAAACTAGACATATCAAATCACATATAATCGTTGGCATTAAATTTTTTTGACACATGAATGTGTCTTTTTCTGATTTAACTATTAATTAAATTCGTTGTTTGTTGTTTTTCAAAGATTTACATTGGAAACAGTAAAATTTAGAAAAACCTGAAAAAAATTCTCAATATTGTCCGCATAAAACTGTCCCGCGGGCCGTAATTTCCCGACTCCTGCACTAGATTATCAAATGCAGTCACATACTGTGACGTTATCAGATCTTCGTGGTAACGAGTGGTTATGCTGCAGTAAAAGAGGGATTTCCAAGGCAAGTCCGATGGAAAATACATACAGACCACAATAATTGCGATCTACAGTTTTTACATTCTCTAATCGAGTTCTTCGAATTTTTTATAAAGATTGCGATTCCTTATTATTTACTATCATACAATAGAAGCAGGTTATCATCGTCGCTATTCTATGTTTATATTTACGCAAATATGATCAAGTACATAACATATTTCGAGCGGTTAAGTAACGAGAAGAATATCTCGTAAAATGAAAATTTAATGACACTAGAGTGAATGCATCAGACTCGGAGCATTTTAGCGCCGCGGAATGTTCGAATTATCATTGTTTACGGCTGGCACATATTTTTTCAATAATACGAATTTGATTACATATTTACTTTTATTTTTCAATTATGTGATGTTATTCATTACCAGAACATATAAAAAAATATAGTTAATGGTTTCGTATGGTACAGTGTCGGAACTAATGATTTAGTGTAGGAACGGACTTGAGTCAATGTCGGAATCGCGAATGAAAATTTATACCTGTGTCAATTATTGAATGAAAAAAAAATCTTAGAATATAAATAATTCATATTAATCAACGTTTTTAACATATATTCTTTTCGGTTTGTCTATGATATTTCTCATGTCTTGAGGTCTTTTCATATTTTTATTTTCCTTTTCCTTTGCCTTTTTTCGCAAGCGTTTCTTCTTGTTGGATTTTTCTTGCCGTTTTGCGAATTTGTCGTTTTCCCAAAATTTCCTCCTGTTTCTGCAGTATTTGCCCTTCTTTTTTAACTGAATATTTCTCCAATTTTCTAAAGCTATAGCGAATGTTCTTGCCACAATTGTTCGGTGAGCTTTTTTCAATTGCTGTCACATGTGTGTGCTGTTCATTTCCTGGACTTTTTCGCCTTTCTATATCCACATGTTTCACTGCAGACCTTTGATCGCGATTTCTTCTACTTTATTGTTTATATCGTTGTGTTTCTCAAGTCCAACACCGGTTGCGGATAATTTTTCTGCTTGCACGATCTCTGAGAAATCAAAAATACAGCCATGGCCAGTATTAAAACGTCTTCTGCTGTTGTAGAAGATTTAAGAATGTTGACGCTTGGGACTGAATAATTTCACCAGGGGTATAATAAATTTTGTTAGAGTGTACAGTTGAGATACCACAAAATAATTATCCTACTTTTGAAAACAATAGTTTTTCTCCGCAAACATTCACTATAAAAATAGAAATTCAACGGAACGCAAGAGGAACAAACTCGAGGAAACAAGAGGAAACTCTCGATAAAAGCTCTTCGGACACTGACCGATGTTCTTTTAAACTTATTCAGTGGTGGAACTCGTATTTATAAATTGCATTTTTGGTTATGTGTGCTAAAATGCCACTCACTCGCAATACACCTTAGACTAGGGAGAAACGAAAAATACGTATCGTGAGCGGCTTATTTACGACAAAATCATAGTTTTAACGAAAGTTGTCGCATGTTCAGTACTTACTTTTGCAAACATGTTCCGAACACTTTTCCGTTGTGACTTCTTTTACTTCTTCTCAGCACTTACAATAACAATCGAACGAATAGCTGTCGACCACAACCCCATCTACACTTGATAAGGTTCCTACTTATAAATCGCGCGGATTTGTGAACAACATAATAATAATATTGACGTCAATTCCAAGACTGTTGCATCCACCCCATATCACATCGGTAAACCCCTCACCACGCAATTGCTTAATAATAAATTCGGTGACACGTGTTTCGCTAGTACGAGGCAAGCATTACCAAACCGTGATATAGTGTCAGTAAATACACCACAGTCCTTGTAATCACTATCATTGACAATTTAATGATATATAATCTTGTTTCTAGTTCCTGAAGTTTTACGCATTTATACCTGTTATGGCACCAGTCTGAGAAGTAATTACTAAACATTTGCTTAAATTCCAGTCTTGAAGGACCAGAGTTGGAATTTTGGTCTCAGAGACGAAGTCTAGTAATTATCTATAAAAATTTAGGTAGACAATCTGGTTGTCTGGGGAACGTTATGTGACCAAAATCGCAGAGAATTGGCCCTCATCAGAAATGGAAGACGTGAGAGAATTGTTGTGCAGTGAACAACGCTGATAGTGCGACCTTTGTGATACCGTAGACATAGACATGCGTCCTTGGAATTCATTGGTGAACGCTTCTCCAGCATGTTCTTACATTACCACTGGCTAAAATGACGTACATAACGCTGTACCTTTGGCGTAACTGATCTATCAGATTGGCACCAATTTTAGCAGGGTTTTACTCACTAACATACTAATCCTAAGGTTTCCTCTACCCTCTCGAGTGTAAGGCAGTGACGTTGAGGTGTCGAGCTGTCATTCTAGTTCCCCCTCCAGGATTCCTTCCACTTTTGTCTATCTTCTGTTCTTTCAGGGATTTCGATCTATATTATACATCGTTTTTCAGTCGCTATCTTTATTTCTTCTGCCCACGTTTTCCTTGGCCTTCCTTTTCTTCTTCTTCTCGATTTTCGTGCATAGTACACTTTTTAACCATTGTAGTCTTCTCCATTTTTAAAACAATTTTTTGCTGGGACTTGTATCGACTCAAGCTGCAGGTTTTCCCTAATAATGTTATTTCTGATTCTGTCCAGTTTCATTTTACCTTCGATTTCTCCCAGGAACCAAATTTTCATGCTTTGTAACTTATTTCTTTGGTTCTTTGTTGCTGTCCACACTTCTGCTCTATATGATAAAATTAAGTTACCACTCGTTTAAATATGTGCGTCTTTTACTTAAGAAGGTATTTTTAATGCAATTAAATAGTCTTCCAGCTACTCCTGTTCTTGCAATGATTTCTCCATCCAACCTTTCGTTTTTCATCACCATTGCCCACAAGTATTACAATAATTTACCTTCTCTTACTTTTTCTCCTGCGGGTAGATCTCGTGTCTTTCTTCCTTTGTGTTAATGCTTATTGCCCTCGTTTTCTTTTTCTTTTCATATTTATATTTTCCAAACTGTCATTGTATATTTTCAGGTTTTCGTGTAAAATCTTTTGGTTTTATTCGACCAGCACTATCTCATATCTGATAGTCCATTTTCCTCCGTATTTAAGAATCCCACCTTGTATTGCTTTATCTGTCTTTTCGCCGCTTTCATACCTTCATCCAGAACTGCAACGAACAGCAGCGGGTTCGGTATACATCCCGGTCTTACACCTCTTGTGTGAATTTGTTTTTGTAGATAGACATTTTATTCCATTTATTGTTTTCTCATCGATTCTTCTTTTCTTTAAAATCTTCCATATGTCTTCTTTGTCTACTTTATCAAAGGTTTTCTCCAGATCTATGATTCATAATTCAATATAGTTATTATCAGTTAAATTTGTTGATTTCCTTTCATCTTGTTTCTAAATCAATTCTATTGCTTATGTGCCCTGGACTATATCAATGTTACTAATGCAAGTAACTATTATGTAGGTAATCAACCTGAAAACAAAAAGCGAACTTTTCTTCTCGATTCCTATTAGACAGGAAGTCTTTTTCTTTGGTAGTAAGTTCTTTATTTACTAATTATGGGTTGTCAAAACAGTGCCTGCAGTGTTATTAAGCCTCCGATTAAGTCCCATTCTAAGTTTCTAAATGAAACGAATACGACGCTTTTGCTTTCATTAATTGAAAGTTATTTAAATATACCACATCTAGCTTGAAACGATGGACGTCTGTCTTCATACCCTATTCTCATTCTGTTTATTCTAGGCGCAGAAGGTCCTAGTTATTATTATTCATAAGCCTAATTAGTACCAAGTTGCCACTACTCATTAGTCGTTACAAAGAAAACACTTCATAATCTTACTAAGAATAAGAAAAGTGGCACGTATTTACATTGAGAATAAATTTCTGTGTAAAATTCAAATAAATTCTCTTTTTTTAAACGAAAACATAAATTCAATGAATTTTGTAATCAATTAAAATACCACCAGCATAACGTATCTAACATATAATTATACCTTACGAAGAACAGTACGTTCATTAGCATAATTGTTTGTCTATTCATTAATCATCACTACGTAATCCATAATCAAACAAAGGGTATAGAAGGACAATATCCGGCTAGCTTTGAGAATCTTGTTAGTTGTTTGGTTAAATTAATTAATATGAAAGTAATTCTAATTTAAAAGTAATATGTGTTGAAATTAATTAAGTATTTTGTACTGGTACTTGGTTTTTTGGTCATTCGATGTAAGTTCGCTTTCCTCACTATATTCAGGTGCTCCGCGCACTTTTATCCCGATTGTTAGGTTTTCCAACGCTTTCTGGAGTATTTCTTCAGAGAAATGACTAAACAGAGTAGTGATAATACACATCCCTGTCCTATCCCCGTTGTATCTCAATTTCTTGGAATAATTCATTGTTCATCTTCACTTTGAGCGCTTGATTGAAATACAAGTGAATTATGATCCTAATATCATTTCTATCTATATTTTTACTTTTTAGTAGTCGTATAAGATGGTTATAACGCACGTCCATGCTGTCTGAGTTAATATATTAAAACAAATAAAGCCTCTCTTGTTCCCATTACTCTGCTAAGGCCAAATTGTGATCCTCTAATATGTTGATCTAGTTTTCCCAAAATTCTTTCTTGTATGATCTTCAGAAAGTTTTTAAGCGTGTGATTAAATTAATTGTTCTATGCTCACTACATTCTTTTGCGCCTGGATTTTTCGGTATTGTAATAGATGTTGATCTGACCATTCTTGGAATGATTATTATGTTATAAATTGTGTTATATTAGCAGGTCTATTTGTTCGTCGGATATTAATTCAAGTACTTCTGCTGTGATTTCATTAGGGCCTTGAGCTTCGTTGAGTTTCGCTAATTTCACTGCATGTATCACCTCTTCTTTCGTTACACTTGAACCATGTTAATAACTACACTGGGCAAATATGCGGTATGATGAGTCATCTGTCTTTTGCACAATATATTATTATATTACAGAGGACAAAGGACAGATAACTCATCATACCGCATATTTGCTCAGTCTCTTTATTATTTATCTTCAAATAAGTCCGGCACATATTCTGTCCATCTTTCCAGCTTTTGTTTGGTATCAGAGATTATTTTACCATTCTTGTCTAATCGAGTATTACTGTTATTATGTTTTTTCGTACCTGCTAATTCTTTTATTCTCTTGTGAAGATTGCCATCATGCTTCCTTTGCAATTCTTCTATTTCCGCGCATTCTTTTTCACACCATTTTTCTTTAGTTCTTCTTATTTCTTATTTCTTTTTGAAGCGTTTCATAATCATGTTTATGTTTATTTTTGACAACAACTAGTATTGCATTTCTCCAATTGTTAAAACTTGTGTTATGTTTCTATTCTTGTCTCTAAGTATTTCATAAACACTCGGGTAATTTATTACTATCTGATTGATTTGCGACTAAAAGCTTGTCCATCGATAGTGAACCCTTGTATGAATGCAGAATACAGATCTTCCAGGGATTATTAAAAGGATACAAATTTAGTCGAACCTTTCAACATCTGCCACACCAAATTGTTTCACTTAGGAAGAGTTCAAGTGAGAGAAAATTACTAGGGTTCCAGTCAACTGAAGCCTTCAATTTAGGGAGAGTTATTAGACCGTTAACTTAGAGGGATTCAACTCTACATCCGAAAATTTTAGATTTCCAGTTTCTAAGGACCAACTCACTAACGAATTCAGCTGAAATATTGATAGAGATAATGGATAGTAGATATATTCTTACAGAACTACATTTTTGTTACAGCTGTTTTCTGTTTCAACTTTTCTTTGATATATACGAAGCAAGTCAACTAGTGCGATACTATGCTATTACTGTAGATATAAGAGATGCTTGGATTTTCGAAGCATTTTTAATTGGTAATAGCACCTTCTAGATAAATCTGGTTTCTCGTCGATCAACCGTGATCAAGAAGACCATCAATCAAATGTTGCAACTTGTTGGTGAGGAAATAACTATTCGTTTTCTATTCACCAATGACAGGCACTTCTGTTACAAAGTGATATATATCTTAATTAGTTGTTGGTATCCACAGCTCGAAACCCATTATTTCTTCAAAATTGTCCCATATGCCTGACATACTTTACTTAATCCAAACAAATCTTATAGAATCTGAGATCAGGCTGCTGCCAGATAGGGATTTATTATTATCTCCTACCAGAATTGACAGTAGAGATTGATTTCTCGTGTGAACTTACAATTCGATGACAAAAACGATTACTTGTCAGTTACATTCTTAAACAACCATCTGCAAATTTCAAATAATTTATATGAATTTCATTTATAGGATGTTATCTGCAGAAATTAAAATGATACAAAAGTCCAACACTGCGTCTTTATAGATTCTAACAGCTCTTTTCTCGTTTGCAAAGTGGTATAACCTATTAATACTAATATTTAACGGATATCCAAATAATTCAATTCGTTAAATAGAAAACTGGGTATATTTTATATGCGATTAATTATATACTGCAATTACGCTTATAGATGCACGGTGAAAGTGGTAGTCAAATATTATCTTTTAACACTATACTATACAGCTAAAAATTATACGTTTCGTAAATTTATTCCTAAGATAATCAATGTTTGTTCGGTAAGTTGATTTCTGATTATCGAAATTGTCGATTTTTACATTAATATGAAAGTGATAAAATTACCACACATTTTATTAACAGTATTAGCATAGCTTCCCCAAATTCAACATTATGAAATCGTTTTCTTGAGAAATGACGTATATAACGTACGATCGTTAATAATGTGAGGCCATAGAATAAGTGGAAGATAAACCAGGCGGAAAGAAAATATTTAGAGATTCGTTAATAATTTAACAATCAACCTTGCTTTCATGGATGAAACGCAATTATGAGTAAGACGTATGTAAAACTAGCTTCGATGCTTTTGAAAATATTGACTTATACAATGAATGTTGTAATTCTTCCATTTACTTATTAAAATTTTTAAAGGTGCTTCCTGCTTGAATTTTGTATATTTAATATCCATACTGATATTAGATAAAAATTTTAAATATATATTATCGTACGTTGGTTTAGGAAGCAGTTCTCGTCCCCAGATTTCTTCCAGATTCAGATATCCTTCTTTATTAAAATATACATACAATAACAACTTATGTGTATTTCATCCAATTTAAAATTCATTTATCAACCAATTTCTACTCGTAAAACACAAGTCCATTGTTTTCTAGCAATGAAAAACAAGTTGAACATATCTAAATCCCATAAAAGTATCACTTACACCATATCAATTTACTACTAGTGCCGTATTATAATTTATAGTACAATTTCTTTGCAGAATTAAAACAGAGCTCATTTGAAAAATAAGTGTTTGTGACAGCAGTTAATCGTAAGTTAAAGTAAGAAATTTTATATTCCTGGTTTGTTATGTAGTGATTAGTAGATATTCCGGTTGAATTTATTTCTATTTCACATTTGGAATTGTGCAAAAGTTTTACCATCCGACTTCCCTTTGGAAATCTGAAAATATTGCAATATGAAAATCGCGGCCCAGCTGACGGCGGTCGAAAAACATTTGAATGGGATATAATTTTCTTATTTCACCAATATTTCTTTCAAATCTGGAATCAGGTAAAAATCACTAGGAGTCAGTTCTGGCAGATAGGATGGCTTTGCCAGGAATTCCCAGAAAACTTCGTTTAAAACATTGTTCATCCTTTGTGTGGTATGGAATCTTGCATTGTACGTTCGTTGTAATGGACGCTGATACAACATCTCATGCTACTTCTTGCAAAGTCTCTCTATCATAGTGGCCCGCACAGAAGATTATGCGTTAATTATAGTACGTCTCTGTAGATAAATCCATAAAACTAATCCCCTTGCAATCCCAGAACAAAGTAAGCATTACTAGTACAATCGACGGAACTGCACGTCTTTTAAGCGTACGCCCTTCTTCTGGTTTCTGCCATTCTTTCAGCTTATCTTTGATTTTCGGCTTAAAGTCTATGTTTCATCGGTAGTTATTATTTGTTGCCAAAAATGGTCGCCGCAACGTGTTAATAACTCTTAAAGTTGGTGGCATATGTCGAACCTGTTGAGTTTCTGTTCCGATCCTAATACCTTCACTCCCTAACGAACTAAGACCTTGTCCAGGGCCAAACATTCATGTAAAATCTCATGAACCTGTCGTATACCTATTTATACACTACCATCAATTTCACGAATAGTTATTGGCCTATATTTCAGTAGGTTTCCACAGCAGTAACGTTTCTTTCATTTACCGAGCCGCTCGGCTATGCGCTGCGCGGATCGTCTTCTAATGGCGGTTTCACACCCGCTTTAAATAAGACGAAAAAGATAGCTTTTTGGGATTTATCGTCTTCTCCACAATTGCAAAATCATACGATACGGAAATACGTTAGTATCAGTCAAGTAGCTGAAGTATACTAAAATATATTGCACTAGGTGGTTGCTTGAGCGTGTCAAGTCTTGTATTTAACTAATAGCGTGATCTTTAAGGTTTACGCAATTGATTGAAAGCTAAATTTCTAGAATATTTGAAACATTTCTCCTTTCTCGTCGGCTAGTTCTTCCTTATCGTCCTTCTAAATCATTGCTAGTACGTCATCAATGGAAGAAGGTCACTAGCAAACGAACCACACAGTGGACGGCCGAGCATTTTTGGAAATGAAAGAAACATTGCTGCTGTGGAGAATCTACTGAAAGGTAATAGACGAAAAACTATTCGTGAAATTAGTGTTAGTACAGGAATCGATATATTACCGATTCATGAGATCTTACACAAATATTTGGGCGTGCATAAAGTTTCAGACCCTGAGTACCAAAGCTGTTGGGCTGAAGAGAAAATCCGACACATGTTTCTAACTTCAAGAGCTTTTCGCACATTACAGCGATCAATATTGGCAAAGGATAATAATTACTGATGACACAGGGATACCTGACTTCAATTCTAAAAATCATTCGAAACAATAGAGCAAACCAGAAGAATGGCCTCCACTTAAAGTGCGTGTACTCCCTAGGTTGGGAAAGTAATGCTTAGTGTATTCTGGTATTGCAAGGGGTATTGATTATCTACCGAATGGAACTGCAATTCACGCAGAATTTTATTCCAATCTTTCATCTAGATCAATGCGGCACACCCTCTGCAAGTAGCTACCTTGAAAGTTGCATAAACGTCCATTATTACAACCGCATAATGCAAGACGCCATATCGCACGAAGAAAGAACCAAGTTTTAAACGAATTGCAGCAGAAATTGCTATCATACCCACCCCATTCGTCATATGTAGCGGTTCTTATTTGTTTTCAAACCTTAAATGAAGTAAAGCTTTCTGTAAATAGCTGGAGACTCCGAAAAAGTTCTTTGGAAACGGTTTAGAATAGTTGGGATATGTGTATCCAATGAAGTGCAGATTATATTGAAAAGCTACATTGTTTTTTGGATGAAAATTAACGACGAAATATAACCAAATTCTTGTAACTTTAGAAACATCTCCCGTATATATATAGCGACAATACTTTTGAGCCATATTGCATGAATTAACTGTATATATTCTTTGTTACCTGTGACATATTCGTCTTGAGCTCTGTGAAGTTAATGCTAATAAGCATTTTCTGCTTTGGTTTCCCATTTAGATGTTGGCCTATATTCTGTAGGAAAATATCACAAATTTACTGTCTTATATACTTATTTTATTTTAACTTCATTACACACATACAACAACTAGTGACAACTACAATATAATAACAATTCCCCGTCCGTCGTTTCGATACCGCCATTCTGCGATTCTCACTTCTTGGTGATTCCCCGAATTATGTGATTGTGTATTGATGATGTAACTGTATCCTACACTCGGCCATGCTGCTGTGCGAATGTCCACAGACTGCTAAAATACATTAGTTATTTACAATGTGACTCCAACCACTGCCATACATACTACACTCTGCCATCAGGTTTGATAACAATCCTATGGTGGGAACCATATAAATACTAATATTTATTGCCACAATCACCACAACAACCATTATGGTTACAACCATATTAACAAAATATTTGTGGCTACAACCATCATAACAACCCACATGGCTACCATCATATCAATAAAACTATTTGTGGCTACAACAACCATAACAACGTATATGGTTACCACCATCTATATATTAATACGCAGTGGGTCGACTTCTCGTACGTATTTTAGAATGTTCCCTCCACGTATCGCGATGATGCATATATCGTTGTTTTCGTATTACAATCCAGATATGTCGAATGTATGTTTCATCGCGATACGTGCAGTGGAACGCAGGTGAGAGTCGTTAGAGTGAGAAGGTGAAAATGCATGGGCGTCGGAAAGGCTTTTCTTTATGAACGATTAAGACGATTACCTTACGAACGATTATGTAGAGAAGTAACCTTTATTGCACATTACTAACTTAATTAATAAAATCTTTTTTATATATATTCGCCCGTCTTTCCTTTATAGCCCATCGGAGGTTGAAGAAATCAGCCTTCGTACATGATAAGAATCGTTCAGGAATTGTATAGCTTCGGACTGATGAAACAAGGAAACCACATCTCGGAACAGATAAACGTATTAAAGGGTCTACGGTAGGATCGTTGCTTGTGACTAGTACTTTTCAATATAGACATATGTAGAGGTTACGTTGAGTAGATGGAAACAGGGATGTCAAAACAATAGGTATGCCTATTAATGATGAAGACCTCATATCATTAAAATTTGCGAACGATTGGGGGATCGTAACACAGGAACCCTTTGATATGGAGTTTATACAAGAATAAGTAGATTGTGTTTAAAATAATATATAAAATAATTTATTATATATACGAACTTCATAGTTAGACCACTATAAAAACAATATAGGGAGTGGAGTTTGGAGATTAGTCTAGAAACAACAGGAAATGGTGGTGGTTGAACTCAGACGCGGTTTTTGATATGTTTGTCGATAACAAGGTATATATCAAAGAAGTTGAGAAATTTAAATAGCTGGGTGTTATAGGGAACAATAGTAATGGAATATGTACAACAGAAATCCGGAATCGAATACAGGAAGCTCAACTAGTGGTAGGGTCGTTAAATTCAATATGACGAAACAAACATATTAGCGTCAAGAACGACAGAAGAATAGGGACAAGCTATGGTATAGTTAGTGCGGAAATAAAGTGTGAGTACTGTCGGAGGGGAAAAATGGGAATTGAATGCTTTGGAGATAAATTATTTGTGGGGTATTTGCTGGGGTATTGAGATTTCAGCACACCAAATTGTGCACCTTTCCAATTTTTAAGTAAACATTAGCATCACGGAACAAACATTTCTTGTTACTCGGAGTTGTTTAAGAAAATTACTCAAATGTTAAATTCAAATTAGCGGTTGCTACGATCTTGGCAAATTAACAACAAAAATGTATAATATCCGTTTGTTGGGTACTGTGGTTGAATACTGTGCATTGTGTGGGTGTTAAACAATGATTACTCCTTAGATATTTGGTAAAGTGCGATATTATGCGGCGCTGCGTTTCCATAATAATTTTACAGTGAAAAAATTCATATGCAGTTATGTTTTCTTAAATAAGGTGAGGTGAGGGTTATTTTGATACTTTAATTTAGTATTCGACGTACAGTAGATAAAATAGATGTTCGCAACACATGTATACCTATATATTAATACGCAGTGGGTCGTCTTCTGGTACATATTTTAGAGTGTTACCTCTATGTATTGCGATGGTACATATATCATTGTTTTCGTATTACAATGCAGATTTGTCGAATGTGTATTTCATCGCGATACGTGCAGTGAAACGCAGATGAGAGTCTGAAACATATTGCATATATTACATATTCTAAATGTCAGAATGACACACGCAACGTGATATACGTCAACCACGTCAAGTAATGACATATTATTATAGTAAATACGTTCGAGAAGCGGACAAAAATTCTGTGGCATGATATTGATTGCACAAAAAGCAGATTAAGTGGAATAAGTTGGCGTCTCAATACATTGCAAGTGAGTAAAATAATTGTATGTTCAGCTCATCCGTTCGTGCCAAGCATTTACATTTGTGTATTCGTCGCTAACAAGCGGAACACCAGAATTTTCATGGGTCTTTAGATATCTAGGTATGAGCGTTCAAGATCTTCCCTCATGTCCTTTTTTTAATCTCTTCGTGCACAATATTTACAAATATATTTCATTTCATGGAAAATTATTCAAAAAATAATATATTTCGCTGTGATAATTTATTCGGAAAATTACCATGGCGAAAAATATTATTTTTTGACCATTATTTTGCATAAAATGAAATATTTTTGTTGATATTGTGCGGGCGAGAGATTGGAAAAAAGCAACGAGCAGGACTTGAACACACATTCCCAGGGGTGTAAAACCTAGATCCTATTCACCGCGCTACGATTCCTTCGTTGAACAGCGCTTAAAATTAGCGATATAAGAGACAAATAGGGAACTCCAATTTATTTTTCAACGATTTTCTCAAAAAAGTAGAG